>WNGS01161107.1:17135482-17203543 GCA_020271785.1 Procambarus virginalis
CAGCAAAACGAGAACAAAAGGGACAAGACCAACCCACAGAGTCGCAAGCCCTGTCCCCAACAAACCTAAGTGAAGAAGGTGCCAAGGGTCACCACCAGACCAGTACCTGAACCAAGGGGTACAAGAACGAAGACAGACCAATGCACACAAGTGCACACGCACATGCGACACAGGCGGAAGGAGCACCCAAAGAAGCCAAAGGAACGCAAGAAGGAAACATTCCAGTGGCAGAGTAGTAAACAAATGGAATGCACGAGGAAGGGAAGTGGTGCAAGCGACCCCACACACAGCTGCAAGTGCAGACATAACAGAGCCCAGGAGATGTCAGGGAATTGACAGGGAAGAGGCAGGACGAAAGAGCCAAAGCCCAACCCCAGGCACAAAACTGCAACAAAATGTCACCCCACAACATCCTAACACAATAACACATGTCACCGTGTAACACGTCACCAATGCACACGTCCACCAGCAACATGCGCCACACGCAACATGCAACATGCAACATGAAGTAGCGTCTCTTGGCGAAGGCAGAGAAATGGTGGAGGCTGACTCCAGACGGGTCAAACGTAGATACAATAGAGCCCAGCAGGCCCAGGAACCTGCATACCAGGCGACCGACGGCGGAGAGGCAGGACCAAAGAGCCAGAGCTCAATCCTCGCAAGAACAACCACGTGAGCACAACGAGGTAAGTACATAACCAGCACCTCAACAATCGTTCCTTGTAGCATGGATGAGGTGGGCCCCTGATCGACTCGAGCATGGGTTGGACATGCATATGAGTGGGACTGGATGGGTCGAAATAGGGACAGTCACTGTATGCTGATGGTCTTGTATCCGTATCCACAAATATATTTATAAAAATATATTTATATAAATATATTAATATAAATATATTTCTATCCAGCGCCTGGTCGAAAGAGACGCCAGACCGCAGAAACTCACCTGTCGAACGTAAGCACGAACGTGTCACGACACAATGTTGCCGAAAAAGCCCCCGGGGGAGAACCACCAGGGAAGAAAGGCCAGAGCCGCACAGCAGGAGAGCAGGGTAGAGACGAAAGAGGCACCCCACACCATGACCAGGGAAAACCCCGGTGTCCTCCCCCATAGCTGCAATCCAGAACACCCTAGGAGCTATGGGGCACAGACAGAGAAGGAGAAGAGTGAGAGGCAAAGCACGCAAGAAAAAGGACGCAAACACCAGCACTAGAGCGCACACCGCCCAGACCAAAAACAACTCCCACGGCACATGCGCAGGACACGCTGTCCGAACCGCACAAACCGCTCTGCGGGAAGGCGCCAACTAGGACTACTTTACAAGAAAAGTAGCCCAAAACAGTACACGACCGACGAGTGAAACCGTAAAATAGAAGAAACAGCTCATCACATGGGACAGGAGGCCAAAAGAGGAGTACGCAGCGACAACATAGCCAGCTTACAAAATGAAGACAAGGAATTCAATCGGGAACCCAATTGGGCTACAAGTAGCCCAATCCGGCGTCCGGGCTAGGACTATGCAAAGAAAAACGAGCAACGCTGAGACAGCACAGAGAGAAAAGACAGCACAAAAGAACGAGAGAAGACCAAAAACCAAGAATAACACAGACCAACAAGCTCTAGAAAAGACCAGAAGGAAGCCACACGAAAGACGACAGATGGTCCATAATACGGGAAGTAGCGGAAACCTTCCCGAACTCTTGAGAACACACAAGCAAGCACAAGTCACGAAAGCACAAAGGCACAGTCGCACCCGAAACCAAAAGACATGTAGAACCCCAATAAGAGGGGAACACGATGGAGACATCCCGTCCCAAGAAAAAGGGGGGGGGGGAATAACGGAGAAGAGCACCCATCTACAGGATGGAACCAACTGACTCAAGGGACAAGGAACTGAGCCCAGGGAGGGGCCGACGCCCCAAAACGAGTACGGCTAGGGGGGGGGGGAGGAAAAAAACCCAATCCGCGTAAACGCAAGCCCCGCCTAGAGGGTAGAAACCCCCACGGGGTCCAATGGGGCCCTAGGCCCCGGGGCCAAGCTGTCCCCCCAAAGCCCAGCCTCACAAGAAAAAAAACGGGGCAGCCGCGAAAATATTAAAGAAGGGAGCCCACTGGCAGACTCTTACAACATGGCTGGAGGAACAGGCTTGAATGCCCCCATCGCCACCCCAGGAAGGGGAATGCCCCGAGATCGCCCGAGTCTCAAAACCAACGACCCGCCCCGCCCCGAACCCACAGACGGTAAGGATCCGAATGCAGGTAGGAAGGGGAGACCAGATTACATCACAACAATGGAAAGACAAGGGGGCATGGAAGGAACCGAAGCAACCAACACCCCAAGCCCCAACACCAACCAAAACAGGGCAGCCTCGGGGCTTCCGGGGAAGGAAACAACCGAGAGCATTGCCACCATCAAAGTTCAACGTGCAACGCCCGTGCTGCCTGCACCCGCAAAGTCAGCATAAGACGGCTAACCAAACTACAAGCAACAAAACTTGCAGGACTCCGGGCCAAAGGTGTTACCGACCTCACAGGCAGCAGACGGAGGCAAAGACAGAGAGTCACCCTGAGACAAGGGGTGAGAGCAACCTCAAATTCTCTGAAGCGAGGGGAGACTCTGGGGTCACAGCCATCGGATCTGCGCGCCCCCAAGGGTTTCCCAGGGTCCTGAGCATTTACTATAAGAGGACTCGAGCTCAGGTAATCCCAGGCAGGGTACTGCTAACCGGCGCCCAAAGCTACAAACAACTTCTAAGAACTGAACCCCAGGGACGGTATGCTCACGGGGACCTAGCAGGGGGAACCACTGGAAGAAGGAAGAATACTCAGTACACAGGGGACACAGGGGGCAAGAACAAAGCCAGAGCTCCCCTACCAGGCAGATAAGCAAAAAAGAAAAAGAAAACCCCGCAAGAGGACAGAGTACCCAAGGCAGAACAGAGTGGTTGCCATGATCGATGAAAACAAGCTGCGCAGCCCTGGCCCCATGAGTGCAAAGCTGCCCTTACCCTAAGGCGAACAAGGGAGACAGAACACCCGAGCACACAAAGGGCGGGCTGAAAAACCAAGCAGTAAACGGCTAGCAGAGGCAAAACCCAAGGAACTAGTGGAAGGTGGCTCAAGCCCCAAGGGCAGTACTTTACAGGGCAATAGGGAAAGGGAACCTAGGGCACATGCAGCCAAGTACTGGAGATTCACTCCCGGGCTCAGGCACCACCTAGAAGACAGTCACCACACTCTAGGTACCTGGTTGATACCTGGTTGATGGGGTTCTGGGAGTTCTTCTACTCCCCAAGCCCGGCCCGAGGCCAGGCTTGACTTGTGAGAGTTTGGTCCACTAGGCTGTTGCTTGGAGCGGCCCGCAGGCCCACATACCCACCACAGCCCGGCTGGTCCGGAACTCCTTGGAGGAATAAATCTAGTTTCCTCTTGAAGATGTCCACGGTTGTTCCGGCAATATTTCTTATGCTTGCTGGGAGGACGTTGAACAACCGCGGACCTCTGATGTTTATACAGTGTTCTCTGATTGTGCCTATGGCACCCCTGCTCTTCACTGGTTCTATTCTGCATTTTCTTCCATATCGTTCACTCCAGTACGTTGTTATTTTACTGTGTAGATTTGGGACCTGGCCCTCCAGTATCTTCCAGGTGTATATTATTTGATATCTCTCTCGTCTTCTTTCTAGTGAGTACATTTGGAGAGCTTTGAGACGATCCCAATAATTTAGGTGCTTTATCGCGTCTATACGTGCTGTATATGTTCTCTGTATTCCCTCTATTTCAGCAATCTCTCCTGCTCTGAAGGGGGAAGTGAGTACTGAACAGTACTCAAGACGGGACAGCACAAGTGACTTGAAGAGTACAAGCATTGTGATGGGATCCCTGGATTTGAAAGTTCTCGTAATCCATCCTATCATTTTTCTGGCTGTCGCAATATTTGCTTGGTTATGCTCCCTAAACGTTAGGTCGTCAGACATCATTATTCCCAAATCCTTTACATGCTGTTTTCCTACTATGGGCACATTTGATTGTGTTTTGTACCCTGTATTATGTTTAAGGTCCTCATTTTTACCGTACCTGAGTACCTGGAATTTATCACTGTTAAACATCATATTATTTTCTGATGCCCAGTCGAAAACTTTATTAATATCAGCTTGAAGTTTTTCAATGTCTTCAGCCGAGGTAATTTTCATACTGATTTTTGTGTCGTCTGCAAAGGATGATACGAAGCTGTGACTTGTATTTTTGTCTATATCTGATATGAGAATAAGGAAAAGCAGCGGTGCAAGGACTGTACCCTGAGGTACAGAGCTTTTAACTGCACTTGGACTAGATTTTATATGGTTGACCGTTACTCGCTGAGTCCTGTTTGACAGAAAACTGAGTATCCAGCGTCCTACTTTACCGGTTATTCCCATTGACTTCATTTTGTGTGCTATCACGCCATGGTCACATTTATCGAAAGCCTTTGCGAAGTCCGTGTATATCACATCAGCATTCTGTTTTTCTTCTAATGCCTCAGTGACTTTATCGTAGTGCTCAAGTAGCTGTGAGAGGCACGATCTTCCCGCTCGAAATCCATGTTGGCCTGGGTTGTGAAGGTCATTGGTCTCCATGAAATTGGTGACCTGACTCCTAATCACTCTCTCAAATACTTTTATTATGTGCGATGTTAGTGCAACTGGTCTATAATTCTTTGCCAATGCTTTGCTCCCTCCCTTGTGTAGAGGGGCTATGTCTGCTACTTTAAGTGCATCTGGTATCTCCCCCGTGTCCAAGCTCTTCCTCCACACTATACTGAGTGCCTGTGCTACCGGCACTTTGCATTTCTTTATAAATATTGAATTCCATGAGTCTGGACCTGGGGCCGAGTGCATGGGCATGTTTTCAATTTCTCTTTCAAAATTTAGTGCGCTCGTGTTGATATCAGTTATATTTACAGGGGTTTGGATATCCCGCATAAAGAAATTGTCTGGATCTTCTACTTTCATGTTGTTTATTGGAGTGCTAAACATGTCCTCATACTGCTTTTTTAGGATTTCACTAATTTCTTTGTCATCCTCCGTGTATGAACCTTCACTTGTACGAATAGGTCCAATACTGGCAGTAGTTTTTGCTTTTGATTTCGCATATGTGAAGAAGTATTTTGGATTTTTCTTTATTTCCTGAATTGCTTTCTGTTCTAACTGCCTTTCTTCAGTTTCATATGAGTGTTTCAATTTCCGCTCGATTTCTTCAATCTCCCTATTTAAATTATTCCTTCTTTGACGGGAAATTCGTGTCTGCATAAGCAGTTCCGTTATTCTTTTCCTGCGTTTATAGTGTCTTCTGCGTTCTCTTTCTACGTTGGATCTCTTTCTGGCTTTCCTCAAAGGAACATGTTTCAGACAGACTTGATACGCTTCCGAAGTCAGTTTTTCTATTCCTTCTGTAGGACTTTTATTACTTAAAACAGTTTCCCATGGAATGTTTTTAAGTTCCCTGTTTATTATCTCCCAGTCTATCCTTTTATTATTAAAATTGAATTTACTGAATAGCCCCTCTCGCTTTATCAACGTTTTAGGTCTATTCTGAGTATTGATGGTAGTTTGCACTTCAATGAGCTTGTGATCTGAATATGTGGTATCTGATATCGTAATGTCTCTGATAATGTCTTCATTGTTCGTACAGTGCTGAAATAACCACCGGAGCCGGAGCACATGACCTCAGCCTTTAGCACCAGACGAAGAACTGATGGTGGATAGCCGGCGCAGTAGGTCTTTGGCTCCCCCTTCCCCCTCCGGGGAGGGAGGGGGAGCTGCGCAGTCAGCAGCGCGCTGACGTGTGATGTCATGATCGTTTGCTTGTTTCTTTTAGGGGAGTTCTATCCACTTGTTCGGCTTGGGGTAGCAATTTTCACCAGAATAGGTGTTTGTTTTGGGACACTTTACCTTTCTGGGTGCCTGACCCAGTCAATGGCAGACATAGAAAGATTCCAACCACACGGGGGTTTCTATAGGCCACTGCTCCTCTTGCCTCTTTGAGGGGGCCAGGTTCTGGCTCGTGGTTCCCGGTAGGCCCATAGAGCTCCATACACATGACTGATGCAAAAGTCTGACATTAGCATATCAGCCTGGATAAGCTCTGGGGAGCCGAAGGGGCTCCCCCAGAAAAATTATTGTTTTTGTGCATAGGTGGATATGCATTTACAATATAGTACATATTAAGTAGTACACTAGGAGTTAATATGTTATACAAAATTGAGCTGCCAAGCAAAGTAAGGTAAATTGTAACACATAGATGAGGCAACAGAGAAATGATGATAAGACTAACCTCGACTCTCTGTTGGCTTGGCTGGCAACTTTCCACTTGAATGCTCTGTTGATGAATTAGACGGTAAGTGTACAATGATAACCAAAGTAATTGAGAGAGCATATTTCATGAAGTTGAATTACAATACATTTTTTCATAGACAGGTACAAGATTTATTTCTTAGCTAAAGTCAACACATTTAATTTATTATGAATTTTTCACCATTCAAAACAAACATGGCGGTTATCATTAAAGAAAATAATATAACCATATGTTAGCAAAACAAATATGCAATCATAGCTATCAATAAGTTAGGCACAGCAATCTTGCTAATAAGTAGTGATAATGTTTTCTCACAGACATAATACCATGGGATAAAAAATAGGATAGGATAACATAGGATAGTTGTTGAGATACAAGTCTCATCCTAACCACACACTCAGGCCTTGACAAAGAACTCAGGAGAGTGCAAAAGACTTGGTGTAAATCTTAACACAAAATTCATAAATACACAAGGGTGATTTTTATCCAAAACCTTACTAATAATATTATGGCAACATATAAATCAAGAATGTATAAATTACATTGACCATCCTCCTAAAATGATAGTACTTATGGCAATAACTTGGTCAAACCTACCAATATGTACTGTCAGACAGTACAAAGTTCAAATTTTACAGTGTTAGTGAATTAGCTCAAATGGCATTCCAGAACTTGGAAATGTAACTGAAGTACATAACTTAACCTGTCCGAACAAGCCTAGGCTTAATATGTGCTCTCTTAGGTCTAATATAGTACAAACATGTACTTTAACTAGACTTGGGAATGTTTAAGTTTGGTTTCTAGTTTTCACTCGGACTATATAAAATTAACAGTACCAGTAAAACCGTGAATTTTTTGGGGTCCAGCCGTAGATATTGGTACACACATTCAATCAAACAGTTGTTGCAAGTACTATCCTTTTAAGATATGAGTTGAAATCACACTAAAATATTATATATATTGTAGAAATCCACTAATCCAGAATTCCCCTATCTAGAAAACGCCCTAATCTGGCAAAAATTGTGGCTGGATAAAGTTATCTCCCTATCTAGCCAAAATGCCCATGGAAGCCGGAGTAGCGGATATTTGGCTGGATCAGAAATCTGAGCTGGTTAACTTACTATTGATGTTACCCAATCCAGACAGTAAGCAGGACAAGCGGTGAATAATCCGGATCAGAAAGGCAGGCATTGGGCTGTACCGTATTAATCCCATACGGCTGTGGCTCGAGGCATGTGGTGTAATTACCTAAGTGTAGTGTAGCAGGGGATGGGGTGGGTGGGTGGTGTCGGGAGATTGGGGAGCGTTGGGAGGGACTGCCTGGGGATAAGGAGGATGTGGAAGGGCCTATACACTACAGTAATTACCATTAATTTTATTCATCACAGTCATTAATTAAATTCATCACAGTCAAAAACAAAAGAAATAATTATATAATAACAAATATACAAGTTATCTAAAAACAATTTGCACAAGTTAAAGTTTGCTCTAAAAATATTGTGAGTTTTTTCCAACCTGGCGGCCTACATAACGTGCCTGCCCCCCAAGTGGACCCGCCCAGGCCTGGTCAAGCCAAACAGCCCATGTGCTCTCATCCCTTGCATTATACTACAGTGCCACGCCATTAGTGAAACATATTTTTTAAATAACTAATAACTTTTTTGTTTTCATAGTAATGTTTATCATTTTTGGCCAAGACTATGTCTGATAGCAGCATCAACTGTTCTGGAGGTGTCAGGAGGAAGAAGATTACCCCATAACAATTAAAGACAAGTTACGTGTTATACAACTTTGTGAAAGTGACCGGTCGACTTCAAGTGTTGCCAAGGACTTTAATATAGTGAGAGTGAAGGTGCAAGCACTAGCAGAGGGTGCGGTAGAAGAACACTGAAGCCTTCGAAGCATGTACAGTTGGATGAGGCTGTATACAAGTGGTTTGCTCAGTACCACACAGCTGGCATGACGATCCAGAATTCGCGATCCAGAAATAATGCTGAAATGCCTGCCATAAAAAATATCTTCAGGAGAAAAGTTTGCCTATAAAGGCCTTACTTCTCCTCAACAGTGCTTCTGCTCATCTTCTAGGCTTAGAAGAAGCATTGTTGGAGGAATTTAGTTTTGTTACAATTAAGTTCCTTCCTTCCAACACCACTCCTCTAATTCAGCCTATGGACAATAAAATAATTTCCAGTTTTAAGAAACTTTACGGCAAGACAGTTTTCCAGAGATGTGTCGAAGTGACTGAGGATATAAACCTCAACCTCAATGAGTTCTGGAAAAACCATTTTAATATTTTGAGTTGTTTAAACCTTATAGACAAAGCCTGGGAAGCAGTGACTCAAAGAACCATGTTCTTTGGCTGGAGAAAATTGTGACCTGAATGTGTTCCAGAATGAGACTTAGAGGGGTTTGAGCCTGAACCTGCAGTGCCTCTTGTTGAGGAAATTGTCTCTCTGGGCCTGAAATTGGGCTTGGAGTTGAATGGTGCTGATGTGGAGGAGTTGGAGGAGGAACACAGCGAAGAGCTGACCACCGACGAACCCCTAGCCCTTCACAAGAGGCAGCAACAAAAGAAAGCTGAGGAAATCTCTTCAGGGAAGGATGAAGCAGTAGAGGATGTCCCTTTCTCAATAAGAAAATGTGTGCAGTATGGGAAGAACTGCAAAGTTCTGCTGAAAACTCACCCAGATAAAGCTGTAGCAGGCTGTTGTATTAACCATTTTAATGACAATGTGATATCTCATTACAGATAAGTGTTAAAACATAGGGAAAAACAAGTGTCTATAGACAGATTCTTAGTAAGACAAGCAAGGAGTGAGCCACACCCAGGTCCTAGTGGTATGCCTGCAAAATGTAGGTGAGAGAGTACCCCAGAAATGTCTTCACTGCCTGATGTTATAATGGAAGGGGACTCCCCTTCCAAACACTAACACCTCTCCCCCCCCCCTCCCCTTCTCACCGTCTTCCATATGCCAACAAGAGTTATCAATAAAGGTAAGCTATAACTTGTACATACTATAGTACAACATATTTGTGTGTACAGTATTATGTATGAAATGAATTTTGTAGTTAATATTTTTGGGAGTGTGAAATGGATTAATTCAATTTACATTATTTCTTATGTGAAATTTTGTTTCGGGTTGCGAATTTTCGGTTTACGAGCCGTCTCTGGGAATGGATTAAATTTGAAAAACAAAGTAACAAGTATATCTTACCGACTAAAAGGCCTAAATCTGTATTCTCTTGAGCGCAGGCGGGAGAGATACATAATGATTTACACGTGGAAAATATTAGAGGCTGGTCCCAAATCTGCACACACAAATAGCACCAGATGAGACCAGAAGGCATGGCAGGATGTGCAGAATACCCCCATTGAAAAGCAGAGGTGCAATAGGTAATCTGAGAGAGAACTCTATCAACATCAGAGGCCCAAGACTGTTCAACACGCTTCCACTACACATAAGGGATATAACTGGCCAACCCCTCACAGTGTTCAAGAGAATCTGGTAAGCACCTCCAAAGGATACCTGATCAACCAGGCTGTGAGCAGCTGCATCCAACAGCCTGGTTGACCAGTCCAGCAATGAGAAGACCTGGTCGAGGACCGGGCCACAGGAATGCTAAGCCCTGAAACCATCTCAAGGTAACCTCAGGATAATCACTGTACCTTCGTTTTCGAATTTAATCTGTTCCCAGAGATGGGTCGAAAACCAAAAATTAAAAACCAAAGTGAATTTTCCNATTTCTCTGTTTCAAAGCATCTATTTCTCATCTATTCATCCATCCATCTACATATCCATCTATCTATCCATTATTTATTCATTTATCCATCCACCTATCCAACGCTATATCAATCTATCTATCCATCCATCGATCTACACATCTATACATCATCATCTATCCCCTCTTTTCATCCAACTATCTATCCCCTCTTTTCATCAACTATCCATTACACTATCCATCCATCTATCTATACACTCATCTATCTTTCATCCATCCATCTAGCTACACTATGTATCCATCCATGTACTCATGTATCTATCCATCCTCTCCACCCTGACCCTCCTCGTCCCAGCCTTTCTCCCTTGCTCTCTCTTTTCCCCTACCTTTCCCCCCCCCGTCAACTCATCACAGTCCACCCCCCCCCCCCTCTCCCTTCTCAAACACTGTAGCATCTTCCCCCCCCCTCCCCTTCCTTATTCTTACCACCGTTGTCATTCCCCCCTTCATCCTTCCCCTCCCCCTCTCCTCCTTTCCTCCTTCCTTCACACATCCTCTCCCTTTTCTCCCTTCCACCCCCATTTCTCCTACCATATTACTAATAACATAATAAGAGCAACTGTCACCATTTCAGTATAATATTAATTACATTCACACAAAACACAATAGTTCCCCTTTTTTGAATTTGGTTTTCTATGGGAAGGGGAAGTTCTGAATACAATTTACATGTTTTTTGGGATTATGGCCTTGAGCTGTATCTTGAGATGAATCTTGAGATGATATTGGGGCTTAGTGTCCCCGCGGCCCGGTCCTCGACCAGGCCTCCTTTCTGTTAAGACACCCCAGGAAGCAGCCCATAGCAGCTGTCTAACTCCCAGGTACCTATTTACTGCTGGGTGAACAGACCATCAGAGTGAAAGAAAATTGCCCATTTGTTTCTACCTTCACCGGGGATCAAACCGGAACCTCAGGACCACGAATCCGAAGCACTGTCCACTCAGCTGTTAGGCCTTAGTCTAAATAGCAGGAAATTTCTGTTAATTTTCCTGAGATCAATGAATAACAATATATATATTTCTATATGAAAAAACAGCATTGAATGTAATGAAATGGTATTTTCTGGGTAAGCCCCGGAGGCTCTCTGGAGCTATCGGGCTAATATGCAATTCATTAGACCAGGGCATTAGTCATAGGAGCTCAACCTACAGGGGACCACAAGTCAGAACCTGGCCCCCTCAGACAGGCACAGGGAGCAATGGCCCTGGCAAAACCCCCCTGTGGTTAGGAGTTTTCCTTTTCTGCCATCGGCCGGGGATAGGCGCCCAGAAAGTTAGGCATAACAAAACAGACGCCACAAGGTAGAAAATTGCAACCAAAAACTGAACAGACGCAGAACTCTCTCCAATCCCAACAACAAATGTTACACTCCATCGTCACGTTGCTTGTCTTTACAGCACCCCCCCTCCACACCCCCCCACCCGGCACTGGCACCCCAGCCATGCCAGTTCGGAGGCTAAGTATCAAAACATCACAAAACCTCAGACCAGACAGAGGAAGGATGCCAGGGAGCCTCTATGGCTCACCTAGAAAATGGCATCTCATTACATTCAATGCTGGTTTTCTGTGGGGAGCCCCTTTGGCTCCCTGGAGTTACATAACTAAAGATAAGGAAAGAAGAACTTACCCGGGAGGCGGCCGCCACAAACTCCTCAACCCGAAGGCGAGACAACTGACTGCAACCCACGACCCAAAGCCACACATGAACACCCAGGACCATTAATGTTCACCAAATAATGAGCGGCCAGGACCTGTTCGACCTACAAAATCTCTGCACCTGAATATCAGCCCAAGACATGTTGCTGAAGATGGCAGCCAAAACATCAAACTTCCAAATGTTATCAGCACGAGGATAGACCGCAGGCTGGCTAGACTTAATAACCCTGCGGACGACCTGAGAGACTCAAGCCCTGGAACAGGGAACGAGGGAAACTGGATTAACCCAAAGCATATCACCCGGCCACATCCACGAGGCGCACATGCAATGGCGACGACCCCATCCAGAAAGCTGCTGCCTTGTTCTTCGCCAGAAAAGAAGGAGAAGGCTGCAACAGAACAAACCTACTACCAGGACCGAAAGAGCAGAAACCCCTGCGCCGGAGGAGAGTATGAAGCTCACCCACCTGACCCCCAGAGGCCAATGCCAACAGAAAAAAGGGCCTTAGAAAAACAATCTTGAACCAAAGGGGGCCATCACGAACCAAGGAGAAGAGAGATAGGAAAGAGCACCCTGTCCAAGAACCAGGATGGCACAGGTGGGGCATGAGCAGCCCGGAGGTGAAACAAAGCACGAGAAAGCTCACGGAACGGGGCATAAGTGACATCCTGCCGCAGTGGCTCAGTCAGCATTGCATGATACGAGGCGACAGTATTAGGCAACAAATTATGGTCCTGAAAGAGCCAAGACAGAAAGGACAAATACCATCAATTACTATCAGAAATAGAAGACAACCTACAAAGAGAGAGAAAATGGCAGAAAGAATGCCAGGAAACTTCATACTGTCGCTGAAACAAAGCATTTATCACCATGCAAATGGTGATAAACCCTCGTCAAAAAGACCAGATGCGAAGAGCAGAGAAGAAGACCAAACCACCTGCGTACGGACCGATTTGAGCTGCTGAAAGAGGCAGAGCCTCAGAAAACGCCTCAGGTGTGGACAATGATCAAGCAGCGGTGAAGAAGGTTGGGCCGGCCACAAGTGTCCACTAGGACAACTCTCCCATGGTAAGATTCCAACTGAACCAAAACCCAAGCAACAACAGTACAACAACAGAACCCGAAGCAACAATAGTACGGGGAGAGGTACAGGTAACCTCACCTCAACTAGTCCTGCTGAAGGGCGTCCACCGCGAAAGCTCCACAATTGGGGAAGGGCGACACAAAGATTGGGATACACCATGACCACTCCGACGCGAAGAGATCCACCCCCCTAGAGCCTGTATGTCCGGCAGAGCCAACTGAAGGCGTTGGAGTCGACCATCCATTCTGTGACAGGGAAATAAACCGAGACAGGCCATTCGCCAGGACGGATATGAACTGCATGGAGAGCCAACCCCAAGAAACCAGTAAACGAGCCACTCGAAGAGACCCGCCCCACAGAGGCATGGACCAAAATGAACCCCTGTGGTTCAGGCAATGAACCACTGAAGAACAATTTGAATGTAGCCAAATGATCGAACCCCGAGCGATCTGAACAGTCCGAATGTAGCCAAATGGGGTATTGATGCTTGATTGGTTTGGCCGGGGGTGCGTCCTGTGTTGTCCAGTTGTGCTTTTTGCCGTTGCCAGCATACCGTGTCTGGGGATGCGCTGTGGTTGATCTGGTTCCCCTCGTTCCCTGTTTTCAGTGCTTGGGTCTCCCAGATCGCCCGCAGATTTTTCATTCTTCCAGCCTGCGGTCTGTCTTTGCGCACGTGCTGTTCAGACGTTTGCAGCTTTTGCTGCTGTGTTGGCAACGTCTAGGGCTCATTTTGGGCGCAGGGATTTGAGGGTCGCACAGGTTCTTGGCCGCCCATTCTTTGTGCGTCTGCTCCTGTGCGTTCTTGTTGCCTTGGGTCGCAGGTTGCGACCTGTTGTCTCGGCTTTGCGTTGCAGAGTTTGTGGCGGCAGCCTCCCGGGTTAGCCCTTTCTTTTCCTTCTCTTTGGGTATGAAGCTCCAGGGAGCCATAGGGGCTCCCCACAGAAAACCAGCGTTGAATGTAATGAAACGCCATTTTCTGGGTGAGCCCCGGAGGCTCCCTGGCAACCCTCTTTCCCACCGGTCGGCTTTTTTTTTTGCGTTGGTTGAAGCTTAGCTTCGGAACTGAAGCTTGGCAGCCGGCGCGGTAGGTCCGGGGCTCCCCCCTCCCCCTCTCGGGGTGGGGAGGGCTGCGCGGACGATCGGCGCAGCAGTAAAGTGTGATGTTTGCTTGTTTCCTTGTGATTGTAGGGAGTTTCTACCTCTCTGTTCGGTTTTTGTTTTAGTTTTTTTTTTGTTAAGCCTACCTTTCTGGGTGCCTAACCCCGGTCGATGGCAGATAAGGAAAACCCCAACCACAAAGGGGTTTTCCAGGGCCAGTGCTCCCTGAAACCTCTCTGAAAGGGCCAGGTTCTGGCGCTGGTCCCTGGTAGGTCTGAACTCCTTAGCTAATGTCCCGGTCTAATATAACATACATTAGCCCGATAAGCTCCAGGGAGTCGTAGGGGCTCCCCACAGAAAATACTATATCCTCAGAAGAAACAGGAGCCGGCCACTGCGTAGGTAGCTGGCTGCGCAACACCTTGACGCCCCAACCATAAGCAATACCCCTCCCTACCCAAGGCCAAACAAGGGCCACGAAACCCCAGCTGATCCCAAGGGTAGGGTAAATGCTGAGCAGCAAGAACCCCTACGGAAATGGTGTCCCGAATGCACCAGAGAAGAGAACTCTGATACACAAGGGTAGTACTCACAGGGAACTTAGGGAAGGCAGCCTTAAGCGCATGCAGTCCCGGTACACTTCAGGTACATCTGGCCACCACACCACAAATAACAGAGGACACCACGAAGGCAAAACACTGTAGAAATTCGAGGCCAGAGATGACGACCACCCTGGATTGCATTAGCCGATGAACTGGCATGGCTGGGTCTTACGGCCAGCTTGGGCCAGTAACCGGGTTCTTTCTGTTAACGTGTTTTATAACCTCTTCTTCTTGATCCGACCCCAAGTCGATGGTAAGTTTTCAAGAACTGGCTGTGGCAAGTAGTAGTGCAAGGAATAAAGGGCGGATAAACAATTCTGAGTCCACACACAGTATTGTCACAATGTCTCAATACCCCACATCCGCTCTCCAGAAACACGCTGGCAGAGGGTTTCAGCAACGCACAGACAGGGGTCTCAGATAATCACATACATGGGGTAGCTAACACCTTGGCAGAAGGTGTTAGTTACTAACACCAAGTCTCTAGCAATACACTAGCAGCCCTTCTCAACAGACGCACTACTGTCGCGT
This sequence comes from Procambarus virginalis, assembly GCA_020271785.1. NCBI lineage: Eukaryota > Metazoa > Arthropoda > Malacostraca > Decapoda > Cambaridae > Procambarus > Procambarus virginalis. The sequence continues at coordinate 17,150,563 of WNGS01161107.1, forward strand.
AACTCTTCTTGGTCAAATCCCAAGTACATCGGTCCATACAACATTGCATAAATCCAGCAGCTAACACACTGCTACTACCGACAGCGGCCACTTTGTCCTCTCACAGGACCAAGTCAAGAGTTTTGGACTGCCCAAGATGAACTGCCCTCCTCAGCTCATTCGTCTCCTTACGTCACTTCTGTGAACATAAACGTCATTAGCTAGACAGACAGTATACTGGGTGACCTTAGGATAACACCCTTCCACCGGGGAACTGACAATGTAATTGCATTCACGACCTAAATGGCATTGATATCGTTATGCCGCCCTCCAGAGGTCATCATCGTTGACCTCACCTCCTAACTGAGGTATGAAACACGAGCCTTTCAACGACGCTGCACCACCGCCAACAGATAGCGTTGTCTGCGTCGCGTCTAATACCTGGGAGTTGGAGTGCAGGTCCATAGATGGCACTGAAATCGCCACTTCACATTCTAGCAATGGTGTTGATACCACAACACTGGGTCACCGGCACGGGGAGTCAAGGGGGCTGTGCGGACGAGCGATGCGGCGGTGGAGTGTGACGTTTGTTTATTTCCTTCTTTCCTTGGGATTGGAGGGACTTCTGCCTCTCTGTTCGGTTTTAGGTTGCAATTTTCTAACGAAATGGGGTTTGTTTTGATATGCCTACCTTTCTGGGAGCCTAACCCCGGTCAATGGCAGATAGGAAAACCCCCCAACCACAGGGTGGTGCTCCAGGGCCACTGTTCCCTGTGCTCTCTGAAGGAGGGGGGGGGCCTGTTTCTGGCTTGTGGTCCCTGATAGGCTGAACTCCTATAACTAATGCCCTAGTCTAATGAACTGCATATTAGCCCGATAGCTCCATGGAGCCAAAAGGGCTCCCCACAGAAAATCAATTTTTATTTTCTTTCAAAATATTTTCATAGGTATAGTGGTGGGTAGTGCCAAAAGTTGCCATGGGGTCTAAATGTGACTCTGACCTTTCTGAATTCTGGCTATCCCAACCAACCTAAGTTCATCCCAGACAACAGACCATTATCTCTGTCAATTTAGGCAAAGCTAGGAATAAGATTCTGGCATCCAACTTTACAGACAGACACACAGACAGACAGACAGACAGACAGACAGACAGACAGACAGACAGACAGACAGACAGACAGACACAGACAGACAGACAGACAGACAGACAGACAGACAGACAGACAGACAGACAGACAGACAGACAGACAGACAGACAGACAGACAGACAGACAGACAGACAGACAGACAGACAGACAGACAGACAGACAGACAGACATAGACATTTCAGACATTCTCTCTTATAGGTATAGAATGAAGTTAAGCCAACTTGCTTCAATTTCCTGATATGCTAAGACATGGAATAATACCAACAACAACAACAGTACCTTTTTCCGTGCCTTCATTGATTTGACAGCAGCCAGCCAACGCTCCCCACCCAAGATGCTATAGTTGGGTACACAACTTGTTCTGCAAGACTGAGAGCTGGATGATGTACTGTGCTTTGAGTCACCAGTTTTGGATGTGTCACCAAATACAGATTTTTGCTGATAGGTCTGCATTTCATCACTCTTGTCTACATCAAAGAAACTCTGCGCAGGTTTCTGTGTCTGAAAGAGAAATGCAAATTAAAAATCCAGCATTGAATGGGATGAAATGGCTCTAATTTAGAATCCCAGTGGCTTCCTGAAGCAATGATGCTGAGGCTGCTTCATGTTAAAAGGTCACATCAGTTGCACAAGTTCTGTTTGGCCTACTGGGGACCAGAGCCAGAATCTGGCCCCCCTCACAAAGGTACAAGGAGCAAGGGACAATTTACCACCCCCACGAGGAAAGCATCCAGAAAGTCAGCAAAAATTTACAGAAACTGGAGGATGCACAGGAAACAAAGCCTCAAAATACCAGAGTTGAATGTAATGAAACGCCAGTTTCTGGGTGAGCCCCGGGGGCTCCCTGAAGCTGTCTTTCTGATCAGTGCAACATTATTTGAGTGTCACCAGTTGCAGAGTTCTTTGTATGCCTACCAGGGACCACAAGCCAGAACCTGGCCCCCTCAGAGAGCCACAGGGAGCAATGGCCCATGAATACTTTTACATGTGAAGTATGTCATCTTGCCATTGACCAGGAAAGGCACCCAGAAAGGTAGGCGAATCAAAACAGACTACTGCCTGATTGAAAAGTGCGACATACGTCTTCAAAAGAGCAAAAGAACTCCCCACAAAGAAAACAAAACTTCGTCCAACTAAGCCTTGCTCGTTAGCGCCACCTCCATCCCCATGGAGGGAGGGGGAGCCGGGCTGGATGAGCCAGGCCACCCACTAGCCAGATCTTTGAACGATGAAAGCCGCCAATCAGAGGGAGGGAGGGAGGGAGGGTGTCTGAGAGCCTCCGAGGCTCACCCAGAAACTGCCGTTTCATCGCATTCAATGCTGGTTTTCTGTGAGGAGCTCCATCGGTGTTAGTTCAGGAGTTGGCTCCTGAAGCTAACTACCAACAGAGAAGGAAAAACAAGGACCTACCAGGGAGGCAGCAGCACCACAGGTCTCAAACCAAGGAAGAGAGAGATGGCTGCGACAGACAGCCCAAAGCAATACAAGGCCACAGAGGGCCCCGGGACGTATACTTCATAGCTGGCAGGCCCGAGTGTTGACTGCAGGCTGGCTAGATTCAAAGACACTGCGGACAACCTGAGACACATGAACCCTGGAACAGAGAACCAGGGAAACCGGACCAACCCAGAGTGTGGCCACCAACACAGAACCGGTGGTCCACAGGTAGCGGCGCAAAGCAGCCACCAGGCACAGCACATGATGCACTACCAGCTGAACCAACCAGGCATCCACAACCTAAGGACCAATCTGGAAGCCTGCCATCTCAATTACTGTCAGAAAAGATGGAGATGGCAGAAAAGAAACAAAACGACCACCAGGACCAAACGAACAAAACCCCTGCCACCAGGGAAGACAGACCGCAGGCTGGAAGACTGAAAAACTCTGCGGACGACCTGGGAGACCCGAACCATGAAACAAGGAACGAGGGGAACCGGATCAAACCAAAGTGCAAACCTAGACATGGTACCCAGGTAACGGCAAAAAGTGCAACCGGACAACACAGGACGCACCCCCGCCCAAACCAATCAAGCATCAATAACCCAAGAACCCCTCCGGAAACCAGCCGTCTCGACTGTCGCCAGGATGGAGAAAGGCTGCACACGTACAAATCTACCACCAGTACCAAAGAGCAGAAACCTGAACCGAAGGGGCTACCACAAACTGAGAAGATAAGAAGGCACCCTGATCAAGGACTAGGACGGCGCAGGCGACGCATAAGCAGGCCGGAGGTGAAACAAAACACGAGAAAGCGTACGAAACGAGGCAGACGTGACGTCCACCCTGAACGCAAGCCAGAGCGGCTCCGCCAGCGCCGCACAAAACAAGGCAACAGTAAGAAACACCAGGAACGTCATACTGTCGCCAAGACGAAGCTCGCAGGTGGGACACCGTCAACAAGGCCACCTGAATACCACAGAGATGGTGATACCCGTGTCAAAATACCAGATGCGAAGAGCTAGGAGAACGCCGAACCAGTCACGTACAGGACCGATCCAACCTGCCGAAAGAGGTAGAGCTGTGGGAAAACGCCCCGGGTTCGGACACCTATCAAGCAGCGTCTGAAAAGAAAGCTGGGTCGGCCACCAAGGTACCATAAGAACTGCTCTCGTGGGAACAGGCTGCAACCGAGCCAGAACCCAAAGCAACAGCTGGACTGGGAGAAGAGGAACAGGTACCCCCACCTCGACCAGTCCTGCCGAAAAGCATCCAATGTGAATGCCTCGCAGGTGGGTAAGGGTGCCACATATAATAGGTGACGCCTAGAACACGCTGACTCGAAGACGTCCATGGCCAAGAGTCCATACGTCCGGCAGAGCCAACGAAATGAGTCGGTGATGACTGGCCAATCCGCAAACAGAGGAATGAACCGAGACAGCTGTCCGCCAGGACGCCGGACACACCCCGGACATGAACCTCACGGTTAGCCAAACCCCGAGAATCCAGCAAACGAGCCACTCTAAGGAACCAACCCCAAAGGTCAACACCTAAGAGAAACCCTGCGGTTCCGTCAAGAACTGCCAGAGAACAGTCCGAATGGAGCTGAATGGTTGAGCACCGAGTGACCCAAACCCTCCGAAGCGCAAACCAGACAGCCACGAACTCCCGAACCGTGCTGTGAGCCGTACGTACCCGGGTGTGAGACGTACCCGGGAGGTGGTCGCCGCACACTCCCCAACTCAAAGTCAAGACAACTGACAACTGGCGTTGTCTTGTGTCATTCCGGGAATGACACAAGACAACGAGCAGCCAGGCCCCTGTACAACTGCCAAAAGCCCTGCGCCCAAATATCAGCTAGGACATGCCGACAAGATGGCAGCAAGAGCAGCGAATCCACGAACGCCATGGGCACAGGGAAAGAACACAGGCTGGCTAGCCGCAATAACATGACGAACGACCCGGGAGACCCTCACCCCGCGAACAGGGAAGAACGGAACCTGATCAACACAAAGCGCGTCCCGGACACAGAAGCCGGGGCAAGCAAATAACAGTAGAGGGCCGCAACCGAACACAAAACATGATGCACTCCCGGCCCGACCAACCAAGCACCAACAAACCACGGACCCCCTCTGGAAAGCAGCAGCCTCATCCCATGCCAGAAAAGAGGGAGACGGCTGCAACCGAACAAACTAATCGCCACGACCGAAGGAGCAGAAACCCCTGCGCCGGAGGAGAGCAAGAAGTTCAGCGACCCAACCCCAAGAGGCAAATGCTAACAGGAAAAGAGCCTTTGAGAAACAAACCTGAACCGAAGGGGTCACAACCAACCGAGGAGAAGAAAGAGCACGCTGTCCAGAGACCAGGACGGCTCAAGCGGCACATGAGTAGGCCAGAGGTGAAACAACGTATGAGACAGCTTACGAATGGCGTAGATGTAACACCAAGACCAAAAGCAAGCCGGAGCGGCTCCGCTAGCGCCGCATGAAATGAGACGACAGTATTCAGCAAGATGACGGCCCCGAACCCCCTCCAGAAAAGCCAAGCTGACGTCAACAACGCAGCCACCTAAGAAGGGACAGAAGGAAAAGGAAGGACCGCCAAAATACCCCATACTGCTGCCAAGAAGAAGCACACAGGTGGGACACCAACAATAAAGCCACCTGACCACCAACCGAAGGTGAGAGACACGAGGCAGAACCCAACCAGCCCCGTCAAGGTTCATCCGAGCCTAGGAAGAGGCAGAGCCACGGGAAGATCTCGGGTGCGACCACCGAGGAAGCAGAGCCGGAAACCCAAGCCGGCAAAGAAGGAGATGGAACGTCTGCTGAACAGAAAAACTTCCCAACGCGAGTGAGCTCGCCAGATCAAAAACTACGGGTCCGACGTGAGACTCCAGAGAATTAACACGGCGAGACCCTAAAAATGCCATGAGGTAGGACAAGCCAGGAAGACAGGATCCCAAACCTGGCAACAGGAAGGCAAAAAGGCACAAACAAAACACACAGCAGTGTGTAGGAGAAAACGAGAAAAAGACCAGAAGAACAACCCCGGCACCAGCGGCCAGGGACAAGAGTGAAGCAGGAAGATGAGGAACGAAGAAGGCATGCAGCAAAACGAGAACAAAAGGGACAAGACCAACCCACAGAGTCGCAAGCCCTGTCCCAACAAACCTAAGTGAAGAAGGTGCCAAGGGTCACCACCAGACCAGTACCTGAACCAAGGGGTACAAGCAACGAAGACAGACCAATGCACACAAGTGCACACGCACCATGCGACACAGGCGGAAGGAGCACCCAAAGAAGCCAAAGGAACGCAAGAAGGAAACATTCCAGTGGCAGAGTAGTAAACAAATGGAATGCACGAGGAAGGGAAGTGGTGCAAGCTGACCCCACACACAGCTGCAAGTGCAGACATAACAGAGCCCAGGAGATGTCAGGGAATTGACAGGGAAGAGGCAGGACGAAAGAGCCAAAGCCCAACCCCAGGCACAAAACTGCAACAAAATGTCACCCCACAACATCCTAACACAATAACACATGTCACCGTGTAACACGTCACCAATGCACACGTCCACCAGCAACATGCGCCACACGCAACATGCAACATGCAACATGAAGTAGCGTCTCTTGGCGAAGGCAGAGAAATGGTGGAGGCTGACTCCAGACAGGGTCAAACGTAGATACAATAGAGCCCAGCAGGCCCAGGAACCTGCATACCAGGCGACCGACGGCGGAGAGGCAGGACCAAAGAGCCAGAGCTCAATCCTCGCAAGAACAACCACGTGAGCACAACGAGGTAAGTACATAACCAGCACCTCAACAATCGTTCCTTGTAGCATGGATGAGGTGGGCCCCCTGATCGACTCGAGCATGGGTTGGACATGCATATGAGTGGGACTGGATGGGTCGAAATAGGGACAGTCACCTGTATGCTGATGGTCTTGTATCCGTATCCACAAATATATTTATAAAAATATATTTATATAAATATATTAATATAAATATATTTCTATCCAGCGCCTGGTCGAAAGAGACGCCAGACCGCAGAAACTCACCTGTCGAACGTAAGCACGAACGTGTCACGACACAATGTTGCCGAAAAAGCCCCGGGAGAACCACCAGGGGAAGAAAGGCCAGAGCCACACACGCAGGAGAGCAGGGTAGAGACGAAAGAGGCACCCCACACCCATGACACAGGGAAAACCCCGGTGTCCTCCCCATAGCTGCAATCCAGAACACCCTAGGAGCTATGGGGCACAGACCGAGAATGGAGAAGAGTGAGAGGCAAAGCACGCAAGAAAAAAGGACGCAAAACACCAGCACTAGCGCACACCGCCCAGACCAAAACAAACTCCCACAGCACATGCGCAGGACACGCTGTCCGAACCGCACAACCCGCTCTGCGGGAAGGCGCCAACTAGGACTACTTTACAAGAAAAGTAGCCAAACAGTACACGACACGAGTGAACCGCTAAATAGAAGAAACAGCTCATCACATGGGACAGGAGCCAAAAGAGGAGTACGCAGCGACAACATAGCCAGCTTACAAAATGAAGACAAGGAATTCAATCGGGAACCCAATTGGGCTACAAGTAGCCCAATCCGGCGTCCCGGGCTAGGACTATGCAAAGAAAACGAGCAACGCTGAGACAGCACAGAGAGAAAAGACAGCACAAAAGAACGAGAGAAGACCAAAAACCAAGAATAAACACAGAACCAACAAGCTCTAGAAAAGACCAGAGGGAAGCCACACCGAAAGACGACAGATGGTCCAATAATACGGGAAGTAGCGGAAACCTTCCCGAACTCTTGAGAACACACAAGCAAGCACAAGTCACGAAAGCACAAAGGCACAGTCGCACCCGAAACCAAAAGACATGTAGAACCCCAAGAAGAGGGGAACACGATGGAGACATCCCGTCCCAAGAAAAAGGGGGGGGGGGAATAACGGAGAAGAGCACCCATCTACAGGATGGAACCAACTGACTCAAGGGACAAGGAACTGAGCCCAGGGAGGGGCCGACGCCCCAAAACGAGTACGGCTAGGGGGGGGAGGAAAAAAAACCAATCCGCGTAAACGCAAGCCCCGCCTAGAGGGTAGAGAAACCCCCACGGGGTCCAATGGGGCCCTAGGCCCCGGGGCCAAGCTGTCCCCCCAAAGCCCCAGCCTCACAAGAAAAAAGCGGGGCAGCCACGAAAATATTAAAGAAGGGAGCCCACTGGCAGACTCTTACAACATGGCTGGAGGAACAGGCTTGAATGCCCCCATCGCCACCCCAGGAAGGGGAATGCCCCGAGATCGCCCGAGTCTCAAAACCAACGACCCCGCCCCGCCCCGAACCCACAGACGGTAAGGATCCGAATGCAGGTAGGAAGGGGAGACCAGATTACATCACAACAATGGAAAGACAAGGGGGCATGGAAGGAACCGAAGCAACCAACACCCCCAAGCCCCAACACCAACCAAAACAGGGCAGCCTCGGGGCTTCCGGGAAGGAAACAACAGAGAGCATTGCCACCATCAAAGTTCAACATGCAACGCCCGTGCTGCCTGCACCCGCAAAGTCAGCATAAGACTGGCTAACCAAACTACAAGCAACAAAACTTGCAGGACTCCGGGCCAAAGGTGTTACCGACCTCACAGGCAGCAGAAAGACAGAGAGTCACCCTGAGACAAGGGGTGAGAGCAACCCTCAAATTCTCTGGAAGCGAGGGGAGACTCTGGGGTCACAGCCATCGGATCTGCGCGCCCCCAAGGGTTTCCCAGGGTCCTGAGCATTTACTATAAGAGGACTCGAGCTCAGGTAATCCCAGGCAGGGTACTGCTAACCGGCGCCCAAAGCTACCAAACAACCTTCTAAGAACTGAACCCCAGGGACGTGTATGCTCACGGGGACCTAGCAGGGGGAACCACTGGAAGAAGGAAGAATACTCAGTACACAGGGGACACAGGGGGCAAGAACAAAGCCAGAGCTCCCCTACCAGGCAGATAAGCAAAAAGAAAAAGAAAACCCCGCAAGAGGACAGAGTACCCAGGCAGAACAGAGCTGGTTGCCATGATCGATGAAAACAAGCTGCGCAGCACCCTGTGCCCCATGAGTGCAAAGCTGCCCCTTACCCTAAGGCGAACAAGGGAGACAGAACACCCGAGCACACAAAGGGCGGCTGAAAACCAAGCAGTAAACGGCCTAGCAGAGGCAAAACCCAAGGAACTAGTGGAAGGTGGCTCCAAGCCCCAAGGGCAGTACTTACAGGGCACCTAGGGAAGGGAACCCTAGGCACATGCAGCCCAAGTACTAGAGAATCACTCCCGGCTCACGCACCACCTAGAAGACAGTCACCACACTCTAGGTACAGTGCTGAAATAACCACCGGAGCCGGAGCACATGACCTCAGCCTTTAGCACCAGACGAAGAACTGATGGTGGATAGCCGGCGCAGTAGGTCTTTGGCTCCCCCTTCCCCCTCCCGGGGAGGGAGGGGGAGCTGCGCAGTCAGCAGCGCGCTGACGTGTGATGTCATGATCGTTTGCTTGTTTCTTTTAGGGGAGTTCTATCCACTTGTTCGGCTTGGGGTAGCAATTTTCACCAGAATAGGTGTTTGTTTTGGGACACTTTACCTTTCTGGGTGCCTGACCCAGTCAATGGCAGACATAGAATGCTTCCAACCACACGGGGGTTTCTATAGGCCACTGCTCCCCTTGCCTCTTTGAGGGGGCCAGGTTCTGGCTCGTGGTTCCCGGTAGGCCCATAGAGCTCCATACACATGACTGATGCAAAAGTCTGACATTAGCATATCAGCCTGGATAAGCTCTGGGAAGCCGAAGGGGCTCCCCCAGAAAAATTATTGTTTTTGTGCATAGGTGGATATGCATTTACAATATAGTACATATTAAGTAGTACACTAGGAGTTAATATGTTATACAAAATTGAGCTGCCAAGCAAAGTAAGGTAAATTGTAACACATAGATGAGGCAACAGAGAAATGATGATAAGACTAACCTCGACTCTCTGTTGGCTTGGCTGGCAACTTTCCACTTGAATGCTCTGTTGATGAATTAGATGGTAAGTGTACAATGATAACCAAAGTAATTGAGAGAGCATATTTCATGAAGTTGAATTACAATACATTTTTTCATAGACAGGTACAAGATTTATTTCTTAGCTAAAGTCAACACATTTAATTTATTATGAATTTTTCACCATTCAAAACAAACATGGCGGTTATCATTAAAGAAAATAATATAACCATATGTTAGCAAAACAAATATGCAATCATAGCTATCAATAAGTTAGGCACAGCAATCTTGCTAATAAGTAGTGATAATGTTTTCTCACAGACATAATACCATGGGATAAAAAATAGGATAGGATAACATAGGATAGTTGTTGAGATACAAGTCTCATCCTAACCACACACTCAGGCCTTGACAAAGAACTCAGGAGAGTGCAAAAGACTTGGTGTAAATCTTAACACAAAATTCATAAATACACAAGGGTGATTTTTATCCAAAACCTTACTAATAATATTATGGCAACATATAAATCAAGAATGTATAAATTACATTGACCATCCTCCTAAAATGATAGTACTTATGGCAATAACTTGGTCAAACCTACCAATATGTACTGTCAGACAGTACAAAGTTCAAATTTTGTACAGTGTTAGTGAATTAGCTCAAATGGCATTCCAGAACTTGGAAATGTAACTGAAGTACATAACTTAACCTGTCCGAACAAGCCTAGGCTTAATATGTGCTTTCTTAGGTCTAATATAGTACAAACATGTACTTTAACTAGACTTGGGAATGTTTAAGTTTGGTTTCTAGTTTTCACTCGGACTATATAAAATTAACAGTACCAGTAAAACCGTGAATTTTTGGGGTCCAGCCGTAGATATTGGTATACACATTCAATCAAACAGTTGTTGCAAGTACTATCCTTTTAAGATATGAGTTGAAATCACACTAAAATATTATATATATTGTAGAAATCCACTAATCCAGAATTCCCCTATCTAGAAAACGCCCTAATCTGGCAAAAATTGTGGCTGGATAAAGTTATCTCCCTATCTAGCCAAAATGCCCATGGAAGCCGGAGTAGCGGATATTTGGCTGGATCAGAAATCTGAGCTGGTTAACTTACTATTGATGTTACCCAATCCAGACAGTAAGCAGGACAAGCGGTGAATAATCCGGATCAGAAAGACAGGCATTGGGCTGTACCGTATTAATCCCATACGGCTGTGGCTCGAGGCATGTGGTGTAATTACCTAAGTGTAGTGTAGCAGGGGATGGGGTGGGTGGGTGGTGTCGGGAGATTGGGGAGCGTTGGGAGGGACTGCCTGGGGATAAGGAGGATGTGGAAGGGCCTATACACTACAGTAATTACCATTAATTTTATTCATCACAGTCATTAATTAAATTCATCACAGTCAAAAACAAAAGAAATAATTATATAATAACAAATATACAAGTTATCTAAAAACAATTTGCACAAGTTAAAGTTTGCTCTAAAAATATTGTGAGTTTTTTCCAACCTGGCGGCCTACATAACGTGCCTGCCCCCCAAGTGGACCCGCCCAGGCCTGGTCAAGCCAAACAGCCCATGTGCTCTCATCCCTTGCATTATACTACAGTGCCACGCCATTAGTGAAACATATTTTTTAAATAACTAATAACTTTTTTGTTTTCATAGTAATGTTTATCATTTTTGGCCAAGACTATGTCTGATAGCAGCATCAACTGTTCTGGAGGTGTCAGGAGGAAGAAGATTACCCCATAACAATTAAAGACAAGTTACGTGTTATACAACTTTGTGAAAGTGACCGGTCGACTTCAAGTGTTGCCAAGGACTTTAATATAGTGAGAGTGAAGGTGCAAGCACTAGCAGAGGGTGCGGTAGAAGAACACTGAAGCCTTCGAAGCATGTACAGTTGGATGAGGCTGTATACAAGTGGTTTGCTCAGTACCACACAGCTGGCATGATGATCCAGAATTCGCGATCCAGAAATAATGCTGAAATGCCTGCCATAAAAAATATCTTCAGGAGAAAAGTTTGCCTATAAAGGCCTTACTTCTCCTCAACAGTGCTTCTGCTCATCTTCTAGGCTTAGAAGAAGCATTGTTGGAGGAATTTAGTTTTGTTACAATTAAGTTCCTTCCTTCCAACACCACTCCTCTAATTCAGCCTATGGACAATAAAATAATTTCCAGTTTTAAGAAACTTTACGGCAAGACAGTTTTCCAGAGATGTGTCGAAGTGACTGAGGATATAAACCTCAACCTCAATGAGTTCTGGAAAAACCATTTTAATATTTTGAGTTGTTTAAACCTTATAGACAAAGCCTGGGAAGCAGTGACTCAAAGAACCATGTTCTTTGGCTGGAGAAAATTGTGACCTGAATGTGTTCCAGAATGAGACTTAGAGGGGTTTGAGCCTGAACCTGCAGTGCCTCTTGTTGAGGAAATTGTCTCTCTGGGCCTGAAATTGGGCTTGGAGTTGAATGGTGCTGATGTGGAGGAGTTGGAGGAGGAACACAGCGAAGAGCTGACCACCGACGAACCCCTAGCCCTTCACAAGAGGCAGCAACAAAAGAAAGCTGAGGAAATCTCTTCAGGGAAGGATGAAGCAGTAGAGGATGTCCCTTTCTCAATAAGAAAATGTGTGCAGTATGGGAAGAACTGCAAAGTTCTGCTGAAAACTCACCCAGATAAAGCTGTAGCAGGCTGTTGTATTAACCATTTTAATGACAATGTGATATCTCATTACAGATAAGTGTTAAAACATAGGGAAAAACAAGTGTCTATAGACAGATTCTTAGTAAGACAAGCAAGGAGTGAGCCACACCCAGGTCCTAGTGGTATGCCTGCAAAACGTAGGTGAGAGAGTACCCCAGAAATGTCTTCACTGCCTGATGTTATAATGGAAGGGGACTCCCCTTCCAAACACTAACACCTCTCCCCCCCCCTCCCCTTCTCACCGTCTTCCATATGCCAACAAGAGTTATCAATAAAGGTAAGCTATAACTTGTACATACTATAGTACAACATATTTGTGTGTACAGTATTATGTATGAAATGAATTTTGTAGTTAATATTTTTGGGAGTGTGAAATGGATTAATTCAATTTACATTATTTCTTATGTGAAATTTTGTTTCGGGTTGCGAATTTTCGGTTTACGAGCCGTCTCTGGGAATGGATTAAATTTGAAAAACAAAGTAACAAGTATATCTTACCGACTAAAAAGCCTAAATCTGTATTCTCTTGAGCGCAGGCGGGAGAGATACATAATGATTTACACGTGGAAAATATTAGAGGCTGGTCCCAAATCTGCACACACAAATAGCACCAGATGAGACCAGAAGGCATGGCAGGATGTGCAGAATACCCCCATTGAAAAGCAGAGGTGCAATAGGTAATCTGAGAGAGAACTCTATCAACATCAGAGGCCCAAGACTGTTCAACACGCTTCCACTACACATAAGGGATATAACTGGCCAACCCCTCACAGTGTTCAAGAGAATCTGGTAAGCACCTCCAAAGGATACCTGATCAACCAGGCTGTGAGCAGCTGCATCCAACAGCCTGGTTGACCAGTCCAGCAATGAGAAGACCTGGTCGAGGACCGGGCCACAGGGATGCTAAGCCCTGAAACCATCTCAAGGTAACCTCAGGATAATCACTGTACCTTCGTTTTCGAATTTAATCTGTTCCCAGAGATGGGTCGAAAACCAAAAATTTAAAAACCAAAGTGAATTTTCCCATAAGAAATAATGTAAATTGAATTAATCCATTCCACATTCCCAAAAATATTAACTTAAAATCTACAATTCATATCTTGTACTACAGTATGTACAAGTATATTTTACCTTTATTGAGGACTCTTGTTGGCGTGTAGAAGACGGTGAGAAAGGGGAAGGAGGAGAGGTGTTAGTGTTTGGAAGGGGAGTCCCATTTCATTATAACAGCAGTGATGGCATTTCAGTGATGACATCTCTCTTTTACGTTTTGCAGGCATACCCCTAGGACCTGGTTGAGGTGCACTGTTTGCTTGTCTTACAAAGAATTTGCCTATAGACACTTGTTTTCCAACTCTAAACTTTCAACTGAACCCCTAACAGATGCAACTGGGCCACCATGACCCGGGTGAGGTGTGTAAACACACGAGGTGCCAGATTCAAGCCAAATGGAAGGCAACGAAAATGGTACCCGTGACGCCCCACAACCAAACCGAGCCAGTCCCTGAACCCTGGATAAATCGGGACGTGCCAATACGCGTCCCTGAGGTGCAGTCACACCCTCCAAGCACCCAGCTCCAAGAAAAGCCAGACCTAGGACAGAATCATCATCCGAAAGGAGGGGCAAGAGACCCTGGGGTTCAGACGGGACAGGTCCAGAATAAACCGCAGGTCCACACAGTCCCGTTTCGGGACCGGAAACAAGCGGGAAAACCCACCTGAGAGACGTCGTTGTTTCGACCACGCCCAAGCCCCAAACCCCCTGAAGAAGGAGGGGCCACCCAACGCCACCACAGGCTGGCGGAAACGACCCAAAAAGCCCACAAATCTTGAGATCAGGCATGAGCGAACAGCGCGAGCCACCCCCCTCCCCCCACTGTCCCATCCGTCAATAGGGCAAACCGCGAAAGGACCGGCGCCCCTAACTAGAACTCGACTTCTGAACAGAGCGATCACCACTGTGAACAGAGGAAGACAGCCCCGAAAGCAACACCCGCCCCCAAAAACTGGCACTACCTGCCGACCACGATGGAAGGAACTGCAAGCCCGGGCACGACCCTTCCAGGGGAACCTGGAGGATCAACAAATCAGACATCGGGCGATAAGAAGCAGAAGCTGCCTGCATATACTGTGCGAAGGAAACACAAAACGGAGGCCAAGGAGCCACGGGAATGCCTGGAGGCAGCCACGGGAACTTGCACGTGAACTGTTGCACACCAACATCCCGAGGAAGGGCAGGAGCGAACAAGCACTCATTGCGATGCTCAAGGTCGCTACCCCCAGGTAAACCTGGGAAACCGTCAGAATCTCCCGCCATACAAGCGTGCGGGAACAACAGAACGCATGCCAAGCATCCAAAGTAAAGATGGGACAGTCCGCTAGCCAAGACCACACAGGAACCTCATAACGAAACAAGAAAGGGGATGAAGCCCCAAACCTGAATGAAGCATGATTCATCACAGAGGCGTAATCCGAGTCACGCAAGAAGTAAGATGCAATGGGCTGCCCGCACCTCATGCGCCGGGATGCGTCCTTCCGAAAACCTCCAGAAGGACGGGACTGACAAACCCAAAGGGACCCGGAACCGAACCCGGGGAGGGTCCGACCTCATATCTAAGTCATACGCATGTAAGCCCTGTAATAATAAGCCTTGCTGGAAAGGAACAAAACTCCAAGCAGAGTCCAGCGGGCCCCAAAGCCTCTAAGTCAATCTCTCCCTATCCCCAAGGGGACCCCACCACTGGTCCTGGGGCCCGAGCCATCCCCCAAAACCCCGGCCCTCACAAGAAGAAGCCAGTGCAGCCGTACAAGCAGGAATAAAGAGAGCCCACAGGTCAGACCCAGATGCCCTGGTAGGAGGACCCGGCTCAAATGCCTCCGTCGCCAACCCAGAAGGGGCAGTCCCCAAGACCGCCTGAGTCTCCACACAATCTAAACCCTAGACCAATTCCGAAACCCTCAGATGCTTCAGAGCCCGAACCAGGGGGGGGGGGAGAGAGCAGAATGAACCACAGAAGGGAAGGAACGAGGGGGCATGGACGAAATCAAGGTCGAAGTGACCAAAACCCCCAAGTCCAGGTCACGAAACTCAAAACGAGACAGTCTCGAGGCTTCTGGGTTAGCAACCAACCAAGCATGGCAAAGCATCCGAAACCGAGATTGCAGTGACTGAGCCACCTGTACCTGAAGACCCAAATCAGAAGTCCGGGTAACCTGAGTCACCAACAAGCAACTGAGCTCACAGGACTCTGGGTCGAAGGTGTCACCGACCCAGCAGGCAGCATGACGGAGGCAGAAACAGTGAATGCTCCCCAGAGACAAGGGGGACAGGGCAACCTTCAAACTCGCACAAAGTAAGAGGAGACTCAGGGGACACATCCATTGGCCCCAAGAGCCCCCCGTGGGGTTTCCCAGGGCCTTTAGCTTTTCAATCTCCACTAAGGGAAGCCAAGGCAAGGTACTACTAACCGGCTCCCAGAACTACCAAACAAACTTCTAAGACTGCACCCCCGGGACGTGTACACTCACGGGGGCCTAGCAGTGGTACCACCAAACTATATATATATATACAGGGGTACCTTGGTTTAAGAGTTTAATCTGTTCCTGGAGACAGCTCGTATTCCAAAAACTCGTAATCTGAAGCTAATTTCCCCATAAGAAATACTGGGAAATGAATTAATCCGTTCCAGACTACCCAAAAACCTCACTTCAAACTAAATATTATACCTAATTCATCTAAATAAACCTACAAAACTATGTTCATGTTATTACATACCCTTGCTGATGAATGCTGTTGGTGTATGAAAGATGGTGAGGAGGGGGGGGGGGGAGGAGAGGTGGTACTGTTTGGAAGGAGAGTCCCCATCCATTATAACATCAGGCAGTGAGGACCTCTCTGGGGTGCATTCTCTGGCACGTTTTGCCTGCATACCACTAGGTCCAGGTTGTGGCTCACTGCTCGATTTTCTCACAACAAAGCTGTCAATGGAAGATTGTTTTCCCTTCTTCGCAAGATGTCTCTGTAGTGAGGCATCACATTGTTATTGAAAAGATTAATGCAATGCCCTACTACAGCTTTCTCTGGGTGAGTCTTTTCAATAAAAGTTTGCATTTCTTCCCACATCTGACACCATTTCTTAATGGTTGCAGAAGGGACATTCTGTACTGCCTCATCCTCCTCCACTGGAGAAACATCCTCAGCTGGGTCTTCTTGATGTTCCCTTTGAAGGGCTTGGAGTTCTTTGGTGGTCAGTTCTTCGTTGTGTTCTTCCACCAACTCTTCCACAGCATCACCATCCAATTCCAAGCCCATTTGCCGGCCCAGAGTAACAATTTCCTCAACAATAGGCACATCATTTACAGGCTCAAACCCCTCAAAGTCTAGTTCTGGCACACATTCAGGCCACAATTTTTTCCACCCAGAGATCAGAGTTCTTTGAAACACTTCTTGCCAGGCTTTAACAACGAGTTTTAAAGCACTACAAATGTTAAAATGCTCTTTCCAGAACTCTTTGAGGGTGAGTTTTGTGGCTTCAGTCACTTCAAAATATTTCCGGAAAAGTGCCCTTTCATAAAGTTTCTTAAAATTCGCTATGATTTTCTGGTCCATAGGCTGAATTAGAGGAGTGGTGTTAGGAGGAAGGAACTTTACTGCGAGAAATTTACTGTATCTGTGCAACAATTCATCTTCCAATCCTGGAGGATGAGCAGGAGCATTGTCGAGGAGAAGCAGGGCCTTGAGTGGCAAATGTTTCTCCTGCAGATATTCTTCTATGGCAGGGCACACCACTTCATTCACCCACTCGGAAAAAAAATCCTAGTCACCCATGCCTTCCACATCACACACATTTATTTTTTCTGCATTTTATACTGTTTGAAAACCCTTGGATTTTCAGAATGATACACAAGCAAGGGTTTAATTTTCAAATCGCCACTCACATTTGAACACAGCACAAGCGTAAACCTATCTTTCGTAAGCTTGTGTCCGTGCAATGATTTTTCCTCCTTGGTAATGTATGTCCTCTTAGGCAATCTTTTCCAGAACAGTCCTGTTTCATCACAATTAAAAACTTGTTGCAGTAGGTATCCCTCAGCCTCTGCAAACTCTTTAAATTCTTCAATAAATCTTTCAGCCGCTGGTTTATCTGAGCTGGCTGCCTCCCCATGCTTCGCAACACTATGGATACCACTTCTTTTTCTAAATTTTTCAAACCATCCCCTGCTTGCCTTAAAGTCTATCGTATCTGCATCACTCGTTCCAGGGGTTTTCTTTACAAGGTCTTCGTGCAATACCCTGGCTTTCTCACAAATGATGGCTTCTAAAACACTATCACCCTGTGTATCTAAATTAATAACAACTTTTCCACTTCCTCAAGTATTTGTGGTCTTTGTTTCGTGATTGTTCTTACACCTTTTGCCATTTTAGCACTCATGATGTCCTTTTTCTTGCTAAGTATAGTGCATATCGTTGACGTGGCTTTGTTGTACTGCCTACAAAGTTTAACAACACGTGTACCATTTTCATGCTTCCGAATGATCTTTTGTTTTTCCTCTATTGTCATCCTCACATGAGCTTTCTTGCCTTGATCCTTACCACTGACTTTTTTAGGACCCATGGCGAGATATATAATAACAAATTTTATGTTCAAATAGTAAAAAATCTGAAAAACTGTAATTCTTTACAAAGAATTCAGGCGCAATTGTCATGAGGCAGGAGGCACTGATAAACTGAGGTGTGATCGCAGTGCCACCACTCGCTAGGTCAGCCCATACACGTATCAACAAACTAGTTTCCCGAAGCAAAGTTTGTAACCCGATTCGAATTTCAAGAAGAAATTGGGCTTGTAACCTGAAAAGTTCATAAATAGGGGCATTCGTAAGCCAAGGTGTCACGGTTTACCACAAACATATGTAAGACCAATCCTGGAGTATGAGCCCTGGAGTATGAGCCGTATGTAGCCCATACCTTGTCAAGCACAAGAAGAAGCTGGAATAAGTTCAAAGGTATGCCACTAGGCTAGTCCCAGAAGTAAGAGGCATGAATTACGAGGAAAGGCTGCATGAAATGAACCTCACGACAATGGAATAAAGAAAAGTAAGGGGAGACATGATCATTACCTACAAAATTCTCAGAGAAATTGACAGGGTTGAAAAGGATAAACTGTTTAACATGGTGGTACGCGAACAAGGGGACACAGGTGGAAACTGAGTACCCAGATGAGCCACTGGGACTTTAGAAAGAACTTTTTCAGTGACAGAGTAGTTAACAGATGGAATGCACTAGAAAGTGATGTGGTGGAGGCTGCCTCCATACAGTTTCAAATGTAGATATGAAGGAGCCCTGTAGGCTCAGGAATCTGTACATCAGTTGAGTGACAGTTGAGAGGTGGGACCAAAGAGCCAAAGCTCAACCCTCTACAAGCACAACTAGGTGAGTACACCCGAGACATGTCATACATAAGGAAACGACTGAGTTACCGGTAAGAACAATGGTTCATTAATGAGATGAAAAATGCCCCAAATAGTGAGAAATAAATGTTAAATTTTCAACTGCCTGACAGCCATTTGCAAAGAAAGGATGACAACAAACCACAGCTGTGGGATGGTACGCCGCCCTGGCAGTCAGTCATGGCAACAAAACATCACACCCTATATATCAAAACTCTTACAAAAAAACATAAACAACAAAACTGCTGATCAGAGAGGAGGTGAGAGCAGGGGGTACCAAAACCTTATTAAAATAACATGAAATAAAGTATGATGGAACAAGTGAAAATATATATCTGTTGTTTTCACAGTACAAAACATCCAAGCAAAGGCTGGAAGCATCTGACGAGAGGGTGCGTAAATCACTTTGGCAAATATGGTAATACAAATTCATAAAGTTAAGGAGGGTACAAAAACCCCCTTCCCCAGCAGCAATAACCCCTGCAGAGAAGGCACAAAGGTCCAAGCAGGGTAAAATGGAGCCAAAGTGCTCTAAGTGGACTTCCACCAAGCCCCGGGAACCCCCGACACAGGCGGAGTCCAGGAAAAAACTTCAAAGAAGGGATTCTGCTGGGTCGACCCAGAAGCCTCGGCGGGAAAATTGGGCTCCATCACCTTCATTGCCTGAATCGAAAGGGGCAGGCCTCGAAGCCACCCGAGCATCATCCTGCATTAAACCTTGCCCCAACTCTGAAACCCTCAGACGTTTGGGAGCCGGAAACAGGGATGGAAGGTGGGGGGGAGCAAACCACGCCCACCTGGGAAGGAAGTGGGGGCGGGGACGGAACCAAGAGCAAAGCGACCAACGCCCCCAAATCCGAGTCCCTAAAACTCAAGCAGGGCAGTTCTAGAGTCTCCAACCTGGCAATCAACCTGGCCCATTGCAATAAGGAGAACCGAGCATGTAACGCAGCCGCCGCCTGATCCCTGAGATTATCAGACACGGAATGGGTAAATTGAAGTACAAGTGGGGAACAAGTCCCGCAAGACTCCGGGTCATAGGTATCACTGACTAAACAGACAGCATGACAGAGGCAGTACTGTACAGACGATCGTCTCCCTGAGGCAGGGGCAACAAACCTTCAACCTCGCACAAGGCGAGAGAGGACTCGGAAGACACTTCCATGGTGCCCTGAGCCCACTGGGGTTTTCCAGGGCCCATAGAGTGAGTAAGCCCTACGGGAAACCCAGGCACTGGGGCTAGCTAAGCTGGTAGAACCCTGTCTGTCAGCAGGCAAACTGACCACCAGTAGCACCTGTGAAACCTCAGGGGCAACAAAGGAGGACCCTCAACACAACCTAGGCTTGCCTAATAAGAAGCTAGGCAGACCTCCTTCGTTAACAAAAAGCGAAAAAGCTAGAAAAGAAAAACAATCCCCCTGAAGACACACAATAAACAAACTGTCAGCCAGAGAGAATTTTCAACTGCTGCATGTGCAAGCTGGGCCGGCTGCTGGCGCAGTCCAGCCAATAACACTCCCCACCCGGGGCAAGATGGAAAGCCCAAGACCCCCCGATGTACCCCAAGGGTGAAGATAACGCCAAGCGATGACGTCCACAAATGAGAGTGATTCCAAATGCCCCAGGGAAGATAACCCTGAAATGCACGGATAGTACATACAGAGCACCTAGGGAAGTTAACCTTAGGCGCATGCTGCTCATTTACACTAAGACACCTGGCAACCACACCACAAACACACAGCTGGAACCGCCACACAGGACAAAAATCCAGAACAGGTAATTAAGGCCGGAGATGACGTCCGACCACCAGCACATCAGTTCAAGAACTAGGATGGAGGGCTGCCGACTCACCCGAGCCAGCTCCCCTGCCACTCTTTCTGGGTGCTTCCTCGGTCGATGGCAATTATGATGGCATTTTAAATGTAAAGTACTCATTGGCCATTGCTCCCTGCACCTCTCTGAGGAGGCCAGGTTCTGGCTTGTGGTCCCCAGTAGGCAAAAGGACTCCTATAACTGACAACCCCAAACTACTACACACATATCTGTTTGGATTGCTTCAGAGAGCTGACAGGGCTTCCCACAGAAAAGGAATAACAGTTTCCATTTCAAGAAGCCAGTGTAGGATAGAAAACAGGAGATGCTTTTTCACCAATAGGGTCATAAACATATGGAACTATGTACCCACTGAAGCTGTAAATGCCAAAATACTGCTGTAAATCAAAACCCAGCTCAATAAAATCATCAGAACAAATGGAGGGACCTTTGGCAAGCCACCAGTTTTCTGTCCTCATTGAGGCCACTTTCTAGTGGCTTTCAGGTAAATTCAGTTAAATGCATGCAATGTGAAGCAAAATCTAAATCACAGAATACATACACAAATAAATGATCCCAGCAGGATGAAACAGTGTCCAGGATGGCCAGCACTTATCTGCATAACTGGGACCTGAAGGTTACTGGGACAGAAAGGGGAGTGTAACAGCAAATGTTTTTAACATAAACACCAGCCAATATGACCGAGGGTTTAATTAAGGTTTGTAGATCGAGGAGGAAGGTTCCCATTACCCCAGACCCCTAGTGGTGTGCAGGTGAAACTAATGATTAAATTGCTTCTCCGACAAGTTGTTTGTGAATCTTGAGGCTTCATTGTCTATTCTTGATTAGGGTGGTCTTTGATACGCTACTTTTTGCCCCTCTTGAGATGGGCCAGTTTTGGCCTCTGGACTCCAGTAGACTTATATACACAAGGACCTGGCATGGCTTGACATGACACCACCAAGGAGCCATCAAGGAACCACCAAGGCATTGTAAGAATATCCAAAATCGGTGATTCCTATATTAAATTTCAAATAATTTTTTAGAGGAAGTTCATAAAAAAAAAATTCCTCAATAGCAAATTAACACTTTCCATTCTGATGACACATTTCAGCCTCATTTATACTCCAACAGAAAATGTTCCAATGACACTAAAATGCACCATCCTATTGCTATTCATCACTGAGATTCTTTAATAAAATCAATTTTGTTTCTACATCTATTCTCTAGAGAATTTATTTGCAAACATTTTGACACCAAATTTATAGTTATAACCCAAGAAATAACCAAGAAAACATGAAATGATTATAAACATTTGGAGCAATGCTAAACGAGATCCACTAAGAGCGCTAGGTTTATATTCTGCAATGCAGAGGACCAAAATCTATAATAAACACACTTTTGGTTTTACATCTATTCTCTAGACAATTCATTTGCAAACATTTTTCACCAAATTTATTGACGTAACCCAACAAATAGGTTATGAAATGTTAAATCATTGTAAACAGTTTTTGCATAGCTGAGTGGCCTATGAAGTGCTTGGGATGCCCAGAACATTTACAGTCTGGAATGCACAGAAGGGTTGGGACTACAAAAGTGTTAATACAATTTGACAAGTTACATAACCAGACCATGTAACAGGTTACTATTTCAGTAATGTTAAAATGACAAACCTGAAGCTGAGAGTCGTGGAATGTCTCCCACGTTGAGATGGTAGCACGGAGAGAGCTCAGATGAGATCCAGGTGCCAAAGACGTGTGTTCCACATTTAACAGATTTATTTCTTCATCTGAACCTGAATTATCTACATAGTACGATGAAGGGGGATTTTTTTTAAGCATATCTTCAGCTACTTTCATATTTATATGAGTTTTTGAATTACATGTATTAGTGCTGACTGGTGTCCTTCCATGTAAGTTTTGGTTTCTTGTAGTTTTATTGCATGTAAGAGATTCTCCTTCCATGGTCTTTAAGTCATATTGGGACAGGAAAACCTCTTTCTCCTTTACAGAAAAATCATTTTGAATTTTTGGAATATCTACAATATTGTTACAAGGAATTATCAAAATATCTGGTGAGTCTGCTCTAAGTGGTGGCAATACAGGTCCTGTGGCATCTGCAATAATCGTTGAAAGCTCTTGAAATGTTTCTTTCTGAAACATTAATTGTGATTCCATATGGCCAGCATTTCCAGACATCTTGGAGTAGTCAATTGCCTTGGAATGTCTAGAAGAAATACTTTTCCTTTTCCTTGTGATGATATTAATACCGGCAATAATGTCTTCTTCTTGACGTTTGTGCCATCTTTGACTGTTTAATTTCCTTTTTAAATCAGTGTTGGAAAGCAAAGTGGTACATGGCATCTTGCAGAGGTCTTGTTTAATACCAACATTATATGAAGTATCTTTAGGTCCCACTATTGTACTTCCTTTGTGTTCTGTAGTACACATACTTTCTCCTTTGGATACTTCTTCAATTTCATTACCTGAATTTTCTTCCAAAAAATTAAACCTCTTTTGTTTCTTTTTCTCTTCCTCTTCACTAAAGTACCGAAAGACAAAACGCTTTTTAGATTCAGACAATTTTCTATTAAGCACCAGCTTGCCTTTACTTTTTTTACAAGATGTTCGCTCCGTAGAGGATATACAGGAAGCATCTGTTTTAGACTCTTCTGAAACTTTCACTACTGTCGTTTCTTTACCCTGACATTCTTCAGATGAAACACTTTCTATTAATCCATGTCCTTCCTTACTGGCCACCTGAACACTTTCAGGCAAGGCTACTAATGTTCCTTCCTTACTGGCCACCTGAACACTTTCAGGCAAGGCTACTAATGTTCCTTCCTTACTGGCCACCTGAACACTTTCAGGCAAGGCTACTAATGTTCCTTCCTTACTGGCCACCTGAACACTTTCAGGCAAGGCTACTAATGTTCCTTCCTTACTGGCCACCTGAACACTTTCAGGCAAGGCTACTAATGTTCCTTCCTTACTGGCCACCTGAACACTTTCAGGCAAGGCTACTAATGTTCCTTCCTTACTGACCACCTGAACACTTTCAGGCAAGGCTACTAATGTTCCTTCCTTACTGACCACCTGAACACTTTCAGGCAAGGCTACTAATGTTCCTTCCTTACTGGCCACCTGAACACTTTCAGGCAAGGCTACTAATGTTCCTTCCTTACATGCACTTGAATGTTTATAACCCTCATTTAGCGTGCTCTCAGGTGCAATATTTTCTTCTTGTAAATGAGAAACATTCTTTGATGGGGAAAGAGCCACTATCTCATTACTTGACATTATTTCCTGCCCCTTCCCAGGATGAGATACTTTCTCCAAAGAAACATCTTGCAACGTTTGTTTATTTCTTGATTTTTGTGTGATGTTTCTCTTCTTTTACCTGTTATTTCCTTTGTTATCTCACCTTTACTTATATTACAAACAGCTTTTGGTGGCAAACGTGAGCTCATTTGTTTTGGTGATATTTTCTTCACAGACACATTTTGCATATTACTAACATCTGAAATATCTTTTACATGTGTTGCTTCTGCCACAAATAGTACTTCTAGACTTGGTTTATCAGTGGATACATCCTCCTTGAGGCTTCTTCTTCTGCAACTTCTCTTTGATACATTATTCTCAGGTAATATCTGCTTTCCATCTACTTGTGATTGCTGGGTTTTAAGATTGGAAATAGTAGCCTTTGGCATTCCTCTCATTTTACACGGTGATATTACTGGTACATCTTTTTCAGGTAAAGTATAAGCTTGTTCTAGAGGTGAATGCAGAGTTTGAAGTTCTGGAGAAACTTCATTTACACCAAGAACTGGCAAGTTATTTTCACCGGCCGAGCTATTTTTCTCGGCCCTTCCTCTTTTTTTAGCAGTCTCGTTAATTGCCTCATTTTTAGGCAAGAGATCCGTTTTCTCTGGTAGCATGCACTGGGCTGGATTTTTGGCAAATATTTCTTCAGGTTGTACTTCTTTATATTCAACATTTTTCTGTTTATCTTCCATCTTTGTTTTTTTCCTGGTATTTCTATTATCATGACAGGAATTACTTCTCTTTTTCATCTTCAACAATATTTTTGGCTCTCCTTCAGATGTAGGTTGTGTAACATCGCTTTCAGAGCTCTCTGCAGGCTGTGATGTATTATTTGTTGCATTTTTACAGACAGAAATAGAATACATAGGAAAGTAATTGTTGCTTTCCATTTCGGATTTAAGTGTTTCTTTATGTGTTCCTGGAGGTATGAACAGTAAATCCAGCGCTTCAGTGAGGACAATTGTGCATGCACTAGCTTCATTATTCACTTGATTCTTAGCAGGTACTGGTAACTCAACATTACTGCATGCCTTTTTTGTGGCAGCTGACTTGCATATCATTTTCCTTTTAGACTGTATAGTAACTTCAATGTTATTTGTTAATTGATTATTATTACCATTCACAGTCTTAGACTTATCTGTAATTTTTCTTTTAGGTCGCACATTATCTTCAACATTATTCTTTAATTGATTATTATTACCATTCACAGTCTTAGACTTATCTGTAATTTTTCTTTTAGGTCGCACATTATCTTCAACATTATTCTTTAATTGATCATTATTACCATTAATAGTCCTGCACTCTTGTACCACTTTTCTTCTTCTTTCTGGGGCATCTCTGGATGCTTTTCCAGTTTGAAACTGTTGAGAATTGTTCTTAGTTTCATCATCATTCGTGATGATTATACTACAGGTAGTTTCATATTGACCTGACTGATTATCCAACAAGTGGGATTCACCATCCCAATATCTCCAACTAACTCCGTTACCTGATAGTCTTCTGACAAACCGAGCTCTTTTACGTACTTTTTCAGAGTCTCCTGTACTTCCATGGTAAGATCTACATCGCTTGATTTACTGGATGGTGTGCAACTTTCCAACTTTTTACTGGCTGGTGTGCAACATTCCAACTTTTTACTGGTTGTAATACATCGGCCTGATGTACTGTAATCAGGTTTGTGTTCCTTAATGAATTTCAAGAGAGATTTCCTGCGTTTCTTCATATCAGAATCTTCAGTACATATATCTGGTGATGGTAGACCATGAGCTATGCAAATATATTTATTAATAATCGAATTATATTTGTTACGTCTTCCTTGTATAATATCTTCTGTCAGCTCGTCCAGCACTGAGTAAAACTCATCAGCTGGAACAGCTTTCTGTAAGAAGAGAAATTTTTTGGATATTAACACTGTGCACTATNCCTCCATTGGGTAAAAGTGACCATGTATTTGGGAATAAAGGATGCAATGCGTTAAATCTGGAAGAAAATATGACAGTCGATGCAATTGAAAAACTGATTTAGAAGAGGACATTATGGCAACCTTAGAAAAATTTTAGTGAGTAAATTGGACAGACCAGACTTGTTGCTAGGCAAGGAAGTGAATGAGAATGTATGTCAAGTTTGTGAAATATATGATAAAGGAACAAAAAAATTTATACCAAAAAAGAGCAGCAGAACTAGGAAACAGGATTGGTTCAACAGAAAGTGCGAGAGGGCCAGAGACCAAAAGTCACAAAAATGGAATCAATACAGGAAAGGCCAAAACCCCAAAACATACCAGCGATACAAAGATGCGAGAAACAACTACACGGCAGTGAGGAGAGAGGCAGAAAGAAATTTTGAAAAAGGGATTGCAGACAAATGTAAAACAGAACCAGGTCTATTCTATAAATTCATAACAACAAATTGCAGGTAAAGGATAATATTCAGAGGTTGAAAATGGGAAATAGATTCACGGAAAATGAAAAGGAAATGTGTGAAACATTAAACGAAAAGTTCCAAAGTGTGTTTGTACAAAATGAAATCTTCAGGGAACCAGATAATAAGAATTCCAGAGAACAACATAGAGCACATAGAGGTGTCTAGAGACGAAGTGGAAAAAATGCTCAAGGAGCTAAATAAGAACAAAGCAGTTGGTCCAGATGGAGTTTTGCCATGGGTTCTGAGAGAATGTGCACCTGAGCTCAGCATTCCTCTTCAACTGATTTTTCAGGCATCCCTGTTACAGGAGTTGTAGCTGATGTGTGGAAAAAGGCTAACATAGTTCCAATCTACAAAAGTGGAAGCAGGGAAGACCCCCTTAACTATAGACCAGTATCATTGACAAGTGTAATAGTCAAATATTGGAAAAAATAATTAAAACTAAATGGGTAGAACACCTGGAGAGAAATGATATATATCAGACAGACAGTATGGTTTTCGATCTGGAAGATCCTGTGTATCAAATTTACTCAGTTTCTATGACCGAGCAACAGAGATATTACAGGAAAGAGATGGTTGGGTTGACTGCATCTATTTGGACCTAAAAAAGGCTTTCGACAGAGTTCCACATAAGAGGTTGTTCTGGAAACTGGAAATATTGGAGGGGTGACAGGTAAGCTTCTAACATGGATGAAAAATTTTCTGACTGATAGAAAAATGAGGGCAGTGATCAGAGGCAATGTATCGGATTGGAGAAATGTCACAAGCGGAGTACCACAGGGTTCAGTTCTTGCACCAGTGATGTTTATTGTCTACATAAATGATCTACCAGTTGGTATACAGAATTATATGAACATGTTTGCTGATGATGCTAAGATAATAGGAAGGATAAGAAACTTAGATGATTGTCATGCCCTTCAAGATGACCTGGACAAAATAAGTACATGGAGCGCCACTTGGCAAATGGAATTTAATGTTAATAAATGCCATGTTATGGAATGTGGAATAGGAGAACATAGACCCCACACAACCTATATATTATGTGAGAAATCGTTAAAGAATTCTGATAAAGAAAGAGATCTAGGGGTGGTTCTAGATAGAAAACTATCACCTGAGGACCACATAAAGAATATTGTGCGAGGAGCCTATGCCACGCTTTCCAACTTCAGAATTGTGTTTAAATACATGGATGGCGATATACTAAAGAAATTGTTCACGACTTTGTTAGGCCAAAGCTAGAATATGCAGCGGTTGTGTGGTGCCCATATCTTAAGAAGCACATCAACAAACTGGAAAAGGTGCAAAGACATGCTACTAAGTGGCTCCCAGAACTGAAGGGCAAGAGCTACGAGGAGAGGTTAGAGGCATTAACCCTTAAACTGCGCATGGCGTATATATACGCCCTGAGTAACATGTCCCACGGTGCGCATGGCGTATATATACGCCATAGGGTGCCACGCCCGATTCAAATGGCCCGCGGCTACACGGGGTTCACATTAGCTTCCTCTGGGCTCTTGTAAACAGACGCAATTAAAAAAAAAATCGTGGGCAATATTCTCAGGTGTGAGAGGCACATTACTGTTGGAGCAACCAAGGCTGGCGCACGCAGCATGAGCGAGCAGCATTGCTGTTCAGCTTGTGACCACAGCATCGCCGAAAAATGTCAAAATAAATATATAATTGTTATTATTTAGCGATGACAATATTACAGATGACCCCTGACTGTGATATAAATAACCAGGGTTGTGATAATAGCAGGATTGTTGTAATAATTAGCGCTGTAGGAGGAGTGATGCTGAGACGGAGGGAGACAGCATCGTTTACTGACTGTGTGGCCACCTGTTATTGTTTACATTCACCATACCAGCTCAGTGGTTCTCTATGGTGAACACAAATGTAGATACTTATATATAATGTGTGTAATAACAGCAAAAGGGTTATGCTGGGAGGAGCCATCTGGGTGACGGAGGAGCCATTTGGGTGACGGAGGTGACGTCGTCTGCACGATTTGTCTAGCTGTTCAGAGAGTGGCCACTATGCTCTTTGGGCGCACTACAAGCTTAGGTGTACAGTTACGGTGCATAAAACATGCAGATATTTATATATAATATGTGTATATAGGGTAATAACACTGCAAACAGTATTGTTGGGGGAGAAAGTTTAGTGCGTGTGACCTTGAAAGAGTGACCGAGCCGCCAGCTGTGTATAGCGACGACTCTTAGTGCCTGAACTAACTATATCAGCTTAGCTGTACAGTTGTGGTGAACAAATATATACATACTTATATATAACGTCTGTATATAGTGTAATAACACCACAAATGGTATTGTTGGGGAGAAAGTTTAGTGCGTGTGTTGAGGGAGTGGCAGCGAGTGGCTGGCTGGTGTGTGGCGGTAACTCTTCGTTGCTTTTCGACTCTCAACTCTCAATACCAACATAGTGGTTCGTTATGGTGACCAAAACATGCAGATACTTACATAAAACCTGTGTATAGAGTGTAATAGCAGTAAAACTGTTTGTTTATTGTTTTATAAACATAATAATAGAATCACAAATATGCACACTATACTTTTGAGTATAGCGATTATTCACCACTTTTATTATATAAATATATTACAATACACACTATTGAATAATATTACTGCAAAAAAAATATAAAAAAATCAATCGGAGACATTGAAACAATTAGGTAATAATATCTTTGTGGCAACTCCCATCTGTCAGCGCGGGTGACGCTGACCAGCCCTGACGATCGCTCTGTCAACGCCCACTTTTTGCCAGACTTCCTCGGTCAATTGCGCCCAAAATATGTCACCTACGATTTTTTTGTTATTTTTCCAGTGCTCAGGGGACACAAATTAACGTGTTTAGAAGACGAAAAAAAATTTCTGATTTTTTTTTTTCTTGCGCACAGGGGTGTAAATGGCCCCAGGACCCCTTAGCAGTGTAAGGGTTAAATATGCCAAAACTAGAAGACAGACGAAAAAGAGGTGATATGATCACTACATACAAAATAGTAACAGGAATTGATAAAATCGATAGGGAAGATTTCCTGAGACCTGGAACTTTAACAAACAGAGTGGTAGACGGTTGGAACAAGTTAGGGGAGAAGGTGGTGGAGGCCAAGACCGTCAGTAGTTTCAAAGCGTTATATGACAAAGAGTGCTGGGAAGACGGGACACCATGAGCGTAGCTCTCATCCTGTAACTACACTTAGGTAATTACACACACAGCGTACACATGCACAAACGTACACACAGGCATTAGGAAGCAATGTGGCGGAGGCTGACTCCCTACACAGTTTCAAATGTAGATATGATAGAGCCCAATAGGCTCAGGAACCTGTACACCTGTTGAACAACGGTTGAGAGGCGGGACCAAAGAGCCAGAGCTCAATCCCCACAAGCACAACTAGGTGAGTACATACATTGTAAAAGAAAAGTACAAGTCGCCGACCAGAGGGCAGAGAGCACCAAGCCGGCCAGGCAAAGAAGGCACAAAACTGCATCAAAAGGCCCACCTCGACAGCAAAACCTCAAAGTCCCAGCACAACCACAACATGTGCCAAGACCCAAAAAGATCAGTCTGCAAGCCAGGAAGACCCCAGAACCCCAGAAGGCAGAACCGGGTCACAAGAGGAAACAAAGCCCCCTGAACCCACAAAAGGGGGCCCAAGAGGAAGAAACCTCTGGAACGAAACCAAACAACCCAAAGAAATCCAGAATCGAACCAGGAGGAGGCCAAACCACCACATTTGCCGGTGGAAAACACCACAGAAAGGCAAAGCGCAGCCCCCAGACAGAACCCCCTGGGAAACGGTCATAACAGACTGAAAACCGAGGGACAAGGTGTGGAGCAAGCATAACAGCCAGGGACACTGAGCCCAAACCCAAGGGCCCAGACCCAAAACAGACAAAAAAGGGAAACCCGGTGTAAAATCAACACCCAAACATACCCAGAGGAACAGGAACGGGCAGAAAACACCAGAAAAGCAAAGAAACGACAACAGGAGAATAAAACCCATGAAAAAAGGGTGAAAAAACTCACCCCAGACGCTCGCTCGCACACCCAGGCGCATGTAAACAAACTGCAACGCCGCCCTGGTGGCCACGCCGGGAAACAGGCAGACGAAAATGGCCACCAGCAAGGGCTGTGCCTGATGCTAAGATACACAAAACACGCCAGCAAAAGTGGGAAGCAAGCAGACTGAATGGGCGAAAAACTCCGCCCAAAAGCAGAAAACCCTGGAAGGGGCAAACAGCCCCAGAACTGCAAGCAGGCATCCCCCACAGCCCCTGGAACCAGCAACAGAGGCCCTGGGGCAGAGCCGTCCTCCAAGCCCTCCGCCCTTAAAGAAAAGCAAGAGTCCATGGGAAAGGCAGCAAGAAAGGGCCGCTGGTAAGACCCAGAAGCCTTGGCAGGAGGAACAGGCTCGAAAACCTTTGTCCCCCAACCCGAATGGGGCAGCCCCCGAAAACCGCCTGAGTCTCGGCCCCAACTAAACCCCGCCCCGACCCCGAAACCCGCAGACGGTCCGGAGCCGGGAACAGGGAGGGAAAAGGGGTGAATAGCACCTAACCAAAACGGGGCGGCCTTGGGGCATCCGAGTGGGAAACCAACCTAGCATGTTGCAGCAACCAGATGCACTTAAAGTAGCAGACATAGCCCCTCTACACAAGGGAGGGAGCAAAGCATTGGCAAAAAATTATAGACCAGTTGCACTAACATAGCACATCATAAAAGTATTTGAGAGAGTGATTAGGAGTCAGGTCACGAATTTCATGGAGACCAATGACCTTCACAACCCAGGCCAACATGGATTTCGAGCGGGAAGATCGTGCCTCTCACAGCTACTTGAGCACTACGACAAAGTCACTGAGGCATTAGAAGAAAAACAGAATGCTGATGTGATATACACGGACTTCGCAAAGGCTTTCGATAAATGTGACCATGGCGTGATAGCACACAAAATGAAGTCAATGGGAATAACCGGTAAAGTAGGACGCTGGATACTCAGTTTTCTGTCAAACAGGACACAGCGAGTAATGGTCAACCATATAAAATCTAGTCCAAGTGCAGTTAAAAGCTCTGTACCTCAGGGTACAGTCCTTGCACCGCTACTTTTCCTTATTCTCATATCAGATATAGACAAAATACAAGTCACAGCTTCGTATCATCCTTTGCAGATGACACAAAATCAGTATGAAAATTACCTCGGCTGAAGACATTGAAAAACTTCAAGCTGATATTAATAAAGTTTTCGACTGGGCATCAGAAAATAACATGATGTTTAACAGTGATAAATTCCAGGTACTCAGGTACGGTAAAAATGAGGACCTTAAACATAATACAGAGTACAAAACACAATCAAATGTACCCATAGTAGGAAAACAGCATGTAAAGGATTTGGGAATAATAATGTCTGACGACCTAACGTTTAATGAGCATAACCAAGCAAATATTGCGACAGCCAAAAAAATGATAGGATGGATTACGAGAACTTTCAAATCCAGGGATCCCATCACAATGGTTGTACTCTTCAAGTCACTTGTGTTGTCCCGTCTTGAGTACTGCTCAGTACTCACTTCCCCCTTCAGAGCAGGAGAGATTGCTGAAATAGAGGGAATACAGAGAACATATACGGCACGCATAGACGAGGTAAAGCACCTAAATTATTGGGATCGTCTCAAAGCTCTCCAAATGTACTCACTAGAAAGAAGACGAGAGAGATATCAAATAATATACACCTGGAAGATACTGGAGGGCCAAGTACCAAATCTGCACAGTAAAATAACGACGTACTGGAGTGAACGATATGGAAAAAATGCAGAATAGAACCAGTGAAGAGCAGAGGTGCCATAGGCACATCAGAGAACACTGTATAACATCAGAGGTCCGCGGTTGTTCAACGTCCTCCCAGCAAGCATAAGAAATATTGCCGGAACAACCGTGGACATCTTCAAGAGGAAACTAGATTTATTCCTCCAAGGAGTGCCGGACCAACCGGGCTGTGGTGGGTATGTGGCCTGCGGGCCGCTCCAAGCAACAGCCTGGTGGACCAAACTCTCACAAGTCAAGCCTGGCCTCGGGCCGGGCTTGGGAGTAGAAGAACTCCCAGAACCCACATCACAACCAACCAGGTAACCTAACCTAGCTTGCAACACGGATGCCGC
This sequence comes from Procambarus virginalis, assembly GCA_020271785.1. Lineage (NCBI taxonomy): Eukaryota > Metazoa > Arthropoda > Malacostraca > Decapoda > Cambaridae > Procambarus > Procambarus virginalis. The sequence goes on from WNGS01161107.1 coordinate 17,183,046, forward strand.
CGTACTCTGAACAGTAATAACATCAGGAGAGTACTGGAGAACAAGCTGAGAACTCTCTCGCAAGACTCCGGGTCAAGGTGTCAGGACCCAACAGGCAGCATGACGGAGGTAAAAGTGGCGACTGTCACCCGGAGACAAGGGCACAGCAACCAACGATTCCGTACAGACGGGTTGGTACCCGGAAGACACATTCAATGGTCCCCCCGAGCCCAGACAGGGGTTTCCAGGGCCCGTAGGGGTAACAACTACGGGAAGCTCGGGCAAGGTGTTGCTAACCGGTTAAGAAACCCAAACATAACAAGAGGGTAGAGGATAACACTGAAACCCCTGTGATGTGTACAATCACGGGGGCCTAGCAGAGGGCCGCGAAACCTATCAGTGGAACTATAGCCACACTATACAGACCCCCACCAGGCAAAAAAATAAAACAAAAGAAAACCCCGCAAAAGTACCCGTCCCCAGAGGCAACAGGAACCGGCCGCCGCTTAGGTGGCAGCTTGCAACACCTTGACGCCCTAACCAGCACAATACCAATCCCTACCCAGGCCAAACAAGGGCCCCAAGCCCCAGCTGGCCCCAGGGCGAGGCAAATGCCGAGTAGCAAGAACCTCTCGGGAATGGTTCCCGAACGCCCCAGGGAAGATAATCCTGTTACGCAAGGGCAGCACTCACAGGGCGCTTAGGGAAGTCAACCACTAAGCCCATGTAGCCCCGGCACTGATAAAGTACTCCTAGCCACCGCACAACACAACACATGGCAGTGAACGCCACACAAGGCAAACACCGCCTAGGAAACTGAGGCCAGAGAAGCATCTATCCCGGTTGACATTAGCTTACGAACTGAAGCTTGGCAGCCGGCGCAGTAGGTCCGGGGCGGGGAGGGCTGCACGGACGATCGGCGCGGCAGTTAAGTGTGATGTTTGCTTGTTTCCTTGTGATTGTAGGGAGTTTCTACCTCTTTGTTCGGTTTTTGTTTTAGTTTTTTACCATGTGGGGTTTGTTTTGTTATGCCTACCTTTCTGGGTGCCTAACCCCGGTCGATGGCAGATAAGGAAAACCCCAACCACAAAGGAGTTTTCCAGGGCCATTGCTCCCTGAAACCTCTCTGAAGGGGCCAGGTTCTGGCGCTGGTAGGTCTGAACTCCTTAGCTAATGTCCCGGTCTAATATAACATACATTAGCCCGATAAGCTCCAGGGAGCCGTAGGGGCTCCCCACAGAAAAGAATTTTTTCCAGTGAATTTATTTCCTGCGCACTGCGGGAGTGTCATATTTGGTGGCAACGCAGTTAAGGGGTTAATTATAGACCTGTATCATTGACAAGTGTAATAGTCAAAATATTGAAAAAAAATAATTAAAACTAAATGGGTAGAACACCATGAGGAAAACGATATAATATCAGACAGACAGTATGGTTTTCGATCTGGAAGATCCTGTGTAATGAACTTGCTCAGTTTTTATGATCGAGCCATAGAGATTTTACAGGAAAGAGATGGTTGGGTTGACTGCATCTATCTGGACCTAAAAAAGGCTTTCGACAGAGTTCCCCATAAGAGGTTGTTCTGGAAACTGGAACATATTGGAGGAGTGACAGGTAAGCTAATAACATGGATAAATAATTTCCTAACTGACAGAAAAATGAGGGCCGTAATCAGAGGCAAGGTATCGGATTGGAGGAATGTTACGAGTGGAGTACCACAGGGTTCAGTTCTTGCACCAGTAACGTTCATTGTCTACATAAACGATCTACCAGTGGGAATACAGAATTACATGAACATGTTTGCTGATGATGCTAAGATAATAGGGAAGATAAGAAACCTAGATGATTGTCATGCCCTTCAAGAAGACCTGGACAAAATAAATATATTGAGCAACACTTGGCAAATGGAATTTAATGTGAATAAATGCCATGTTATGGAATGTGGAATTGGAGAACATAGACCCCACACAACCTATAAATTATGTGAGAAATCTTTAAAGAATTCTGACAAGAAAGGGATCAAGGGGTGGTTCTAGATAGAAAACTGTCACCTGAGGACCACATTAAGAACATTGTGCGAGGAGCCTATGCTACACTTTCTAACTTCAGAATTGCTTTTAAATACATGGATGGAGAAATACTAAGAAATGTTCACGACTTTTATTAGACCAAAGCTGGAATATGCAAAGGTTATATGGTGCCCATATCTTAAGAAGCACATCAACAAACTGGAAAAGGTGCAACGACATGCCACCAAGTGGCTCCCAGAAGTGAAGGACAAGAGCTACGAGGAGGGGTTAGAGGCATTAAATATGCAAAAACTAGAAGATAAAAGAAAAAAAGAGGCGACATGATCACTACGTTCAAAATAGTAACAGGAATCGATAAAATTGATAGGGAAGAATTCCCGAGACCCGGAACTTCAAGAACAAGAAGTCATAGATTAACCACTTAACTGCGCCAACCGAGTTTTCTCGGTCGGCGGGAAACTGCGCCAACCGAGAAAACTCGTTTTGATTTTTGGTACCCATTCGAAACGCGCGCGCGGTTGGTTGTGTACGAGATGGATGCCTGAGGCCGTCAGTGAGGGGCGGCCATTTTGAAAAAAAATCCCAGAATGCCCCAGGCCCGAGGGTAGCCTCAGTTTTGATCGAGCAACCATGGCGGACGCACGCGCCTCCAGCTCCCAGTCACCCGTGGGACGCGCTGTTACAAAACCGCTTTCTCCAGGGGAGATAAACAGTTTATTGTTTGAGGATGAAGTGGAATATTATGTTGATGATCCAAGGATTGATAGAGACATAACTCAAGGGTCTAGTGGAAGTGAAATAGATACAGATGAAGATGATACAGTGAGCTCGTATCGTTCAGGGCGAGCTGCACGCACAATGAAGCGTCACAGGTCATCGCCCTTGCCAGAATTATCCCCACCACCACCACCTCCATCTCTCATTTTTGACGACAGTGATACTATTGAGTCATTTTCTGGGTTTAGTGACGCCGCTTCTGATACAAGTAGCATAGATGAGGCAAGGGCTAGCAGCTGCCGTCGTCTCGGTGCTACCAGGCGCAGATCTGCTGTCTCAGCAGGTCGCCCTGCCGCCATGTATCCCCTATCGACGACACTGACGACAGTGTTGCCTCTACATCTACTTTCCCTGATCGCCCTACTAGTAGACAAGGTGGAAGACCTCCAACTCCTACCCAAAGGAGATTTAGTGCCAGAAAACGCACCCGTAGTGGAGTCGCTCGTGTAGGTGCCAAAAGGAGAACGGCTGAATTTGTGTGGGAGGACTGTGATATTTTTGTACCACACAAACCTCAATTTGATGATAGGGATGTGGGGGTTGCACCCATGTTCCCGTACACAGGTGAAGACATGACGGAAATGGACTATTTTCGTGCATACTTTGATGAGCAGTTCATGCAACATCTTGTTGCCGAAACCAACAGATATGCAGGGCAACTTATTGAAGCTGGAATATTACAGGCTTCACGTATGATACGTTGGAAGGACACCACTGTGGCTGAGCTGTATGTGTTCTTTGCTCTATGTATGCTCCAAAAACATTCGGAGAAGCAAGTTATTCAGGATTATTGGAACAAAGACGCTGCTGTTCCATCACCTGTGTTCAACAAATACATGTCACGAGACAGGTTTCTGCTACTACTACGGTGCCTGCATTTTGAAAACCTTGAAAATTTTGATAGAAATGATCGACTTTGGAGAGTGCGAAAAGTGTTCAATGATCTCAAAGGGAAATTTCGTGATTACTTTGTACCTGGACAGAATGTTGTCATTGATGAATCCCTAGTTCTTTTCAAGGGACGTCTTCTCTTCAAACAGTACATCCCATCAAAACGGCACCGCTTTGGCCTCAAATTTTTTGTACTGTGCGACTGTGAAACCGGAATGGTGATCGATATGATATTATATTCTGGTACAAATGTAGACATACCCTCAGACGATCCTCTCGGATTTTCTGGCAGTGTAGTGAAGACGCTAATGGAACCATTGCTGAACAAGGGGCACATTCTGTACACTGACAATTATTATACGAGCCCCTTGCTAACAAAGTTCTTGCTTGAACATAACACGGGAGTGTGTGGCACTGTAAAGACAAATAGGAAAGAAATGCCGGTTTTGGAAAATAATATTGGTGTAGGTGATTGTGAACTTAGAAAATGTGACAAAATATTAGCAGTGCGTTGGAAAGACAAACGTGAAGTCAATATGTTGTCAACAGTTCACACTGGTGAAATGCTTGACAGTGGCAAAGTGAGGTATCGAGGTGATGGATCATTGTTCAAGCCAGATTGTATCATTGACTACAATATAAATATGAGACTTGTAGATAAATGTGATATGATGGTTGGTGCCGTCGAATGTGTCCGCAGAACTGTAAAGTGGACAAGGAAATTCTTCTTTCATCTTGTGGATGTAACAGTGCTCAACTGTTTCAACATGTTTTTGATGAAAACGGGCAAAAAACCTTCAATTCGAGTGTTTAGTGAAGCTCTGCTGTCGCAATTACTCGCCAAGTATGGCCAGAAAGAAAGTGTAAGAACAGTTTATCATGCCCCAACCAGAGCGCATTTAGTTTCCAACAGACTGGCTGGTAAAGAGGCTTTTGCAATTCACAAGCCTGCCTACCTACCTCCTACAGGAACTAAGTCCAAAGGCATACGTGAGTGCATTGTTTGCAAGCACTCAGAACGAAAACCAAGGAAGCGAAAATCTGTGTGTACTATATGTGTCGAGTGCAAAGTCCCGCTGTGTCTCATGGACTGCTTCTTTGAATATCACTCGCTTGCTAAGTACTAAGAGTGTAGTAGTGTGTGTTACTTTGTAAATAGTGTGTAAAACGGTATATAATGTATTATTAGTGAAAGTAAAACCAGAAATATTGAAACAATAAACCTTTATTGAGAACACTTTAGTGACACATGTATCACAGTTCCATGGAACATAATGGATGTTATACTTTATATACAGTGTCAGGACACATATATACATCTGATACGATACGAAAATAACATTAGAAAGCATTGAAAATACATAGAAATATTATTTGTAAATATAATTGTGGCAACTGGCGGGTCTTGAATGGCCCGCGCGACCGTGTCTGGGCGACTCACGCACCAGCGACCAGCCCATGATGACGTCACAGCGCACCTTGTCCACCTCCTCACGGCCAAAGTAAGTTGAATTTGACATTATTTTTTATATACACGTGTTCAGGGAAGGGAATTTATTATTTTAAAAAGAAAAAAAAATTGGGGGAACACTTGATTTCATGCGCACCGGGGGAATTTCACAATAAAGTCGGCGCAGCACGGTGGTTAAACTAACGAAACAAAGCTGCTGGAGAAATATACGAAAATTCACTTTTGTAAATACAGTGGTAGACGGTTGGAACAAGTTAAATGAGAAGGTGGTGGAGGCCAAAACCGTCAGTAATGTCAAAGCATTATATGACAAAGAGTGCTGGGGAGACGGGACATCACGAGCGTAGCTCTCATCCTGTAACTACACTTAGGTAATTACACCACAACTTAATGTGTATACTCGTTCAGTTTGATAACATCAATTTTCGTGTTACATCACTCGTTTTGGTATAAAATTGTTCGCAATATAAAGGCGCGCATTTTAAAACTAGTCTCATAATAATAGAGCAATAACTGGAATTTTAACATATATTTTAATTTTGGACGCTCATCATCACAATTATTTACTGTACATCTTTCCAGCGTTCTGACATCAATTTTCGTGTTACGTCGCTCGTTTTAGTATCAAATTGTTTGCAATCTAGAGGCGCGCATTTTAAAACTAGTCCCATAATAATAGCACAATAAATAGAATTTTACCAAATACTGTATGTTAAAATTTAAAAATGAGACCCAAAAAGTATTTATAATCATTCAAGTGTTCTGACATCAAGTTTCGTGTTACATCTTTCATTTTGGTATCAAATTGTGTGCACTCTAAAGGCGCTTATTTTGAAACTATCCTGAAGTCGATCGGATAAAAAATTAATTTTATACAAATATTTTGGGAGTGGACGCGAGTTCTGTTCACAGCTAGGACTCGAGAGAGAAAAATGGACATGATCGGTTGTGGGGGTTTTCTTTTTTTGCTTTCACGACTGCAATGCGTACGTCGCCAACGTACATATGGCAGACGCTTCATGAAGCTGTCGGAATTAGCAGAATAGAAAATACGAGAGCAACCGTACAGGGCCTGGGAGCAAGGTCGAATTAGAGTCCTTGTGGGTCTCTTCTCAGACTAGCCTCACCTGGTCCCGCTCCACGTTGATCGTTGGAATCTCCTCAATGATGTAACACTATAAGGGACTCCTAGGGTCCTCATCACATTTATAGATTAGTGAATATAGGCAACTCGGCATTGAAGACACATAGAGCTGAAGGCTTGAGTAATTGATTGGAAATATTCAGAAGTGGTTCAACGGAAACACCGCATAAAGCTTAACAGTAGTTTATTTACTAACTTAACCACTAATACACAGGGTGCTTGATTTACTTTAGATTGGTGTCAGCAAAGCTATGGTTGTATTAGCGAGACTCTTGATGTCTGGCTAATCGACTCGTATCCACTCATAGAGAAACACCTAACTTAACACAGTTGACAGCCAATCATTAACACGGCAACCTAACTGCCGGTATGCAAAGGGATCACAAGAGTTCCAACCAGATACTCGGTAATGATGATATGCAATAAACACAAATACACTGTCAATGGGACAGGCAATAACATGCACAATAATAATCACACAATAACTAAATGTGTGGTGTATGTGAAACTCACATTCACAGATGAGTGAAATGCCATGATACCACACAGATAACCACGCATTCACCGTCGATTCACCTATAACCTGTGCCAGGTATGAAAGGTGAGAACTGTGGTTGATACCTCAGATCAACACAGACACAATAAACAATGACAAGATCTTGTACTTACAGATAAGGTACCTTTCCTTACTCACTCACTCAGGCACATTTATACAAGCACTCGTAGGTGGCCTGATAGCTGGTTTCGCTCGTAGACACGGAGGGTACTCGCAGTATCTTGAGATAATTTCGTGAGTAGGGCGTGCTGTATGCTTAACAGACACACGCACACACACTGGCACTGGCTGTGCGTAAGGTGGTGACGTCACGTAGGAGTGAGGGCGGCGGCGGGCGCTAGAGGCTTCATGCTTGGGACAGAGTGGCGGCTGGCGGCGGCTGTGGTACCATGCACTACACCGTACACTGTGGTACAGGTACACTGTGGTAAAGTCACACACAGATTACTTAGGCGGCGGCACTGCCTTAGTTCACTCTAGGTCACTCACAACGATCTTTGTCACCAGGGGTTACCTGATACCAGTCTGTTTCGCTCTGGAGATTTGTCATTTTAGGCTTCTGAACTATATACTCACACTCGTGATTCTGGGCGAGTGTATGGTATATCGCAAAGATGCTGAGTTAACTTGACGGTGAGGAATAGACGGTTGTTCAGTCTATTGGCCGATAGACAGAACAGTTACACGTCCTATTTGCAAGAGATACCTCACGAGAATGGGTTTGCAAGGGGTGCCGGGCATCTCATCGCACACAACACAAAAAGTTACATTTTGACCAATAGCATTGCAGCAAATGAGCGGGAACCAATCACATTAGCTCGTTCGATGAGCAGTAGGAGAGGTGACGTCATGAACACGTCACGAACATGTCATAGCTGTTATTTTCTATCGTGCCGGTTGACCCCAGAGGTCAGACACTGCTGGCGTCTCCCCTCGGTCCCATGCTCAATGTACCCACTGACCCTTGGTGGCCAGTATGCTTAACTCCCTGTATCTACTTCCTGCCTGGACATACGGCAGCCTCCGTATTATGAAAGTGTTCCTGGTTAAGTGGGCATTCTGGAGATACCCAACATGCCAGGTCACTATCCAGGATTAAGAGAGATAGACTTTGTGCACTGCTATGAGCCATTCAAGTCAGCTGTGGGAGAATCTTGGGAGACATACTCCCACATTGGTGTCCAAAGCGAGCGATACTGTTAAGGTGTGCAAAATTGCCCCCCAGGTAAACCCGGACCACAGTCAACACCTCATGCTACTCAAACGTGCGGGTACGAAAGATGGTGTCCCAAGCATCCATCGAAAACAGAGGGCAGCCCGCAAGCCAGGACGACTCCGGAACCTCATAACAAACCCAGTATGGAAACGAAGACCCAAACCTGAAGGGAGATGGATCCATTATAGAGGCATACTCTGGGTCGCGTAGGAGGTAAGCCACAATGGCCACCCCGCACCTCAACCAGAGTGACGCAGGAAGCCGAAAACCTCCGGAAGAACGGAACTGAACCCACAGAGGGGTCAAAACCAAATCCAATCCTACGCAGAGGGGAAAAAGGAAAACCCCACTCCTTGTAACAGCAAGCCCCACTCGGAGGGTCAGAAAACCCAGGCGGAGTGCAATGGGGGCCCAAGGCCCCCAAGTCAGCTCCTCCCCCAACCCCGGGAACTTCCAGGTCAGGTCCCAGGGACGAGTGGAACTCCAAGCCCCAGCCTCACAAGAAAAAGCCGGAACGGCCGGAATGGCAGGAAGAACATGGGCCCACTGGTCAGATCCCGTAGTCACGGCTGGAGGAACAGACTCGAATGCCTACATCGCCACCATGGAAAGGGCAATCCCCGAAACTGCACGAGTCTCAGAAACCCTTAAACCCAGCTCCAACCCAGAAGATCTCAGAGGATTAGGAGCCAGAAGGCGGTTAGGACCAAATGAACCACAGCAGGGGAAGAACGAGGGGGCGTGGATGGAACCTAGGCCGAAGCGACCAACACCCCTAGGTCCGGGTCCCTATAAACAAAACTGGGCAGTCTCGGGGCATCCGAGGAAGCAACCAACCTAGCGCGCTGCAACAACCTAAACGTATCTTGCAATGCACGAGCCGCCTGCACCCGAATAATATCATTATCAGATTGGGTGAACTGAGTCACAAACAAGCAACAAAGCTCACAGGACTCTGGGGTCGATTATGTCATCGACTCAATAGGCAGCATGATGGAGGCAAAAACAATGAGCGTCGCCCTGAAACAAGGGGACAGAGGAACCCTCAAACTCGCAAAAAGCGAGAGGGGACTCAGGAGTCATATCCATCGGACCCAAGAGCTCCGTGGGGTTTCCCAGGGGCCCCTAGACTGGGTCTCCTAAGGGTTTACCAAACCAGGGTATTGCTAACTAGCGCCCAAGCTACCAATCAACACTGCTAATGCTAAACCCCTGGGACGTGTCCACTCAAGAGAGCAAAGCAGGGAGTACCAATAAACACAAATAACCCTAGTATAAAGGGGAAAGGAACCATCAAGGCAGACCCCCCCATCAGGCTGGCCACTGTTATAGGTGAAAACTAGCTACGCAGTACCCCGTGCCCCTACCAGTGCAAAAATTACCACTTACCCCAAGGCAAACTAGGAAGGAAACCCCCAAAAACACTTGGGGCAGTCAATCACCAAGCAGCAAAAGTCCAACAAAGGTAGACCCCAAGGTGACCTGTAGAAGGTAACCCCAAGCCCCTAGGGCAGTACTTACAGGGCACTCAGGGAAGGTGACCCTAAGCACATGCAGCCCGAGTACCTATGAATACAGTGGTACCTCGGCTTAAGAGTTCAATCAGTTCCTGGAGACAGCTCGTATTCCGAAAACTAGTAATCCGAAGCTAATTTTCCCATAAGAAATAATGGCAAATGAATTAATCCGTTCCTGACTACCCAAAAACCTCACTTTAAACTAAATTTTATACCTAATTCATCTAAATAAACCTACAAAACTATGTTCAAGTTATTACTTACCCTTGCTGATGAATGCTGTAGGCGTATGGAAGATGGTGAGGAGGGGGGGGAGGACGAGGAGAGGTGTTACTGTTTGGAAGAGGAGTCCTCTTCCATTATAACATCAGGCAGTGAGGACCTTTCTGGGGTGCACTCCCTGGCATGTTTTGCCTGCATACCACTAGGTACTGGTTGTGGCTCACTGCTCGATTTTCTCACAACAAATCTGTCCATGGAAGCTTGTTTTTCCCTTCTTCGCAAGATGTCTCTGTAGCAAGGCATCACATTGTCATTGAAAAGATTAAGGCAACAGCCTACTACAGCTTTCTCTGGGTGAGCCTTTTCAATAAAAGTTTGCATCTCTTCCCACATCTGACACTACTACTTAATGTCTGCAGAAGGGACATTCTGTACTGCCTCATCCTCCTCCACTGGAGAAACATCCTCAGCTGTGTCTTCTTGCTGTACCTTTTGAAGAACTTGGAGTTCTTCGTTGGTCAGTTCTTCAACCAACTCCTCCACATCATCACTATCCAATTCCAAGCACATTTGCCGGCCCAGAGTAACAATTTCCTCAATAATAGGCACATCATTTACAGGCTCAAACCCTTCAAAGTCTAGTTCTGTCACACATTCAGGCCACAATTTTCTCCAGCCAGAGATCAGGATTTTCTCAGTCACTTCTTGCCAGGATTTGTCAAAGAGTTTTAAACCACTACAAATGTTAAAATGGTCTTTCTAGAACTCTTTGAGAGTGAGGTTTGTGGCTTCAATCACTTCAAAAAGTTTCCAGAAAAGTGCCCTTTCATAAGTTTCTTAAAATTCGCTATGATTTTCTGGTCTATAGGCTGAATTAGAGGAGTGGTGATAGGAGGAAGGAACTTTACTGTGAGAAATTTACTGTATCTGTGCATCAATTCATCTTCCAAGTCTGGAGAATGAGCACGAGCATTGTCGAGGAGAAGCAGGGCCTTGAGTGGCAAATGTTTCTCCTGCAGATATTTTTCTATGGCAGGGCACACCACTTCATTCACCCACTCCGAAAAAATAATCCTAGTCACCCATGCCCTTTTATTAGCTTTCCACATCACACACATTTGGTTTTTCTGCACTTTATACTGTTTGAAACCCTTGGATTTTCAGAATGATACACTAGCAAGGATTTAATTTTCAAATCGCCACTCATTTGAACACAGCACAAGCATAAATCTATCTTTCATAGGCTTGTGTCCGGGCAAGGATTTTTCCTCCTTGGTAATGTATGTCCTCTTAGGAAATCTTTTCCAGAACAGTCCTGATTCATCACAATGAAAAACTTGTTGCGGTAGGTATCCCTCAGCCTCTGCAAACTCTTTAAATTCTTCAATAAATCTTTCAGCTGCTGGTTTGTCTGAGCTGGCTGCCTCCCATGCCTCGCAACACTATGGATACCACTTCTTTTTCTTAGTTTTTCAAACCATCCCCTGCTTGCCTTAAAGCCTATCATATCTGCACTCGCTCCAGGGGTTTTCTTTACAAGGTCTTCGTGCAATACCCTGGCTTTCTCACAAATCATGGCCTCTGAAACACTATCGCCCGCTAACTCCTTGTTGTGTATCCAAATTAATAACAACTTTTCCACTTCAAGTATTTATGATCTTTGTTTCGTTATTGTTCTTACTCCTTTTGCCACTTTAGCACTCATAACGTCCTTTTTCTTGCTAAGTATAGCCCATATCGTTGACATGGCCTTGTTGTACTGCCTACAAAGTCAACAACACGTGTACCATTTTCATGCTTCCGAATAATCTCGTTTTTCTTCTATTGTCGTCCTCACATGCGCTTTCTTGCATTGATCCTTATGCAGACATGAATTTCCCGTCAAAGAAGGAATAATTTAAATAGGGAGATAGAAGAAATCANAAAAAAACCAGCGTTGAATGTAATGAAACGCCATTTTCTGGGTGAGCCCCGGAGGCTCCCTGGAGCTTATCGGGCTAATGTATGTTATGTTAGACCGGGACACTAGCTATGGAGTTCAGACCTACCAGGGACCAGCGCCAGAACCTGGCCCCTTCAGAGAGGTTTCAGGGAGCAATGGCCCTGGAAAACCCCATATGGTTGGGGGTTTTCCTTATCTGCCATCGACCGGGGTTAGGCACCCAGAAAGGTAGGCGTAACAAAACAAACCCCACATGGTAGAAAACTACAACAAACCGAACAGAGAGGTAGAAAAACTCCCTACAATCACAAGGAAAACAATCAAACAATCACTTTACTGCCGCGCCGGTTGTCCGCGCAGCCCTCCCCTCCCCGGGAGGGGGAGGGGGGGCCCCGGACCTCACCGCGCCGGCTGCCGTCAGTTCGGAAACTAGGCTTCAACCAACGCGAAAAATCCGCCGACCGGACGGGAGGGAGGGTAGCCAGGGAGCCTCCGGGGCTCACCCAGAAAATGGCGTTTCATTACATTCAACGCTGGTTTTCTGTGGGGAGCCCCTACGGCTCCCTGGAGCTAATTACCCAAAGAGAAGGAAAAAAGGGGACGTACCCGGGAGGCGGCGGCCACAAACTCCTCAACGCGAAGTCGAGACAACTGGCTGCAACCTGCGACCCAAAGCAACACAAGAACGCCGAGGAGCAGGGACGTTCACCAAATAACGGGCGGCCAGGACCCTGTTCGATTCCAAAAACCACGCGCCCGAATATGTGCCCAAGACATATTACCAACACAGCAGCCAAAGCCGCAAACTTCCTAACGTCATGGGCACGAGGATAGACCGCAGGCTGGCTAGATTTAATAACCCTGCAGACAACCTGGGAGACCCGAACCCTGGAACAGGGAACGAGGGAAACTGGATCAACCCAAAGCGCATCCCCAGCCATACCGGCCGAAGCGCGCAAGCAACGGCGAAGTGCCGCAACTGGACACAACACATGATGCACCCCCGGCCGAACCAACCAAGCATCAATGACCCACGGACCCCTCCGGAAAGCAGCCGTCTCGTTCTTCGCCAGAAAAGAAGGCGAAGGCTGCAAACGGACAAACCTACCCCCAGGACCAAAAGAGCAGAAACCCCTGCGCCGGAGGAGGGCATGAAGCTCCCCTACCCGGCCCCCAGAGGCCAACGCCAACAAAAACAAAGCCTGGGAAAAATAATCAGGAACCGAAGGGGCCACCACAAACCGAGGAGAGGAAAGATAGAAGAGTACCCGGTCCAAGGACCAGGACGGCTCAGGAGGCGCATGAGCAGGCCGGAGGTGAAACATAGCACAGGAAAGCTTACGAAACGGGGCGGATGTAACGTCGACCCCGAAAGCTAGCTTGAGCAGCTCCGCCAGCGCCGCACGAGACGAGGCGACAGTATCAGGCATCAATCGACCGTCCTGAACAAGCCAAGAAAGAAAGGACAAAACAACCTGATCCGAAAGAAAAGACAACCTACAAAGAGCCAGAAAATGGCGAAAAGAACGCCAGGAAATCCATACTGTCGCCGAAACGAAGCTCTCAGGTGGGACACCATCAACGAAGCCACCTGATCACCATAGAATTGGTGATACACCCGCGTCAAAAACCCAGACGCGAAGAGCAGAGGAGAAGGTCGAACCAGCCCCGTACCAGATCGGACCGACCTGCTGAAAGAGGCGGAGCCGCGGTAAACGTCCCGGGTTCGGGCACCGAGTCAACAGCACCGGAAACCAAAGCCGGGCCGGCCACCAATGGGCCACAAGGAGTACTCTCCCTGGGAATGTCTCCAAACGAACCAGAACCCGAAGCAACAGCTGGACCGGAGGGAAGAGGTACAGGGAACCCCCCTTAGACCAGTCCCGCCGAAAGGCATCCACCGCGAACGCTGCGCAGTCGGGGAAGGCGTCACATCGGGAGACGCCGAGACCACGCCGACGCGAAGAGGTCCACATCTGGGAGACCGTACGTCTGGCAGATCCAACGAACGAGTCGTCGTCGACCGTCCACCCCGTGGACAGGGGAGCGAGACAGACCGTCCGCCAGAACGTTGGACACTCCCCGGACGTGAACCACACGGAGAGCCAAACCCCGGGAATCCAGCAGACGAACCACTCGCAGGGACCAACCCCAAGAGCTAAGGACTGAAGAGAACCCCCGCGGTTCAGGCAATGAACCACTGGAGTACAGTCCAAACGGAGGTAAAGGGCGATCCCCGAGCGACCCGAATCCTCCGAAGCGCGAACCAGACAGCTGCGAACTCCCGAACCGTGCTGTGAGCCCGATGGAAGGACGAACCCCACCGTCCCTGGCCTGCCTGGTGAGCACTGGTCACAAAGCCCCAGCCAAGAGACGACGCGTCCGTGAACACAACGAGCGAGGGCTCGGGAAGGCGCCAAGGCACCGAACCCTGAAAAACCCCGAAGAGGAAGCCGGTGACGCAGCAACCGACAAAAGACCCCCGGAGGGAGAACCCAACGATCGCGAGAGAGGCGGAAAGGAAATCCCCGAAGGAACCAAAACAGACGCCGCAGCCAAACCCGACCCGGCGGGTAGACTAGCACGGCGAAGTTCAGACTCCCGCACAACCGCTCAAGCAACCGCTGAGCAACCCGAGACCGTCTCATGCACCGCCGAAGGCGGGACCACAGCTGCAGGAACACTTCTGGAGGGAAAGAATGAGTGGCCCAATAGCCCTAAACAAGGACCAGGCCCGAACCCGGGATGGAAACATATGGAAAAACCTCCCGATCACCAGGACACCAAACCCGGCGATCTGGAAGGAACCACACCCCTGGCGAGCAGACATGCGGACTGACTGGGAGCCCACACCAGCCAGACGTCGAGGTAGGCCATACACCGAATCTCAGACACAGACAGGGAACCAAGATCCGGGAAAGATGCAAAAATTTCAAAGTGCTCAGCACAAAATAGGGCAGGCAACAAAAGCAGCCAGCCTGAAGCCCCACCACCAACCATGCCAGACCCAGAAAAACCGGGGAGGAACGCGCCAAGAGGTGACCTGGAGGTCCAGGGCCACCATCCAGGCACCCGGCCCCCAACAGAAGCCGGACCCCAGAAGGATGGGACGGACCGACCACGTCCAACGTACCCACGAAGATGACACGACGAAACGCAGGGGAAGAAGCCCACCCCGCCAGCTCTGAACCCCCCAAAGGGGGAGAAGCCGTCACCGATGCCACCAGAGGCCGGAAGACGACGCAAAGCGCCCACCAACAGCGGGACCATGCGAGAGGCAATAGAGCAAGCTGCTCCCCCAGCACCCCGCCAACAGAGAAAAAAAAAAAATATAAATAAAAGTACACATACACATTATGCATATACATATACACAAACAAGATATGACATGTATACACATGCACACACACACACAGCGTACACATGCACAAGCGTACACCCAGGCATTAGGAAGCAATGTGGCGGAGGCTGACTCCCTACACAGTTTATAGTGTAGGGATGATAGAGCCCAACAGGCTCAGGAACCTGTACACCTGTTGAACGACGGTTGAGAGGCGGGACCAAAGAGCTAAAGCTCAACCCCCGCAAGCACAACGAGGCGAGTACATACAATGTAAATGTAAAGTACAAGTTGCCGACCAGTGGGCAGAGCACCACACCGGCCAGGCAAAGAAGGCACTAAACTGCATCAAAAGGCCCACCTCGACAGCAAAACCTCAAAGGCCCAGCACAACCACAACATGTGCCTAGACCCAAAAAGAGCAGTCTGCAAGCCAGGAAGACCCCGGAACCCCAGAAGGCAGAACCAGGTCACATGAGGAAACAAAGCCCCCTGAACCCACAAAAAGGGGGCCCAAGAGGAAGAAACCTCTGGAACGAAACCAAAGAACCCAAAGGAACCCAGAATCGAACCAGGGGGAAGCCAAACCACCACAATTGCCGGCGGAGAACACCACAGAAGGCAAAGCGCAGCCCCCATACAGAACCCTCTGGGAAACAGTCATAACAGACCGAAAACCGAGGGACAAGGTGTGGGAGCAAGCCTAACAGCCAGAAACACTGAGCCCAAACCCATGGGCCCAGAAGCCCGGTGGAAAATAAACACCCAAAGGAACAGTAACGGGCAGAAAACACCAGAAAAGCAAAAAAAAAAAACGACAACAGGAGAAGAAAACCCCCTGAAAAAAGGGTGAAAAACTCACCCCAGACGCTCGCTCGCACACCCAGGCGTATGTAAACAAACCGCAACGCCGCCCTGGTGGCCACGCCGGGAAACAGGCAGACGAAAATGGCCGCCAGCAGGGGCTGTGCTGGACGCTAAGAGACAAAACACGCCAGCAAAAGTGGGAAGCAAGCAGACTGGATGGGCTAAAAACTCCGCCCAAAAGCAGAAAAACCCCGGCAGGGGCAAACCGCCCCAGAACTGCTAGCAGGCATCCCCCACAGCCCCGGGAACCAGCAACAGAGGCCCCGGGGCAGAGCCGTCCTCCAAGCCCTCCGCCCTTAAAGAAAAGAAAGAGTCCATGGGAAAGGCAGCAAGAAACGGGCCGCTGGTAAGCCCCAGAAGCCTTGGCAGGAGGAACAGGCTCTAAAACCTCCGTCCCCCAACCCGAATGGGGCAGCCCCCGAAAACCGCCCGAGTCTCTGCCCCAACTAAACCCCGCCCCGACCCCGAAACCCGCAGACAGTCCGGAACCGGGAACAGGGAGGGAGGAGGGCGAACAGCACCGAACCAAAACGGGGCGGCCTCGGGGCATCCGAGTGGGAAACCAACCGAACATGTTGCAGCAACCTAACCTAGCTTGCAACACGGATGCCGCCTGTACTCTGAACAGTAATAACATCAGGAGTACTGGAGAACAAGCAGAGAAACTCTCTCGCAAGACTCCGGGTCAAGGTGTCAGGGACCCAACAGGCAGCATGACGGAGGTAAATGGCGACTGTCACCTAGAGACAAAGGCACAGCAACCAACGATCCCGTACAAGACGGGTTGGTACCCGGAAGACACATGCAATGGTCCCCGAGCCCAGACAGGGGTTTCCAGGGCCCGTAGGTTAGCAACTACGGGAAGCCCGGGCAAGGTGTTGCTAACCGGTTAAGAAACCCGAAAACAAGGGTAAAGATTAATACTGAAAACCCCCGGGACGTGTACAAGCACGGGGGCCTAGCAGAGGGCTGCCAAACACTACTAGTGGAACTATAGCCACACTATGCAGACCCCCACCAGGCAAGAAAATAAAAACAAAAGAAAAACCCCGCAAAAGTACACCGTCCCCAGAGGCAACAGGAACCGGCCGCCGCGTAGGTGGCAGGCAGCGCAACACCTTGGCGCCCTAACCAGCACAACACCAACTCCCTACCCAAGGCCAAACAAGGGCCCCAAGCCCCAGCTGGCCCCAAGGGCGAGGCAAATGCCGAGCAGCAAGAACCCCTACGGGAGCGGTTCCCGAACGCCCCAGAGAAGATAACCCTGACACGCAAGGGCAGTACTCACAGGGCGCCTAGGGAAGGGAACCCCTAGACGCATGCAGCCCCGGCACTGATGAAATACTCCTGGCCACCGCAAACCACAAAAACAGCAGAGAACGCCACACGAGGCAAACACCGCCAAGGAATTTGAGGCCAGAGAAGCGTGTATCCCGGTTGACACTAGCTTACGAACTGACGGCAGCCGGCGCGGTGAGGTCCGGGGCCCCCCCTCCCCCTCCCGGGGAGGGGAGGGCTGCGCGGACAACCGGCGCGGCAGTAAAGTGATTGTTTGATTGTTTTCCTTGTGATTGTAGGGAGTTTTTCTACCTCTCTGTTCGGTTTGTTGTAGTTTTCTACCATGTGGGGTTTGTTTTGTTACGCCTACCTTTCTGGGTGCCTAACCCCGGTCGATGGCAGATAAGGAAAACCCCCAACCATATGGGGTTTTCCAGGGCCATTGCTCCCTGAAACCTCTCTGAAGGGGCCAGGTTCTGGCGCTGGTCCCTGGTAGGTCTGAACTCCATAGCTAGTGTCCCGGTCTAACATAACATACATTAGCCCGATAAGCTCCAGGGAGCCGTAGGGGCTCCCCACAGAAAAGGCTTTGACAGAGTTCCCCATAAGAGGTTGTTCTGGAAACTGGAACATATTGGAGGAGTGACAGGTAAGCTACTAACATGGATGAAAAATTTCCTAATGACAGAAAAATGAGGGCCGTAACCAGAGGCAAGGTATCGGATTGGAGGAATGTCACGAGTGGAGTACCACAGGGTTCAGTTCTTGCACCAGTAATGTTCATTGTCTACATAAACGATCTACCAGTGGGAATACAGAATTACATGAACATGTTTGCTGATGATGCTAAGATAATAGGGAGATAAGAAACCTAGATGATTGTCATGCCCTTCAAGAAGACCTGGATAAAATAAGTATATGGAGCAACACTTGGCAAATGGAATTTAATGTGAATAAATGCCATGTTATGGAATGTGGAATGGAGAACATAGACCCCACACAACCTATAAATTATGTGAGAAATCTTTAAAGAATTCTGATAAAGAAAGGGATCTAGGGGTGGTTCTAGATAGAAAACTGTCACCTGAGGACCACATTAAGAACATTGTGCGAGGAGCCTATGCTACACTTTCTAACCTCAGAATTGCTTTTAAATACATGGATGGAGAAATACTAAAGAAACTGTTCACGACTTTTATTAGACCAAAGCTGGAATATGCAGCGGTTGTGTGGTGCCCATATCTTAAGAAGCACATCAACAAACTGGAAAAGGTGCAATGACATGCCACTAAGTGGCTCCCAGAACTGAAGGACAAGAGCTACGAGGAGAGGTTAGAGGCATTAAATATGCAAAAAACTAGAAGATAGAAGAAAAAGAGGCGATATGATCACTACGTTCAAAATAATAACAGGAATCGATAAAATTGATAGGGAAGAATTCCTGAGACCCGGAACTTCAAGAACAAGAGGTCATAGATTTAAAATAACGAAACAAAGCTGCCGGAGAAATATACGAAAATTCACTTTTGTAAACAGAGTGGTAGACGGTTGGAACAAGTTAAGTGAGAAGGTGGTGGAGGCCAAAACTGTCAGTAATTTCAAAGCATTATATGACAAAGAGCGCTGGAGAGACGGAACACCACGAGCGTAGCTCTCATCCTGTAACTACACTTAGGTAATACATACACGCATATATACACATGAAAAGAAAAGACAATTAAAGAAAAGAAAAATACAAGCCGCCAACCAGTGGGCAGAGAACACCATGCCGGCCAGGCGAAGAAGGCACAAAGAAAGCACAAAACTGCATCAAAAGACCCACCTCGACAACAAAACCCAAAGCCCCGGCACGACCACAACATGTGCCAAGACCCAAAAAGATCAGACTGCAATCCATGAAGACCCCGGAACCCCAGAAGGCAGAACCGGGTCACACACGAGGAAACAAAGCCCCTTGAACCCACAAAAGGGGCCCAAGAGGAAGAAACCTCTGGAACGAAAGCAAAGATCCCGAAGGAACCCGGAATCGAACAAGGGGGAGCCAAACTACCACATTTGCCGGCGGAAATACACCACAGAAAGGCAAAGCACGGCCCCCAGACAAAACCCCCAGGGAAACAGCCACAACAGACTGAAAACCGACGGACAAGGTGTGGGAGCAAGCATAAACAGAGGGACACTGAGCCCAAACCCTAGGGCCCAGACCCAAAACTTACAGAAAACCAACACCCGAGCGTTCCCAGAGGAACAGAAGATGAGTAGAAAACACCAGAAAAGCAAGAAACGGCAACTGGAGAATAAAACCCCAGAAAGTGGTGAAAAACACACCCAAGACGCTCACTCGTACACCCCGGTGCATGTAAACTGCAGCAGCGCCCTGGTGGCCATGCTGGAAAACCAGCACACCAGACCCAGAGGCGGCCCCAAGTGCCTCCACATCCTCCTCAAGCCAGTCCGAGAACAGCTCAAGCAAGGAAAATAAATGCAAGGCCGAAGCAACAGACCACGCGCTTGCATGTCCTCAGCGACCAATGTGGCCAAAGAGAAGGAACCTGCACATGAAGCTGCACCACACCAACATCCCGTGGAAGGGCAGGGGCGAACAAGCATGCATTGAGATGCTCAAATCACCCGCCAAGAAAACCTGTACACCGTATGAGCCTTGCACCACTTAAGCGTGCGGGGATTGACAGAACACATGCCAAGCCTCTAACGAGAAGATAGGGCTGTCTGCCACACCAGAAAGATTCTGGAACTTCATAACGAACCCAGTAAAGGATAAAATGATCCATACGCGAAGAAATGCACATACTGTACATTACAAAGTCATAATCTGGGTCGCGCAGAAGGTAAGCTGCAATGGCCACCCACACCACATAGGGCCAGATGTGGAAGGCCGAAAACCTCCAGTAAGACAGAACCGAACGAACCCAAGGGATCAGGAACTACGAACCCGGGGAGGGCCGAGCACAATATCCAACTCAGTACTCGAGGAGGGGAAAAGAGAACCCACTCCTTGTAACAATAGCCCGCTCGAAGGGTAAAAAACCAGGCGGGGTCTCAGGGACTCAAGGCCCCCAAGTCTAGCCTCCATCCCCGCTCGAGGTAACCTACTAGCCGAGGGCGAGTCCCTCTCCTCCAAAGCCCCACCGCCCAAGACAAAGCAGGAGCTGAGCCGGAAAGCAGCGAAGAAGGGGGCCCCACTGGTCAGACCCCGAAGCTCTCGGCGGAGAACCACTCGAATGCCTCTGTACCAGCCTGGAAGGTG
>WNGS01161107.1:17229235-17247560 GCA_020271785.1 Procambarus virginalis
TCCTTCCTTACATGCACTTGAATTTTTATAACCCTCATTTAGCAAGGCTCTCAGGTGCAATATGTTCTTCTTGTAAATGAGAAACATTCTTTGATGGGGAAAGAGCCACTATCTCATTACTTGACATTATTCTGCCCCTCCCAGGATGAGATACTTTCTCCAAAGAAACATCTTGCAACGTTTGTTTATTTCTTGATTTTTGTGTGATGTTTCTCTCTTTTACCTGTTATTTCCTTTGTTATCTCACCTTTACTTATATTACAAACAGCTTTTGGTGGCAAACGTGAGCTCATTTGTTTTGGTGATATTTTCTTCACAGACACATTTTGATATTACTAACATCTGAAATATCTTTTACATGTGTGCTTCTGCCACAAATAGTACTTCTAGACTTGGTTTATCAGTGGATACATCCTCCTTGAGGCTTCTTCTTCTGCAACTTCTCTTTGATACATTATTCTCAGGTAATATCTGCTTTCCATCTACTTGTGATTGCTGGGTTTTAAGATTGGAAATAGTAGCCTTTGGCATTCCTCTCATTTTACACGGTGATATTACTGGTACATCTTTTTCAGGTAAAGTATAAGCTTGTTCTAGAGGTGAATGCAGAGTTTGAAGTTCTGGAGAAACTTCATTTACACCAAGAACTGGCAAGTTATTTTCACCGGCCGAGCTATTTTTCTCGGCCCTTCCTCTTTTTTTAGCAGTCTCGTTAATTGCCTCATTTTTAGGCAAGAGATCCGTTTTCTCTGGTAGCATGCACTGGGCTGGATTTTTGGCAAATATTTCTTCAGGTTGTACTTCTTTATATTCAACATTTTTCTGTTTATCTTCCATCTTTGTTTTTTTCCTGGTATTTCTATTATCATGACAGGAATTACTTCTCTTTTTCATCTTCAACAATATTTTTGGCTCTCCTTCAGATGTAGGTTGTGTAACATCGCTTTCAGAGCTCTCTGCAGGCTGTGATGTATTATTTGTTGCATTTTTACAGACAGAAATAGAATACATAGGAAAGTAATTGTTGCTTTCCATTTCGGATTTAAGTGTTTCTTTATGTGTTCCTGGAGGTATGAACAGTAAATCCAGCGCTTCAGTGAGGACAATTGTGCATGCACTAGCTTCATTATTCACTTGATTCTTAGCAGGTACTGGTAACTCAACATTACTGCATGCCTTTTTTGTGGCAGCTGACTTGCATATCATTTTCCTTTTAGACTGTATAGTAACTTCAATGTTATTTGTTAATTGATTATTATTACCATTCACAGTCTTAGACTTATCTGTAATTTTTCTTTTAGGTCGCACATTATCTTCAACATTATTCTTTAATTGATTATTATTACCATTCACAGTCTTAGACTTATCTGTAATTTTTCTTTTAGGTCGCACATTATCTTCAACATTATTCTTTAATTGATCATTATTACCATTAATAGTCCTGCACTCTTGTACCACTTTTCTTCTTCTTTCTGGGGCATCTCTGGATGCTTTTCCAGTTTGAAACTGTTGAGAATTGTTCTTAGTTTCATCATCATTCGTGATGATTATACTACAGGTAGTTTCATATTGACCTGACTGATTATCCAACAAGTGGGATTCACCATCCCAAATATCTCCAACTAACTCCGTTACCTGATAGTCTTCTGACAAACCGAGCTCTTTTACGTACTTTTTCAGAGTCTCCTGTACTTCCATGGTAAGATCTACATCGCTTGATTTACTGGATGGTGTGCAACTTTCCAACTTTTTACTGGCTGGTGTGCAACATTCCAACTTTTTACTGGTTGTAATACATCGGCCTGATGTACTGTAATCAGGTTTGTGTTCCTTAATGAATTTCAAGAGAGATTTCCTGCGTTTCTTCATATCAGAATCTTCAGTACATATATCTGGTGATGGTAGACCATGAGCTATGCAAATATATTTATTAATAATCGAATTATATTTGTTACGTCTTCCTTGTATAATATCTTCTGTCAGCTCGTCCAGCACTGAGTAAAACTCATCAGCTGGAACAGCTTTCTGTAAGAAGAGAAAATTTTTTGGATATTAACACTGTGCACTATTAAGAGTTGAATATTTTCAGTTTAAAACTAGAATGCTTATCTATTTGGGGATAAAATGCAATTTATATTTATCTATGTGTAGTCTGCAAACAAACTACCCAAACATTATCCTTTATGGCATAATTTTAAGGTACATATATTTAATGATGCGAAGAAAATGCTGCAGCAGACAACCTGGTTTAGTTCACCTTAACTACAGCACTGTGCCAAACAACAAATGCCAGTTGCCCATTTCTATGCCACCCACAGAAGTATTTTTTATTTTTTCATACACAGTCGAAATGCGAGCATGGTAAATTGGGTACAAAATAGACTCCTGAGACCTCCTGTGAGAGGCAGCCATCTTGAAAAAATTCCCAGATCTCCCTAAGGCTGCTGGCCAGATCAGTTCTGAATGAGCAACCATGGGTGGAGTACGTGCCTCTGGCTCCTAAACACCTGTCGGACGTGGTGTTGAAGGATTGTTCTCCGTCAGTGAAATTCAGACCTTATCTTTTGAAGAACACAAGTGTCATGATATTGACGAAGCTAGGCACAATAACTAGGTCATGATATTGATAAAGCTAGGCACAAACCTGTTTGTTAGGTTTTTATTGTGCCTATTACTAGCCACAATAAGGAAATAACACAAGGCCGGATGCAAGTAATACAGCACCGATGAGGATGACACAACAAGCGTATCCAGTTGTAGCTGAACGCCGCCCTTGCTTACCCTTGTTATCTCCAATTTTTTTTATAGACGATACATAGATGAATCGTTTTCTGGGTTCAGTGATGATGCATCTGATACAAGTAGCATAGATGAACAGTGATAGCAGCTTCCATGGTGGTGTTTTCCATCGATCTTGTCAAGAATAGCTGAATCTCTTTCAGAATGACTGACTCTTCCAGAATGGCTGAATCTCTTCCAGAATACCTTACAAAGCGATCTTATCAAGACTACAGTATCTTACACTTTACAAGTTTGGCTACATACCACCTACAGGTACTAAAGCCAAGGGTGTACGTCACTGTGTTATTTGCAAGCACACAGAACAAAGAAACAGGAAGCAAAATTCTGTTTGTACCTGGTGTATCGAGAGCGAAGTCGCACTGTGTACCATGAACTGTTTCTTTGATTATCACTCACTTCCAAGTACTAAGTGTGTAATACTGTGTTACTGTGCAGTGTGTGAAACTGTACATATTGTAATTTTAGTGAATTTTGAACAAGTAATATTGCAACAATAAACATTTATTGTGGACACATTACTGACACATGTATCACAGTTCCATGGAACATTATGAACGTTTTAATGCATACATATTGTAAAGGACACAAATATGCATCCATACGATAAAAAAAAAATAAAAAAATAAAACTGCATTTGAAATACACAGAACAAATAATTGAAAGTATATTTGTGGCAACTCGCGGTGCTTGAATGGCGCCCGCGACTGCCTCTGGAAGCTTCACGCACGGGCGACCAGCAAACACATCCCCCTTCTCCACGTCCGCACAGCCAAAGTAAGTGGAATTTATTAGGGTTTTTTTGCATGTATGTGTTCAGGGAAGGGAATTTATCATTTTACAAAGATCAAAAAAAATTTGGGGAACACTTGATTTTCGGTGCACAGGGGGAAATGTCCTATAAAAGCCGGCGCAGTGCAGTGGTTAACCCTTCAAATGTGCATCGCATTATATGATGCTTTGACCGACTTGCAGTAAATTGCGCATCGCATCTTGTGATGCTTTGCAGTACTACGCAAGATTTAAACGGCCCCCGGATACACGGGGTTCACCACACCTTCATCAGGGCTCTTGTAAACAGACGCCATTTTAAAAAAAAATCGTGGGCCAAACTCCCGGGTGTTATGAGCCTCGGTATTGAGAGAGCTACCAAGCCTGACGCACGCAGCATGAACTCACAGCACTGCTGTTCAGCTTGTGACCACAGCATCGCCTAAAAATGCCATAATATACTTGTTCATGCTATTATGTAGCAATAATATTATTACAGAAGACCCCTGACTGTGATAAAACTGACCAGGGTTCTGATAAAAGCATGATTGTGGTGATAATTAGCGCTGTGCTCCATGGAGGGAGGAGTAATGCTGTGGGAGGGAGGGTAGTGGCGTTGTCTTATGACAACGTCTGACTGTGTGTGGCCACCTTTTATTGACTGCACTCGCCATACCAGCTTAGTGGTTCGCTATGGTGAACACAAATGTACATACTTATATATAACGTGTGTATAGAGGGTATAAACAGCAAGAGGAGTAGGTTGGGAGCCGCCATTTTGGTGAGGGAGGAGCGTCGTCTGCATGACTTACCATGTTGTTTACTGATGACCACGATGGTCTTTGGGCACCATACCACTTTACTTGTACAAGTATGGTGAATAAAACAGGTAGATATTTATATATAATGTGTGTATATAGTGTAATAACACCACAAGCAGTATTGTTGGAGGAGAAATATTAGTGCGTCTGGCCTTGAGGGCGGCAGCCATCAGCTGACTGTGTGACGTCCTACGTCTTTGTGCCTTTACTCACCATAGAAGCTTAGATGTACAGTTATGGTGAACAAAACATGTAAATACTTATATATAACGTCTGTATATAAAAGCAAAAACAGTATGGTGGGTGGAGAATGGTGGCAAGTCAGGTGAGGTGAGGTGAGGGAGGGAGTGGCAGCCTGTGGCGGCCTGCCACTGCCATTCAGCATACCAACTTAGTGGTTCGTTATGGTGAACACGAATGTAGATACTTATATATAGCGTCTGTATATAGTGAGTAAAAGCAAAAACAGTATTGTGGGAGGAGAATGTGGGTGAGTCAAGTGACTTGAGGGAGGGCGTGAGTGGCTGGCTGGTACACGGTGGTCACTCCTCGTTACTTTTTGACTCATAATAGCAACTTAGTGGTTCGTTATGGTGATCAAAACATGCAGATACTTATATATAACCTGTGTATATAGTGTAATAACCGACAAAGTATTTGTTCACTGTTTGATGAACATAATTGAATCAACAATAAGCACACCATATTTTTGAGTACAGCGATGATTCACTCATTTTATTATATAAATATATCACACTACACACTATTGAATAATATTACAGCAAAAAAACTACGAAAAATCAATCAGAGACATTAAAATAATTAGGTAATTATCACTTTGTGGCAACTCTGGCCTGACAGCTGGCGATCAACAGACCGTCTGGGACGCACGCTGAGTCAGCGCCTGTTTTTTGCCAGACTTCCCCACCCTATAGCTGGCAATATATGCCACTTACGATTTTTTATTATTTTTCCCGTGATCAGTGAACACAAATTAACAGGTTAGGAAGAAATTTTTTTTTTTTTTTTTTTTTTGTATGCACTTGTGGGTGTCAAATGGTATATAGCTATGCGCCATTTAAGGGTTAAAGTTGAGTTTCCCATAGTTGGGAAGCAGGAAGCCTGTTAGGCTTATCCAGGTCCCTCTTGGCCAACTACAGATGACCTTTCCGAGAATGCAACCCACAACAGTTGCATAACACCCCTGTTTCTATTTACTGCTAAGTTAACTGAAGCATTAGGTAAAAAAAAAATAAACAGCATTGAATGTAATGAAATGCCTCTCAAATGAGCTTCTCTCGTTTTCTAAAAGAGAACTCTATCAATATCAAAGGCCCAGGACTTTTCAACACTCACTACACATGAGGGCCTAATTGGCAGGCCTCTCACTGTGTTCAAGAGATAACTCCATAATCATCTTTAAAGGATACCTGATCAATCAGACCGTGAGTCATATGTCAAGCTGCGAGCACCAACAACCAACAGCCTGGTTGACCAGACGACCAGCCAGGAGGCCTGGTAAGAGACTGGGCCGAGGGGATGTTCATCCTCAACATACCACAAAGTAGCCACAAGGTAGGAGCCCCAGTATCTCCCTGAAGCTATCTTGCTGAGAGTGCTCCATGCTAAAAGATCACATCACCGGTCACATCCCGCCAAACACACACCGAAACTACAACGTTGGTACAATGTTCGAACAAGTTTTAACACCTCCTAACCAGTTATAACAACCAATATAGCAAGTTGTAACAACGTTCTAATACGTCATAAACACGTTAAGCCAAGATGTAACAACATTATTACAAGTTGCAACAAGCGGAAAATAGAGACAGTTTCAGTTTGTGTTTCCAGGGATGCAAGTTGTGTGTGGCCTACCTAGCACCAGAGCCACAATCTGGCCCCTCCTTATACAGGCACACAAGATGACAATCCACTACCCTACCAGAAAAAGCCTCTATAAGATTACCAAAGCTTTACAGACAACTGGAGGGTTCACAAAAAATGAAGCCTCCAAAATGCCAAACAACTCTGCATACGATTCACTCAGAACATGAGACTCACTCAAATGCGCTCAAAATTTATTAGCCCTGATTACTACCACCAGGCAGCCCAGCTCCAGCACTCCTGGCTCCTCAGGTCAGTTCTAGAGCTAATGAACCACCCAATGATCAACCAAGAACCCACCGACAAACTGACAAATTGACAAACCTGGGGAGAGGGAGGGGGTAATCATTGAGCCACAGGAGTTCTTCCAAAAAGAGGCATTTCATTACTATACATTCAATGCTGGGTGTCTAGAGGGAGCCCCCCCCCCTTTCCAGTGTTCCCTGAAGCTAACTAACCACAGAGAACAAAAACGGGAGTTAGCAGGAAGGAGAGACGACAGGCATCAAGACAAAGAAGTGAACCCGAGACAGGGCTTGAGTTCAATGCAGCACATGACCAACTAGGATCAGGAACACTTGCCTAAATATTTGGCTGGTAACACCAAACCCCACCACATGCCTGAATATCAGCCTAGGGCATGGGTGAAAAGACCATGGCCAAAACCGCGTGCTGGGGCACCTCGGTTTACAAATTTAATCCGTTCCTGGAGACGGTTCGTAAACCAAAGCGAATTTCCCCATAAGAAATAATGGGAAATGAATTAATCCGTTCCTGACTCCCCAAAAACTTCACTTCAAAGTAAATTTTATACCTAATTCACCCAAATCTTCACTACAAAAGTATGTCCAAGTTATTACTTACCCTTGCTGATGACTCCTGTTGGCGTATGGAAGATGGTGAGGAGGGGGGGAGGAGGAGAGGTGTTACTGTTTGGAAGGGGAGTCCCCTTCCATTATAACATCAGGCATTGAGGACTTCTCTGGAGTGCACTCTCTGGCACGTTTTGTCTGCATACCACTATGACCTGGTTGTGGCTCACTGCTTGATTTTCTCACAAGGAAACGTTCTATTGAAGATTGTTTTTCCCTTCTTTGCAACACTTGTCTGTAGTGAGGCATCACATTGTCATTGAAAAGGTTAATGCAACGGCCTTCGACAGCTTTCTCTGGGTGAGTCGTTTCAAAAAAAGTTTGCATTTCTTCCCACAGCCTACCCCACTTCCTAATTGTTGAGGCAGGGACATTCACTGCTGCCTCCTCCTCCCCTGAAGAAATATCCTCAGCTACCTCTTGTTGCTGCTCCTTTTGAAGGTTTTAGAGTTCTTAGGTGGTCAGTTCTTCGCTGTATTCCTCCACCAACTCCTCCACATCAGCACCATCCAATTCCAAGTCCATTTTCTGTCCCAGAGTAGCAATTTCCTCAACAATAGGCACTTCATTTACAGGCTCAAACCCCTCAAAGTCTAGTTCTGACACATATTTCAGGCAGCAATTTTTTCCAGCCAGCGATCAGGGTTCTTTGAGTCACTTCTTGCCAGGCTTTGTCAACGAGTTTTAAACCACTACAAATGTTTAAATGATTTATCTAGAACTCTTTGAGGGTGAGGTTTGTGGCATCAGTCACTTCAAAACATTTCTGGAAAAGGGTACTTTCATAAAGTTTCTTAAAATTCGCTATGATTTTCTGGTTCATAGTGTCAGGTTCACCCCCTAACCTACCTGTGGCTAAGACCACGGGTCTTAGCCCCTCAGTACCGGGTGCCACTGCTCGCCCTTGGGCTCCCCCAGTCAACTAAGGGCTGGCCTTATACACCCCTAGCGAGTGGAGAGGTTCAAGCTTCCTATAACTCACCTAAACCTGCCCGTCCTGACACTGGGACATTTTCTCTTGCTTTATCTGGTGTCCTGAGGTCACCAGCTGGGTGTTTATACTCGTGTCCCAGCAACACGTCAGTGGTCTCATTCACTAATCTCTATCACTAATAACACTATTGCAAATGAAGGTATCTTTGTAATATATTGCTGTGCCACCTCCTTTTCTATCTAGAACCACCCCTAGATCTTTTTCTTTATCAGAATTCTTTAAAGATTTCTCACATAATATATAGGTTGTGTGGGGTCTATGTTCTCCTATTCCACATTCCATAACATGGCATTTATTAACATTAAATTCCATTTGCCAAGTGGTGCTCCATACTTATTTTGTCCAGGTCATCTTCAAGGGCATGACAATCATCTAAGTTTCTTATCCTTCCTATTATCTTAGCATCATCAGCAAACATGTTCATATAATTCTGTATACCAACAGGTGGGTGGGGGAGCAGGCATCTGGGTGAACAGGTGGCTGGGTTGGCAGGTGGGTAGGTGGGCAAACAGGCAGGTGGGTGAACAAGTGGGTGGGTGGGCGAGACTGGACAGAGACAGATCACACATCCTGCCTGGTCACCCCCTGCCCCCCCTCCCCACCTCACGCTGGCCTTCCCATCTCCCCTCCATGTGTACTTCCCTAATTGCCTAATTGTACTTACCTAATTGTGCTTGCGGGGGTTGAGCTTTGGCTCTTTGGTCCCGCCTCTCAACTGTCAATCAACTGGTATACAGATTCCTGAGCCTACTGGGCTCTATCATATCTACATTTGAAACTGTGTATGGAGTCAGCCTCCACCACATCACTTCCTAATGCATTCCATTTATTAACTACTCTGACAATGAAAAAATTATTTCTAACATCTCTGTGGCTCATCTGGGTACTAAGTTTCCACCTGTGTCCCCTTGTTCGTGTCTCACCCGTGCTGAAGAGTTTGTCTTTGTCCACCCTGTCAATTCCCCTGAGAATTTTGTAGGTGGTTATCATGTCTCCCCTTACTCTTTTGTTTTCCAAGGATGTGAGGTTCAGCTCCTTTAGCCTTTCCTCGTAGCTCATTCCTCTCAGTTCTGGGACGAGCCTGGTGGCATACCACTGAATCTTCTCTAACTTTGTCTTGTGTTTAACAAGGTATGGACTCCAGGTTGAAGGTGCATACTCCAGGATTGGTCTTACATAAGTGGTATACAAGGCTCTGAAAGATTCCTTACACAAGTTTCTAAAGGCAGTTCTTATGTTGACCAGTCTAGCATATGCTGCTGATGATATTCTTTTGATGTGTGTAAACCCAGTTGATGTTGTTGTAGAATGATTAGGTTGTTGTTGACCGGGGATGGTCGAAGGTTTCTCGGTAGTGGGCAGGAATTGGAGTACCAAACGTCCGCTGCTTTTTCTTAGTTTATTATAAAAATACATATCTTCTACACGGGCCAGGATCTAGACAGCTAGGAGTGTGTGTGTGTGTGACGCTCCGTCGTCCAGGACTGTCTCTCATGGTCTGAGGGCTGCAGGGCGCAGGGCTACGCTGTGTATTCAGATCTGCTGACAACATTGTTGATACCTATTAAGTTGTTTAGTGCCGGCCATCATCAGAGGAGGGTATTAGGTCACCCCATGTGTGTGTCCATGGCACGTCCATTGGTGCCTAACCAGCGTCCAACACCGCTCGGCACGCTATCATCGGCGTCCTCGGCGATCTGCTTGACAAATTTGACAACCCTTGGGCGTGTACCTAACTAACATTATAAACAGGAAAACAATGATTTACCTATAGTGGCCGTAAACAAACAAGCTTATTTTTTGAAATGTCCAACACCGTCTCAGACATGCATGAATAATGAGTACATTGCTTAAATATAATCCTCAAACTAACCTATCCATGGAGCATCATGACTAACTAGCTAAATGTCTGCGCAAACTGAAGGCAGGAGGTCCGGCTGCAGGTAGAGGTGGTAGTTGTAGAGGCAGCGGACCAGAAGTTGTGCGTAGAAATTCATGATGCTCAGCCAGCAGCTTCGTGTCGTACCAGCAGCTTCGTGTCATCCCATGCAGATGACACAAAAATCAGCATGAAAAATAAGCCTAAGCAGGGAGATCGAAGAAATAGAACAAACGTTGCAGCAATCATATGAGTCTGAGGAAATGGAATTGGAACAGAAAGCTATACAAGAGATAAGGAAAAATCCTAAATATTTTTTCACATACGCAAAATCAAAATCCAAAACCTCGACCAGTATTGGACCGTTAATTACAAATGAAGGTACGTACACAGAGGACGACAAAGAGATTAGTAAAATTCTAAGAAGCCAGTATGAGGCTATGTTTAGCACACCAATAAACAACATGAAAGTTGATGACCCAGACAGCTTCTTTATGAATGACATTCAAGCTGCAGATAATATAACAGATATTACCACAAACTTGGAAGACTTTGAAAGAGAAATTGACAATATGCCTATGCACTCAACTCCTGGGCCTGACTCATGGAATTCAATATTCATAAAGAAATGTAAAGTACCAGTAGCGAGAGCACTCAGCGTAATATGGAGAAAGAGCCTGGATACAGGGGAGATACCAGCAGCACTTAAATCTGCAGATATAGCTCCGTTGCACAAGGGGGGGAGTAAAGCCTTGGCAAAAAATTATAGGCCAGTTGCACTAACATCACACATAATAAAAGTGTTTGAAAGAGTGATTAGGAATCAAATTTCTAGTTTTATGAAAAACAATGAATTGCACAACCCAGGACAACATGGATTTAGAGCAGGAAGATCCTGTCTGTCACAGTTACTCAACCACTATGACAAAATCACAGAAGCCCTAGAAGAAAAGCAAAATGCAGATGTTGTATACATAGACTTTGCAAAGGCGTTCGACAAATGTGACCATGGGGTTATAGCTCACAAAATGAGGTCAATGGGAATAACTGGAAAAGTAGGACGCTGGATACTCAATTTCCTGTCGAACAGAACACAAAGAGTAACAGTCAATCAGATAAAATTGAGTCCAAGCGATGTTAAAAGCTCTGTACCTCAAGGTACAGTCCTTGCACCGCTACTGTTCCTTATTCTCATATCTGATATAGACAAAAATACACGTCACAGCTTCGTGTCGTCCTTTGCAGATGACATATAAAAATCAGCATGAAAATTACCTCTGCTGAAGACATTGAAAAACTACAAGCAGATGTCAACAAAGTTTTCTATTGGGTAGCAGAAAATAACATGATGTTTAACAGTGATAAATTTCAGGTACTCAGGTACGGCAAAAATGAGGATCTGAAACATAATACAGGGTACAAAACACAATCAAATCTTCCCATAGTAGAAAAACAGCATGTCAAGGATTTGGGAATAATGATGTCAGACGATCTAACGTTTAGGGAGTATAACCAAGCAAATATTGCGTCAGCCAGAAAAATGATCGGATGGATTACGAGAACTTTCAAATCCAGGGATCCCATCACAATGGTTGTACTCATCAAGTCACTTGTGTTGTACCATCTCGAGTACTGCTCAGTACTCACTTCCCCCTTTAGAGCAGGAGAGATTGCTGAAATAGAGGGAATACAGAGAACATATACGGCACGCATAGACGAGATAAAGCACCTAAATTATTGGGATCGTCTCAAAGCTCTCCAAATGTACTCTCTAGAAAGGAGACGAGAGAGATACCAAATAATATACACATGGAAAATACTGGATGGCCAGGTCCCAAATCTGCACAGTAAAATAACAACGTACTGGAGTGAACGATATGGAAGAAAATGCAAGATTGATCCAGTGAAGGGCAGAGGTGCCATAGGCACAATCAGAGAGCTCTGTATAAACATCAGAGGTCCGCGGTTGTTCAACGTCCTCCCAGCGACTATAAGAAATATTGCCGGAACAACTGTGGACATCTTCAAGAGAAAACTGGACTGTTTTCTAAGAGAAGTTCTGGACCAGCCGGGCTGTGGTGGGTATGTAGGCCTGTGGGCTGCTCCAAGCAACAGCCTGGTGGACCAAGCTCTCACAAGTCGAGCCTGGCCTCGGGCCGGGCTTGGGGAGTAGAAGAACTCCCAGAACCCCATCAACCAGGTGTACCTCTCATGTGGAATTTCTGATACTGAAGATTGTAGCATTTTTTGTCCCTAATTAAAAATTGACATAATTTAGGGTGAAAATATCTACACCCTGTTCCAAAATGGCATGTACCCCTCGCCAACATGTTCCTGCATTTTCGAGGATGCAGAAAATTGCATTTTGCTCCAAATTTTCCATATTTGCATATTCCTTTAGCGTAGAATTTGCAAATATGTCTCCGTGGTGTAGTGGTAAGACACTCGCCTGGCATTCCGCGAGAGCTATGTCATGGGTTCGTATCCTGGCCGAGGAGGATTTACTGGGCGCAATCCTTAACTGTAGCCTCTGTTTAACGCAACAGTAAAATGTGTACTTGGATGAAAAAACGATTCTTCGCGGCAGGGGATCGTATTCCAGGGACCTGTACGAAACGCTACGCGTACTAGTGGCTGTACAAGAATGTAACAACTCTTGTATATATCTCAAAAAAAAAAAAAAAATGTTCCGGTTTTGCATTTTTCAAGGTATTTATACCTGTGTCTGTCTTGTCTACCTCTTTATTGGAGCCATCTCCATCTTTCGTCCCAATTCCTTCATTTATGCACTCTGTCTCACTGTTGCTCTCATCGTTTATATTACTTGGCTCTGCAATATTGCTGTTATTTTGTACCACAATACCCTCTTCCTCTACACTACTGCTGCGGTTCTCTAAACTATCTGTTCCTGAGTTTTGGTCGTTATCCAATGTTGTCTTTTCCCAGTCCGCATATATCACTGGTAGCTTTTCTGTGAATGATAATCTCTGTGACTCGGGAATGTTTTTCATCAGCTTAGTTATGTTCTCCAACATTAATCTGTCATCTTTCAAACCCAATAAATTCCTTGCCTTTTTGTGCATCCTGGAGATAATTCTGCACAGCCCAGGTGAAATCTTTTGTTACAGATGCAACACTTGACGCCTACATTACGTTTTCCCAATACTCCCGAACACTCGCCACACCTCTCCATTGTCTGATGTATTGTATTGTATTTGTGCTTCACTGTATGGATCACTTGTTGATGTCAGTCCTTTTAACTCTTTATAAAATTATATGTACAGTATATATTTAATATTTATAATATTATATGTATACCGTATATTTGTAATATTATGTATGTTATTTTGTTCAAACTTTATGGCAGGTACTTAGCGTAGGGTAGCGAAGCTGGTCCCCGGTCGGTACAGGTGACCTCTTGTTGTCCCAGGTTGATGTCACCAGTTTCCAGTTACTCGATTTATAACACTGATTTATTCTTTGCTTGTATTCTTACAAGGAATTTTCTGCCTAATTTCCGGCTTGCAATGGTACACACTCATTTTATTACTAATTCCTAGATCCACATTTGCTTGTATTCTTACAAGGAATTTTCTGCCTAATTTCCGGCTTGCAATGGTACACACTCACTTTATTACTAATTCCTAGATCCACATTTCCATATTATACTATATATTTTCCGTATTTTATCACTGTGGGACTGCCCTGGGGTAGGCCTCGTGGCTTGTGTAAACACAGCCTAGCTGATGCCGCCTCTTGCCACTATTCTATATTTCTAGTATTCTATACTTATAATATTCTATGCACGATTTTCCTACACTTCCAACTTATATGTGTGTTGTGATACCCGTTCCACTTCACTGTTCCACGAATCACTGTTCACTATTTTTTCATCATATCGCCTACACGCGTGTACACAAAGCCTCGTGCACTGGCTCCCATGTGGTCTCCCGTTTATTCTCTATTTAACACAAAGTTCCATTGTTAATGACTGTTTTCAATTTTCCAGTGGGTCACTATGCACTTTGTGATGTCTGTAATCAGTAATCCATGGCTGTAGTACTAAGAAATCCTGATTAATGTCACGATTTTAACGGATCATGCACGGTACGTCATTCCCCTCCCTCGACCCAGACTCGCCACTCTCTGTCTGCTGAGGTCTGGGTCTGACAGCTGAGTGGACAGCGCTTTGGATTCATAGTCTTGAGGTTCTGGGTTTGCTCCCCGGTGGAGGCGAAAACAAACGGGCAGTTTCTTTCACCCTGATGTCCCTGTTATCTAGCAGTAAGTAGATATGTACCTGGGAGTTAGACAGCTGCTATGGGCTGCTTCCTGGGGGTGTGTAACATAAATAATCTCAAGATTTCAAGATATGGTCGTTTGCCTACTCTTCGAGGGGGATAAGGGGGGGGGGGAGGATAATTTTAAAGCTCAACTAACTTAATGTTCTAATATTTTACTTATATTTACCTTAATGTATGTTGCATTAACAGCATACTTATCAGGCATTTAAATAAACCTCTGCATTTAACCTCTGCCCGAAACGCATTGCGTAATAGTGGCTTTAGGCATTGCAAGTACTAGCTCTATCTATAATTCGATTCATTAATGTAACATCACTTGTATGTATGTACCTTACCTGAATAAACATATTTATATTTATATTTATATTTATATTTAAAAAAAAATACAATAATCTAGTTCACCCAGCTGTAAGATAATGTATTTTCAGTGTTGTTTAAATATGTTGTGGGTGTCTGCCTCTCTGTGAGGTACTGATGGCTGACAAGTTCTGTTTCTACTGATGGTTCTTGAGCACTATTCTCTGCTGTTTAATAGTTTCCTATCGTTATTAACTGGTCCTGGATAATACTGTACTTAACTCACTGAATTGGCCTTACAATACTTATGAGTAGCCTTGAATCATATATTTTGTTATTTCCTTAATTATTGATTGGCACTACCAGTATCGATGGCATCGCTTCACCAACGTTGAATTTCTTTAAAACAGTAGGCCTCCTGCGGCCACTCATAGAGCACCACTGGCGTTAGATTGTTGCTCTAGTACAGGGGTCTCCAAACTATGGCCCGCGGGCCACATCCGGCCCGCCACATAATTTCATCCGGCCCGCCAAACAAATCCCTGTGTGGTGGCCTTGAAAAAATAATTATCGTACGAATGGCATTGCAGAATTATTCAAAGCTGGGGCTGCTGACTGGTGGCGCTCAGCCCGAGTCAGTTTTCCTCTCTCTCGATAGTGTGACGCACAGATACTAGTACTGGTAGGTATGTGTTGTGCATTACAACCAATCAGTTGTGTATAACTGTATATTGTGGGGATGGAGGGCGAGTGGGGCTTTGCTGCTTCTGTTTCAGGGAGCACAAACACTGTACAATATTCTTTTCTCTGTACTTTGACAATACCTTTATCTTAGTTATACAAAATAGCAATAATACTATTGTAGCCAAAAATATTGCATGTTTAAAATAGTTAAAATGGTAACCATTAAGTTTATCAACGAAAGCTGTTGCCATAATATTTACCACTTTATAATAATATGATATGCTTTTTAACACCACATACAAGCTGTTTTTTTCCTGTAGAATTTATTTCATTTATTTTACCCTTATGTTTTCAGATATGGAAAAGATAAAGAAAAGAAAAGTGGACAGTGAGTGCCGTCAGTTCAATGACGAATGGAAGATAAAGTACTTTTTTGTGATAGCAAATGATAAAGCTTTATGCCTCATATGTAGAGACAGTGTTGCTGTTCTGAAGGAACATTCCTTCGGCCCGCATAAATATGGGAAATATATAATGTGGCCCTTACATTGAAAAGTTTGGAGACCCCTGCTCTAGTACAGCTTAACCCACTTCATATGACATGTCTGTCACTTTGCACCAGCACCACGATCCTGACACCTAGCAAAATGGACACTAAATTAAGAGCGCTTGTCGCCGGTCGGCCGAGCGGACAGCACGCTGGACTTGTGATCCTGTGGTCCTGGGTTCGATCCTAGGCGCTGGCGAGAAACAATGGGCAGAGTTTCTTTCACCCTATGCCCCTGTTACCTAGCAGTAAAATAGGTATCTGGGTGTTAGTCAGCTGTCACGGGCTGCTTCCTGAGGGTGGAGGCCTGGTCGAGGACCGGGCCGCGGGGACACTAAAAGCCCCGAAATCATCTCAAGATAACCTCAAGATAATCAAGATAACCACCACCTATGCCAGTTAAATATGTACCTGGGAGTTAGGCAACTGTTGTGGGTTGCATCCTGGGGGAGGACCAGTGGTTGACAGATCATCAGTTGGCCTAAATAAAGGTTTCCTGACCCCCACAAAGTGTATTACATGAAGTCGATTTTGAAAAGGGTTTGAACCTGCCGTGAAAGGCCGCAGCTAGTGACGCCTGTCAGCCCAAAGAATACTTGAATATGCAAAATGTCCCACCACAACTTGTCACGGGTGGGAGGTTTGATATGGGTTACCTCGTCGTCGTCGTCCAGCATGTCGCTTAAATCTTCTGTCAGTGACATAGTGGCGGAAGGGGCCGCCAAAACTCCCTGTTGTAGTAAACAAACGGTTTCAGCGTAGAGGGAGGGCGAGTGCAAACTGTTTACTTACTGTATCCTTTAAACCTTTACGATCAGATATGATTACAATAGTAGGCAATTTATGAATAATTTTATATTGATTGTTCTGACAATGATTAATTCTGGATAATTATGGTAAGATGCAGACTTTTATATTTAGAATCCTCTAACCGTAATTGACTGCATTTTCCAAATCAAATACAAATACAAATACAAATATTTATTCAGGTAAAGTACATACATACAAGATGAAATACAAAAGTTGATGGATTCATAGATAGAGCTAGTACATACAATGCCTAAAGCCACTATTACGCAAAGTGTTTCGGGCATGAAAACACTAAGACTAAAACTTAATACTGACTTACATTAAAGTATAAGTTGTGTTGTGAAAAAATCAGAAAAAAATGAAAAAAGGGGGGGGGGGGAAACATGGCAGAAAAAAAGCAAAAATACAATTTTGTCAGTTTTTTTAGTTTAGTTCATTTATTATGCACCCCATACCCATCCCATGGGCGGTAGTGGAAAGGGTTACAGAGGCACATAATGGGCTCAGGGACTGAACCCCACAATTCATTAGCTAAGCAAGTTACAATCTTGATGAGCTAGTTACAAAATTCAATATAAGTCGTCGCATCAACAATGGGTTCGAGATCGACCTCAAGTACAGGTTCTAAATTAAGCAACTGACATATGTGGAGATTGATTGATTGATGAAGATTAAGCCACCCAAAAGGTGGCACGGGCACGAATGGCCCGTAAGTGGTGGCCCATTTCAGCCATTACCAGTATCAAAGATGTTACTGGAGATCTGTGGAGGTGCGGCTGCACCCTGCGTGACGGGAGATGTCTCCCGTCTGGATATGTGGAGATTGATGATTGATGAAGATTAAGCCACCCAAAAGGTGGCACGGGCATGAATAGCCCGTAAGTGGTGGCCCTTTTGAGCCATTACCAGTATCAAAGATGTTACTGGAGATCTGTGGAGGCGCAACTGCACCCTGCGTGACGGGAGATGTTCCCATGAATGGGTCCAAGATGAAGATTAAGCCTTCCAAAAGTGGCACGGGCATGAATAGCCCGTAAGTGGTGGCCCTTTTGAGCCATTACCAGTATCAAGAGCTGGATACTGGAGATCTGTGGAGGTGCAACTGCACCCTGCGTGACGGGAGAGTCTCCCGTCTTCCGTCTTGCTGATGATTGATGAAGATTAAGCCATCCAAAAGGTGGCACGGGCATGAATAGCCCGTAAGTGGAGGCCCTTTCGAGCCATTGCCAGTATCATTAGCTGATACTGGAGATCTGTGGAGGTGCGACTGCACCCTGCATGACGGGAGATGTCTCCCCGTCTTCCGCTTGCTGATTGATTGATGAAGATAAGCCACCCAAGAGGTGGCACGGGCATGAATAGCCCGTAAGTGGTGGCCCTTTTGAGCCATTACCAGTATCAATAGCTGATACTGGAGATCTGTGTAGGTGCGACTGCACCCTGCGTGACGGGAGATGTGTCTCCCGTGATATGTGGAGATGTTGTTGTTGTTGTTATAGATTCAGCTATCGGAACAAGTTCCAAGTAGCACGGGCTATGTGAGCCGTAACTTACCTGGCACAGGAGCTGGACAAGAAGCACGGGCTATGGTTAGCCTCGTGGACAGGAGATGTCTCCCGTGATATATATATGTAAAGAGCTAGTGTCACAATTTATATGTTTG
>WNGS01161107.1:17257607-17281836 GCA_020271785.1 Procambarus virginalis
ACACCCACACTTCCCCTCCCTGCCCACACCCACACTTCCCCCGTCTCCCCCTCCCTGCCCACACCCACACTTGCCCCGTCACCCCCTCCCTGCCCACACCCACACTTCCCCTGTCTCCCCCTCCCTGCCGGGCAGGGAGAGCAAGTGTGGGTGTGGGCAGGGAGGGGGAGACGGGGGAAGTGTGTGGTGTTGGGCAGGGAGGGCAAGTGTGGGTGTGGGCAGGGAGGGCAAGTGTGGGGGTGGGCAGGGAGGGGGAGACGGGGCAAGTGTGGTGGGGGCAGGGAGGGGGAACGGGGCAAGTGTGGGTGTGGGCAGGGAGGGCAGTGTGGTGTGTGCAGGGCAGGGAGGGCAGTGTGGGTGTGGGCAGGGAGGGCAAGTGTGGGGGCTGGTTGGAAGAGTGGAGACGGCGATAGTGTACTCACCTAATTGTGCTTGCGGGGGTTGATTGGCTCTTTGTCCCGCTCTCAACTGTCAATCAACAGGTGTACAGATCCCGAGCCTACTGGGTGGTGTGTCTGCCCTCTCCTCAGTTTCATTACCGTTCCTTCACTACAGTCTTTCTCCTGATGTGGCTGTGCAGCAATTTAGGTTGAGTCTTAACCTTGTTTGCTATGACGGTTTCATATTGCCCTTCTGCCTCTCTCTCACCCTGACGTATTCATTCCTGGCTCTCTGGTATCCTTCTTTGCTCTCAAGTTTCCTGATATTTCTTTAGTTTCTCCATGTTTTTTTACTTACTTGCTTAGCTAGCTTACGTCTCTGATTAAACCATGAGTGTCTCATCTGCATTTCATTTTTACCTTTTGGGCCGGGATAAACTTTTCTGCTGCCTCCTTACACTTCTGCGTGATGTATTCCATTATGTCTTGGGCCATCTTTCCATGAGCTGTTTCCCATGTTATATCCGTTAAGAATTTTCTCATCTCCTCATAGTTTCCCTTACGGAATGCCAGCCTTTTGCTTTCAGTTCCCTTTCTCGAGTACTTTAACCCGTCTTCGACCAGATAATCAAACATCAGTACTCTGTGATCGCTCATTCCTACTGGGGCCTCGAAGTCTATTTCCCTTATGTCGGAGTCATTCAGAGTGAAGACTAGGTCGAGTCTCGCTGGTTCATCGTTTCCCTTCAGTGTGGGTGTGTTGAAGGAGACGAAGATAATATGTGGGGTTGGAGGACATGTGGAGAGTGTGGGAATGTTTGGAGGTTGTGTGTGGGAGTAGACGAGGAACCTGTGTGACGGGAGGGGGGAGGTAAATTGTGTGAAGATATTTACAATGATGATGACTGTCTGTATTTAAGATTGCTAAAGCATTGGGTGAAGGGAGACACGGAGGGTGTGTGTGTGTATGGGAAGATCAGGAGGTGTGGTGGTGGGGAAGGGGGAACGTGGGCACCGGATACCCATATATTATCCCACAGTCCAAAAATTATACTTTATTGAACAGGAGAGAATTACCAAACAGTTGTATGACTGCTAATGTCATACCTTATATATTAAATCTGGGTGAGACAATAGTACTAAATTCCAGGTCTGTATGCATGATATGTCACGTTTTGTATACTCTTGAAGGTCACCTTGATAAACTAGCCAGTAAGAGAGAAGTGGAACGCCAGGACTGTCTAATGTTTGAGGAATCACGCAGAAAAGATAAATTTGAGTTGACAACATCTTCCTAGACTATCGGAAAGCCTCAGACGCTTTACGAACGTCTTAGACGAACACACTCTAAGAACAAGCTGGAGTAACTACAGGCGTACTGATCTCTGTTATTTATCCAACAGTAAACACATTATTAGTGGTACTGCAGAGATCACAACGAAAGAGCAAGAGAAGTACTACAAGGATCAGCAGTTGGACCTTCTTGATAGATATGGAAGTAGGGTCTTCTATATCAATGTTTACATGTGATGCAGTACTGATACGACCAATTTTAACAAAGGAAGGTTGAAGATTGTTGCAGGTGGACCTGGAGAAACAAAAGAGACAATGGCAATACGACGATAATCCAAACCAATACATTGTGATGATATTTGGAACGAAGAAGGAGAAGAATAAGAAGGGGAAGAATGCCACAAGGACAGCTCAAAATAGGCAGCAAATGCTTGAATCAGAAAATAAAAAAAGCTTTGTAAGTAAACATTGCCTGCCACTGGAGGCACATATTAACAGTAAAACATCAGCAGCATATGCAAAGCTGGAGAACACTCCTGCAGCCTTCAGGTACCTGAATGAGGACATGTCAGCATGATGTCCACCACCCATGTTAAACTAGTATTAGAGCACTCAGTACAACAGGCGCCAGTCGAGAGGGTTTGCTACACCACTGGTCCCTGAGCTGAGCCTTAGTCCCCTTGGTACACGAGAAACTTAAGAGGAGACATGATCCCGTCATGTACAATTCCTGGAAATAAACAATGTCCAAAACTGGAATGTTCATGATGAACACGAGCATGACAGCAGGACAAGGATGGAAACTAAAAGCTCAAATGAGCCACAGGAACGTAAGTAAGCACATTGTCACTGTAAGAGTAGTGAGCAAGTAGAGTCGAGGAAGTTCAGGTTAAGAACAAACACAGTTTGAAGAGTGTGACAAGATGCAGCACTTGCAGGTCCGAACAAACACATATTCACATACGAATAAAAATACATTTGAATGACCTTTGGTATTTCAGGAGCGACCGTGTCTGTCTGTCTGTCTGTGGGTAAGCTGACAGTGAGGAAGGATGTGGCCTGGGGCAAGGCTCAGCCACATCCTGTGTCGTACCACGGCACTGGCACCAGCTGGGTGTCCCACTGGCACCCAGCTGGTGTCCACGTGACACCCAGCTGGTGTCCAAGTGACACCCACCTGGTGTCCAAGTGACACCCACCTGGTATCCAAGTGACACCCAGCTGGTGCCCAAGTGAACGCATCCATGCCTTGTGCACGTCGTGGTCCAGTACACAAAATTCCGTCATTTCTATGACAAACTGCGCACCAGTAATCCTTCGCGCAGGGTCCGTGAACGGCTCCTCAGATGGAGAATTTGCTGTTCCTCCAGGAGCGGAAGGTGCCAGCAGGTGCTGCAGTTAATCACCGCCAACACCTGCTAGAACACGACTCTCACATATTCTCAATAACAGAGTAATGCTGCTAGGGCGCCGGGGGGCACTAGCGGGCCCTGGGCGCGGCACTCTAATACCCCGAACTATTCTTACTTGTTTCACGCATTCAAACTAATATTGTAAATCTTTGTTTTCTTTTTCCATTATATAATGTCATGTAACGTAATGGTCGTCTGTGTAGAGCTTGTTTCATGCTGATCTTTCTTGGTAAGAACTTACTTCACTTTCTTTACGATAAGCTGTTGACCAGTGGAAGTTACGCTTGAGCTTAACGTCTCCAGTGTATTTATAGTTTATTGGTAGTCACTTTCTCTTACGCCCTCAGAGAACATGTCAATTCTCAACATGTAATATTCTCATAGATGAGAATATTACAAACCACATCATCAAATCTGCAGATGACACAAAGTTCTATGGAAAAGCAGGAACCAAAAATAATCTTAAGATTGCACACACAGATCTTGATGATCTCCAGCAATAGTGAGACAACTTGCAAGTGCTTTACACTATTGAAAGAGGCACGACCTTGCACGTGGGGCATGACAGTACCTGTCTCCACTATCATATCAACATCACAACCATTCAACAGATTGAAGAAAAGTACCGAGCACATTCTACCCCAACTCTAAGTCAACTCTCATACCAGTAAAGCTTGGCGGCCACACAACTGACAACAGATCAGTTCTGGACATGACAGAACTGATTTCATGGAGATCTTTGAAATACTGAATGAGTTTGAGAATATTAAAGACCACTTTCTTAATAAGCTCCATACAATGCATACGAGAGGTAGTTTAAGAGCTTTAAGCTCAACAAGCCACACTGTAGGAGATAAAACTGATACTTTTTCACCCATAGGGTTATAAACCCATGATACCGCTTAACCGCTGAAGCTGTAAATGCCAAGACCCACGATACTTCAGTTAAAAAGAAAACAGCTAGAAAAAATCCCGAGAAAGAATGGAGTGACCTTCAACAAGGCGCCAGCTTCCTGTCCCCCTCAAGGCCACTAGAGAGGAAGTAGCCCTCAGGTAATGAGGAATGTAAGAAGCGAGGAGGACTATACAGAGAGGAACAGGGTAAAGCATGACAAACTTCAGGTCTTGGCCAACAAATAGATGCTAGAATTCAGTCCCAATTGTAAGATAATGAAGATGGGAAAGGAAGCAAGGAGCCCAGTGTGCAGCTACATCATAAGGGGGAGGTAACTACAGGAATCTGACAGAGAAAAATATTTTGAGTGGATATAACTCCAACACAATCACCGGAGGCACACACATAAACAAGGTAACATCAGCAACATATGAGACTCTGGCAAACATTAGAACATCGTTTAGAAAGCCAAATCAGAACTCTTTCAAGGCAATCTAAACAGCTTTTGTTAAAACAATACCGTAATGCGCACCACCGGCTTGGAATCCACAACATTGTTTATATATACCGTATAGTTAATTTATTATGCACCCTATACCCATCCTGTGGGCGGTAGTGGAAAGGGTTACAGAGGCACACAATGGGCTCAGAGACCAATCACCTTCATTCATCTAGCCAAGCAACTTACCGCCTTGATGAGCTAGTTAGCTAAGCTCATCTAAGCTAAGCTCATCTCATGCTTAGCTAAGTTAGCTTAGCCAAGCAACTTCCCGTCTTGATGAGCTAGTTAGCTAAGCTCATCTCATACTTAGCTAAGTTAGCTTAGCCAAGCAACTTCCCGTCTTGATGAGCTAGTTAGCTAAGCTCATCTAAGCTAAGCTCATCTCATACTTAGCTAAGTTAGCTTAGCCAAGCAACTTACCGTCTTGATGAGCTAGTTAGCTAAGCTCATCTAAGCTAAGCTCATCTCATGCTTAGCTAAGTTAGCTTAGCCAAGCAACTTCCCGTCTTGATGAGCTAGTTAGCTAAGCTCATCTAAGCTAAGCTCATCTCATGCTTAGCTAAGTTAGCTTAGCCAAGCAACTTACCGTCTTGATGAGCTAGTTACAAACTTTAATGTATATTTTACTTCATTAATGGGTTCGAGACAGATCTCAAGCAGTCTCTTAGCTAAGCAACTTACATATGGCAAAACTTTAAGAGATTTTGGTAAGCTTTATGTTTTGGTAAGCTTTATGTTTTGATAAGCTTTATGTTTTGGTAAGCTTTATATTTTGGTAAGCTTTATGTTTTGGTAAGCTTTATGTTTTGGTAAGCTTTATGTTTTGGTAAGCTTTATGTTTTGGTAAGCTTTATGTTTTGGTAAGCTTTATGTTTTGATAAGCTTTATGTTTTGATAAGCTTTATGTTTTGGTAAGCTTTATGTTTTGGTAAGCTTTATGTTTTGGTAAGCTTTATGTTTTGGTAAGCTTTATGTTTTGGTAAGCTTTATGTTTTGGTAAGCTTTATATTTTGGTAAGCTTTATGTTTTGGTAAGCTTTATGTTTTGGTAAGCTTTATGTTTTGGTAAGCTTTATGTTTTGGTAAGCTTTATGTTTTGGTAACCTTTATGTTTTGGTAAGCTTCGTGTTTGGTAAGCTTTATGTTTTGGTAAGCTTTATGTTTTGGTAAGCTTTATGTTTTGGTAAGCTTTATGTTTTGGTAAGCTTTATGTTTTGGTAAGCTTTATGTTTTGGTAAGCTTTATGTTTTGGTAAGCTTTATGTTTTGGTAAGCTTTATGTTTTGGTAAGCTTTATGTTTTGGTAAGCTTTATGTTTTGGTAAACTTTATGTTTTGGTAAGCTTCATCTTTTGGTAAGCTTTATGTTTTGGTAAGCTTTATGTTTTGGTAAGCTTTATGTTTTGGTAACCTTTATGTTTTGGTAAGCTTTATGTTTTGGTAAGCTTTATGTTTTGGTAACCTTTATGTTTTGGTAACCTT
The DNA here is from genome assembly GCA_020271785.1 of Procambarus virginalis. NCBI lineage: Eukaryota > Metazoa > Arthropoda > Malacostraca > Decapoda > Cambaridae > Procambarus > Procambarus virginalis. The sequence continues at coordinate 17,263,569 of WNGS01161107.1, forward strand.
TATGTTTTGGTAAGCTTTATGTTTTGGTAACCTTTATGTTTTGGTAAGCTTCGTGTTTTGGTAAGCTTTATATCTTGGTAAGCTTTATGTGTTGGCCAAAATCATGGTAAAACTTTAAGGTCGTCACGGAACTCGTTCAAAAATCTGTACCAAAAAGGAGGAAGAAACGAAAATTAACCAGATGGATGACTCAGGCAGTAAAACAAGCATTGATAACTAAGCAGAAACTCAAGAGAACGTATACATGTCCACGATGGACATCATCGGTTATGAGATATATAACAGGGCACTAAACTCAGCCACCCGGGGGGAAATCAGATCAGCCAAGACGAACTACGCAAGAAAACGTGCCCAAAGCATAAAGAAAGATCCAAAGTCGTTCTTTGTCTATATAAGAAGTAAAACCAAAATTAAGAATTCGATAGGACCTTTAAAAGATTAGACTGACCAAACTGTGATGGATGATAAAAGGGCAGCACTCTAAATGAATATTTTACATCAGTATTCACAAGTGACAAGAAAGGTTATATGACATCCCATTACCCACACAAAAGTTTCAAGGAGGTGAAGAGACTGAATTTAGGAATATGCCCATAACAAAAAATAAATCCACAAAGGCCGTGATGAGGGTTCGAACCTACGTACGGGATGATCCCAGATGCGCCGGGAACCCTACGTCCGGGATCCCTACTCTATTATATCAATAATCCCTGATCGTTCGAGATCATCCCGGTCGTAGGTTCGAGTCATCATCACGGCCCTTGTGGATTTGTTCATTTGATGTATCACGCTATTGTGATTTCTGTGCGTATACCCATAACATGCGACACAACCAGGAAGAACATTGACAGACAAAAAGACTCAAAAGCCTCAGGTGTGGATGGAATACAACCCAAAGTCATAAAGAAACTGACAGAAGAACTATGTCTCCCGCTGAGATGACTTTTCACAAGGTCTCTAGACCAAGGCATAATCTCCCTAGATTGGCATTATGCAAATGTCACCCCTATTAAAAAAAACAGGCAGAAAGATCTCAGCGGAGAACTACCGACCGATCAACATGACATCACACATCTGCAAGCTCATGGAGAGAATCCTCAGGGAGGGAATCATTCACCATCTTTCAATGAACGATCCTGGAAAATCGACACAACATGGGTGTGTTAAAAATAGACCCAGAAACCTACAAACCTGCTCACATTTTGGGAAACGGTCACCAGCTTCTCCGACAAAGGCCTTCTGATGGATTAGTATACATGGATTTTGCTGAAGCCTTTGATAAGGTACCACATGAAAGACTGGCAAGGAAATAACAAGCCCATGAAATAAATGGGAAAAATACTAGAATGGATAAAACAATGGTTTAAACAAAGAAAACAGAGTCGTGCTAAATGGGAATGAATCTGACGAGAAATGTGGTAAGTGGGGTACCACAGGGGTCCATTTTGGGGCCAACCCTTTTTGTCATATTTATAATGACATAGATGTGAATATTACAAACCACATCATCAAATTTGCAGACAACATTAAGATTTATGATAAAGTGCAAAATTATATATATATTTTTTTGTTGGGATATTCCTACTGGCTCTATGGCTGGCCCACTAAGTGTTACTTGTTTCTTGTTTCTGTTTTACTTAGGCAGAGTATGAGTATGTATGACTCGTATGTTCACTTCAGAAAGATTTTGCCTCGTGTGTTTAACAACTTCTTCTGCTCTGTTGAATCTAAGTTGAAATCTTAATGGGTTTGTAACTGTGCACTGTGTTAGATAATGTTCCAGCGGTCTGTCGGGCATTTCTCCACAGTGCTGACATTTCCTCTCATCTTCCGGAACCTGTAAGCCTATTTCCCATGCACATGGGTATCTAAGCCTGTTGCGATGTAAGTGTACTTCTGTTGTTCTACTGCTCCCTTTCATCAAACTAAGTGGTTCACAGTTCGTTGAATTCTTGTACCAACCCGCAGATCCTGATGTTGCAACTGCTGTGTTGTGGTCACTGTGCATCTTTAGCATTGCTCTGTTTCTAATTACTTTCTTAATCTGTGATAGACTCTGTGGTATATAAATGTCTACATTTCTTCTCTTTGTTGCAAGTTTTGCAGCTTCGTCTGCAATGCCATTTCCTATTATTCCCACATGACTTGCACCCAGTTGATAAGTACCCGACGACCTTGACGTTTGAGTATTTGCATTAATGATATGACATTTGTGATCAGATGTATGTTGTCACGTATGTATTCATGTTACAAGGTTTCAATTGCAGTTCTTAAATCTGTATGTATGGTAACATGTTGTCGGTGTTCAGCAAGAGCATGTTCCAAAGCCTTTTGAATGGCTTCTATCTCTGCTTGTAAAGTCGAACATCCATTTGAGAGTCTCCAACTATTTATAGAGTTTCCTGCCTTAACTGCAGCTCCGGTTTCTTGTCCCTGCTGGTCTACTGATCCATCTGTGAAGTAAGTGAAGCTGTCAGATGCAGAGTTTATTTCTATATACATCTGTGCAATATTACGTTGCAGATGAGGATTAGTCTGGTTCTTTTTTCTTTCAAGAGCCATAATCTTAGTCTGCTGGCAGCGATTCCCATGGGTCTTGCATAACGAAGTCTGCATGTATTTCGTCGACATGATAAATAATAATGATAATGACGTTGAAATGATAATGATGTTGAAGCCTTACAAAGAGATCTATCTACATGAACTCTACAAATTGCCAGAAGACTGGTAATTGTTTTTTAATATTGACAAAAGCAAGACCCTGCATGTAAGACATAACATCCCAGGCCACGACTACCAATTAATATCATTACATTACAGCAGATTGAAGAACGGGACCTTGGAATCAAGATCCACCACTCATTGAAAGTTGTCTATAGGTGTGTGCAGCAGTCAGAAAAGCAAACCAAACTCTTGGGATAATCAAGCGTACTTTGGACTAAAGGGAAAAGAAGGTAATGGTTCAACTGAATAAATATCTGGTGCGCCACTATTTGGATTACTGGAGCCAGACATGGAGACCTCATCCATCTTCAGAAGGATATAGCTGCTCTGGGGTAAGTGCAACACCGGTCAACAAAAGTCATTCCAGAGCTAAGTCCACTCCTGAACGAGGAATGGTTGAGGGCTACAGGGCTAACAACACTGCAAACCAGGCATGACAAGGCAGATCTCATTGAAACTTTGAAAATACTGAACAATTTCGAGGATGTTGATCCGTAAAGTTTCTTCAGAAGGTCAGATTTTACACAAACAAGGAGCAACGGTTTCAAGCTCAACAACCTCAATGTAGAACTGAGAACAAGAGATGCTTTTTCACCCATAGGGTTATTAACCCATGGAACCGCCTGCCCGCCGAAGCCATAACTGCCAAAACTCTGTTAACTTTTAAAGTACAGCTGGAAAAGACCGTCAAGGCAAATGACGGGGACCTTCGACAAGCTGCCTACTTCCTGTCCTCGTCGAGGCCACTAGTGCTAGTGGTTCTCAGGTAAACTCAGGTAGATATGTAGAGAGCTAGTGTCACAATTGATATGTTTGTCCTGCACACCGCCCCCAATCCAGTAGGCAGCGGTGGATAGGTTACAATCACTTAGTTACTACCTACAGTTAGCAAACTGGGGATATTTGGCTAAGATTTCTGGTAGCAGATAAATTTGAATGAAATAGTTACACATCTCTGGAACATTTATTAAAGAATTGTCTCTGAATTCACGTATCTTTTCGCACTCCATCACATAGTGACGGAGGGTGTGCGAAAAATTTTGTTAACACAGTTTACATTTGGTCAGGTCTACATCAGCAGATAATGAGAATTCCCAGAGATACTTGTAACCATATCAGTCTCTGTGGCGTAGTGGTTAAGACGCTCGCCTGGCGTTTCGCGAGCGCTTTGTCCTGGGTTCATATCCTGGCCGTATTAACGACTTTCCCGAAACCTTACACGTACTAGTGGCTGTACAAGAATGTAAGAACTCTTGTATATATAAATAAAAAAAACGAGTCTAAGCCAAGCAGTAGTACGTAACATCTAGAATTCTGCTGATTTTATTGGATGAACCATAGATGTGTGGCTCCTCTTGCATGATCGTATGATGATAAATGCAATTTGTGAGGTTATGGATTTTCACCAGCTAACTTTTCTACTAAAGTGTGGGGGTGTATGGGCGCTGCCGTGCACCCCGGGTACGAAAATGGCCATGCACTCGTTCTAGATTTGGTAATCCGAACACGAGACATCAAGTGCTTAGGCTCGTTGGAGAGCCTAGACCATCAGCCTTAAAAATATGTTGCAATGGCCGTTGCTATGCATTTTTGGAAACTATTAGACAGAGTAGCAATTTTACTGTAAGAATGTGGGAGACGAGCGGTGCGAGAGGAAGCCGTGAGGTGGCTAGACTGACTCTGTGTGACATCACCACAGTGCACCAACCAAGAAGGAGCCGTGATTGGCTAAGGGCCTTAGGCCAAGGTGCGCGACTCTATGATTGGCTAGTTTGAGGAGGGATCTTCCCGCCCTGGCTTCAAGAGGCCATTCTGTCCAAACCACCAGTCTAAGTTAGATGTAATTTTCGCTTGGTCGGCCACCAAGTGAAATTACCATCTGTAGTGGTGTAATAACCTGAACTGCTCCTCCCTTACTCCACTCAATACTCCAACTTAACGCTGCTTACAGATCACTGTGACCCTCAATGAACTACCCGTTGATATTAAGACTGAAATAGTAGTAAATAAGGGGGGGAGCAACAAATGAAGGGTTTATTAATTAATTAATTTATTTATTTATTTATTTATTTATTTATTTATTTATTCATTTATTTATATATATACGAGAAGGTACATTGGGTTTGTGAGAATACATAGCATAGTATTTACAACCTTGTAAAGCCACTAGTACGTGCAGCGTTTTGGGCAGGTCCTTAATTTATAGATAAAAGATAATGAAAGATTTAAAGATAATGAGTAAAACTTAGTAACACTGCCACCACCTTCCCGGGTTCCTAATATGGCTAGATTACTGATCTCCCAGGAAGGACAAAAATCAATAATCATGAACTCAGAGGGCATATGAATCTTGGTAATAATGCTTGGGGAATAAAATGTAGATCTTACTTTATTTACTGAGGATATAGGGGCTCCAATACCACAGATGAATACCACATATAAAAAGGAATAACACAGCATTAAAACCAAGAGAGGGAATAAACTAAATACCACTAGATCAAAATACTCACTTTATTGAAACCGGCTCGTAAATTTAAATCAAATTTAAATGTATCCTACTGTAATATAACATTCCTAAGAGGCAAATGGACAATGGAGTGCAATTCACTTTGATGTTCAAATCTCAGACAAACACATTACCGTATCCCTGCAACCGGCCCAGATGTTGAGGGTCAGCCCCAGGCCCTTGAACCTGTTTCCAAGTCCCACACCAGACACACTAAACTTAATATTTTCTCAATCTATATCGGTGGGAACAAGCTCCTCCCACTCTAAGCCTAAGCCAATGAGTACAAAGTCTTGCTCTAGATCTATGTCCTGGCTAGCACCGCCCACCTAGGCCTCCCAGAAAGTTATGCTTTAATCCCGTAGAATCCTGAATCGTTCCCACGCTACAACAGGAAACTAAACAGCCGTGTGGCGCCAGCCACCGACGCGAATTTTGAGACTATGGTTTATGGCCCTGAGTGAACTGCCCCTCAATCCGTCACTGGTTAAAGTAAAGCAAGGTAAGAGGGGAAATGATTGGAGGGGGGATTGGATAGGATTGTGAGAATTGGAAGAAGAGGACCTATGGCCTGAGACGGCCAGACCATGTCCCTTCTCTTCACTTGACGAGTTTATGACCGGAGATGGTCAACACGGGACGGGAAGGGGAAACAAGGGAAGGAAAGGCGAACGAAGGAAGCTAAGAAGGGAAGGGAGAGGGGTGGAAGGGAAAGAAGAAAGGGAAAAGGGGAAGGGAAAAAGAGAAAGGGGAAGAGGGAAGGGGAGAGCTCTGATCTGCACGGATCATTACAGTGGTTACCCAGTAGGTTTTATATTCTCGCGATATCGACGTGTGTCCGTAGGGAATGGGCAGAATCCGGGAAATCATCGTATTTGCGTGTAATAAGAGGAAAGTGTACAAGACTGGAAAAGAAGCAGTGGGTAAGGATATGAGCAGGAAGCAACAGACTGTCTTGTGAACCCCCACCTTCAGTCATAATCAGACTTCATCTGATCTGCTTCAGTCACTTAGCAGTTGAGATACCTGGGAAGACTAGCCAGTTGTGCGAGACCGACCTGTGAGATTTATATTTATTTAATTTATAGGAATTTATATAGAATTTATATTTACATTAATTTATATATTTCAATAGCAATTTGTATGATGTTTAGCGGACTGTATTTCTGCAATATTCTCACAAATCGATTTCTTGCACATTAGGGGGATTTATATTAAATTTATATATATGCAGCCAATCAAACTACAGTATTAAACTAAATATATTAGTAATGATAATTTAGATCTTATCCTATTGTACAGTAGTCTTAGTCCACCAGGTTTGAACATGGATGTTGACACCAAATAATCCTCGTAGTTGAGAGACTAGCATCTCCACCCCTTGTACTGGAGTACCAAGCAACTGTACTGCTTTCTCTTCTGTACCTGGTAAAAGGACACTTGATGTATAGCTGGAATCCTATAAATGACATCTATATCAGAGAAAACATTTGTTATATTATTAGATAAGAACCAAGCATTAATTACCTGAGTTTAGTCGCTGCCTCGTGTTCTAATTGGAAATAATCCTATCTACCTAACATTATTGGCCAATAATGACTTAGAGAGCCGGTCGGCCGAGTGGACAGCACGCTGGACTTGTGATCCTGTGGTCCTGGGTTCGATCCCAGGCGCTGGCGAGAAACACTGGGCAGAGTTTCTTTCACCCTATGTCCCTGTTACCTAGCAGTAAAATAGGTACCTGGGTGTTAGTCAGCTGTCACGGGCTGCTTCTTGGGGGTGGAGGTCTGGTCGAGGACCGGTCCGCAGGGACACTAAAGCCTCGAAATCATCTCAAGATAACCTCAAGATAGATAAGATTTCGGGAAGACACTTCCTTTGTTTAGATGTTGACTGCGTGTTGATGATGGTTGAAGCACTATTTTGATCTCCATAACACTTCATCCAAGGGAGAATTGTATGAGCTAAATTTGCTCCAGCGACTCTGGTCTAAACAGTGGATGACCTCCCTCACCCACTGACGCCTGGCTCTCCTTGTCCAGATGTCAATAAGTGATAGAAGGGTCACATTTACTGCATTTTGATGCTGATAATTAAGTTAATTCAAATGAGATGTTTTTATGATGTTTTAAGTCCAAAGACTACTGTATTAACAAGAATTCCCAACAGAATAGCTGGTGAATTTATAGCATTATGTACCAATGATATCTCGTTTTCTATTGATGGAAAATTCCACTGTGCTACATTTTCTATGGGTTAACTTGTGTATACAACAGCAGCAGCAATATTATCTGCTTATTGTATTTAATATTAGTAAATAGTGTCGGGTTTTCCGACATCAGTATTCACGGCAGCTTTTCCCAGAAATTCGTGGGAATTTTGGTCTAAGTGTGGGACATTGTCGCTCGACGTGTTTTCCACCATTTTGAGCAAATTCGTTGCTTCGCCCTGAGGAGGGACGAAGCCAGCAAGTGAGGACAGGTACTGTTACCTAGCTAGCTCGCACAGCTGTGTATCAATGGACGTGATAACAAATAGTCTAGGGTAAGTTCGCTATCTTTAAAAGTAATACACACAGTGCCCCTATGTAGGGCAAAACAAGTATAATTTAAAAAGATCAGGATAAATAAAACATGCACATATAAAATATATATAATATAAAATAAGTTAAAATATATGCATGTTCTCAATATAACAAATAGTATTCACTTCAATATCACTGTAGAATAAGATGGCTTATATATACATGGAAAAATAGTCCACACCAGAATAATTAATCTACCCTACGGAACAATAAAACAGTATACAGACTTATCGTGACACGATGTTCCCAGACTGAAGGTCTCCCTCGCCACTGACCAGCTCACAGCAGGGTTGCCAGATCCAAATTGCTAAAAGTAGCGGGCTGACGTCTGAAAAGTAGCGAATTGCAATAAGACGCCACTGACCAGCTCACAGCAGGGTTGCCAGATCCAAATTGCTAAAAGTAGCGGGCTGACGGTCTGAAGTAGCGAATTTGCAATAAGAGTAGCCCAATTTTTTGTTTAGTGACTGATACAGGTTTCAAAGTATATATTTTGATATATAGAGTACATTAAACGATTTTAATTGTTTTATTTTATTATCTCTGCATATATATTTACCAATATGGTAATAGGATAACTTACCAATATTTACTGTTTGAAGCATAATGGGTGTGGAGTCCTTCCACGTCTTTTACAGTTGAAAATTACCAAGATCTTGATCTGCTCCACAACCTCGTTCTTGTATATTGCAGACTTATATTTAAGCATTGACATGAGTGGTTCAAATGACGAGCAACAGGTTACATTTTCTTCAAGATATGTTTTGATTCAAGACTGATGTCAAAAGCTCAAGTCCCATTCCCATTCAAGATTTCTCAGTTTAGTTTTCACAGACGTTACTCTCGAAAATATCCGTTCAACCAGGGCATTACTGATTGGCAAGCTGTATATTTTCAATGCAAACTGGGCGAGGTCAATCAGCATGGGATCGCCAGCAGTGTTCTTGACAGTTATTGTCTTGATCTAAAATGACAAGTCAGATGTATGAATTTGTCCCTTACAAATATTGGACTAGTCAATGTTAACGGTAGGCGCCACTGACTTTCAATTTCACTAGCTTAGATTGGTCAGCTAATACTAATGGTAGTTCTGAAAATGGTGGCCGTGTGTGGCTAAGGCATATGATAGGTGACAGATTTTTCACCTTTTTTTATGTTTTCAACATTACTTAGAATACGAGAAAGAAGCTATTTGCAAGCTTTCATTAAAAAATTATCGCATCTTTCTTGAATATTTTGGAACTTTTCCTGGGTTACAAAAATTGTTTTGTCTGTTAGTGGCCCGAAGTGTTGACAATTCGTAACCAAAGTTCACTTTCTCCCGGGGCAGATACATAGAATTGTAGTCCAAATTAACATGAAGCTTTGCATGATGAGGATGCACGATTCTTCTGAGTATTCCAAGAGTGAAGTTTTCTAAGACAGTGTGAAGGCTATACTGATCTGCTTTATCTTTTTGATAAGTAAATTCATTCTTTCAAAATCATTTAGGATTGGTTTGAGACATGTGAAATATAGCTTATTGGAGGGATCAGCGTACATTGAAATAGTTGCCTTGCAACATATTTATCACAAGAGGAAAAAGCTATTTGGTAATGAGTTGTTAGAGAATCCCACTGATCAAACAGCCGCTTTACACTACCGCTCCTTGCCAACCATCATCTTCCTGACAAAGGTATTAACTGTAAGGGATCTTTCCCATCATTTATCAAATTGCAAATTTCTAGATAACTTTCTCCCCTTAAGGAAGATCTGTGGAACCAGTTGTAGCTTTTGGGATGAAGTATTAATGACAATTAAGGTTGGGAAATCTATGGCCCCTGGGGAGGATTACCTTGCCTTGCGTTACTTTTCTTTCAAAGGTTCCTAGGATCAACGTCCCCAGGGCCACTCTCTGACCTGGGCTCCTGCGGTAAGTGGTCTAGTCAATCAGGCTGTTGGACTCGGCTGTGATTTGTACAAATTATATTATTAAGCATAAATAATCATCATTGAGTTTCTTAATATTAATAGCCCAAAGTAGCCCAACTTGTTTTTAAACTAGCCCAAAAAGTCGCAAGTAGCGAAATTAAAAAATTGGGAGCGTGGGGCTCTCAAAAGTAGCCCAATTCGCTACTTGTAGCCCAATCTGGCAACTCTGGCTCACAGCCCACAGCCCACAACACCCCCTCACTCCCTCCCCCCTCCTAGACACAAGGGATGGCAAACCATTTAACCCAAATAATAAATGAGAAAAGTAATCGTGCTAAAGACATAAATTGAAATTAAATATATTTTGCAACATTCAAATGACATTACTAAAAGTACAAGTTATCAAAGGTAAATAATAATAGCATGAACAGGCGACGAGACACAATAACGAGGCTAAAGTAAGTTGACCAGACCACACACTAGAAGGTGAAGGGACGACGACGTTTTGGTCCGTCCTGTACCATTCTCAAGTCGATTGTGGACCATTCGTCAAGTCAATAATAGCATGAATATTATAAGAAGTGACATCTGGCAACTCAACAAGTGAACACGTACATATTCCTGGTCCAAAAGATGACCAGACATAGACATGTATTAAACAGGTGAATATAGCAAGCCCGCTCCTTCCCTCAACTATGTTGCCAAGTCCTACTCAACATTCCAAAAAGCATACACCATATATATGAACAAATTAATTACCACAATTTGTCTCATATGAAATATTGTGAGTATCCATATCTAGGGATACGTAACAGGTACTAGGTATGACCAGCCTTGTGAACTCCATCCAAGGCCACTCTTAGCCTAAGCTGCACCGCCTTGGGAGGCAGGCTGCCGCTGATCTTCGAGACTACAGTGCTTCAGTCTTCATGTTCACATGGGTTGTATGTCTGGAGGCTGGCCTGTGTATTTAAGTGAGTACCCCCTTGTGTTGTATTGGTGATTATCTCTAACCCTGATTCGTGTCAGGGGGTCCACCAGAACTGTCCTTTCAGCACCTGATAGGTGAACAGGAGTGCGGTGCGCGTGAGATTTCACCTAGTTAACATCTTGTCAGTCAAGGAGGGCTTGTGTGTGTGTGTGTGTGTGTTGTGTGTGTGTGTGTGTGGTGTGTGTGTGTGTGTGTGTGTGGTGTGTGTGGTGTGTGTGTGTGTGTGTGTGTGTGTGTGTGTGTGTGTGTGTGTTCCTCACCTAGTTGTGTTTGCGGGGGTTGAGCTCTGGCTCTTTGGTCCGCCTCTCAACTGTCAATCAACTGTTTACTAACTACTGTTTTTTTTTTTTTCCAACACCACACACACAACACACCCCAGGAACAGCCCGTGACAGCTGACTAACTCCCAGGTACCTATTTACTGCTAGTTAAACAGGGGCATTCAGGGTGAAAGAAACTTTGCCCTTTGTTTTGCCGGGTGCGGGAATCGAACCCGCGCCACAGAATTACGAATCCTGCACGCTATCCACCAGGCTGCCTGTGTGTGTGTGTGTGTGTGTGTGTGTGTGTGTGTGTGTGTGATATTATAACGTTGATTCAGTGTTGAGGGTAACGTATTCCCGATATTTAATTATTGATCTTCGAGATAGTATTGTTTGCTCAAGGCAGTTAATGGTAATTTCCGACCTCATAGCACTTTTTTTTTTTTTTTTTTTTATTTTTATTTTACATGCAAACATGCAAATTAAGTACAATAAAAAGCAAATAGACACATATGACAAAACAAAGAGAAAAACAAAAAAGAGAAAAACCAGCAGCCTGAAGGGCAGACAGTACAACTTAACAAATTACAAAACTCGAAAAAGGCATTGAAAATACAGTACAAAGGATAAACAAATGTAAACAACAAAAAACACAGGATCAAGTCAAACAGTACAGTATAAACCAAAAATCAAGATGGCTAACACATAATCAAAGGAAAAACCATCGTTACACAATAAACAAAACAAAACACCGGCCAGAAGGACCGAAAATAGAACAAACGAATGAACAAAACGGAAGTAATACAAAAATGCAACAGTAACATACACCACACCCAAATCCCCAAACCAAAACAAAAAGCTCATACAACACATAAGCATATAATAAATAAACCATAGGGCACGTTAACAACAATGCAATTTAAGACATGAAGGCCAAGCACACTCACACCCAAACACCCGCTTCGCCACAAACCAAAAGGTGAGGCATGGGCACATACCACCAGAAGGCATACAAAACAGCCAGCAGGGCACACAGCACACACGACTCGAATCACTCATATAGTCACATATTTGCTCGGAAACACGTCCCGATGGAAGCGTATATGGTACGCCTCCCAAAGCAACCACCGCCAAGGGTCCTGATCGTCCACTGGGGACACCATCATATCCGGGACATTGGCCACAAACACCCGCCAACACGGCACCCAAATCGTATCGCACCGGAACCGTGTGACCGGTACATGGTCCCACACCTCATCGCCTAAAGGTATCTCCGCAATCCGCGCCCAGTGACCCGACGGCATCACAGACGTCGGCGGCCAGGTCGTAGGCCCAACAGTCAATCTTCGAGGAGGGAGCGTGTGAGAAGGCACCACCACAGGGGCCACAGCATCCCGCGGGGGAATCGAACCGCACACGCCCTTCCTTAAGGTCACCACCAGGCCACGCCCGGGCCCACCATCCCCACCCACTCCGGCAGCGGAGGCCACCACACCCCACCGCGGAGAAGCCCCCGGCGGAGAAGGAACAGCAGTCACACCCGAGACACTGACACCAATGTCAGCAGGCGCATGGACGTCCGCCACCACTAACCGCGAGGCTAGCACCGTACCCGGGACCACTGCATCCACACCTGAGTCCGCACAGTCACTAAAGTCCCCAACATCAGCCCAGGGAGACGACGAAGGCCTGGATCGTTTGGGCACCGGCCTGAGATCGTCAGAGCCGGAAGCCGACCCAGAAACATGGGCACTACGAGCCGGACGAACTGACGTCCGCCGCAAAACGGCAGCAGCCTCGACCATAGGGGGAACTGGACCACACACAACCGTGGACCCCACTTCCACAGCCGCACCCAGCACAGCCGGGATCCGAGGCGAGGAATCAGGGCCAGGCGCAGCAGCTGAAGACAGGTGATCAGGCGATGAGGAGGGCGCAGCAGAAAGGCCCACTAGAGCAGCAGGGACAGTAGCAGGAGGATCCACCGATAGCATCGCAACATCCTGAGGAGGGCCGCCGACATCCGGGGGAACGTCAGGGGACGCCGGGGGAGCCGCAACAACGAGCTGGTCGGTCTCCGCAACCCCGGAGTCCTCGTCCAGGGGAAGCGGAGGGAAATCTTCTTCCCTAAAGAGGTTGACAGGGGCAACCGGAGCCGCCTCGCACCGGCAGCCTGATGCCCCATCAATCCACACCGGAAACAGGTCCGAGGCTGCCGGGCATAGTACACCCGGATGTAGCACCCCAGAAGCCGGACCGAAGATGGAATATCCGCCCTGAGGCGCATTCCCAAGGTACGAATGTTCGTCCGTCTTCCGGCAAACCTCCCAGAGGATATCGTGTTGACCCTCACACTGACGACCGGCCCATACCTCTGGAAGTAACGCCGAAGAAGATCCTCGGGAAACTCCAGGGGTGCCCCATGCACACTGACATAGGTCAGCGCACCACTCCGGTCTGATATGGAAACCGAGCCGGCATCACCCGGCATCGACAACGATCGTCCCTCGTACCGACCGAGGAAGTCACGGTACACCTCCTCCGTCACAAGCTTGACGACAACGCGATGGGCAGTCACAATCTCAATACCGTCGACGTCCAGCACAGGGACATGAAGCAAGTCGCACAGAACCACGGCCACCTCCGGATATCCAGCACGCCCAGTGAACTCCAGGCCCACGGAGTTCACGCGCTTAATAGATGGAAGCGGACCACCCATGGTTAGTCCGCCACGTCACCACCTGCCACGTCCGCACGCAGCCAGCCAGGCAACAACACTGGGGGGGGAAGGGGGCAGCGACGCCCCGCCACCTGGCGACCAAACAGCTAACTCCCCTCATAGCACATTGGACATAGAATTATAACAAACTATCGAGTGGGCGATAGCATCCGATAACGTAACTCGTGCTGGGATTAATTAGCTGTCCGTAGTACAGTAATTAAGGGGATTACTCACTGAATGCTTGACGGGTCGAGTGTCTGTGTCATTCCGAGTTACGAGTGACAGTTGTGACAGTTTGACTTGTCTCTAGGAGACAAGATTAAGTTAACTTAATCTTATTTATGTAAGAGTTGTTGCTGACTGCTGTTGGCAGTGAATTAACATAATTGTCACAATCAGTATTAACATAATCAATTAGTCATTGATTGTTGATTGTCCAAGAGACGAAATGTTAACGTAAGAATCTAATATGGAGGGTTGCTGGAGTTGCCAGTAACCCCCACTAGTCATTGTGATATCATTAAAGGCTACTAGTTTGATTGCATTGCAACTGCCTTGCAGGGAGGGCTGCAAAGAGCGCAAAGTAACTGATAGGTTACCGGAGACTTGTCTTCTAACCTACCTTGTTGTTGTTGCAATTGTGATTATAGAGTTAGTATCTTATTGCTTGATTGCATCCTCTGTGAACACTCAGCACTGTTCAAGTTAGTTTATATTTCACACAACGTGATTACAGGTAAGTTCCCGTGGTTATACTCGGGGTTGGTGTCTAGCTGTTGTGAAGGTGTCACAGGAAGGATTCGAGTAACGTCAGTGATATTTTTCTTGTTGGAGTAGTTAGTACTTGTTGAATAAACTATGTTGTTAGGTTGAACGCTGCCTTTTGTTACAACCCTCACTATTAATGATTTACATATATTCTGCCATGCTACCTGAAGTTATTGTTGCTATTAATATGAGACTGCTTCTTGAGCCTGGAGCTGAATTCATAGCACCACACATCAATAAATATTGATGTGAGTTTCTGTGACCTACCCGTTAGATTCCCTCCAGAGAATGACGGAGGTCAGCGGCCTAGTGGTAAGGGATCTCAAACTTTTGAGGTCTCGGCGTCTGCTCGCGCCTCATGACTTTTCTATGGTCTCTAGAATGGGTCCTGAACTGCTTACTACACTTAGCATGTTAGCTAAGCAGTCCTTTACTCCGGAAGCCCATCTAGACTTTCAGTTTAAAGTTTACGGATGTACTAGAATTTACTTATGAAAAATCTCGCAATTGCTGGTGTCGATTTCACTTTGCGTTAGATCTATAAGATTTTGTTGACGTTCTTGGTGCACTATCGATCTCAGACTACTTATTGACAATCCAAGATTATAATCAACTTCTTTGAAGGAAAATTCTTTGACTAACTCATCAGTTCTATCATGCATCCGGAGACCAACATAAGATGGAATTCACATGAAATTGATTGTTATCTTCATTAATTTTGTTGCATTTCTGTCTAGTTTCAGACACGAGCATGTTACAGTTATGTCTTAAAGAGTTGAGAGCAATTAAGGATGATAAAGAGTCACAATTAATTTATCAACTTTAGAGACTTGTACACATTTCAGTGCAAGGAGCAAGGCAAATAGTTCGGTCTGAAGAGCAGAGGCCCAGTTGTTTATACGGACTCCCCACTCAAAGTACAAGCCATCGCCCATTGTCAGGACAACTGCACTTCCAGCTGCACCCGTGGTGCGGTGTGTATATGATTTGAGAGAGAGATGCTCTGTAGACAGAGCATCTATATGGCTTGATATGAAGCATAAAACCGAAATCGAAGCGCTACAGAGCTAAGAGGGTTAAGCTATGAGCAAAGGCTAATGAAACTAAATCCCAAACCCCTAAAGGAGATGTGATTATAACATACAAGATGCTGAAGGTAATTGACAAGGTGGACAAGGACGGTCTCTTCAGACTGATGGAAAGTAGCATGAGAGGATATAAGTGAAAGCACGATATGCAAATGAGTCAAAGAAATGTAAGGAAATACTCGTACCCTGTACCAGCGATCATCACGTAGACTGCACTGAAGGAAGTTGTGGAAGCCACCTCCATCCACAACATTTTAGGCCAGATTCGACAAAAAAATCAAACGTGAGAACAGTTAAATTATTAACCATGAAGACCAATAGACCAGACAAAAGGAACTAGACCTCACTTTATATATTTATTTATTTATATATACAAGAGTTCTTACATTCTTGTGAAGCCACCAGCACGCATAGCGTTTCCGGCAGGTCCTTAATCCGAATTTTTCCCTGGAATACGATCCGCCAATTCGCTTAACAACCAGGTACCCCATTCACTGCTGGGTAAACAGAGGCTACAGTTAAGGATTGGCGCCCAGTCAATCCTCGCCGGCCAGGATACGAACCCAGGCCAAAGCGAGTGTCTAACTACTACGCCACGGGGACTGCATAAATTTACTTATTTATTTATTTATATACAAGACGGTACATTGGATTGTGAGACTACATAACATTGGTGTTCTTACAGACTTGTAAAGCGACTAACAGGCAAGGCGTTTTGGGCAGGTCCTTAGTCTAACAGATAACAAGAGTCTCCGTGGTGTAGTGGTAAGACACTCGCCTGGCGTTCCGCGAGCGCTATGTCATGGGTTCGTATCCTGGCCGGGAAGGATTTACTGGGCGCAATTCCTTAACTGTAGCCTCTGTTTAACTCAACAGTAAAATGTGTACTTGGTTGTAACAACGATTCTTCGCGGCGGGGATCGTATTCCAGGGACCTGCCCGAAACGCTACGCGTACTAGTGGCTGTACAAGAACGTAACATCTCTTGTATATATCTCAATAAGCTTATTTATTTGTTTATTTATTATTTATTTGTTTATTTATTTACTTATTTATTTATATATATACAAGAAGGTACTTTGGGTTTGTGAGGATACATAGCATAGTAATTTACAATCTTGTAAAGCCACTAGTACGCGCAGCGTTTCGGGCAGGTCCTTAATCTAACAGATAATTTTAAGTAGGTAAATTCTAGCAGAAATAATAAAATAATAACAGATGCGTTGCAAGAAAGAAAAAAAATGTGATGAGAGAGATTAGTAAGTATATTAAAGCACATTGGTATATTAAAGCTCTGATTGATTGCATTGACAGCTTGACTGGTAATTTAAACAAGATTAATAGGCACCATTCAGCAGATTGATAGCACATATAAGAAGACAGCAATGATCACAATGGTAAAGTTGTTTGGATTGGGTACACGAAGATTGGGAGATTGGGTAGCACTAGATACAGTGCAATTTTAAAGCAACAAGGTAGAAAACTATGAAGATAAATTAGGTACTTTTTAGTTTTGTTTTTCAATGACGCAAAAGTTGGACAGCTTTTCAATTCATTAGGAAGTGAGTTCCATAGACTGGGTCCCTTTATTTGCATAGAGTGTTTACACAGATTAAGTTTGACTCTGGGGATATCAAAGAGATATCTACTTCTGGTGTGGTGATAATGAGTCCTATTACATCTGTCCAGGGAGAGTTTCAGAGCAGAATTTGCGTTTAAGAACAGGGTTTTGTAATGTAGTTGACACAAGAGAATGTGTGGAGTGAGATTATGTTTAACATGTTTAGGGAGTTAAACAAGGGGGCTAAGTGCTGTCTGAAAGCAGAATTTGTTATTATTCTGATAGCAGATTTTTGCTGGGTGATGATGGACTTGAGGTGGTTTGCAGTGGTTGAACCCCATGCACAGATACCATAATTAAGATAGGGATAGATTAGTGCATAATATAGTGAGATGAGAGCAGAGTTAGATACATAATATCTGATTTTGGAGAGTATACCAACTGTTTTAGAGACTTTCTTAGTTATGTGTTGTATGTGGGTGCTGAAGTTGAGTCTCTTGTCTAAGAATAGGCCAAGAATTGTTTCATCATTTTTATTACTAATGTTAACATTGTCCATCTGAAGCTGAATTGCATTCGATGATTTGCTTTCAAATAAGATGTAGTAGGTCTTTTCTATGTTAAGTGTTAGTTTGTTGGTTGACATCCATAAGTGGACTTTTTTAGTTCATTATTAACAACATTATTTAGTGTATATGGGTTGGGGTTAGAGTAGATGAGGGATAGTATCATCAGCAAAAAAAATAGGTTTCAGAATGTTAGAGACATTGGGCAGATCATTGATGTATATAAGAATAGGAGAGGTCCCAAATGCTGCCCTGTGGCACTCCAACGGTTATTGGTAGAGTGGGAGAGGTTATATTATTGATGGCTACACATTGTGTCTATCACTAAGATAGGATTGGATATAGTCCAGTGCATGGCCTCGGATTCCATAATGATGAGTTTACGCAAGAGGTAATTGTGATTAATAGTATCAAAGGCCTTTCGCAGGTCAATGAAGAGTCCAATCGGAAACTCATTTTTGTCAAGGGCTGAGTAAATTATATCAAGGAGACTAATAATTGCATCGTTGGTACTCTTTGGGAGCGGAAGCCAAACTGACTGGGGCTGAGTATGTCGAATTTTACGAGGTAGGAGTAAAGCCGTT
>WNGS01161107.1:17290003-17308218 GCA_020271785.1 Procambarus virginalis
GAGCAATAACCAAGCAAATATCGCATCAGCCAGAAAAATGATCGGATGGATTACGAGAACTTTCAAATCCAGGGATCCCATCACAATGGTTGTACTCTTCAAGTCACTTGTGTTGTCCCGTCTCGAATACTGCTCAGTACTCACTTCCCCCTTCAGAGCAGGAGAGATTGCTGAAATAGAGGGAATACAGAGAACATATACGGCACGCATAGACGAGATAAAACACCTAAATTATGGGATCGTCTCAAAGCTCTCCAAATGTACTCTCTAGAAAGGAGACGAGAGAGATACCAAATAATATACACGTGAAAAATACTGGAGGGCCAGGTCCCATATCTACACAGTAAAATAACAACGTACTGGAGTGAACGAGATGGAAGAAAATGCAAGATTGAACCAGTGAAGAGCAGAGGTGCCATAGGCACAATCAGAGAACACTGTATAAACATCAGAGGTCCGCGGTTGTTCAACGTCCTCCCAGCGACTATAAGAAATATTGCCGGAACAACCGTGGACATCTTCAAGAGAAACTGGACTGTTTCCTAAGAAGTCCCGGATCAGCCGGGCTGTGGTGGGTATGTGGCTCTGCGGGCCGCTCCAAGCAACAGCCTGGTGGATCAAACTCTCACAAGTCGAGCCTGGCCTCGGGCCGGGCTTGGGGAGTAGAAGAACTCCAGAACCCCATCAACCAGGTATCAACCAGGTATACATAGCATAGAGAACAACACACACAGCATAGAGAACATATTCAACACTCACACAGCCTAGAGAACATATACAACACACACACAGCATAGAGAACATATACAACACACATAGCATACCTTACCTGAGGTTTCCTTGAGATGGTTTCAGGGCTTAGTGTCCTGCGGCCCGGTCCTCGACCAGGCCTCCTCGTTGCTGGACTGGTCAACCAGGCTGTTAGACACAGCTGTTCGTAGCCTGATGTTTGAATCGCAGCCTGGTTAATCAGTATCCTTTGGAGGTGCTTATCAAGTTCTCTCTTGAACACTGTGAGGGGTCAGCCAGTTTTACCCCTTATGTGTAGTGGAAGCGTGTTGAACAGTCTCGGGCCTCTGATGTTGATAGTTCTCTCTTGGCGTACCTGTTGCACCTCAGCTCTTCAACAGGGGTATTCTGCACATCCTGCCCTGTCTTCTGGTCTCATGTGGTGGTATTTCTGTGTGCAGGTTTGGGACCAGCCCTCTACTATTTTCTATGTGTAAATTATTATGTATCTCTCCCACCTGTGTTCAAGGGATTACAGATTTAGGTATTTTAGTCGGTTCCGGTATTTAGAAGTTTTACCGAGTGGATTCTAGTAGTAAAGGATCTCTGCATGCTCTCCAGGTCAGCAATTTCACCAGCTTTGAAAGGGGCTGTCATTTGCAACAGTATTTCACTCTAGAGAGCACTAGATTCTTGAAAAGATCATCATCAGTATAGCATCTCTAGTGTGAAAGGTTCATGTTATCCATCCTGTCATTTTTCCTGCAGTCGTGACGGCTACTTTATTGTGTTCTTTAAAGGTAAGGTCTTCCGACATGAGTACACCCAAATCCTTTACGTTGCCTTTTCGTTCTATGTTATGATTTCACTGCGTTTTATATATGGTTTCCATTTTTATATTTTCATTTTTTCCATAGCTGCAACTTATCTTCGTTAAACACCATATTATTTTCTGTAGCCAATAGACGAACCTGATTTACATCTGATTGAAGGTTCGCCGTGTCCTCTATGTTGTCTATTGTCATAAAAATCCTAGTGTCATCTGCAAAGGATGATACAGTACTATAAATTGTGGCCTTGTCTTTGTCCGATATGAGGATTAGAAAAAGTACTGGAGCAAGCACAGTACCCTGAGGGACTGAGGTCTTCACGGTTGATGGATCGGATTTTATTTTGTTGACTATTACACATTGGAGTCTGTTAGTCAGAAAATTGTTGATCCATCTGCCTATTTTTCCGGTAATTCCATTTACACGCATTTTCTGTGCAATAACACCATCTTGAGGTTATCTTGAGATGGTTTCAGGGCTTAGTGTCCCCGCGGCCCGGTCCTCGACCAGGCCTCCACCCCCAGGAAGCAGCCCGTGACAGCTGGCTAACACCCAGGTACCTATTTTACTGCTAGGTAACAGGGGCATAGGGTGAAAGAAACTCTGCCCATTGTTTCTCGCCGGTGCCTGGGATCGAACCCAGGACCACAGGATCACAAGTCCAGCGTGCTGTCCGCTCGGCCGACCGGCTCCATGGTCACATGGTCACATTTGTCGTAGGCTTTTACAAAATCTGTCTAAATTACACCAGCGTTTTGTTTGTCTTCCATGGCATCTAAGGCCATGTCATAGTGGTCCAGCAACTGTGATAGAGCACCCTGATCTGAAACCATGTTGTCCAGGGTTATGAAGATGCTGGGATTCCATGTATTTTGTGATCTTACTTCCTAGCACTCTTTCAAAGATTTTTATGATGTGCGATGTTAGTGCTATCAGTCTGTAGTTTTTTGCCTCTGCCTTATTTCCTCCTTAATGAAGTGGTGTTATCTCTGCTGTTTTCAGTATGTCAGGGATACTGCCAGTATGTAAGCTCTTGACTCCAAAGAATGTGAAGGGCCTGCGATAGTGTTTTCTGGGAGGAGCCCCTACGGCTCCTCGGAGCTTACTAGGCTGATATGCTAATGTCAGACTTTAGCATCAGTCATGTGTATGGAGTTCTTATGGGTCTACCGGGGACCACGAGCCAGAACCTGGCCCCCTTTAGAGAGGCAAGGGGAGCAATGGCCTATAGAAACCCCCGTGTGACTGGAAGCATTCTCTCTCTGCCATCGACCAGGTTAGGCACCCAGAAAGGTAAGCATCCCAAAACAAACTCCTATTCTGGTGAAAATTGCAACCAAATGCCGAACGAATGGATAGAACTCCCCAAACAAAACAAGCAAACTAGTATGACGTCACCCGTCGTCGCGCTGCTGTCTGCGCAGCTTCCCCTTCCCCAGGAGGGGGAAGGGGTAGCCCCACACCCACCGCACTGGCGATCCACACCCTAGTTCTTGATGCTGTTCTTGAGTTCTTGAGTGAAGGGCAGAGGTGCCATAGGCACAATCAGAGAGCACTGTATAAACATCAGAGTGCCTCGGTTGTTCAACGTCCTCCCAGCGACTATAAGAAATATTGCCGGAACAACCATGGACATCTTCAAGAGAAAACTGGACTGTTTTCTAAGAGAAGTTCCGGACCAGCCAGGCTGTGGTGGGTATGTGGCCCTGCGGGCCGCTCCAAGCAACAGCCTGGTGGACCAAGCTCTCACAAGTCGAGCCTGGCCTCGGGCCGGGCTTGGGGAGTAGAAGAACTCCCAGAACCCCATCAAGCAGGCTGATGCTATCAGCTCGGTTGTGTGCTCTGGCTCCAGTCTTTTTGCGGCGCTGTGCCTTGTGTGTGGCGGCTATACTCCAGGGGTGCAAGTGCCAGGAGTTATTCCTCAGTACTCAGGCTGCATGCACCTAGGGTTCCCTTCCCTAGGTGCCTTGTAAGTACTGCCCTTGGAGCTTGGGGTTACCTCCACAAGTTCCTCGGGGTCTGCCTCTGTGGGTCCGTTTCACTGCTCGGTTTTTCGACCGCCCTTTGGGTAATTGGGTGTTTTGTCTCCCTCATTTTCCTTAGGGTAAGAGGCAGTTTTCGCACTGGTAAGGGACGCAGGGTGCTGCGCAGCTTGTTGTCACCTATCACAGTGGCCGGCTCTGTTCCTTGGAGTACGTTGTCCTCTTGCTGGGTTTTGTTTTTCTTTTTCTTTTTGCCTTGGTGGGGAGATTTACCCTACTTGCCACTGGTGTTTGGCCTCATCCTGATACTTGGTGGTGCCCCCTGCTTGGTCCCCGTGAGTGTACACGTCCCTGGGGTTCAGCTTTAGACATTTTGTTTGGTAGTTTTGGGTGCCGGTTAGCAGTACCCTGCCTGAGTTTACTTGAGTGCGAGTCCTCTTCAAGTAAACGCTCAGGACCCTAGGAATACCCTAGGGGACACGTGGGTTCGATGGATGTGACCCCGAGGTTTCTCCTCGCTTCATGCGAGTTTGAGGGTTGTTCGGTCCCCTTGTCTCATGGCGACCCTTCACTGTTTTTGCCTCCGTCACACAGCCTGTTGGGTCAGTAACACTTTCGACCCTGAGTCCTATGAGTATTGCTGCTTGCTGGTGACTCAATTTACCCAATCTGTGGATGATCATCTTCGGCTTCAAGCTGCACTGGCGTTGCATTCTAAGTTTTGTTTGTTGCAATACGCTTGGTTGGTTGCTCACCCGGATGCCCCGCGGCTGCCCTGTTTTGCTTATAGGGACCCGGACTTGGGGGTTGGGGTCGCTTCGGCCCTGGTTCAGTCTGCACCTCCTAGTCCTTTCCCTTCTGTTCATTCTGGTGCCCCTCCCCTGCTTCCGGCCCAGAAACGTCTGAGGGTTTCGGAGTCGGGCATGGGTTAGTTGGTCTTGAGACGCGGGCAGACTTGGGAAATGCCCCTTCCGATGTGACGATGGAGGCATTCGATTCTCCTCCCCCGGCTGAAGCCTTTGGGTCTGACCAGTGGGCCTCATTCTATCCGGCTTCTATGGCTGCGCCGGCCTTGTCTAGTGGGGTCAGTGCTTGGGGGGAGGACTCAGCCCCGGGTCCTGCGGAGGAGGACCCTGGGGCTGGGGAGGGGCTGACTTGGGGGCCTTGGGCCCCACTGGACCCCTCCTGGTTTTTTTACCCTCTGAGCGGGGCTTACTGTTACAAGGAGTGGGGTTTTCTTTCCCCCCCTCTGCGAACGAGTTGGACTTGGTGTCTGCCCCTCCCCTGGTTCGGTTCTGTGTTACCCCCGGGTGCTTTGGTTCCGTCTTTCCGGAGAATTTCGACTTATCGCATCCAACCTGTTGCGGTGCAGGCGAACCTCCTGCGTGATCCAGATTATGCCTCGGCAATGGATTCCTTGACTTTCAGGTTTGGGACTTCGTTCCCTTTCTGGTCCCGTTACGAGATTCCGGAGTTGTCCTAGCTGGCGGACTGTCCTGTCTTTACCTTGGAGGCTTGGTACTCCTTCTGCTGTTCCCGTACGCTTCAGTGGCGGGAGGCTCCGACGGTGCTTTAGGTTTTCCTGGGGGGGGGGGGTGACCTTGAGCACCTCAATGAGTGCTTGTTTGCTCCTGCCCTTTCCTGGAATATTGGTGTTGTTCAGCTCCTTGTGCAGGTTCCCTCTCTTTCGGCAGCACAGGTGGCAGAGGACTTGCGCGCTCGGGGCCTTTTGGTTGCGGCCTTGCTCGTCTTTTCCCTCCTGGAGCTGTCTTCCGACTGGCTCACGGAGGATGTGGGGGCACTTGGGCCTTTTCCTGGGTGTTGCGCCTTGGCCTCGGTGGCTCGCTCATTGGCTGCCTTGCTGAAGCTTTTCGCGCCGATCTTGCGGGATGCGGTGGCTCTGTTTTATGCCTCCCAACTCGCGTGTCAGCAGACAGTGCTTGCCTCCTCTGTAGAATCGCTTGGGCCTTGGCTCTTAGGATGTCTTCTCCCTTTTGCCCTCTCTTGTTTGAGGCTTCAGCCGTTGCACAGTATATTCAGGCTGCTTCGGCTTCTTGCTGTCCTATGTTGGACTTGCTGGTTCTCCAGGGGTCCCATGGTGGACCTTCCCGGAAGGGTCGTGCCAAGGCTCAGGGTTCCTCTTGTCGTAGTAGGCCACTGGTGTCAGGTTCGGGTTTGGCTCCTCCTTCGGACCCGCCTTCGTCTGGTCGGCGCGGTGTTCGCTCTGTGCAAGGTTCTGGGTCTCGTAAGGGGCACCGGCCCTTTTGCGGTTCGCCCCATTGACGGGGCGATATGGGGGAGGCTTGCGCTGTTCACTCACGCCTGGTCCCATGATTTCTGGACATTTCGGGTCGTTTCGCACGGCCTCCGGTGGCGTTAGTGGTCCCTCCCCCTTCAGGGAGTTCGGGGCTGGCGGGGCAGACTTCTTCCTCTGCACTCTGTCGGGTCATCTTGGAGTGGGTTCACTTGGGCGTGGTCGAAACGATGACATCCCTCAGATGGGCATCTGTTTCCAGTCCCGTAACAGGACTGGGCGGACCTGTGGTTCATTCTGGACTTGTTCCGTCTGAACCCCTGGGTTCATTGCCCCTCCTTTCGGATGACCACGCTGTCCCAGGTTCGGCTCCTGTTGGTGCCAGGCGCTTGGATGCTGTCCCTGGACCTCTGGAATGCTTATTGGCATGTCCCGATTCATCCGGGGTTCAGGGACTGGCTCGTTTTTTTTTTGTTGTTGTTGTTGTTGTTGGGCGTCGTGCTTACCGCTTTCGTTTTTCTCCCGTTCGGTTTAAACCTGGCACCTCCGCGTTTTCACGCGCCTCACGCGGGTCATGGTGACCCGTCTGCGTCTGTTAGGTGTTCGGGTGTTGGCCTACCTCGACGACTGACTGGTTTGGGCTCCCAGACAGCCTGCTTGTCTGCTGGCCAGGGATCCGGTTCTTTCTCAGCTCGCCAGGTTCGGGTTCTTGGTGAACTGGAGGAAGTCCCATCTGGTTCCCTCCCAGGTTCGAACCTGGCTGGGCCTTGTGTGGGACTCTCGGACCGCTTCCTTGTCTCTTCCTCCGGAGTCTCTTCTGTGGCTGAGGTCCTGCATGTGCCTGTTTCTGGGGGGGCTCCCGGATCACCCGGCGGTTGCTCAAGAATCTGTGCGGGAGCTCAAACTTCGCGATGTTGGTCTACCCGCCGGGTTGGGTTTGGCTTCGTCGGCTGTTCTGGTTCCTTCATGGATCTGAGGATCGACGATCCGGCTCCATTCAGACTGCTCCTCGGTGGTTCATTGTCTGAACCAGGGGGGTTCGATGCGGTCCTTGGCTCTTTGGCTCTGGTCGCTTCGGGTGACTCGTCTGCTGAGTTCTCGGGGTTTGGCTCTCCTGGCGGTTTACATGTGAGGAGTGTCCAACGTCTTGGCCGATGGCCTGTCCCGTTTTGTTCCCCTCTCCACGGAATGGATGGTCGATGCCGACTCCTTCAGTTGGCTCTGCCAGACGTTTGGACGCCCCGAGGTAGAAGTATTCGCATCAGCGTGGTCGCGGAGCCTTCCCCTGTATATGGCCCCCTTTCCCGACTGCGAGGCCGTCAGGGTTGACGTCTTTCGGCAGGACTGGTCGAGGTGGGATTTCCAGTACCTCTTTCCCCCGGTTCAGCTGTTGCTCCAGATTCTGACTCGCTTGGAGACTTACCAGGGGAGAGTTGTCCTCTTGGCCCTTTGGTGGCCGGCGCAGCCGTGGTTTCAGGCGCTGCTTGCTCATTGTCCAAACCCAGAGGTTTTTCCGCGGCTCCGCCTCTTCCAGCAGATCGGACTGGTACGTCACGTGGATAGTTCGATCTTCTCCTTGAGTCTTAACGTATGGTATTTTTGACTCGAGTTTATCGTCATCTCTTTAGTGATCAGATTGCTTCCTTATTAGTGTCCCACCTGCGGGCTTCGTCTCGGCGGCAGTATGAAGTTTCCTGGCGGTCTTTCCAGTTCTTTTTACGTCTTCGTCGTTGCACTTCGCTTGCTGTTAGGGTGGTGTTGTCCTTTCTCTCTTGGTTGTTCCAGGACCGTCTCCTTATACCTAACACTGTCGCCTCGTATCGTGTGGTGCTGGCAGAGCCGCTTCAGCTTGCTTTAGGTATTGATGTCACGTTTGCGCCGTTCCGCAAGCTGTCTCGGGCGTTGTTTCACCTCCGGCCTGCTCATGCGCAGCCTGAGCCGTCCTGATCATTGGACAGAGTGCTCTCTTTCTTTCTTCTCTTCGTTTTGTTGTGGCCCCTTTGGTTCCGGATTGTTTTTCAAAGGCTTTTTTCCTGTTGGCATTGGCCTGTGTGGGTCGGGTAAGTGAGCTTCATCCCCTTCCCGGGGATGAGGGGAGCTTCGCAGACGTGCTGCGCGGCTTGTGTGACATCATGCCTGTTTGCTCGTTTTTCTTTTGGGGAGTTCTGTCCACTTGTTGGCAATTTTTGTTATTTTAACCAGAATAGGGGTTTGTTTTGTGGCGCTTAACTTTCTGGGTGCCTGTCCCGGTCGATGGCAGATATAGAATGCTCTAAATCACATGTGCATTTCTATGGGCCATTGCTCCTCGTGCCTCTGTGAGAGGGGGGCCAGGTTCTGGCTCGTGGTCCCCGGTAGGCCTAGAACTCCACCCACATTGACTGATGCAAAATAGTTTGGGTATCCATATCAGCCTGGATAGCTCCAGGGAGCCGTAGGGGGTCCCCCCCAAGAAAGTTTGCACAACTCTGAGCACCTAAAGGTGCTATGTGCAGTGCAGTGGTTAATGTTGCAATTGTTTACTTTGTCCCATGAACAAAATATTGTTTCATAGTTACATTGATATATGAATGTGGTTATTGTCATTAATTTTACTACGTGAATGCAGTCTTCGTCATTGTATAAAATTGTCAGAATTGCATGATATGCATGTCAAAGATGTTCATATGGTACAAGTTGGTTGAATGTTTAAACCTACCACGCACAATTACATCATTTCTCCTGCCTCATTTAATCATGCCTCCAGGCCCCCCTCCTTCCCTACAAGCCCATTCTGCCCCATCTATTTCCAACACCTTCCCCCCCCCCCTTTTCTTCCTTTTTCCATTTACACTTTCTCCACCCATTGCTTTCTCCACCCATTCCTGGCCCTACTTGTCTTGCACTTTGATCATGTCTAGAGATAGGAAGACCTTGGGAGATATTTAGGTTGCAATTAAAATATAACCACTGTAGTTACACCACACTGTAAAAAGATATATTGTATGCTAGCCCAGGGATTCCTTACCCCTGGGGTGCATGTGCATTCAAACTGTGTTCAGTTTGTTATTAGTGTAATCAGATACTTAACCTGAACCTTCAGTTAGACCTGTAATTTTATGTGACAAACGGCATTTCTTATTTCAACAGTATGTGATCAAGGCCGCCAGCCCGGGTGTGGTGGAGAAAGTCCTCTTCAGTCAAGGTGATAATGTGGCCAAGAATACACCTCTTGTCAAGATGAAAGAAACTGCAGAGAACTGAGTCCTTCATTTTGACTAAAAAATCAGCATCCTGTCATAGTTACCCAATTTCTTAATGTCAAATTGTTCAATCAAAATTGTTAAATTCTTTTTAAATAAAAAGATTAAGCATCAGCAGGATGCAGTAACAAAATTTAGATGAGATGCAAGCAATTTGACAAGATTTTATTGTACACTAATGGGAATAACAAGTGTCAATAAGTATGTAGGTGTGGCTTACACTAACTAATTTGATTTCTTAATAGCCTGATCATCCTACACTTTATAATATTCCAGGTGGTAATGGTGTTGTACAAATATGTAGTGGGAATAATTTGATCAAATCACAACAGTAAAGTATAGTATCATGCTTGTGTTCCTTTGAGTTGCCCCAACTTTGATATTATTAAAACAACCATTATTTTTTAGAAGGTTGTAAATGTGCATCATAGTTGTTGGAAGTCTTATTAGTTGTTTAACATGTAAATAAGCACATTAATTGTTAGTATTAGTGATACAAGTTGTAATTTTACCAACTTAGTCAATAATGGTATAAAATACATGTAACATAGATGTGGCATTATTCAAATAATTTATCTAACAAATTCTTAGGAAAGAAATTTAGAAATTTGCTCCCCCCCCCCCTCCCCCTGGGTTTGTTATATGTTTAAGCTCGTGAGAGTGGAACTTATCAAGCCAAATTAGTTTAGTTGTAAAGCAGAACATTCAAGTCTGCAGTGTTGTGGGCTGGTTTTCATAAAGTAACATTCTCACAAGACAAAAGTTATCAGATGTATAAATAGCTGTCATAGTGTGTGTGTGTGTGTGTAGATGATTGTAATTAGTATTGGCAATGTGAAGATAGACTATATATATATGTATATATATACAGTAATGAAAATATATAGATATTTTCCTAAAATAAATAATCTTATAATTTGAATCCTAAAGTAGATTGCAGTTGGATGATGAAATTATATAACATACGTGCTGCAACTAGTTGGACAAGTTATTTGTTACATCCTGACATCTAACAGATTGTGGTTATAACTGCCAGATTGTGACTGTTGTTGGTGGTAGCAGTGGTTGGCACAGTTGGCTCACATGCACCTGGCCTCTCTAATCTCTAATTTTTTTGTATTACTTTCAATATTTATTATAAATGTCAATTTGTCTTATTTTTTACTTTTATTTAAGGCACTGTTAATTTATAAATTGGCAGTGATTGCATGTATGTTGTTGTGTATTAGAGAGGTTATTTATTGTAGTGTGATGTAGAGTGTCTTTGGTGCACTTGTGTTTATTCTCCTCGCCCTCCACTACACTCGGGAGCGATACTTCTGGTAGCAGGTGGTGGTGTGTTCTGGGCTGCATGGTGAGGCACCAGCCTCACTGTTGTGAGGGTTTTACCTCAGGTTTGCTCTCATCTCCTCTCTCCTCATCACAGAGAGCTGTGTAATAATATAATTTATTCCATGTCAGTAGTGTGTCCTCCATGTGCCTTAAGTGTATGTGATGCCCGCCANTTTTTCTAACTACAATACAGTACCAAACTTCACTTACCTTTATGGAGGGATTTGATGGCGTATGGAAGATGGGATGAGGGGGGGAGGAGAGTTGTTCTGTTTGGAAGGGGAGTCCCTTCCATTATCACATCAGGCAGTGATGTTTTCTCTGGGGTACTCTCTCTCCTACGTTTTGCCTGAATACCACGGACCTGGTTGTGGTTCAGTGCTTGTTTGTCTCACTAATTTGTCAAAAGACATTTGTTTTTCCCTTCTTTTTAATGTTAGTCGGTAATGATGCATCACAGTGTCATTGAATAGGTTAAGGCAACGACCTACTACAGCTTGATTTGGGTGAGTCGTTTCAGTAAAGGTTTGCAATTTTCCCATATTGCACACATTTTCTTAATTTTTGAGGAAGAAACATCCTCTACTGGCACATCCTCCCTGAAGAAATTTCCTCGGCTACCTTTCTTGCTGCTCCTTTTGAAGGGCTTGGAGTTCTTCGTGTGCTAGTGTATTACTAAGTGTAGTTACAGGATGAGAGCTACGCTCGTGGTGTCCCATCTTCCCAGCACTCTTTGTCATATAACTTTTGAAACTACTGACGGTCTTGTCCTTCAAGGTGTTGGTCAGTTCTTCGTTGTGTTCTTCCACCAACTCCTCCACATCAGCACCATCCAACTCCAAACCCGATTGCCGACCCAGAGAAACAATTTTCTCAACAAGAGGCACTTCAGGTTCAGGCTCAAACCCCTCAAAGTCTCGTTCTGCAACACATTCAGGCCACAGTTTTCTCCAGCCTGAGATCATGGTTCTTACAGTCAAATCTTGCCAGGCTTTGTCAACAAGTTTTAAAGCACTATAAATGTTAAAATGGTTTTTCCAGAACTCTTTGAGGGTGAGGTTTGTGGCATCCGTCACTTCGACACATCTCCGGAAAAGTGCCCTTTCATAAAGTTTCTTAAAATTGGCAATGATTTTCTGGTCCATAGGCTGAAGTAGAGGAGTGGTGTTGGGAGGAAGGAACTTTATTGTAAGAAACTTAAATTCCTCATCCAATGAATACTCCAAGCTGGAGGATGGGCAGGAGCATTATTGAGGAGAAGCAGGGCCTTGAGTGGCAAACTGTTCTCCTGCAAATATTTTTTGATGGCAGGGCACACCACCATATTCACCCACTCCGTAAAAAATTGCCTAGTCCCCCATGCCTTAGCATTAGCCTTCCACATCACACACATTTTGTGTTTCTGCACATTATATTTTTGAAAACCCTTGGATTTTTGGAATGATACACAAGCAAGGTTTAATTTTCAAATCGCCACTCGCATACACACAACACAGGAGTAAACCGATCTTTCATAGGCTTGTGTCAGGCAATGACTTCTCCTCCTTGGTAATGTATGTTTTCTTTGGCAATCTTTTCCAGAATAGCCCTGTCTCGTCACAATTAAACACTTGTTGTGGTAGGTATGCCTCACTCTGCACAAAATCTTTAAATTCGCCAATGAATCTTTCAGCCGCTGGTTTGTGCGCTGCAGCCTCCCCATGTCTCACAACACTATGAATTCCACTTCTTTTTCTAAATTTCTCAAACCATCCCCTGCTCGCCTTAAACTCTTTCACTTCTGCATCACTCGTTCCAGGGTTTTCTTTAAAAGGTCTTCATGCAATTTTCTTGCCTTTATACAAATGATGGCCTCCGAAATGCTATCACCCGCTAACTCCTTGTTGTGTATCCAAATTAATAATAACTGTTCAACATCCTCAAGTGTTTGTGTTCTATGTTTCGTGATTATTGATACGCCTTTTGCCACTTTAGCACTCATAATGTCCTTTTTCTTAGGCAGTATGGTGGATATCGTTGACTGAGATTTGTTGTACTGCCTAGCTAGTTCAACAACCCGCACACCGTCTTCATATTTACGAATGATCTCTTGTTTCTGCTCTATGGTCATTCTTACATGTGATCTCATATGTTGAGCCTTACCACTGACTTTCTGGGACTCATGGCGTATTATATAATAATTACTTTAATGTTCAAAATGCAAAAAATCACCACAAAAGTGGAATTTCTTGTAGGCGCGATCGTCACTAAGCGGGCAGCTGTAGTAAACTTAGGCAGGTCGGACCGCGTGACCGGGAACCACGCGCTCGGCCGACCCGAACGTGTACCAACAAATATCAGATGTCGACAACACCATCGGATGTCGAATCGCATTTTTTTATGAAATTTATATCGTAACTCGAATTTATCGTAAGTAGGGGCAATCAGATGTCGAGGTGCCACTGTATAGACAAAAATACACGTCACAGCTTCCTGTCGTCCTTTGCAGATGACACAAAAATCAGCATGAAAATTACCTCTGCTGAAGACATTGAAAAACTACAAGCAGATGTCAAAGTTTTCGATTGGGCAGCGGAAAATAACATGATGTTTAACAGTGATAAATTTCAGGTACTCAGGTACGGCAAAAATGAGGATCTGAAACACAATACAGGGTACAAAACACAATCGAATCTTCCCATAGTAGAAAAACAGCATGTCAAGGATTTGGGAATAATGATGTCTGACAATCTAACGTTAAGGAGCATAACCAAGCAAATATTGCGTCAGCCAGAAAATGATCAGATGGATTACGAGAACTTTCAAATCCAGGGATCCCATCACAGTGGTTGTACTCTTCAAGTCACTTGTGTTGTCCCGTCTCGAGTACTGCTCAGTACTCAATTCCCCCTTCAGAGCAGGAGAGATTGCTGAAATGAGGGAATACAGAGAAATATACGGCACGCATAGACGAGATAAAACACCTAAATTATTGGGATCGTCTCAAAGCTCTCCAAATGTACTCTCTAGAAAGGAGACGAGAGAGATACCAAATATATACACATAGAAATTACTAGAGGGCCAGGTCCCGAATCTACACAGTAAAATAACAACGTACTGGAGTGAACGATATGGAAGAAAATGCAAGATTGAACCAGTGAAGAGCAGAGGTGCCATAGGCACAATCAGAGAGCACTGTATAAACATCAGAGGTCCGCAGTTGTTCAACGTCCTCCCAGCGACTCTAAGAAATATTGCCAGAAGAACCGTGGACATCTTCAAGAGAAACTGGACTGTTTTCTAAGAGAGTCCGGACCAGCCAGGGCTGTGGTGGGTATGTGGCTCTGCGGGCTGCTCCAAGCAACAGCCTGGTGGACCAAACTCTCACAAGTCGAGCCTGGCCTCGGGCCGGGCTTGGGGAGTAGAAGAACTCCCAGAACCCATCAAGCAGGTATCAAGCAGGTATAACATCTAGCTCAGAAAAGGCCTAAGAAGAAGCAAAAGTAGTAGATAAAATGTTGGGTTGGTAGAAAGTCATACTGTACAAGCAAAGATAATGTCCAACTACAGAAGAACTGGCTGGGACGAAAAAGGGAAAAGATTGACCCTTTGAGGATCACCCTAAATGGTGCTAAACAGATTGAAGAAGTACGGTGGAACCTGTACAGTGGAAGATGAGATAAAGCACTTAAATTATTGGGATCATCTCAAAGCTCTCCAAATGTACTCACTAGAAAGGAGACGAGAGAGATACCAAATAATATACACATGGAAAATACTGGAGGGCCAGGTCCCAAATCTACACAGTAAAATAACAATGTACTGGAGTGAACGATATGGAAGAAAATACAGAATAGAACCAGTGAAAAGCAGGAGTGCCATGGGCACAATCAGAGAACACTGTATAAACATCAGAGGTCCGCGGTTGTTCAACATCCTCCCAGCGAGCATAAGAAATATTGCCAGAACAACTGTGGATATCTTCGAGAGGAAACTAGATTGTTTCCTCCAAGGAGTGCTGGACCGACCCGGCTGTGGTGGGTATGTGGGCCTACAGGCCGCTCCAAGCAACAGCCTAGTGGACCAAACTCTCGCAAGTCAAGCCTGGCCTCGGGCCGGGCTTGGGGAGTAGAAGAACTCGCAGAACCCCATCAACCAGGTATAAACCAGGTACACTATTTACCCTCCTGACATCAAGAAACTTTGGTATCACATAAAGTTCAAATCACGAGCACCTCTTGGAGACCAGAACCAAGGTTTGGCTTCCTCATTAGAAGTCAGGGGAATTTAAGGGGGTGTTAGGGTACTAGACTTCCACAGTAACCAATGAAAAATACACCAGAAAGGTACAGCACATCAAAACAAACAACTCCTTGGACAACATTTGCAACCCTGATTTGAACTCTTGTAAGCCTGGTGCAGTTACTAAGACTTGGCTATTCCAATGAGGTATTCCACAGCATTTTCCATCAATACATTAGTTCATCTAGTTTTGTAATGGTCATACATTGCCTTCACAAAATTGTTACGGTAAGATTTCCTTCATTTCATTACAAGCTAATGTCAACCGGGATAGACACTTCTCTGGCCTCGGTTTCCTAGGCGGTGTTTGCCTTTCATGGCATTCACTGCCGTGTGTTGTGTTGTGCGGTGGCCAGGAGTACCTCATCAGTGCCGGGGCTGCATGCGCTTAGTGGCTGACTTCCCTAAGCGCCCTGTGAGTACTGCCCTTGCGTAACAGGGTTATCTTCCCTGGGGCGTTCGGGAACCATTCCTGTAGAGGTTCTTGCTGCTCGGCATTTGCCTCGCCCTTGGGGCCAGCTGGGGCTTGGGGCCCTGGTTTGGCCCTGGGTAGGGATTGGTATTGTGCTGGTTAGGACATCAAGGTGTTGCACAGCCTGCCACCTAAGCGGCGACCGGTTCCTGTTGCCTCTGGAGATGGTGTACTTTTGCGGGGTTTTTCTTTTGTTTTTATTTTCAATTGCCTGGTGGGGGTCTGCCCAGTGTGGCTATAGTTCCACTGGCAGTGTTTGGCGGCCCTCTGCTAGGCCCCCGTGATTGTACACGTCTCAGGGATTTCAGTGCTCTCCCCAACCAGTTTAGCAACACCTTGCCCGGGCTTCCCGTAGCAGTCAGCCTACGGGCCCTGGAAACCCCCGTCTGTGCTCGGGGGACCATTGAATGTGTCTTCCGGGTTCCAACCCATCTTGTACGGGATCGTTGGTTGCTGTGCCCTTGTCTCCAGGTGACAGTCGCCACTTTTACCTCTGTCATGCTGCCTGGTGGGTCACTGACACCTTGACCAGGAGTCTTGCGAGAGATTTTCTCTGCTTGACCAGACCACACACTAGAAGGTGAAGGGACGACGACATTTCGGTCCGTCCTGGACCATTCTCAAGTCGATTGTGTTGAGGAAGTTGAGACAGGCAATAAATAGGCAAGAGAGAGCTGAGGAGCAAAGTAAGGTGTAGTAAAGGGGATAGTAATAATAATAATAAGAGCTGCAGAAGGCATATTGGCCCATACGAGGCAGCTCCTATTATAACCACCGAATGAGAAGGAGATAGGAATAAGAGGAGGATAGCAAGGGAGCGTAGGAGAAGAGAGAAAGAAAAGGAAAGAGAAAGAAAGATAAATGGAAGGGGTAGGCTTATGTTAGGTCACGTTTGTTAGAAAGATTAGAGCATTTGAGTATATACTGTGAAAGGGAAGAATCCACAGCAACAAAGCCAGGACTCAAGTTCATGTTGGGTACATTGTGTATTAGAGCCGATTCCACAAGACGGCGTCTGTGTAGAGTAGAGGCAGGAAAGATTATTTTGGAGGAAGACCAATCAATGGGATGATTAGAATCCCTCACATGGCAGAAGAGAGCATTGTTAGTGTCTGCAGACTTAACACTTCTCTTGTGTTCTTTAAGTCTGTCATTCAGTGTACGGCCAGTTTCGCCAAAGTAATGGAGAGGACAAGACGAACAAGAAATAGAGTAGACACCAGCAGCATTAGAAGCAGGAGGAGCAGTGTGAACTAGATTGCTACGAAGTGTGTTAGTTTGTCGAAAGGCGAGTTTAATGTCAAGAGGACGAAAGGTATTGGTAAAAGTTTTCAGTTCAGATATGAATAGAAGGCATAGTACAGTGCTAGTAGTGTTGGAAGCAGGTTTAGGATGAAAGAAATTTCGTTTAGCTTGAGAGTAGGCACAGTTGATGAAATGCAAAGGGTAACCAAGTCGAGAGAATGATTTGTAGATAAAGGCAATTTCAGAATCAAGAAACTGAGGGTCGCCTGATGCGTAGAGCGCGGAGGAAGAGAGAGACGAGGACACTTTTCTTAACAGCTATCTCTGGACAGCTATCTCGGTTCATTCCTCTGTTCGCGGATTGGCCAGTCGTCTCCGACTCGTTTCGTTGACTCTGCCGGACGTATGGACTCCTGGCCATGGACGTTCTTCGAGTCGGCGTGGTCTAGGCATCGCCCATTTTATGTGGCGCCCCTAACCGCCTGCGAGGCGTTCACGTTGGATGCTTTTTGGCAGGACTGGTCGAGGTGGGGGTACCTGTTCCTTTCTCCCGGTCCAGCTGTTGCTTCGGGTTCTGGCTCGATTGCAGCCCATTCCCACGAGAGCAGTCTTATGGTTCCTTGGTGGCCGGCCCAGCTTCTTTTCAGACGCTGCTTGATAGGTGTCTCTGAACCCGGGGCATTTTCCCGCGGCTCCGCCTCTTTCGGCAGGTCGGATCGGTCCTGTACGTGACTGGTTTGACCTTCTCCTCGGCTCTTCGCGTCTGGTATTTTGACGCGGGTATCACCATCTCTGTGGTGTTCAGGTGGCCTTGTTGATGGTATCCCACCTGCAAGCTTCATCTTGGCGACAGTATGACGTTCTGGTGTTTCTATGCACTTTTTCTTCTGCTTTGTACGTTGTCTTCTCTTTCACATCGGGTTGTCTTGTCCTTTCTCAGGTTTTCTGGACTACAGTTATTTGATGTTTTGTTACTGTTGCCTCGTTTTATGCGGCGCTGGCGGAGCCGCTCCGGCTTGCGTTCGGGGTGGACGTCACATCTGCCCCGTTTCATACGCTTTCTCGTGTTTTGTTTTACCTCCGGACTGCTCATGCGTCGCCTGCGCCGTCCTGGTCCTTGATCAGGGTGCCTTCTTATCTTCTCAGTTTGTGGTAGCCCCTTCGATTCAGGTTTCTGCTCTTTGGTACTGGCCGTAGATTTGTACGTGTGCAGCCTTTCTCCGTCCTGGCGACAGTCGAGACGGCTGCTTTCTGGAGGGGTTCTTGGGTTATTGATGCTTGATTGGTTTGGCCGGGGGTGCGTTCTGTGTTGTCCGGTTGTGCTTTTTGCCGTTACCTGCGTACCGTGTCTGGGGATGCGCTTTGGTTTGTTCCGGTTCCCCTCGTTCCCTGTTTCAGGGCTCGGGTCTCCCAGGTCGTCCGCAGAGTTTTTCAGTCTTCCAGCCTGTGGTCTGTCTTTGTGCCCGTGCTGTTCGGACGTTTGCAGTTTTGCTGCTGTGTTGGTGACGTCTAGGGCTCATTTCGGGCGCAGGGAGTTGAGGGTCACACAGGTTTTTGGCCGCCCATTCTTTATGCGCATCTGCTCTTGTGCGTTCTTGTTGCTTTGGGTCGCAGGTTGCATCCTGTTGTCTCGGCTTCGCGTTGCGAAGTTTGTGGCGGCCGCCTCCCGGGTTAGCCCTTTCTTTTCCTTCTCTTTGGGTATGAAGCTCCAGGGAGCCGTAGGGGCTCCCCACAGAAAACCAGCGTTGAATGTAATGAAACGCAATTTTCTGGGTGAGCCCCGGAGGCTCCCTGGCAACCCTTCCTCCCACCGGTCAGTGTTTTTTTCGCGTTGGTTGAGCTTAGCTT
>WNGS01161107.1:17309897-17336255 GCA_020271785.1 Procambarus virginalis
TCCAAGGTTCGAACTGGCTGGGCCTCGTTTGGGAATCTAGGACCGCTTCTGTATGTTCTCCGCTTCTGTATGTCTCCCCTCCTGGGGCGTTGCTGCGGCTGATGTCCATCTTCATCTTTCGGTCTTTGGCGGGTTCCTGGGTCACTCGGCAGTTGCTCAAACAGTTGTGCAGAAGTCTGCGCTGGTTTAACCGCCGGATTGGTGTGGTTTCGTCATCTGTTCTGGTTCCTTCGGGGACCTTCTCTTCCTCTTCTCTCGTGACTGCTGGGTTCGGCCTCCGGGGGCCTTGCTTCGGTTGCTGCATCACCGGCTTCCTCTTCAGGTTTTTCGGGGTTCAGTACCCTGGCGCCTACCCGAGCCCTTGCTCGATGTGTTCACAGATGCCTCGTATCTTGACTGTGGTTTTGTGACCAGTGCTCACCAGGCCGGCCAGGCGCGGCGTTCTCTGTTCCAGGGCTCTGTTCTCTAAGGTCGTCCACAGGGTTATTAGGTCTAGCCAGTCTGTGGTCTATCCTCGTGCCCATGACATTCGTAAGTACAATGGCCCCCTCCACTTACGAAATTATCCATCCCAGAAACGATTTTCCCATAAGAAATAATATAAATTGAATTAATCCGTTCCACATTCCCAAAATATTAAGTTCAAAATACATTTCATACCTAATACACACAATATTAGTACTAGTGTGTACAGTTATATCTTTATTGATGACTCTTTTGGCGTATGGAAGATGGTGAGTAGGGCGGGGGGTGGGGAGGGAAGGTGTTAGTGTTTGGAAGGGGAGTCCCTTTCCATTATAACATCAGGCACTGATGACTTCTCTGGGGTACTCTCTCTCTCTCCTATGTTTTGCAGGCATACCACTAAGAACTGGTTATGGCTCACTGCTTGCTTGTCTTACTAAGAATCTTAAGACACTTGTTTTTTTCCCTACATTTTAACACTTGTTTGTAGTGAGACATCACATTGTAATTAATAAGGTCAATGCAACAACCTGCTAAAGCTTTATCTGGGTGAGTCTTTTCAGTAAAACTTTGCAATTCTTCCCATACTGCACATTTTTTCTTAATTAAAGAGGAAGGGACATCCACTACTGCCTCCTCCTTCCCTGAAGGTTTGTTGTTCTGCCTAGCTAGTTCAACAACCTGTATACCATTTTCATGTTTACGAATGATCTCGTTTTCCTCTATGGTCATCCTCACATGTGTTTTCTTAGTTTGAACCTCATCACTGACTTTCTTGGGACCCATGGCATGATTATAATAATTACTTTTATGTATAAAACCAAAATAATAACCAGAAAATTATGACATTCTTAACAAAAAATTCAAGCACAATCGTCATTAACCCTAAAGTGCGCATCACTTCATATGAAGTGCTAGGCGTTTTACCAGTCGACTGCGCTTCACTTCATATGAAGTGTGGAGCACTACGCAAGATTTAAACGGCCCGCGGATGCACGGGGTTCACCACACCTTCATCAGGGCTCCTGTAAACAGACGCCATTTTTAAAAAAAATCGTGAGCCAAACTCCCAGGTGTTAGGGGCCTCAGTATCGCGTAAGCTACCAAGCCTGACGCACGCAGCATGAGCTCACAGCACTGCTGTTCAGCTTGTGACCACAGCATCGCCTAAAAATGCCATAATATACTTGTTCATGCTATTATGTAGCGATGATATTATTACAGAAGACCCCTGACTGTGATAAAAGTGACCAGGGTTCTGATAATAGCAGGATTGCGATGATATTTAGCGCTGTGCGCCGTGGAGGGAGGAGTAATGCTGTGGGAGGGAGGGTGGTGGCGATGTTTTCTGACTGTGTGTGGCCACCTTTTATTGACTGCACTCAGCATACCAGCTTAGTGGTTCGCTATAGTGAACACAAATGTAGATACTTATATATAACGTGTGTATAGAGGGTATAAACAGCAAGAGAAGGTTTGGAGCCGCCATTTTGGTGAGGCGGGGGCGGTGGCGTCGTCTGCACGACGCCACCGTGCAGAGTGACGGTGTTGTTTACTGGTTACCACGATGAGTCAAAGTAACTGGCATCAAACCCAAAACTGGCACAAACACACAATGGATCGAATTAAGTCCCTTTTAATTTTTGTTGCGAAGAAAAATGGGATAAACCAGGCTTTTTTAGGATTACAACCTTGGATTACGGCCACAGGGATCACCAAGTGCATAGTGAACCGTAGGAAAGTTGAATACAGAAATTAACAATGGAACTTGAGTTAATACAGAATAAATGTGGGACCACGTGGTGAGCCAGTGCCACCAGGCTCATGTGTACAGGCATAAGCGATATATATCAAATATAGCAAGCAGTGATACGTTGAACAGTGAAGTGGAACGTGTAGCAAAACATATAAATTAGTGGATAGTGTTAGAGAATTGTACATAAAAAAGTATAAATGTAAAGTTGTGGCAGGAGCATCACACTTGGCTGTTTACACCACAGCCACGAGGCCTACACAGTGTAGGGGACTCCCTCAGTAACAGTATACTCCTCAGTGATAATATACCAGCAATATATATGGTAATACGGGAAAGTGGATCTAGGAACTAGTAATAGAGTAAGTGAATAACATTGCAAGCCAGAAGAAAGCAGAAATTCCCTTAGGATATTACAGGCAAATAATCAGTGTATAAATCAAGTAACTGGCAACTGGTGGCATCCTGCCCCCGACCTGGGACAAACAACGGTCAACTGTACGTCCCCAAGGGGACCATATTTCTCCACAAGGCGATAAGTACCCCCACATAAACTTGAACAAATAAACATATGTAATATTATAAATATACTGTATACATATATATATACATACATATATGAATATTCATATAATATTATAACACCACAAACCCAACATGGAGGTGTGTGGAGGCTGCCTTAAGCCACTTCGGAAGAGTGTTGAGGCATTGTAT
The DNA here is from genome assembly GCA_020271785.1 of Procambarus virginalis. Classification (NCBI taxonomy): domain Eukaryota; kingdom Metazoa; phylum Arthropoda; class Malacostraca; order Decapoda; family Cambaridae; genus Procambarus; species Procambarus virginalis. Next base: position 17,312,830 of record WNGS01161107.1, read on the forward strand.
GTAACATTTGTAACATAAGATTTCACCTGAGTTGTACAGGATTACCTACACAATATGCAAACTGGGAAGGTAACTACTGGATCTGTCAGTGACAGACAGATGTGGGAAAACATTACCAAACTAATGAATAACATTGCTGAAGTACACAGGCTACAATTCACACAAAAACTACCAGAAATATATGCAGAGTATATAAAGACAGCAACGAACTCTGAGCACAACCCAGGGACTGAGAATTTAGAGAGTCAAAGTAGCAATGTAGAAGGACATAGTGTCGAGGTACACAAAATTGAAGGCAATATTGTAGAGCAAACTAGTTGATATGAATAAGGAGAGAAAAAATGAGACGAATGAGAACACAAATGAGAGAGACGAAAGCAACAAGGAGAAAGATAAGGGCAATACCGAGAATCAATGCAGAAACGAGAAAGTTGGAACAAAAAACACAGGTAGCCAAGTCGTGCACGGGTACAAACAAGAATAATACAATCACAGATGAAAATATTTGCAGGTATGCAAAAGGAAAGTGCAGATATGGTCCCAGAGGCATGGAATGCTCATTCATGCACCCACGGAAATGCCGAAACAGATTAGGGAAAGGCAGATGTCGTTTTGATACAGAGTGTAGATATTTTCACCCTAAGCTATGCAAACTCTCAGTTAATGAAAGGAAATGCTGCGATCTTCATTGCCCTGATTTCCACGTCAGAGGTACACAGCACTATATAAGAGAGGAAGTCCAATATAATAGCCCTGATATTTTTTTAGAGGCAGGCAGAAACAGAGGGGGAAACAGACAGGCAGAAATGTGGCAGGAGTACGGATGGAGAGGGGGAAATGCCCAGGACTGGACTCCAGTTCGTCATCAAGCCCACACATACTACATCCCCCAACTACACAGAGACTACCACACTCCCCAGTATCACTTCCAAAACTGGACAAACCATTACCACAAAAACACACCCTGGGTCAGGGTAGAGAGGAGGGAGAACTACCAAAACCTTCGAGAAGTGACACACATTATGGACAATCATTCATATTTGCAAACATTCAAGGTTTAAAGCCAAAGTCAAGAAATAAAGTTAAGTTCATAAATGGCCTCCTATTAGAGTCAAACTCAATATTTGGGGCATTCACGGAAACTCATACAAAAGATTACATGGATGGTGAAATCTGGATTCCAAATTATAATTTATATAGATGTGATAGAAAAACTAGGTCAAATGGAGGAGTAGGTCTGTATATTAAAGAGGACCTGGTATGCACAGAACTACTAGACTCAACTAATGAGGTGGTAGAGGTACTTGGAATTAAGGTAGAGAAACTAAACCTAATTATTATTCTAATATATAAACCGCCAGATACAACAGTTGAGGAATTCACAGAGCAGATGCACAAAATAGAGAACATACTTGATAACCTAGCAAACCCAGCTTCAGATATTATCTTCCTTGGAGATTTCAATTTACTGAGTCTAAGATGGAGAATGGCAAACACAAATATCATAGCAGGGAATGACCCGGGAAATAACCAACCACAGGTCAGAGAACTTTTGAGATTCTCTGACAAATTCTCACTCAATCAACAGATTACAGAACCAACTAGGAACGAAAAAACACTAGACTTGTTATTCACAAACAATGATGAACTAATCAGAGACATCACAATCTCAGATACTTCATACTCAGACCATAAGCTCATTGAAGTGTGAACTAGCATAAATAATGGTAGTAGGTCTAAGAGACCCAACAAGCGAGAAGGAATATTCAATCAATTCAATTTCAACAATAAGAGAATCGACTGGGAAGAAATAAATGTAGACTTTGCAACCATTCAATGGGAGACGGTCTTAAGCGACAAAACTCCCACACAGGTTTTAAGCATTAAAGGTTAGAAGCATTAAATATGCCAAAACTAGAAGACAGAAGAAAAAGAGGTGATATGATCACTACATACAAAATAGTAACAGGAATTGATAAAATCGACAGGAAAGATTTCCTGAGACCTGGAACTTCAAGAACAAGAGGTCATAGATTTAAACTGGCTAAACACAGATGCCGCAGAAATATAAGAAAATTCACCTTCGCAAATAGAGTGGTAAACGGTTGGAACAAGTTAAGTGAGAAGGTGGTGGAGGCCGAGACCGTCAGTAGTTTCAAAGCGTTATATGACAAAGAGTGCTGGGAAGACGGGACACCACGAGCGTAGCTCTCATCCTGTAACTACACTTAGGTAATTACAGGGAATAGCTCAACTGACAGCTGAAGCTTACAGGGTCTGCTTGAAGCACGTGCCTGTGAGGAGGGGCAGAAAGATGACCACTCTAGAAAGAGAACGCAGACGACTGTACAGGAGAAGGAAAAAATAACGAAAATGCTTCGGCAGACACAACTATCACAAGCAAGGAAAATAAGCCTAAGCAGGGAGATTGAAGAAATAGAACAAACGTTGAAGCGTTCATATGAGTTTGAGGAAATGGTTTTGGAACAGAAAGCTATACAAGAGATAAAGAAAAATCCTAAATATTTTTTCAGATACGCAAAATCAAAATCAAAAACCTCAACCAGTATTGGACCGTTAATTACAAATGAAGGTACGTACACAGAAGACGACAAAGAGATTAGTGAAATTCTAAGAAGCCAGTATGAGGCTATGTTTAGCACACCAATAAACAACATGAAAGTTGATGACCCAGACAGCTTCTTTATGAATGACATTCAAGATGCAGATAATATAACGGATATTACCACAAACTCGGAAGACTTTGAAAGAGAAATTGACAAAATGCCTATGCACTCAGCTCCTGGGCCTGACTCATGGAATTCAATATTCATAAAGAAATGTAAAGTACCAGTAGCGAGAGCACTCGGCGTAATATGGAGAAAGAGCCTGGATACAGGGGAGATACCAGCAGCACTTAAATCTGCAGATATAGCTTCGTTGCACAAGGGGGGGGAGTAAAGCCTTGGCAAAAAATTATAGGCCAATTGCACTAACATCACACATAATAAAAGTGTTTGAGAGAGTGATTAGGAATCAAATTTCTAGTTTTATGGAAAACAATGTGTTGCACAACCCAGGACAACATGGATTTAGAGCGGGAAGATCCCGTCTGTCACAGTTACTCAACCACTATGACAAAATCACAGAAGCCCTAGAAGAAAAGCAAAATGCATTGTATACACAGACTTTGCAAAGGCGTTCGACAAATGTGACCATGGGGTGATAGCTCACAAAATGAGGTCAATGGGAATAACTGGAAAAGTAGGACGCTGGATACTCAATTTCCTGTCGAACAGAACACAAAGAGTAAGTCAATCAAATTATATAGTCCAAGCGATGTTAAAAGCTCTGTACATCAAGGTACAGTCCTTACACCGCTACTGTTCCTTATTCCCATATCAGATACAATGGGGCCTCGACTTCCGATGCTAATCCGTTCCTAGAGACGGATCGGAAGTCGAAGCGAATTTTCCCATAAGAAATAAAGGGATTTGAATTAATCTGTTCCCCACCCTCCAAAATATTAACATAAAAATACATTTTATACTGAATACAATGTTTTTTCTAACTACAATACAGTACCAAAACTTCACTTACCTTTATGGAGGGATTTTGATGGCGTATGGAAGATGGTGATGAGGGGGAGGAGGAGAGTTGTTCCTGTTTGGAAGGGGAGTCCCCTTCCATTATCACATCAGGCAGTGATGTTTTCTCTGGGGTACTCTCTCTCCTACGTTTTGCCTGAATACCACTAGGACCTGGTTGTGGTTCAGTGCTTGTTTGTCTCGCTACAAATTTGTCAAAAGACATTTGTTTTTCCCTTCTTTTTAATGTTAGTCGGTAATGATGCATCACAGTGTCATTGAATAGGTTAAGGCAACGACCTACTACAGCTTGATTTGGGTGAGTCGTTTCAGTAAAGGTTTGCAATTCTTCCCATATTGCACACATTTTCTTAATTTTTGAGGAAGAAACATCCTCTACTGGCACATCCTCCCCTGAAGAAATTTCCTCGGCTACCTCTTCTTGCTGCTCCTTTTGAAGGGCTTGGAGTTCTTCGGTGTAATTACCTAAGTGTAGTTACAGGATGAGAGCTACGCTCGTGGTGTCCCATCTTCCCAGCACTCTTTGTCATATAACGCTTTGAAACTACTGACGGTCTTGTCCTTCAAGGTGTTGGTCAGTTCTTCGTTGTGTTCTTCCACCAACTCCTCCACATCAGCACCATCCAACTCCAAACCCGATTGCCGACCCAGAGAAACAATTTTCTCAACAAGAGGCACTTCAGGTTCAGGCTCAAACCCCTCAAAGTCTCGTTCTGCAACACATTCAGGCCACAGTTTTCTCCAGCCTGAGATCATGGTTCTTACAGTCAAATCTTGCCAGGCTTTGTCAACAAGTTTTAAAGCACTATAAATGTTAAAATGGTTTTTCCAGAACTCTTTGAGGGTGAGGTTTGTGGCATCCGTCACTTCGACACATCTCCGGAAAAGTGCCCTTTCATAAAGTTTCTTAAAATTGGCAATGATTTTCTGGTCCATAGGCTGAAGTAGAGGAGTGGTGTTGGGAGGAAGGAACTTTATTGTAAGAAACTTAAATTCCTCATCCAATGAATACTCCAAGCCTGGAGGATGGGCAGGAGCATTATTGAGGAGAAGCAGGGCCTTGAGTGGCAAACTGTTCTCCTGCAAATATTTTTTGATGGCAGGGCACACCACCATATTCACCCACTCCGTAAAAAATTGCCTAGTCCCCCATGCCTTAGCATTAGCCTTCCACATCACACACATTTTGTGTTTCTGCACATTATATTTTTTGAAAACCCTTGGATTTTTGGAATGATACACAAGCAAGGGTTTAATTTTCAAATCGCCACTCGCATTACCACACAACACAGGAGTAAACCGATCTTTCATAGGCTTGTGTCCAGGCAATGACTTCTCCTCCTTGGTAATGTATGTTTTCTTTGGCAATCTTTTCCAGAATAGCCCTGTCTCGTCACAATTAAACACTTGTTGTGGTAGGTATGCCTCACTCTGCACAAAATCTTTAAATTCGCCAATGAATCTTTCAGCCGCTGGTTTGTCTGCGCTGGCAGCCTCCCCATGTCTCACAACACTATGAATTCCACTTCTTTTTCTAAATTTCTCAAACCATCCCCTGCTCGCCTTAAACTCTTTCACTTCTGCATCACTCGTTCCAGGGGTTTTCTTTAAAAGGTCTTCATGCAATTTTCTTGCCTTTATACAAATGATGGCCTCCGAAATGCTATCACCCGCTAACTCCTTGTTGTGTATCCAAATTAATAATAACTGTTCAACATCCTCAAGTGTTTGTGTTCTATGTTTCGTGATTATTGATACGCCTTTTGCCACTTTAGCACTCATAATGTCCTTTTTCTTAGGCAGTATGGTGGATATCGTTGACTGAGATTTGTTGTACTACCTAGCTAGTTCAACAACCCGCACACCGTCTTCATATTTACGAATGATCTCTTGTTTCTGCTCTATGGTCATTCTTACATGTGATCGCATATGTTGAGCCTTACCACTGACTTTCCTGGGACTCATGGCGTATTATATAATAATTACTTTAATGTTCAAAATGCAAAAAATCACCACAAAAGTGGAATTTCTTGTAGGCGCGATCGTCACTAAGCGGGCAGCTGTAGTAAACTTAGGCAGGTCGGACCGCGTGACCGGGAACCACGCGCTCGGCCGACCCGAACGTGTACCAACAAATATCAGATGTCGACAACACCATCGGATGTCGAATCGCATTTTTTTATGAAATTTATATCGTAACTCGAATTTATCGTAAGTAGGGGCAATCAGATGTCGAGGTGCCACTGTATAGACAAAAATACACGTCACAGCTTCCTGTCGTCCTTTGCAGATGACACAAAAATCAGCATGAAAATTACCTCTGCTGAAGACATTGAAAAACTACAAGCAGATGTCAACAAAGTTTTCGATTGGGCAGCGGAAAATAACATGATGTTTAACAGTGATAAATATCAGGTACTCAGGTACGGCAAAAATGAGGATCTGAAACACAATACAGGGTACAAAACACAATCGAATCTTCCCATAGTAGAAAAACAGCATGTCAATGATTTGGGAATAATGATGTCTGACAATCTAACGTTTAAGGAGCATAACCAAGCAAATATTGCGTCAGCCAGAAAAATGATCAGATGGATTACGAGAACTTTCAAATCCAGGGATCCCATCACAGTGGTTGTACTCTTCAAGTCACTTGTGTTGTCCCGTCTCGAGTACTGCTCAGTACTCAATTCCCCCTTCAGAGCAGGAGAGATTGCTGAAATTGAGGGAATACAGAGAACGTATACTACACGCATAGACGAGATAAAACACCTAAATTATTGGGATCGTCTCAAAGCTCTCCAAATGTACTCTCTAGAAAGGAGACGAGAGAGATACCAAATAATATACACATAGAAATTACTAGAGGGCCAGGTCCCGAATCTACACAGTAAAATAACAACGTACTGGAGTGAACGATATGGAAGAAAATGCAAGATTGAACCAGTGAAGAGCAGAGGTGCCATAGGCACAATCAGAGAGCACTGTATAAGCATCAGAGGTCCGCAGTTGTTCAACGTCCTCCCAGCGACTCTAAGAAATATTGCCAGAAGAACCGTGGACATCTTCAAGAGAAAACTGGACTGTTTTCTAAGAGAAGTTCCGGACCAGCCAGGGCTGTGGTGGGTATGTGGCTCTGCGGGCTGCTCCAAGCAACAGCCTGGTGGACCAAACTCTCACAAGTCGAGCCTGGCCTCGGGCCGGGCTTGGGGAGTAGAAGAACTCCCAGAACCCCATCAAGCAGGTATCAAGCAGGTATAACATCTAGCTCAGAAAAGGCCTAAGAAGAAGCAAAAGTAGTAGATAAAATTGTTGGGTTGGTAGAAAGTCATACTGTACAACCAAAGATAATGTCCAACTACAGAAGAACTGGCTGGGACGAAAAAGGGAAAAGATTGACCCTTTGAGGATCACCCTAAATGGTGCTAAACAGATTGAAGAAGTACGGTGGAACCTGTACAGTGGAAGATGAGATAAAGCACTTAAATTATTGGGATCATCTCAAAGCTCTCCAAATGTACTCACTAGAAAGGAGACGAGAGAGATACCAAATAATATACACATGGAAAATACTGGAGGGCCAGGTCCCAAATCTACACAGTAAAATAACAATGTACTGGAGTGAACGATATGGAAGAAAATACAGAATAGAACCAGTGAAAAGCAGGAGTGCCATGGGCACAATCAGAGAAAACTGTATAAACATCAGAGGTCCGCGGTTGTTCAACATCCTCCCAGCGAGCATAAGAAATATTGCCAGAACAACTGTGGATATCTTCGAGAGGAAACTAGATTGTTTCCTCCAAGGAGTGCTGGACCGACCCGGCTGTCGTGGGTATGTGGGCCTGCAGGCCGCTCCAAGCAACAGCCTAGTGGACCAAACTCTCACAAGTCAAGCCTGGCCTCGGGCCGGGCTTGGGGAGTAGAAGAACTCTCAGAACCCCATCAACAGGTATAAACCAGGTACACTATTTACCCTCCTGACATCAAGAAACATCATTTACAGTCTCCGTGGTGTAGTGGTAAGACACTCGCCTGGCGTTCCGCGAGCGCTATGTCATGGGTTCGTATCCTGGCCGGGGAGGATTTACTGGGAGCAATTCCTTAACTGTAGCCTCTGTTTAACGCAACAGTAAAATGTGTACTTGGATGAAAAAACGATTCTTCGCGGCGGGGATCGTATTCCAGGGACCTGCCCGAAACGCTACGCGTACTAGTGGCTGTACAAGAATGTAACAACTCTTGTATATATCTCAAAAAAAAAAAAAAAAAAAAAAACTTTGGTATCACATAAAGTTCAAATCACGAGCACCTCTTGGAGACCAGAACCAAGGTTTGGCTTCCTCATTAGAAGTCAGGGGAATTTAAGGGGGTGTTAGGGTACTAGACTTCCACAGTAACCAATGAAAAATACACCAGAAAGGTACAGCACATCAAAACAAACAACTCCTTGGACAACATTTGCAACCCTGATTTGAACTCTTGTAAGCCTGGTGCAGTTACTAAGACTTGGCAATTCCAATGAGGTATTCCACAGCATTTTCCATCAATACATTAGTTCATCTAGTTTTGTAATGGTCATACATTGCCTTCACAAAATTGTTACGGTAAGATTTCCTTCATTTCATTACAAGCTAATGTCAACCGGGATAGACACTTCTCTGGCCTCGGTTTCCTAGGCGGTGTTTGCCTTTCATGGCATTCACTGCCGTGTGTTGTGTTGTGCGGTGGCCAGGAGTACCTCATCAGTGCCGGGGCTGCATGCGCTTAGTGGCTGACTTCCCTAAGCGCCCTGTGAGTACTGCCCTTGCGTAACAGGGTTATCTTCCCTGGGGCGTTCGGGAACCATTCCTGTAGAGGTTCTTGCTGCTCGGCATTTGCCTCGCCCTTGGGGCCAGCTGGAGCTTGGCGCCCTGGTTTGGCCCTGGGTAGGGATTGGTATTGTGCTGGTTAGGACATCAAGGTGTTGCACAGCCTGCCACCTAAGCGGCGACCGGTTCCTGTTGCCTCTGGAGATGGTGTACTTTTGCGGGGTTTTTCTTTTGTTTTTATTTTCAATTGCCTGGTGGGGGTCTGCCCAGTGTGGCTATAGTTCCACTGGCAGTGTTTGGCGGCCCTCTGCTAGGCCCCCGTGATTGTACACGTCTCAGGGATTTCAGTGCTCTCCCCAACCAGTTTAGCAACACCTTGCCCGGGCTTCCCGTAGCAGTCAGCCTACGGGCCCTGGAAACCCCCGTCTGGGCTCGGGGGACCATTGAATGTGTCTTCCGGGTTCCAACCCATCTTGTACGGGATCGTTGGTTGCTGTGCCCTTGTCTCCAGGTGACAGTCGCCACTTTTACCTCTGTCATGCTGCCTGGTGGGTCACTGACACCTTGACCAGGAGTCTTGCGAGAGATTTTCTCTGCTTGACCAGACCACACACTAGAAGGTGAAGGGACGACGACATTTCGGTCCGTCCTGGACCATTCTCAAGTCGATTGTGTTGAGGAAGTTGAGACAGGCAATAAATAGGCAAGAGAGATCTGAGGAGCAAAGTAAGGTGTAGTAAAGGGGATAGTAATAATAATAATAAGAGCTGCAGAAGGCATATTGGCCCATACGAGGCAGCTCCTATTATAACCACCGAATGAGAAGGAGATAGGAATAAGAGGAGGATAGCAAGGGAGCGTAGGAGAAGAGAGAAAGAAAAGGAAAGAGAAAGAAAGATAAATGGAAGGGGTAGGCTTATGTTAGGTCACGTTTGTTAGAAAGATTAGAGCATTTGAGTATATACTGTGAAAGGGAAGAATCCACAGCAACAAAGCCAGGACTCAAGTTCATGTTGGGTACATTGTGTATTAGAGCCGATTCCACAAGACGGCGTCTGTGTAGAGTAGAGGCAGGAAAGATTATTTTGGAGGAAGACCAATCAATGGGATGATTAGAATCCCTCACATGGCAGAAGAGAGCATTGTTAGTGTCTGCAGACTTAATACTTCTCTTGTGTTCTTTAAGTCTGTCATTCAGTGTACGGCCAGTTTCGCCAAAGTAATGGAGAGGACAAGACGAACAAGAAATAGAGTAGACACCAGCAGCATTAGAAGCAGGAGGAGCAGTGTGAACTAGATTGCTACGAAGTGTGTTAGTTTGTCGAAAGGCGAGTTTAATGTCAAGAGGACGAAAGGTATTGGTAAAAGTTTTCAGTTCAGATATGAATAGAAGGCATAGTACAGTGCTAGTAGTGTTGGAAGCAGGTTTAGGATGAAAGAAATTTCGTTTAGCTTGAGAGTAGGCACAGTTGATGAAATGCAAAGGGTAACCAAGTCGAGAGAATGATTTGTAGATAAAGGCAATTTCAGAATCAAGAAACTGAGGGTCCCTGATGCGTAGAGCGCGGAGGAAGAGAGAGACGAGGACACTTTTCTTAACAGCTATCTCTGGACAGCTATCTCGGTTCATTCCTCTGTTCGCGGATTGGCCAGTCGTCTCCGACTCGTTTCGTTGACTCTGCCGGACGTATGGACTCCTGGCCATGGACGTTCTTCGAGTCGGCGTGGTCTAGGCATCGCCCATTTTATGTGGCGCCCTTAACCGCCTGCGAGGCGTTCACGTTGGATGCTTTTTGGCAGGACTGGTCGAGGTGGGGGGTACCTGTTCCTCTTCTCCCGGTCCAGCTGTTGCTTCGGGTTCTGGCTCGATTGCAGCCCATTCCCACGAGAGCAGTCCTTATGGTTCCTTGGTGGCCGGCCCAGCTTCTTTTCAGACGCTGCTTGATAGGTGTCTCTGAACCCGGGGCATTTTCCCGCGGCTCCGCCTCTTTCGGCAGGTCGGATCGGTCCTGTACGTGACTGGTTTGACCTTCTCCTCGGCTCTTCGCGTCTGGTATTTTGACGCGGGTATCACCATCTCTGTGGTGTTCAGGTGGCCTTGTTGATGGTATCCCACCTGCAAGCTTCATCTTGGCGACAGTATGACGTTCTTGGTGTTTCTATGCACTTTTTCTTCTGCTTTGTACGTTGTCTTCTCTTTCACATCGGGTTGTCTTGTCCTTTCTCAGGTTTTCTGGACTACAGTTATTTGATGTTTTGTTACTGTTGCCTCGTTTTATGCGGCGCTGGCGGAGCCGCTCCGGCTTGCGTTCGGGGTGGACGTCACATCTGCCCCGTTTCATACGCTTTCTCGTGTTTTGTTTTACCTCCGGACTGCTCATGCGTCGCCTGCGCCGTCCTGGTCCTTGATCAGGGTGCCTTCTTATCTTCTCAGTTTGTGGTAGCCCCTTCGATTCAGGTTTCTGCTCTTTGGTACTGGCCGTAGATTTGTACGTGTGCAGCCTTTCTCCGTCCTGGCGACAGTCGAGACGGCTGCTTTCTGGAGGGGTTCTTGGGTTATTGATGCTTGATTGGTTTGGCCGGGGGTGCGTTCTGTGTTGTCCGGTTGTGCTTTTTGCCGTTACCTGCGTACCGTGTCTGGGGATGCGCTTTGGTTTGTTCCGGTTCCCCTCGTTCCCTGTTTCAGGGCTCGGGTCTCCCAGGTCGTCCGCAGAGTTTTTCAGTCTTCCAGCCTGTGGTCTGTCTTTGTGCCCGTGCTGTTCGGACGTTTGCAGGTTTTGCTGCTGTGTTGGTGACGTCTAGGGCTCATTTCGGGCGCAGGGAGTTGAGGGTCACACAGGTTCTTGGCCGCCCATTCTTTATGCGCATCTGCTCTTGTGCGTTCTTGTTGCTTTGGGTCGCAGGTTGCATCCTGTTGTCTCGGCTTCGCGTTGCGAAGTTTGTGGCGGCCGCCTCCCGGGTTAGCCCTTTCTTTTCCTTCTCTTTGGGTATGAAGCTCCAGGGAGCCGTAGGGGCTCCCCACAGAAAACCAGCGTTGAATGTAATGAAACGCAATTTTCTGGGTGAGCCCCGGAGGCTCCCTGGCAACCCTTCCTCCCACCGGTCAGTGTTTTTTTCGCGTTGGTTGAAGCTTAGCTTCCAAACTAGAGCTTGGCAGCCGGTGCGGTAGGTCCGGGGCTCCCCCCTCCCCCTCTCGAGGCGGGGAGGGCTGCGCGGACGATCGGCGCCGCAGTAAAGTGTGATGTTTGCTTGTTTCCTTGGGATGGGATTGTAGGGAGTGTCTACCTCTCTGTTCAGTTTTGTGTTTTAGTTTTTTCACCATGTGGGGTTTGTTTTGTTATGCCTACCTTTCTGGGTGCCTGACCCCGGTCGATGGCAGATCAGGAAAACCCCCAACCAGAAGGTTTTCCAGGGCCATTGCTCCCTGAAACCTCTCTGAAAGGGGCCAGGTTCTGGCACTGGTCCCTGGTAGGTCTGAACTTCTTAACTAATGTCCTGGTCTAATGTAACATCTAATATAATATATATCCCTGCCCGATAAGCTCCAGGGAGCCTCCGGGGCTCACCCAGAAAATATCGTTTTATTACATTAAACGCTGGTTTTTTGACCCTGTTTTATTATTATATCTGACCTGAAAATTTGTGTAGTGACACATGAAGTAAAAAAATAAGATGGTGTTGAGATTTGTTTCTTTAATGTTTACAGCGGTTTTCTTTGTTCTTTATTACATTAAATGAGAATATTTTTCATTGATTAGAATTTGCCTCGGCACTAACAAGAAATGCTCTTTAACAGATTGTTGGTCTGAACACCAATGTCAATTTCCTTATGAGCCTGGCATCACATCCAAGTTTTGTAGCAGGTGATGTCAGCACTGACTTCATTCCTGATCACTATAATGAGTTGTTCCCAGACAAGAAGCCATCACAGCAGCTGTTTTGTCAGGTGAGTTTTATATATTCATTGTTGTGAAATCTGTGTTGTTGTGTGTATGTGTGTGTTTCATTTTCAACGTTTCATTACATTCAACATTGTTGTTGTTTTTCAAGCAGTTGAGCTTCTGCTCCGGGTTCTGGCCAGATTGGAGTCCCACCAGTAGAAATTGGTCCTTCTAGCTCCTTGGTGGCCAGCTCAGACTTGATTTCAGGCACTGCTTGCTCTGTGTCTGATCCCGAGCATTTCTCAACAGCTCTGCCTCTTTCAGAAGATCGGCCCAGTGACATATGTCGATGGCTTGACCACCTCAGTTCTTTTGCGTCTCGTATTTCTGTCGCATCTTTATCTCTATATCTGTTGTGAAGAAGTGTCTGAACTGATGGAGTCCCACTTGCACTTCTGTTCTCGGCAGCAGTATGAAGTTTCTTGGCGCTCTTTACAACACTTTTCCTTCATTGTTACTTTTTGGTCCTTGTTCATGTGGTACTTTCATTTCTTTCTTAAGTATTTCTTGACAGGCCTCTCTTGCTGAATCCTGTCATCTCTTATGTGGCATTGGTGGAGCTGCTTTTGCGTGTGTTAAGAGTCGATACTTCCTTGGCATCATTTCAGAAACTGTCTCATGCATTGTTCCACCACTGGTATATTTCTGGGCTGCTGAACCTGCTGGTCCTTAAATTCCATTCTTTCTTTTCTTCTTGTTTTACAGTGTTTCCTTCATTCTAGGATTATTTCCCAGGTTCTTTTTTTTTTTTTATGTTGACACTTGCTTGTGAAAGTTTTGAAAGCTGTGAAAGCTTCATGCTCTTCTCTGGAGATGGGGGTTTTGTTCTGTTGGCTTTGGTGGACGTTATGTTCATCTGCAACTGAATCTTGCTTTTCTGGCGAAGAATGAGTAGTTGGGTTTCCAGTTGATGCTTGGTGTGGTGCATATGTGCTCTGTGTGGTGGCGTCTCTCTTCTCCTACCTTCATACCACTGGTTCTGCCTCAGTGGATGCTTTCTGGGTACATCTGGTTTCCTTGGTCCCTTGTTCCAAGGCTTGTCTCTCATGTTGTCGGTAGTGCCATAGTATTTGTTTTCGCCAAAAATGCACCAATGCACACTCGAAGACCCCTTTTTTCTTGACAGGGGACATGCCTCCTTTCATTCTGGATGCTAGATTTCTAGGTCTTTACATGTGTTCTTTACAGACTTCTAGGTCTTACATTCCTTGCCACAGGCAGCCCAGCTTTGCCTGAATGCATGCCTCTGGCTGGTGATGGAGAACCCAGGTTACTCAAAGTTCAGGCTAAGCAGAGCCTGAACTTTGCTTTGTGGTTTATCGATTAGAAAGGGTTGGCTTTGGACGCTGTGTTGGTTTTTCCAGTTTCATCCTTTTTATCACTACAAGGAGAGTTGGGCCCAGTCAATTGGCCCTTCAGTGGCTTCTGGTTGACCAGTTTCCTCCTTTGGCTTTTTGGAGTTCAGTCCGGTGGACTGAACCACCGACCACTTCAGTCCGGTGGACTGGGTTGAGTTCAGTCCACCGGACTGAACTCAACCTCTTTATGGATAGCTTGGCCCAGAGTTGGGGCTTTATGACGAATGCTCATTAGACTTCTCTGGATCATTGGGCTTACAACTCTATTTATAAGTTGGATATGGTCTGGTGTGTATTCCCTTGTTACTTTTCAAGGACCTCATCAGGTTTTTGTGGCTTTGGGTAGGGTTACATGGCACTGCTTTTCCTTTCATTGGAAGTTTCTGGCTCCTACTCTCTTCTGCCCCTGGTGTTTCCCTTTTATTCATTGTGGTAAAGTAGCAACAGGGAGCCACTGAGGGAGTCTTTCCATAAAGTTTTTCATTTCACTCTACTTCCTAATTATTGAGAGAGAAGTGGACCAAATTTATTTTTTTGTCTCTGGAATCGACCCCAATTTTATTCATGTAAAGTTAAGTTCACTACGTGAACTTCCTGTGCTTGTTTTTCAGGGATGTGTTGCACTCGCAGATTGATGGCTCACTGCATAGAGTAACTATACAATGTAATTTCCTATTAAATTTGAGAAAACTTTAAAATTATGTTTGAAATTTCCACAGACTGCACTGGCTCTAATATTGGAGGAGGAGCAGGAAGGAGTGCGTGCTATAGCTGCCTCCCAAGACCCTACCTCTCCTTTCAGCCCTCGAACAATACCAAGGATCAATCACGTTTTTTCTCGTACCATGAACCTCAAATGTGAAAATACAGGTAATTATTAAATGGTTTAAGGCAAATAAATTTACCCTCATACATACAATAATGCATTTACTTCAAATCTATCTACATCATACATACAGTATTTTCAACACCTTGCTCCCCCCCCCCCCTCTCCCTTTCAGTCATTGGCATTGGGAAGTTTTCAATAGGGCAGACGTTCCATCTCCTTCTTTGCCGGCTTGGGTTTCTTGCTCTGCTTGCTCAGTAATCGCATCCGAGATCTTCCCGCGGCTCTGCCTCTTCCTAGGCTCGATCAGTCCATGGCGGGGCTGGTTCGGTTCTACCTCGAGTCTCTCACCATCTGATGGTGGTCAGGTGGCTTCGTTGATGGTGTCCCACCTGCGTGCTTCTTCTTGGCAGCGGTGTGGGGTTTTCTGTGGGGAGCCCCTACGGCTCCCTTGAGCTTATCGGGCTAATGTATATTAGACTGGGACATTAGCTAAGGAGTTCAGACCTACCAGGGACCAGCGCCAGAACCTGGCCCCTTCAGAGAGGTTTCAGGGAGCAATAGCCCTGGAAAACTCCCTTGTGGTTGGGGTTTTCCTTATCTGCCATCAACCGGGGTTAGGCACCCAGAAAGATAGGCATAACAAAACAAACCCCACATGGTAAAAAACTAAAACAAAAACTGAACAGAGAGGTAGAAACTCCCTACAATCCCAAGGAAACAAGCAAACATCACACTTTACTGCCGCACTGATCGTCCGCGCAGCCCTCCCCACCCCGAGAGGGGGAGGGGGAGCCCCGGACCTGCCACGCCAGCTGTCTAGCATCACTTCGTAAGCTAGTGTCAACCGGGATAGACGCTTCTCTGGCCTCAGTTTCCTAGGCGATGTTTGCCTTGTGTGGCACTCACTGTCGTGTGTTGTGTTGTGCGGTGGCCAGGAAGTTTGGCCTCATCAGTGCCGGGGCTGCATGCGCTTAGTGGCTGACTTCCCTAAGCGCCCTGTGAGTACTGCTCCTGCGTCACAGGGTTATCTTCCCTGGGGCGTTCGGGAACCATTCACGTAGAGGTTCTTGCTGCTCGGCATTTGCCTCACCCTTGGGGTCGGCTGGGGATTTGGGGTCCATATCTGGCTCTAGGAATTGACTGGTATTGTGCTGGTTAAGGCGTCAAGGTGTTGCGCGACCTGCCACCTAAGCGGCGACCGGTTCCTGTTGCCTCTGGAGACGGTGTACTTTTGCAGGGTTATTCTTTTGTTTTTATTTTCATTTGCCTGATGGGGGTCTGCCTAGTGTGGCTATAGTTCGACTGGTAGTGTTTGGTGGACCTCTGCTAGGCCCCCAAGATTGTACATGTCGCAGGGGTTTTCAGTGTTGTCCTCTACCCCCTTGTTATTTTTTGGTGTTTAACCGGTTAGCAACACCTTGCCTGGGCTTCCCGTAGTTGTTACCCCTATGGGCCCTGGAATTCCCTGTCGGGGCTCGGTAGACCATTGAATGTGTCTTCCAGGTTCCAACCCGTCTTGTACGGGATCGTTGGTTGCTGTGCCCTTGTCTCCGGGTGACAGTTGCCACTTTTACCTCCGTCATGTTGCCTGTTGGGTCACTGACACCTTGACCCGAAGTCTTGCGAGAGAGATTCTCTGCCTGTTCTCCAGTAATCTCCTGATGTTATTACTGTTCAGAGTACAGGCGGCATCCGTGTTGCAAGCTAGGTTAGGTTGCTGCAACATGCTAGGTTGGTTTCCCACTTCAATGCCCCAGGGCCGTCCCGTTTTGGTTAGGTGGTGTTCGCCCCTTTCCCTCCCTGTTCCCTGCTTCGGACCATCTGCGGGTTTCGGGGTCGGGGCGGGGTTTAGTTGGGGCCGAGACTCGGGCGGTTCTCAGGGGCTGCCCCGTTCGGGTTGGGGACAGAGGTTTTCGAGCCTGTTCCTCCTGCCAAGGCTTCTGGATCTTACCAGCGGCCCTTTCTTGCTGCCTTTCCCATGGACTCTTCCTTTTCTTTAAGAGCGGAGGGCTTGGAAGACAGCTCTGCCCCGGGGCCTCTGTTGCGGGTTCCCAGGACTGGGGGGAATGCCTGCTAGCAGTTCTGGGGCGATTTGCCCCTGCCTGGGTTTTCTGCTTCTGGGCGGAGTATTTCGCCCATCCAGTCTGCTTACTTCCCACTTTCGCTGGCGTGTTTTCGTATCTTTTGCGTTGGTCACAGCCCTTTGTTCTGGTGGCCATTTTCTTCTGCCGGTTTCCCGGCGTGGCTACCAGGGCGGCGTTGCGGTTTGTTTACATGCGCCTGGGTGTGCGAGCGAGCTTCTTGGGTGAGTTTTTCACCTTTATCAGGGGGTTTTATTCTCCTGTTGTTGTTTCTTTGCTTTTCTGGTGTTTTCTGCCCGTTTCCTGTTCCTCTGGGAACGTTTGAGTGTTGATTTTACACCGGGTTTTCCGTTTTTGTCTGTTTTTGGGCTCAGTGTCCCTGTGTGTTATGCTTGCTCCTACACCTTGTCCCCCGGTTTTTCGGTCTGTTTGACCGTTTCCCAGGGAGTTCTGTCTGGGGGCTGTGCTTTGCCTTTCTGTGGTGTATCTCCGCCAGCAAATGTGGTCGGCTTCACGTTGCGGAGTTTGTGGCGGCTCCAGGGAGCCGTAGGGGCTCCCCACAGAAAACCAGCGTTGAATGTAATGAAACGCCATTTTCTGGGTGAGCCCCGGAGGCTCCCTGGCAACCCTCCCTCCCACCGCACGGCAGCTTTTTCGCATTGGTTGAAACTTAGCTTCCGGACTGACGCTAGGCAGCCGGCGCAGTAGGTCCGGGGCTCCCGCCTCCCAGGGCAGGAAGGGCTGCGCGGACGATCGGTGCAGCAGTAAAGTGTGATGTTTGCTTGTTTCCTTGGGATTGTAGGGAGTTTCTACTTCTCTTTGGTTTTTGTTTTAGTTTTTTACCATGTGGGGTTTGTTTTGTTATGCCTACCTTTCTGGGTGCTAACTCCGGTTGATGGCAGATAAGGAAAACCCCAACCACAAGGGGGGTTTTCCAGGGCCATTACTCCCTGAAACCTCTCTGAAGGGGCCAGGTTCTGGCACTGGTCGCTGGTAGGTCTGAACTCCTTAGCTAATGTCCCGGTCTAATATAACGTACATTAGCCCGATAAGCTCCAGGGAGCCTCCGGGCTCACCCAGAAAATGGCGTTTCATTATATTCAACGCTGGTTTTTTGGCGATCCTTCCTTTTCTTCCTGTCCCTTCTTAGGTTTGCTGCGTTTTGTTGGTGTGATCTTGTCCTTCTCTTGTGGAGGTCCAGGGCCGTCATCTTGCCACATACTGTCGCCTTGTCTCGTGCGGTGCTGGCAGAGCCATTCCGGGTTGCTTTGGTTTTGGAGTTGCCTCTGCACTGCTTCGCGGGCCGTTTCTGGTGTGATGCCTCCTCCGGCCTGCTCTTGCACTGCTTGAGCCGTCCTGGATCTTGGATTGGGTGCTCTCTTGTCTTCTCCTTGGTTTGTTGTAGCTCTTCGGTTCTGGATGTTTTTTCGAGGCTTCTTTCTTGTGGGCGTTGGCCTCTGGGGGTCGGATCGGGGTGCTTCGTGCCCTCCTCCGGTGCCTGGGTTTCCGCTCTTTTGGTTCTCCTGATAGGCTTGTTCGCTTGCAGCCATTTCCTTCTTTTCTGGCAAAGACTGGCACGGCTGCTTTCTGGAGGGGTCCTTCGGTTGTTGATACAGGGGTACCTCTGTTTAAGAGTTTAATCGGTTCCTGGAGACAGCTCGTAATCCGAAAACTTGTAAACGGAAGCTAATTTCCCCATGAGAAATAATGAGAAATGAATTAATCCGTTCCTGACTACCCAAAAACCTCACTTCCAACTAAATTTTATACCTAATTCATCGAAATCTACACTTCAAAAGTATGTTCAAGTTATTACTTACCCTTGCTGATGACTGCTGTTGGCATATGGAAGATGGCGAGGAGGAGGAGGGGGGAGGAGGAGAGGTGTTACTGTTTGGAAGGGGAGTCTCCTTCCATTATAACATCAGGCAGTGAGGACTTTTCTGGGATACACACTGGCACGTTTTGCCTGCATACCACTAGGACGTGCTTGTGGCTCACTGCTTGCTTGTCTTACCAAGAAACTGTCTAAAGGCATTTGTTTTTCCCTATATTTTAACACTTACCTGTAGTAAGACATCACATTATCATTTAAAAGGTCAAATGCAATGGCCTGCTACAGCTTTATCTGGGTGAGTTTTTTCAACAAAACTTTGTAAGTTTTCCCATACCTCACACATTTTCTTAATGAGAAAGGGACATTCTCTACTGCCTCTACTCTCAACTATTTTCTTAGGTTGAACCTTACCACTGGCTTTCTTGGGACCCATGGCAAAATATATAACAACAGTTTTTATCCTCAAATGGCCAAAAATACAACAAAACACTGTAAATCCTGGTGAAGAATTCAGGCGGGATAGTCACTGGGTGTGAGGCACTGGTAAACTGAGGGGCGATTGCCATGCCACCACGCGCTAGGTCGGCCTGTATGCGTATCAACACCCTCGTATTCCGAAGCAACGCTCGTATTCCGATGTAAATTTTCCGTGCAAATCCTGCTCGTAATCCAAAAAATTCGTAAACAGGGATGTTTGTAATCCGAGGTACCACTGTACATAGTTGATATGGCCGGGGGTGCATCGTATGTTGTGTTCGGTTGCGGCACTTCGTCGTGCTTGGCGTGCCACGGCTGCCGTGACCAGGGTCACACTTTGGGTTGTTCCGGGTTCCCTTCTTCTCTGTTCTTGGGACCGTTTCTCTCGGGCCGTCGGTGGGGTAATTCGGTTTTGCCAACCTGCAATCTGTCCCCGTGCCCACATTGTTTTGTAGGCTGGCTCTGCGTTCCTTCGTTGATGTTCCTGGGCCTGTGTGGCCTTGGGTTGGCAGTTGCAGTTTTGTCTCCACTTCGCATTGGAGTGTTTGCGTCTTCCGCCTCCCGGGTTCGGTCCCTCTTGTTTTTGTCTTTGAGTCGGTAGCTCCGGGTAGCCGACGGCCCCCCCCCCCCCCTCCAGAAAAACCAGTGTTGAATGTAATAAAATGCCATTTTCTGAGTGAGTCCCAGAGGCTCCCCGGCATCCCTCTCTCCCTCCTTCCGGTCGGCAGTTTTCACGTGTTTTGATGTCCAGCCTCAGAACTGAAGGGTGGATAGCCAGTGCGGGGGTCTGGGGCTCCCTCTTCCCCCTACCAGGGAGGGGAGAGCTGCGCAGACAGCGGTGCAGCGACATGTGACGTCATATTCGTTTGCTCGTTTCTTTTTGGGGAGTTCTATCTACTTACTCGGCTTTTTGTAGCAATTTTCACCAGAATAGGGGTTTGTTCTGGGACGCCTTTCTTTCTGGGTGCCTAACCCAGTCGATGGCAGACATAGAATACTTCCAACCACATGGGGGTTTCTATTGGCCATTGCTCCTTGTGCTCTGTGAGGGGGGGGGGGGGGCAGGTTCTGGCCCGTGGTCCCTGGTACGGCCCACAGAACTCCATACACATGACTGATGCCAAAGTCTGACGTTAGCATATCAGCCTTGATAGCTCCGGGAAGCCTCTGGGACTTACCCAGAAAATGGCGTTTCATTACATTTAATGCTGGTTTTTTTTAACCTAGCGGTGATTTGTTTAACTTGCAGACTTTCTGGGTACCCTTCCTTGGTGAGGTGGTGAAATGTCCCCCACTCCCTTTGCCTAGGTGAGGAAGCCAGGTTCTGGCACTGCTTCCCAGTAGGCCAAAGAACTCCACTGCTTATTCAGACTAGTAGAGGGAAAACCATTTTAGTGTATAGCTTCAGGGAACCATCGAGGTTCACTCAGAATTGGCATTTCATTACGCTCAACAGCGTTTTTTGTAATGTATTTATTGTATAAATGTGTATGAAGTATATTTTTAACATTACTTACATGTATTACAGATGAAACTGTCCAAATGAATATTTGGGGTCTGGAAAATACCACATGACAGTAAATGGAACAAGTTTTGATGTGAAGGGATCCCTTGTGTGCAATAACAATGTTCGCCAGTTGACAGCATATATTGATGGATGTGTATCCCGTTCTCACATTGTATTGGAGGATAGAGATATTCATGTCTTCACACAGGTATGGCTTTGCTTATAATATTTTGTTTTTCTGTTCTTACTGCTATTTGCCAGTATACATAAATGCTAGTGCATTCTTCCCTTGTGTCTGTATCAGTGTTGTTGATGGTGGAGGAGGAGAAAGTCAAAGTTATTGAGAAATACCTGGTGTGGCTAAGGGGAGTTGTGAGATAAGGCATTAATGGATGGAAGGCTTTCTGAAAAGCTTGGTAATTAGATACTGTATCTCCATTAAGAAGGATATCTTTTCATTTCATCCTGTAGTTTCTGGAGACGGTGGGGCTCTGAAGCTAGCTCACTGAGGTAGTTCCCCACTACTAAGTCACATCAGCCTTAGCAGTCATGAATGGCCTATCAGGGATGAGAGCCAGAACCTGGCCCCAGTGTAGAGGCAGAGAGCATGAGATTGTTATGATCACCCTCACCGAGAAAACATCCAGAAAGTGAGCGAGGTAATACAGACTGTAACAGCTGCCTGGGGTTCTCTCCAGGATCCAACTGGGGTCTTGGAATCATCAGTGGGGTCTAAGCAAACCTATCAGGCCAAGTGTAGTGTTGAGAGTCATTTGGTTTTCACAACTTGACAAATGGCTCCATGAGGGAGACATACTTATACTCTCCAGTGTATTTGGGGGAATTTGAGTGTCAGGAAAGTCCTGGGCTATGACAGGTTAATGACCTGAAAAATGTCAAAGCCCAGATGGCCTCCACTCTAAGGGGAACACAATGGAGATTCATTGTTTAACTGGCAAATAGAGGGGGGGGGAGTTTTGGGTATGTTTGTCCACTCAAAACACATGGAGGCCAACCCCCTCATGAGAACAGAGCCAATCAGAATGAAAGCCACACCAAATTCAGGGGTGTGTTTGTATGCCATGACTCAAGTGCCAGCACCCATGGTTGGCTGGAATTTGTAGGATTAAGATTTCTGACCTCAGAAATCTAAAAAAAAAAAAAACTATGCCCCTAAGGGGGCATAGTTTTTGGATACTACTGCTCTTTGGGCAGTGAAGAGTGGTGTGTACTGAGCCTTCAGATAAGGAAGTGTGGAAAATGTTAACATTAAGATTAGAGTCACACTAAGTATGACCCATGGGGTGTATTCTAAAGTGCTATAAACCTGTAAATACTGATCCTTCTGTTTCAAACATATTAAATGTATCAATTCATTGCCAGATCTAGGGATAATTTTAGCTAGAATGGCACTTAACCCTCAAACTGCTAGGGGCCCAAATGGAATTCACACCCACAGGCGCAACAAAAAAAAATCCAAAAAATTCTTTCGTCTTATAGAAGTGTTTATTTTTGTTCCCTGATCACGAAAAAATACAAAAAAAATCGTAGGTGGCATATTTTAGCCGCAATAGGGTAGGGAAGTGTGGCAAAAAAGGGGCGTTGGCAGAGCCTTCGCCAGACGAGGTCTACTCCGCCCGAGCTGTCAGACGGCAGTTGCCACAAATATATTATTTCCTAATTATTTCAATGTCTCTGATTGATTTTTTCTTAGTTTTTTTGCAGTAATATTATTCCATACAGTGAATTGTGGTATATTTATATTATAAAATGTGTGAACCATCGCTGTACTCAAAATTATGGTGTGCATATAAGTGATTCAATTATTATGTTCATAAAACAATAAACAAATAGTTTTGCTGTTGTTACACTATATACACAGGTTATATATAAGTATCTGCATGTTTTGTTCACCATAACGAACTACTAAGTTGGTCTTGTGAGTCAAAAAGCAACGAGGAGTGGCCGCCACACACCAGCGAGCCACTCACTGCCACGCCCTCCCTCAACACCACCTCACTCACCCTCATTACCTCCCACAATACTGTTTTTGCATTTATTCACTATACACAGACGTTATATATACGTATTTACATGTTTTGTTCACCATAACTGTACATCTAAGCTTGTATGGTGAGTAAAGGCACAAAGACGTAGCTACTCCACAGTCAGCTGATCGGCGGCCACCCTCAAGGCCAGACGCACTAATATTTCTCCTCCAACAATATTGGTTGTGGTGTTATTATGCTATATACACACATATATAAGTATCTACCTGTTTTATTCACCATACTGTACAAATAAGCTGGTATGGTGCCCAAAGACCATAGTGGCCACCAGTAAACAAACAGCCAAGTCGTGCAGACGACGCCCTCTCTCACCAAAATGGCGGCTCCCAACCTACTCCTCTCGCTGTTATCTCACACTATACACACGTTATATGTAAGTATCTACATTTGTGTTCACCATAGCGAACCACTAAGCTGGTATGGTGAGTGCAGTCAATAAATGGTGGCCACACACAGTCAGAAGACAACCCCCACAACCCCTCCCTCCATCGAGCACAGCGCTAAATATCTCCACAATCAAGCTGTTATCAGAATCCTGGTCAGTTTTATCAAAGTCAGGGGCTTCAGTAATACTATCACTGCTAAATAATAGCAGTATCACTTATATTTGGCATTTGTAGGCGATGCTGTGGTCACAAGCTGAACAGCGGTGCTGTGAGCTCGTGCTGCGTGCGCCAGCCTTGGTGGCTGGCGCAATACTGACGCTCTCACACCCAAGAATGTTGGGCTGGATTTTTTTTCTAGGTGGCATCTGGCAACTATCAGTCGTGGCTGTACTATAGCTGCCCCTATCCCAGGCGGGGCGTTTAATTATAGCGCTAGACACGAAATCATATATAAATGATGTGCGCGGTTTCGGTTTTGTCACTGATATCATTTATATATGATATGCGCGGTTTGAGGGTTAA
>WNGS01161107.1:17336355-17350246 GCA_020271785.1 Procambarus virginalis
TTAAGATTTCTGACCTCAGAAATCTAAAAAAAAAAAAAAAAACTATGCCCCTAAGGGGGCATAGTTTTTGGATACTACTGCTCTTTGGGCAGTGAAGATTGGTGTGTACTGAGCCTTCAGATAAGGAAGTGTGGAAAATGTTAACATTAAGATTAGAAGTCACACTAAGTATGACCCATGGGTTGTATTCTAAAGTGCTATAAACCTGTAAATACTGATCCTTCTGTTTCAAACATATTAAATGTATCAATTCATTTGCCAGATCTAGGGATAATTTTAGCTAGAATGGTCCACTTAACCCTCAAACTGCTAGGGGCCCAAATGGAATTCACACCCACAGGCACAACAAAAAAAAAATCCAAAAAATTCTTTCGTCTTATAGAAGTGTTTATTTTTGTTCCCTGATCACGAAAAAATACCAAAAAAATCGTAGGTGGCATATTTTAGCCGCAATAGGGTAGGGAAGTGTGGCAAAAAAGGGGCGTTGGCAGAGCCTTCGCCAGACGAGGTCTACTCCGCCCGAGCTGTCAGACGGCAGTTGCCACAAATATATTATTTCCTAATTATTCAATGTCTCTGATTGATTTTTTCTTAGTTTTTTTGCAGTAATATTATTCCATACAGTGAATTGTGGTATATTTATATTATAAAATGTGTGAACCATCGCTGTACTCAAAATTATGGTGTGCATATAAGTGATTCAATTATTATGTTCATAAAACAATAAACAAATAGTTTTGCTGTTGTTACACTATATACACAGGTTATATATAAGTATCTGCATGTTTTGTTCACCATAACGAACTACTAAGTTGATCTTGTGAGTCAAAAAGCAACGAGGAGTGGCCGCCACACACTAGCGAGCCACTCACTGCCACGCCCTCCCTCAACACCACCTCACTCGCCCTCATTTACCTCCCACAATACTGTTTTTGCATTTATTCACTATACACAGACGTTATATATACGTATTTACATGTTTTGTTCACCATAACTGTACATCTAAGCTTGTATGGTGAGTAAAGGCACAAAGACGTAGCTACTCCACAGTCAGCTGATCGGCGGCCACCCTCAAGGCCAGACGCACTAATATTTCTCCTCCAACAATATTGGTTGTGGTGTTATTACGCATATACACACATATATAAGTATCTACCTGTTTTATTCACCATACTTGTACAAATAAGCTGGTATGGTGCCCAAAGACCATAGTGGCCACCAGTAAACAAACATGCCAAGTCGTGCAGACGACGCACCTCTCTCACCAAAATGGCGGCTCCCAACCTACTCCTCTCGCTGTTATCTCACACTATACACACGTTATATGTAAGTATCTACATTTGTGTTCACCATAGCGAACCACTAAGCTGGTATGGTGAGTGCAGTCAATAAATGGTGGCCACACACAGTCAGAAGACGACGCCCACAACCCTCCCTCCATCGAGCACAGCGCTAAATATCTCCACAATCAAGCTGTTATCAGAATCCTGGTCAGTTTTATCAAAGTCAGGGGGCTTCAGTAATACTATCACTGCTAAATAATAGCAGTATCACTTATATTTTGGCATTTTAGGCGATGCTGTGGTCACAAGCTGAACAGCGGTGCTGTGAGCTCGTGCTGCGTGCGCCAGCCTTGGTGGCTGGCGCAATACTGAAGCTCTCACTCCCAAGAATGTTGGGCTGGATTTTTTTTCTAGGTGGCATCTGGCAACTATCAGTCGTGGCTGTACTATAGCTGCCCCTATCCCAGGCGGGGCGTTTAAATTATAGCGCTAGACACGAAATCATATATAAATGATGTGTGCGGTTTCGGTTTTGTCACTGATATCATTTATATATGATATGCGCGGTTTGAGGGTTAAATCAGAACCATTCTTCCAGAAGTGTCCTTCCTCTTGAGTCCCTCCATCATTAGTTCGTGAGGATGACTTTTATGTACCTGCCGTGTGACCTGGAGTATAGCTCTTTGGTAGCCCCTGTAGTTCTTGAGTTTGGGTCGTCTTCCACTTACCTTGTCCACCTCGCCACCTTGTACACCTCACCTTGATGCCTCTTGATATTGTTGGTGAGTTTGTCTTCTGCTGCTGCATCTTGTCAGCCTATTTCAGACCTCCTTTGTACTCAGGGCTTCCAGTCTCATTTCTGGAGGTGGTTGGATATGACTAAGGTGTTGCCTGCGGTTGGTTGATGTAGGCCTATGTTGGACTTTATAGCAGATGTCTCCAAACTTTTCTGTACGAATGCCACATTGTATATTTTGCACAATTTTGCAGGCCAAAGGAAAAAATTGGTTTTAAAAATGTATGACTATTTTCATTTTATCTTTGGGGGGGGGGTAGGTATGAACATTATATGATTCAGAAGAAAGAGAGAAATGTCAGTTACAAAGAAAGGATGCCGTGCTTACAATGGAAAATTATATAAAAAGTCAAAATATCACCTTGGCAAATGCTCTGATGCATGAATCATTTTCTTAATTGCAAGTCAGAAAAGCAAGCTATTCATTTTTAATAATTATTACAAGCTCAATAAAATTATCTCACTGATATGCAGCTAAATGATTTTCAGTGGTTCCAGATTGAAAGGCTTCCATAGGTAAAACACTGTAAAACATTTATTTCATGAGGAATTAGGAATGACGGAAGGAAAGTCAAAATCCTTAACCTAAAAAATATTTATATTGCACAATAATTGCAATGAACTAAAGCACAACAGAAAATAATTTATATATAACAAAATAAAATATTAGGAATTGTGTGAAGATGATGGATACTCAGAGATGTTTAAAGACACTGGGATTAGGGTCATTTGTAAAGCCTCGTACACACTCTCACTAGTACAGTATGTGGCAGGGGCATGGTTAACAGTGAAAGATTATGGTTATATGATCTTTAAGCATATGGCACACGTGACTGAAAATGAAGGCTCACTGGGCCAACAACACTGGCTTGGTGTCATATGGGAAAGAATGCAGTGGATAGGAACTGGACGTGTCATCTCCCTCACCGCGTGGTTGAGGAAAAACACGAAATAATTAATTTCATAACAGTAATAATAATATATATATATATATATATATATATATATATATATATATATATATATATATATAATATATATATATATATATATATATATATATATATATATATATCTCAAGAGTACTTCAAGCTGCTGTAGGCCAGATAAAACCTTGTGGCAAACCGTAGTTTGGAGAAAACACCCCCCCCCTGCACAATTGCATGAATCATTGTACAGCATTTCACAAACCTATAGAGCACCAATCCATATTAGTTAATAAATTCCTTAACACTTTGGCAGAACCAGCCCGCCAGCCCTCAACTAGGCCCAGTGGGTCCCAGCGTTTCACTGGAGCACGCGGTAGTTCTGAAAAGTGTATACTCTCCAACTTTGTCACCTCAATTCTCGTCCAGGGTTTTTCAATTTGATGTCATTGTGTTCGCAATAGAATTCTCTACATGACTAAAGACATATAAACTCCAAAAGCCCAGCGTACCATCCACAACAAACAGAGAAAGTGAGTGCGCGTGTTACCCGGGAGCGCATAAAAGCGATAAAATGTGTACACTCCTTTCACATTTGTCACCTCAATTCCCGTCCTAGGTCTTTCATTTTGGTAACATTGTGTTCGCAATAAAATTCCCTACAGGAGTATATGCAAATATAAAGTCCAAAAGCCAGGCATACCACCCACAGCAAACAGAGAAAGTGACGGAGCATAATCCCAGTGAGCACTAATAAAATGGTATACTGTTTTCAACTTTGTTACCTCAATTCTGGTCCTAGGTCTTTCATTTTGGTATCAATGTACTGTATTTGCAATGAAATTCCCTACAAGAGTATATGCATATAATATCCAAAACCGCTGTGCGTCCCTCCCGAAGCCGCTGCCAATTTGCCGCCGAAAATGACGCAATGCTGCGTTGTTCCTGGGATCTCGTCTACTAAAAAAATTACGCAATGCTGCGTCGTTCCCGGACTAAAGTGTTAATATACACATGTATTAAAAGTGAAGTGAAGCCTTTTGCTTACAGTCTGAATGCAGGCTTGGTGCATTATGACATGGCCTCTCAAAAGATGCTAGCTCCTTAAGACTGACTGTAAAGTAATTGGTAAAAGTGATGCTCTCCTGGGTATTTTACTAACTCTCAAAGGTTTAACTCAACCTCAAGAAATTATCCATTAAGTGATGTTCGTCCTTCAGAGTCGAAGATGATCATGACTTCAATATTAGGTCGAACATCGGTGTCTGTGTCTGAAAATGACTAATGAGACCAATCCGGGCCCATAAGGTTCGCCCACACATGGGTCACATGTGCATGGGTGCTGCTATAGAGGTGGAGGTTGCTCTAGCTTTGCACATGTAGTGTTTCCTCTGGGCCACCGCAGTCCATCTACCACCCATTCTCTGCCGCAAGGGCCCCCGTGGTGACTTTGCTTTGCCAAGTTGAATGTTTCTGAGCTACCTGTTCTTAATTAACTGCTGGGATTGATGTCCAAGTCTATGAGGGTCATTTTGAGGTAGTCCTTGGACCCTTTCTTCTGCCTCCCCAACTGAATACATGCCCTGACATCCTTCTCTAAACAGCATCTGCTTAGGCAATCAGCTGTCAGGCATTACAACAACATGGCCTGCCCATCCAACCTTAGTGGTGAGTAGCATTGCATGATAGACCTTCAGTTTGGTGGTAAGGCTGAGACCCCTCTGCTTCAAAACATTTAAACAGTTTTAAACAGAATTTTCCAAAGGCAGCACTGGCCTTTACAATCCTGTTCTTAGCTTCTGCATCTTTTCACTATTCTTGAGAGTGTGGTGCCAAGATACTACCTGTAGAAATCCAAAAAGACTGAATGACTTCAGTCTTTTTGGTGCTGATGATGAAGCCGGTGTAGGCTTGTGAGAAGCAGTCCATGTCGTGCTGCATCATTTGATGTGTTGGCATTGAGGGCACAATCATCAGTGAACAGGAAGTCTTTTATGATAGTTTTCTTCACTTTTATAACAGCCTGCAGGTGCCTGAGGTTGAACAACTTACCGTCAGTCCTGTATCTGACGTGTATCCCATCCTGACAGTCGTGGAGGTCATCAGTAAGCATGGCTGAGAATATCATGCTGAAGAGTGTTGGGGCGAGAACACAGTCCTGCTATATGCCGTTCTTCACCAGGAAGGCTTCTGACTCCATCATTCAGTACCTTAGCCATAATGCCATCGTGGAACTGCCTGACACTCGTTGTGAACTTGCTGGGGTATCCAAACTTCTCCATTATCTTCCACAAGCCATCTCTGCTGATTGTGTCGAAAGCCTTTGTCAGATCAACAAAAATCACAGAGGTTGCTATGTTGCTCGTTATTTTTCTTGGAGCAGACGTGTGGCAAATATCATATGGACAGTTCTGCACTCTGCATGGAGGTCGAGACAGTTCACCAGGGTACAATCAAGGAACTTCCCAGCTGTGGATAGGAGTGAGATACCCCGGTGATTACCGCAAGGCCCATGCTATTTCATATCCATTAAATAGTGTGGGCTACTAAGCCAAAAGATCCAAGCATGTGTGTGTCAAGTTGTTGTACACATTAATATGGCACATTTAGTCATAACTGTGTCCTGTATTTGTTAGAATGTTACCTGTGTTCATAATGTATTTTGTTTAATCCTCTTTTATTTTCAGAATGGTGGATGGAGATTGTCTGTTCCAGCTCCTAAGTTTGAAATGGAGATTGGAAAGACTGCTGGTGTGGCTGGTGGAGCAGTTGCCCCAATGCCAGGGGTGGTTGAGAAGGTGTTGTCACCCCAGGACAGACTGTAGAGGCAGGCGACCCTCTGGTCGTCATAATAGCTATGAAAATGGAGGTAAATGTTGGTTTTCTGAGCAGACCCTGGCTTAGTTGCTCCACAAGCCAGGACCAGCATAGATAACATATACAACCAACAGAAACAGCATAGAGAACATATACAGCGCACAGACATAGCATAGAGAACATATACAGTACACATACATAGCATAGAAAACATATACAACACACACAGCATAGAGAACATATTCAACACTCACACAGCATAGAGAACATATTCAACACTCACACAGCATAGAGAACATATACAACACTCACACAGCATAGAGAACATATACAACACTCACACAGCATAGAGAACATATACAACACACACACAGCATAGAGAACATATACAACACACACACAGCATAGAGAACATATACAACACTCACACAGCATAGAGAACATATTCAACACTCACACAGCATAGAGAACATATACAACACACACACAGCATAGAGAACATATACAACACACACACAACATAGAGAACATATACAACACACACACAGCATAGAGAACATATACAACACTCACACACAGCATAGAGAACATATTCAACACTCACACAGCATAGAGAACATATACAACACACACACAGCATAGAGAACATATACAACACACACACAGCATAGAGAACATATACAACACTCACACAGCATAGAGAACATATACAACACTCACACAGCATAGAGAACATATACAACACTCACACAGCATAGAGAACATATACAACACACACACACACAGCATAGAGAACATATTCAACACTCACACAGCATAGAGAACATATACAACACACACACAGCATAGAGAACATATACAACACTCACACAGCATAGAGAACATATACAACACACACACACAGCATAGAGAACATATACAACACACACACAGCATAGAGAACATATACAACACTCACACAGCATAGAGAACATATACAACACACACACACAGCATAGAGAACATATACAACACACACAGCATAGAGAACATATACAACACACACACAGCATAGAGAACATATACAACACACACACAGCATAGAGAACATATACAACACACACACAGCATAGAGAACATATACAACACTCACACAGCATAGAGAACATATACAACACACACACACAGCATAGAGAACATATACAACACACACACAGCATAGAGAACATATTCAACACTCACACAGCATAGAGAACATATACAACACACACACACAGCATAGAGAACATATACAACACACACAGCATAGAGAACATATACAACACACACACAGCATAGAGAACATATACAACACACATAGCATACCTTACCTTGAGGTTTCCTTGAGATGGTTTCAGGGCTTAGTGTCCCTGCGGCCCGGTCCTCGACCATGCCTCCTCGTTGCTGGACTGGTCAACCAGGCTGTTAGACACAGCTGTTCGTAGCCTGATGTTTGAATCGCAGCCTGGTTAATCAGGTATCCTTTGGAGGTGCTTATCAAGTTCTCTCTTGAACACTGTGAGGGGTCAGCCAGTTTTACTCCTTATGTGTAGTGGAAGCGTGTTGAACAGTCTCGGGCCTCTGATGTTGATAGTTCTCTCTTGGCGTACCTGTTGCACCTCAGCTCTTCAACAGGGGTATTCTGCACATCCTGCCATGTCTTCTGGTCTCATGTGGTGGTATTTCTGTGTGCAGGTTTGGGACCAGCCCCTCTACTATTTTCTATGTGTAAATTATTATGTATCTCTCCCACCTGTGTTCAAGGGAATACAGATTTAGGTATTTTAGTCGGTTCCGGTAGTTTAGAAGTTTTACCGAGTGGATTCTAGCAGTAAAGGATCTCTGCATGCTCTCCAGATCAGCAATTTCACCAGCTTTGAAAGGGGCTGTCATTTGCAACAGTATTTCACTCTAGAGAGCACTAGATTCTTGAAAAGATCATCATCAGTATAGCATCTCTAGTGTGAAAGGTTCATGTTATCCATCCTGTCATTTTTCCTGCAGTTGTGACGGCTACTTTATTGTGTTCTTTAAAGGTAAGGTCTTCCGACATGAGTACACCCAAATCCTTTACGTTGCCTTTTCGTTCTATGTTATGATTTCACTGCATTTTATATATGGTTTCCGTTTTTATATTTTCATTTTTTCCATAGCTGCAACTTATCTTCGTTAAACACCATATTATTTTCTGTAGCCAATAGATGAATCTGATTTACATCTGATTGAAGGTTCGCCGTGTCCTCTATGTTGTCTATTCTCATAAAAATCCTAGTGTCATCTGCAAAGGATGATACAGTGCTATAAATTGTGGCCTTGTCTTTGTCCGATATGAGGATGAGAAAAAGTACTGGAGCAAGCACAGTACCCTGAGGGACTGAGGTCTTCACGGTTGATGGATCGGATTTTATTTTGTTGATTATTACACATTGGAGTCTGTTAGTCAGAAAATTGTTGATCCATCTGCCTATTTTTCCGGTAATTCCATTTACACGCATTTTCTGTGCAATAACACCATGGTCACATTTGTCGTAGGCTTTTACAAAATCTGTCTAAATTACACCAGCGTTTTGTTTGTCTTCCATGGCATCTAAGGCCATGTCATAGTGGTCCAGCAACTGTGATAGAGCACCCTGATCTGAAACCAGGTTGTCCAGGGTTATGAAGAT
Source organism: Procambarus virginalis (assembly GCA_020271785.1). Taxonomy (NCBI): domain Eukaryota; kingdom Metazoa; phylum Arthropoda; class Malacostraca; order Decapoda; family Cambaridae; genus Procambarus; species Procambarus virginalis. Next base: position 17,344,862 of record WNGS01161107.1, read on the forward strand.
GCTGGGATTCCATGTATTTTGTGATCTTACTTCCTAGCATTCTTTCAAAGATTTTTATGATGTGCCATGTTAGTGCTATCAGTCTGTAGTTTTTTGCCTCTGCCTTATTTCCTCCTTAATGAAGTGGTGTTATCTCTGCTGTTTTCAGTATGTCAGGGATACCTCCAGTATGTAAGCTCTTGACTCCAAAGAATGTGAAGGGCCTGCGATAGTGTTTTCTGGGAGGAGCCCCTATGGCTCCTCGGATCTTACTAGGCTGATATGCTAATGTCAGACTTTGGCATCAGTCATGTGTATGGAGTTCTTATGGGTCTACCGGGGACCACGAGCCAGAACCTGGCCCCCTTTAGAGAGGCAAGGGGAGCAATGGCCTATAGAAACCCCCGTGTGATTGGAAGCATTCTCTGTCTGCCATCGACCAGGTTAGGCACCCAGAAAGGTAAGCATTTCAAAACAAACCCCTATTCTGGTGAAAATTGCAACCAAAAGCCGAACGAATGGATAGAACTCCCCAAACAAAAACGAGCAAACTAGGATGACGTCACCCGTCGTCGTGCCACTGTCTGTGCAGCTTCTCCTTCCCCAGGAGGGGGAAGGGGTAGCCCCACACCCACCACGCTGGTGATCCACACCCTAGTTCTTGAGGCTGTTCTTGAGTTCTTGAGTGAAGAGCAGAGGTGCCATAGGCACAATCAGAGAACACTGTATAAACATCAGAGGTCCGAGGTTGTTCAACGTCCTCCCAGCGACTATAAGAAATATTGCCGGAACAACCGTGGACATCTTCAAGAGAAAACTGGACTGTTTTCTAAGAGAAGTTCCGGACCAGCCGGGCTGTGGTGGGTATGTGGCTCTGCGGGCCGCTCCAAGCAACAGCCTGGTGGACTAAGCTCTCACAAGTCGAGCCTGGCCTTGGGCCGGGCTTGGGGAGTAGAAGAACTCCCAGAACCCCATCAAGCAGGTATCAAGCATGCTGATGCTATCAGCTCGGTTGTGTGCTCTGGCTCCAGTCTTTTTGCGGCGCTGTGCCTTGTGTGTGGTGGCTGTGCTCCAGGGGTGCAAGTGCCAGGAGTTATTCCTCAGTATTCAGGCTGCATGCACCTAGGGTTCCCTTCCCTAGGTGCCTTGTAAGTACTGCCCTTGGAGCTTGGGGTTACCTCCACAAGTTCCTCGTGGTCTGCCTCTGTGGGTCCGTTTCACTGCTCGGTTTTTCAACCGCCCTTTGGGTAATTGGGTGTTCTCATTTTCCTTAGGGTAAGAGGCAGTTTTCACATGGGTAAGGGGCGCAGGGTGCTGCGCAGCTTGTTGTCACCTATCACAGCGGCCGGCTCTGTTCCTTGGAGTACGTTGTCCTCTTGCTGGGTTTTGTTTTTCTTTTTCTTTTTGCCTTGGTGGGGAGATTTACCCTACTTGCCACTGGTGTTTGGCCTCATCCTGATACTTGGTGGTGCCCTCTGCTTGGTCCCCATGAGTGTACACGTCCCTGGGGTTCAGCTTTAGACTGTTTGTTTGGTAGTTTTGGGCGCCGGTTAGCAGTACCCTGCCTGAGTTTACCTGAGTGCGAGTCCTCTTCAAGTAAACGCTCAGGACCCTGGGAATCCCCTAGGGGACGCATGGGTTCGATGGATGTGACCCAGAGGTTTCTCCTCGCTTCATGCAAGTTTGAGGGTTGTTCGGTTCCCTTGTCTCAGGGCGACCCTTCACTGTTTTTGCCTCCGTCACGCAGCCTGTTGGGTCAGTAACACTTTCGACCCTGAGTTCTATGAGTATTGCTGCTTGCTGGTAACTCAATTTACCCAATCTGTGGATGATCATCTTCGGCTTCAAGCTGCAAAGGCGTTGCATTCTAAGTTTTGTTTGTTGCAATATGCTCGGTTGGTTGCTCACCCGGATGCCCCGTGGCTGCACCGTTTTGCTTACAGGGACCCGGACTTGCGGGTTGGGGTCGCTTCGACCCTGGTTCAGTCTGCACCTCCTAGTCCTTCCCCTTCTGTTGTTCATTCTGGTCCCCCTCCCCTGCTTCCGGTCCAGAAACGTCTGAGGGTTTCGGAGTCGGGCATGGGTTAGTTGGTCTTGAGACGCAGGCAGTCTTGGGGAATACCCCTTCCGATGTGACACCGGAGGCATTTGAGTCTCCTCCCCTGGCCGAAGCCTTTGGGTCTGACCTGTCGGCCTCATTCTATCCGACTTCTATGGCTGCGCCGGCCTTGTCTAGTGGGGTCAGTGCTTGGGGGGAGGACTCGGCTCCGGGTCCTGCGGAGGAGGACCCTGGGGCTGGGGAGGGGCTGACTTGGGGGCCTTGGGCCCCGCTGGACCCCGCCTGGGTTTTTTTAACCCTCTGAGCGGGGCTTACTGTTACAAGGAGTGGGGTTTTCTTTCCCCCCCTCTGCGAACGAATTGGACTTGGTGTCTGCCCCTCCCCTGGTTCAGTTCCGTGTTACCCCCGGGTGCTTTGGTTCCGTCTTTCCGGAGATTTTCGACTTATCGCATCCAACCTGTTGCGGTGCAGGCGAACCTCTTACGTGATCCAGATTATGCCTCGGCAATGGATTCCTTGACTTTCAGGTTTGGGACTTCGTTCCCTTTCTGGTCCCGTTACAAGATTCCGGAGTTGTCCTGGCTGGCGGACTGTCCTGTCTTTACCTTGGAGGCTTGGTACTCTTTCTACTGTTCCCGCACGATTGAGTGGTGGGAGGCTTCAATGGTGCTTCAGGTTTTCCTGGGGGGGGGGGGGCGACCTTGAGCACCTCAATGAGTGCTTGTTTGCTCCTGCCCTTTCCTGGGATATTGGTGTTGTTCAGCTCCATGTTCAGGTTCCCTCTCTTTCGGCGGCACAGGTGGCGGAGGACTTGTGCACTCGGGGCCTTTTGGTTGCGGCCTTGCTCTTCGTTTCCCTCCTGGAGCTGTCTTCCGACTGGCTCATGGAGGATGTGGGGGCGCTTGGGGCTGTTCCTGGGTGTTGCGCCTTGGCCTCGGTGGCTCGCTCATCGGCTGCCTTGCTGAAGCTTTTTGCGCCGATCTTGCGGGATGTGGTGGCTCTGTTTTATGCCTCCCAACTCGCGTGTCGGCAGACGGTGCTTGCCTCCTCTGTGGAATCCGCTTGGGCCTTGGCTCTTAGGATGTCTTCTCCCTTTTGCCCTCTCTTGTTTGAGGCTTCAGCCGTTGCACAGTATATTCAGGCTGCTTCGGCTTCTTGCAGTCCTGTTAGACTTGCTGGTTCTCCGAGGGTCCCGTAGTGGACCTTCCCGGAAGGGTCGTGCCAAGGCTCAGGGTTCCTTTCGCCGTAGTAGGCCACTGGTGTCAGGTTCGGGTTCGGCTCCTCCTTTGGACCCGCCTTTGTCTGGTCGGCGCGGTGTTCGCTCTGTGCGAGGTTCTGGGTCTCGTAAGGGGCACCAGCCCTTTCGCGGTTCGCCCCATTGACGGGGCGATAGGGGGGAGGCTTGCGCTGTTCACTCACGCCTGGTCCCATGATTTCTGGGCGTTTCGGGTCGTTTCGCACGGCCTCCGGTGGCGTTGGTGGTCCCTCCCCCTTCGGGGAGTTCGGGTCTGGCGGGGCAGACTTCTTCCTCTGCACTCTGTCGGGTCATCTTGGAGTGGGTTCACTTCGGCGTGGTCGAAACGATGACATCCCTCAGATGGTTTCCCATCTGTTTCCAGTCCCGTAACGGGACTGGGCGGACCTGTGGTTCATTCTGGACTTATTCGTCTGAACCCCTGGGTTCATTGCCCCTCCTTTCGGATGACCACGCTGTCCCAGGTTCGGCTCCTGTTGGTGCCAGGCGCTTGGATGCTGTCCCTGGACCTCTGGAATGCTTATTGGCATGTCCCGATTCATCCGGGGTTCAAGGACTGGCTGTTTTTTTTTTTTTTTTTTTTTTTTTTTTGGGCGTCGTGCTTACCGCTTTCGTTTTTCTCCCGTTCGGTTTGAACCTGGCACCTCCGCGTTTTCACATGCCTCACGCGGGTCATGGTGACCCGTCTGCGTCTGTTAGGTGTTCGGGTGTTGGCCTACCTCGACGACTGACTGGTTTGGGCTCCCAGACAGCCTGCTTGTCTGCTGGCCAGGGATCCGGTTCTTTTCTCAGCTCACCAGGTTCGGGTTCTTGGTGAACTGGAGGAAGTCCCATCTGGTTCCCTCCCAGGTTCGAACCTGGCTGGGCCTTGTGTGGGACTCTCGGACCGCTTCCTTGTCTCTTCCTCCGGAGTCTCTTCTGCGGCTGAGGTCCTGCATGTGCCTGTTTCTGGGGGGCTCCCGGATCACCCGGCGGTTGCTCAAGAATCTGTGCGGGAGCCCAAACTTCGCGATGTTGGTCTACCCGCCGGGTCGGGTTTGGCTTCGTTCTGTTCTGGTTCCTTCATGGATCTGAGGATCGACGATCCGGCTCCATTCAGACTGCTCCTCGGTGGTTCATTGTCTGAACCAGGGGGTTCGATGCGGTCCTTGGCTTTTTGGAGCTGGTCGCTTCGGGTGACTTGTCTGCTGAGTTCTCTGGGTTTGGCTCTCCTGGCGGTTTACATGTGAGGAGTGTCCAACGTCTTGGCCGATGGCCTGTCCCGTTTTGTTCCCCTCTCCACGGAATGGACGGTCGATGCCGACTCCTTCAGTTGGCTCTGCCAGACGTTTGGACGCCCCGAGGTAGAAGTCTTCGCATCAGCGTGGTCGCGGAGCCTTCCCCTGTATATGGCCCCCTTTCCCGACTGTGAGGCCGTCGGGGTTGACGTCTTTCGGCAGGACTGGTCGAGGTGGGATTTCCTGTACCTCTTTCCCCCGGTTCAGCTGTTGCTCCAGATTCTGACTCGCTTGGAGACTTACCAGGGGAGAGTTGTCCTCTTGGCCCCTTGGTGGCCGGCGCAGCCGTGGTTTCAGCCGCTGCTTGCTCGTTGTCCAAACCCAGAGGTTTTTTCCCGGCTCCGCCTCTTCCAGCAGATCGGACTGGTACGTCACGTGGATGGTTCGATCTTCTCCTTGAGTCTTAACGTATGGTATTTTTGACTCGAGTTTTATCGTCATCTCTTTAGTGATCAGATGGCTTCCTTATTAGTGTCCCACCTGTGGCTTCGTCTCGGCGGCAGTATGAAGTTTCCTGGCGGTCTTTCCAGTTCTTTTTACGTCTTCGTCGTTGCACTTCGCTTGCTGTTAGGGTGGTGTTGTCCTTTCTCTCTTGGTTGTTCCAGGACCGTCTCCTTATACCTAACACTGTCGCCTCGTATCGTGTGGTGCTGGCAAGCCGCTTCAGCTTGCTTTCAGTATTGATGTCACGTTTGCGCCGTTCCGCAAGCTGTCTCGGGCGTTGTTTCACCTCCGGCCTGCTCATGCGCAGCCTGAGCCGTCCTGATCATTGGACAGAGTGCTCTCTTTTCTTTCTTCTCTTCGTTTTGTTGTGG
>WNGS01161107.1:17359917-17377649 GCA_020271785.1 Procambarus virginalis
TTTCTCTGTTCAGTCTTGAGTTCTTACAATTTCTACCATGTCAGGTTTGTTTTGAGATGCCTACCTTTCTGGGGTGCCTAACCCCAGTTAATGGCAGACAAGGAATATCCCCAAATACAAGGGGTTTCCTTAAGCCATTGCTCCCTGTACCTCTCTGAGAGGGCCAGGTTCTGGCTCGTGGTCCCTGGTAAGCTGAACTCAAATTGACTGATGCCCTAGACTAATATAACACACCAGTCTGATAGCTCCAGGGAGCCTCCAAGTATCACCCAGAAAATGGCGTTTCATTACATTTAACGTGTGTTTTTTTTATTACAAGCTCAACTGAACAACAACATATTTGCAACAAATATTTTGGAAACGGGTGTTAATTCTGTTAAAAATTTATACTGGAGTAATCTTTAATAATATTTTTATGTCTTTAGGGGATGGAGGATTCTAAGACCAGGAGGTACTCGCTTCCAGCATGCCTCTGCATCTTGTCGTCCCATCAGCAAACTACTCATAGCCAATCGTGGAGAGATTGCTTGTCGAGTGGTGCGCACGGCTCGCAAAATGGGCATGCGGACAGTGGCAGTTTATTCAGAACCTGACAAAAACTCCATGCATGTGACTTTGGTAAGTTATTATCAATATGTTTAGTAAGTCATTGGATTTTTACCAGACCTTTGTTTTAATTCTAAAAATTTTAGGTTTTATGATTTTGCTGCTTTCTAAGATATGTTCCAGGTGTCTTTTTGTATGCGGAGCAGCATGCATTCAGGTTATCTTCCCTAGGTGCTTCCTAAGTACTGCCCTTGTGTTTCAGGGTTATCTTCCTTGGGGGTGTTTGGGAATCACTCCCCGCTAGAGGACTTCCTCACTTGAGGCTTTTTTCACCCTCGGGGTACGTTGGAGGTCTTGGGCACTCCGTCTTGCTCCGGGTGGGGGGTAGTGTTATTGGCTGGGTGTGGGTGCACTGTGGCTGGCACAGCCTGCCTTACTACAACGCGGCGGCTGATGCTTTGCTAGCTGCCAGTTTGTTGTGTTTCTTCGGGGCTTTTAGTTTCCATTTATTGTGTTTTTGCCTTTTGTGGACAGAAGTGGTCTGCCTAGCCTATTAGGCTAGCCTAGGTGATGTTGGTGGTCCTCCTCTGTTGCCCCCGAGGGTTTACTGCTGCTACTGGTAGTCAGTTTGCCTGCTACTAGACAGGGAGTCAATGGCCAGGGTCGTTGGGGGCTGTCCTCATGTCGGGCTCACAGCACGGCGCTGAAGTTTGCGACAGTGTGGCAGGCATTGCTCAGGATTCGGCTTTCTTGAGGTTCTGTGATCCGGCTCCATTCAGCCTGTTTTCCAGTGGTTCATTGTCTCAATTGTGGGAGGGGGGGGGGGTCCCTTTGGTCAATGGTTTTTTGGGTGGCTCTTCTGCTGAGTTTTCGGGTTTTAGCTCTCCACGCTATTCACATTCAGGGAGGGTCCAAAGTTCTGGCAGAGTGCCTGTCGTGCTTCATTCCTCTTTCCATGGAGTGGTGGTCAACGCCGCCGCCTTTCTTTGGCTTTGTCGGACGTACGGATGCCCAAAGGTGGACCTCTTTGTGTTGGTGTGGTCTCTGCGTCTCCCATGGTACGTAGTGCTGTTCCCCGAATGCAAGACCGTTGCAGTAGATGCTTTTTGGCAGGATTGTTGAGATAAGGGGTTCCTGTACTGCACCTCTTTCTCCTAGTCCAGCAGTTGCTCCAGGTCACAGCTTGAAAAAAAAAGGAAGGGGGGGGGGGTGGTAGGAGAAAAGCACACAAACTGTATTGGAGGGGACCTACACTCCCTCCAATGCGTTATGTGTGATTTCCTCCGAGGCTATGGGTCCCCCTTCTTCCAGCCAGAGATAATATGTATATATATATATGTGTCTTATGTATGTATGTCGCACCTAGTAACCAGAATGTCATACTCGGCCTACTATGCAAGGCCCAATTTGCCTAATAGGCCAAGTTTTCCTGAATTTATATATTTTTCAAATTTTTTTCTTATGAAATGATAAATCTGTCCATTTCATTTTGTATAAGTTAATTTTTTTGAATTTGAGTTACCTGCTTGATACCTGCTTGATGGGTTCTGGGAGTTCTTCTACTCCTCAAGCCCGGCCCGAGGCCAGGCTCGACTTGTGAGAGTTTGGTCCACCAGGCTGTTGCTTGGAGCAGCCCCGCAGGGCCACATACCCACCACAGCCTGGCTGATCCGGAACTTCTCTTAGAAAACGGTCCAGTTTTCTCTTGAAGATGTCCACAGTTGTTCCGGCAATATTTCTTATAGTCACTGGGAGGACGTTGAACAACCGCGGACCTCTGATGTTTATACAGTGCTCTCTGATTGTGCCTATGGCACCTCTGCTCTTCACTGGTTCAATCTTGCATTTTCTTCCATATCGTTCACTCCAGTACGTTGTTATTTACTGTGTAGATTTGGGACCTGGCCCTCCAGTATTTTCCATGTGTATATTATTTGGTATCTCTCTCATCTCCTTTCTAGAGTGTACATTTGGAGAGCTTTGAGACGATCCCAATAATTTAGGTGTTTTATCTTGTCTATGCATGCCGTATATGTTTTCTGTATTCTCTCTATTTCAGCAATCTCTCCTGCTCTGAAAGGGGAAGTGAGTACTGAGCAGTACTCGAGACGGGACAACACAAGTGACTTGAAGAGTACAACCATTGTGATGGGATCCCTGGATTTGAAAGTTCTCGTAATCCATCTGATCATTTTTCTGGCTGACAATATTCGCTTGGTTATGCTCCCTAAACGTTAGATCGTTGGACATCATTATTCCCAAATCCTTGACATGCTGTTTTTCTACTTTGGGAAGATTCGATTGTGTTTTGTACCCTGTATTATGTTTCAGATCCTCATTTTTGCCGTACCTGAAATTTATCACTCTTAAACATCATGTTATTTTCTGCTGCCCAATCGAAAACTTTGTTGACATCTGCTTGTAGTTTTTCATGTCTTCAGCAGAGGTAATTTTCATGCTGATTTTTGTGTCATCTGCAAAGGACGACACGAAGCTGTGACGTGTATTTTTGTCTATATCAGATATGAGAATAAGGAACAGTAGCAGTGCAAGGACTGTACCTTGAGTTACAGAGCTTTTAACATCGCTTGGACTCAATTTTATCTGAGTGACTGTTACTCTTTGTGTTCTGTTCGACAGGAAATTGAGTATCCAGCGTCCTACTTTTCCAGTTATTCCCATTGACCTTATTTTGAGAGCTATCACCCCATGGTCACATTTGTTGAACGCCTTTGCAAAGTCTGTGTATACCACATCTGCATTTTGCTTTTCTTCTAGGGCTTCTGTGATTGTCATAGTTAATTACCTAAGTGTTAATTACCTAAGTGTAGTTACAGGATGAGAGCTACGCTCGTGGTGTCCCGTCTTCCCAGCACTCTTTGTCATATAACGCTTTGAAACTACTGACGGTCTTTGCCTCCACCACCTTCTCCCCCAACTTGTTCCAACCGTCTCCCACTCTGTTTGTGAAAGTGAATTTTCTTATATTTCTTCGGCATCTGTGTTTAGCTAGTTTATATCTATGACCTCTTGTTCTTAACACTTTGACGCACCGTGCGCGGACCTCCCCACTACCCCAGGATGCACTGAGCGTTCCGCGGGAGCGCAAGGGAGAGCGCGTAAATTCTGAAAAGTGTATAATCTTTTCCACTTGTCAGCTTAATTCTCGTCCTTAGATATTGAATTTGGTATCAATGTGTTCGCAACAGAATTGTCTACAGAACTAAATGCATATAACTCCAAAAGCCCGGCATACCATCCGCAACTAACAGAGAAAGTGAGAGAAAGTTACCCGGGAGCGCGCAAGAGTGATAAATGTTTACACTCTTTTCAGTTTTGTCAACTCAATTCTCGTCCTAGGTCTTTCATTTTGGTATCAATGTGTTCGCAATAGAATTCCCAACAGGCCTATATGCATATAATATAAAAAACAGCAGCGATCTCCACCCGCCGACATGATGAAAACAGGTCGTAGTTACAAGAGAGAGAGCGCTGCGCCATCCCAAGGCGCTTCTCATTCTGAAAAGTATATATTCTTTTGAACTTGTCATCTCAATTCTCATCCTAGTTTTTCAATTTGGTATCAATGTGTTCGCAATAGAATTCTCTACAGGACTAAATGCATATAAACTCCAAAAGCCCGGCTTACCATCCGCAACTAACAGAGAAAGTGAGAGAAAGTTACCCGGGAGCGCACAAGAGCAATAAAATGTGTACACTCTTCTCTTTGGACATCTCAATTCTCGTCTTAAGTCTTTCATTTTGGTATCATTGTGTTCGCAATAGAATTCCCTACAGGAGCATGCAAATATAAAGTCCAAAAGCCCTGCGTACCATCCACAACAAGCACGGAAAGTGACAGAGAGTTACCCGCCTTGAGCGCTAATAAAGACCAATAAAATGGGTAATCTGTTTTCAACTTTGTTACCTCAATTCTGGTCCTAGGACTTTCATTTGGGTATCAATGTATTCGCAATGATATTCCCTACAAGTGTATATGCATAGAATGTCCAAAACCACAGCAAGACCGTCCCGAAAACGCCACTAAAGTTGTCGCACGGAGGACTCAATGCTGAGTCCTCGGCGGACTTGCCCCTGTTTTACGGAGGACTCAATGCTGAGTCCTCGGCGGACTTGCCCCTGTTTTACGGAGGACTCAATGCTGAGTCCTCGGTACGCGAAAGTGTTAAAGTTCCAGGTCTCAGGAAATCTTCCCTATCGATTTTATCAATTCCTGTTACTATTTTGTATGTAGTGATCATATCACCTCTTTTTCTTGTCTTCTAGTTTTGGCATATTTAATGCCTCTAACCTCTCCTCATAGCTCTTGCCCTTCAGTTCTGAGAGCCACTTAGTAGCATGTCTTTGCATCTTTTCCAGTTTGTTGATGTGCTTCTTAAGATATGGGCACCACACAACCGCTGCATATTCTAGCTTTGGCCTAACAAAAGTCGTGAACAATTTCTTTAGTATATCGCCATCCATGTATTTAAAAGCAATTCTGAAGTTAGAAAGCGTGGCATAGGCTCCTCGCACAATATTCTTTATGTGGTCCTCAGGTGATAGTTTTCTATCTAGAACCACCCCTAGATCTCTTTCTTTATCAGATTTCTTTAAAGATTTCTCACATAATATATAGGTTGTGTGGGGTCTATGTTCTCCTATTCCACATTCCATAACATGGCATTTATTAACATTAAATTCCATTTGCCAAGTGGCGCTCCATGTACTTATTTTGTCCAGGTCTTCTTGAAGGGCATGACAATCATCTAAGTTTCTTATCCTTCCTATTATCTTAGCATCATCAGCAAACATGTTCATATAATTCTGTATACCAACTGGTAGATCATTTATGTAGACAATAAACATCACTGGTGCAAGAACTGAACCCTGTGGTACTCCACTTGTGACATTTCTCCAGTCCGATACATTGCCTCTAATCACTGCCCTCATTTTTCTATCAGTCAGAAAATTTTTCATCCATGTTAGAAGCTTACCTGTCACCCCTCCAATATTTTCCAGTTTCCAGAACAACCTCTTATGTGGAACTCTGTCGAAAGCCTTTTTTAGGTCCGATAGATGCAGTCAACCCAACCATCTCTTTCCTGTAATATCTCTGTTGCTCGATCATAGAACTGAGTAAATTCGATACACAGGATCTTCCAGATCGAAAACCATACTGTCTGTCTGATATTATATCATTTCTCTCCAGTGTTCTAGCCATTTAGTTTTTATTATTTTTTTCCAATATTTGACTATTACACTTGTCAATGATACCGGTCTATAATTAAGGGGGTCTCCCTGTTTCCACTTTTGTAGATTGGAACTATGTTAGCCTTTTTCACACATCAGCTACAACTCCTGTAAACAGGGATGCCTGAAAATCAGTTGAAGAGAATGCTGAGCTCAGGTGCACATTCTCTCAGAACTCATGGTGAAACTCCATCCGGACCAACTGCTTTGTTCTTATTTAGCTCCTTGAGCATTTTTTCCACTTCGTTTGTAGACACCTCTATGTGCTCTATGTTGTTCTCTGGAATTCTTATTGTATCTGGTTCCCTGAAGATTTCATTTTGTACAAACACACTTTGGAACTTTTCGTTTAATGTTTCACACATTTCCTTTTCATTTTCCGTGAATCTATTTCCATTTCAACCTCTGAATATTATCCTTTATCTGCAATTTGTTGTTATGAATTTATAGAATAGACCTGGTTCTGTTTTACATTTGTCTGCAATCCCTTTTTCAAAATTTCTTTCTGCCTCTCTCCTCACTGCCGTGTAGTTGTTTCTCGCATCTTTGTATCGCTGGTATGTTTGGGGGTTTGGCCTCTTCCTGTATTGATTCCATTTTGTGTCTTTTGGTCTCTGGCCCTCTCGCACTTTCTGTTGAACCAATCCTGTTTCCTAGTTCTGCTTCTCTGTTTTGGTATTTTTTTTGTGCCTTTATCATATATTTCACAAAACTTGACATACATCTCATTCACTTCCTTGCCTAGCAACAAGTCTGTCCAATTATACTCACTAAAAAATTTCCTAAGGTTGCCATAATGTCCTCTCCTAAAGTCAGGGTTTTCAATTGCATCGACCGTCATATTTTCTTCCAGATTATAACGCATCGCATACTTTATTCCCAAAAAGACATGGTCACTTTTACCCAAGGGAGGAAGGTACTGAATGTCAAATATTCTTCCTCCTTCCTGGTAAATATCAAATCTAGCATGGAGGGAACGTCCCCTTCCCTCATCCTCGTAGCTTGTTTAACATGTTGATACAAGAATGTTTCCAGGATGAGGTCTACAAATTTACAGGTCCAGAAATCTTCTGTTTTAGCTTCATATTTTTTTGGGTGAATTTTATTTATTTTTGTTCATAGGCAAGTATAACCATTTTCTCCATTGCCGCTGTCTAAGGGTTAAACTAAAATTCCTTTGGACATTGTTGAACGTAAATATCACGTGATGATGTAATAATAAATTCACTTTTGTGTGCTGTATATTTGTACAGTACAGCGAGGCCTCGATTTACGATGGTAATCCGTTCTCAGAGACATATCATAAGTCAAAATTAATTTTCCCATAACATAATGGGAATTGAATTAATCCGTTCCACACCCCCAAAAATATTAACTTAAAAATACATTTTATACTGAATGAAAAAATTTCTCTTAACTACAATACAGTACATATGTTTATCTTACCTTTATGGAGGACTCTTGATGGCGTATGGAAGATGGTGCAGAGGGGGGGGGGAGGAGGAGGAGGAGGTGTTACTGTTTGGAAGGAGAGTCCCTTCCATTATAACATCAGGCAGTGAGGACTTCTCTGGGGTACACACTCTCCTACATTTTGCCTGCATACCACTAGGACCTGGTTGTGGTTCACTGCTTGTTTGTCTCTCTGAAAACCTTTCCAGAGATTTTTGTTTTTCCATACCTTTTAATTTTTGTCTGTAGTGAGGCATCAGTGTCGTTAAAAAGGTTTAGGCAATGGCCTACTGCACTGTGATTTGGGTAAGTGGTTTCAACAAAAATTTGCAGTTCTTCCCATGCTGCACACATGTTCTTAATGAGGAAGGGACATCATGTATTGCCTCCTCCTCCCCCTGAAGAAATTTGCTCAGCTGTTTGTTGCTGCTCCTTGTGAAGTTCTTCGGTGGTCAGTTCTTCGCTGTGTTCCTCCACCAGCTCGCAACACACAACACTCACAACACTATGAATGCCACTTCTTTTTCTTAATTTCTCAAACCATCTCCTGCTTGCCTTGAACTTTTTCGCATCTGCATCACTCGTTCCAGGGGTGTTCTTTTCAAGATCTTCTTGCAATTTCTTTGCTTTTTCACAAATGATGGCCTCTGAAACACTATCACCTGCTTACTCTTTGCTGTGTATCCAAATTAATAACAACTGTTCAACATGTGCACCTGAGCTCAGCATTCCAATTCAACTAATTTTTCAGGCATCCCTGTTTACAGGAGTTGTAGCTGATGTGTGGAAAAAGGCTAACATAGTTCCAATCTACAAAAGTGGAAGCAGGGAAGACCCCCTTAATTATAGATCGGTATCATTGACAAGTGTAATAATCAAAATATTGGAAAAAATAATTAAAACTAAATGGGTAGAACACCTGGAGAGAAATGATATAATATCAGACAGACAGTATGGTTTCGATCTGGAAGATCCTGTGTATCAAATTTACTCAGTTTCTATGATCGAGCAACAGAGATATTACAGGAAAGAGATGGTTGGGTTGACTGCATCTATCTGGACCTAAAAAAGGCTTTTGACAGAGTTCCACATAAGAGGTTGTTCTGGAAAATATTGGAGGGGTGACAGGTAAGCTTCTAACAAGGATGAAAAATTTTCTGACTGATAGAAAAATGAGGGCAGTGATCAGAGGCAATGTATCAAACTGGAAAAATGTCGCAAGTGGAGTACCACAGGGTTCAGTTCTTGCACCAGTGATGTTTATTGTTTACATAAATGATCTACCAGTTGGTATACAGAATTTTATGAACATGTTTGCTGATGATGCTAAGATAATAGGAAGGATAAGAAACTTAGATGATTGTCATGCCCTTCAAGATGACCTGGACAAAATAAGTATATGGAGCACCACTTGGCAAATGGAATTTAATGTTAATAAATGCCATGTTATAGAATGTGGAATAGGAGAAAATAGACCTCACACAACCTATATATTATGTGAGAAATCTTTAACGAATTCTGATAAAGAAAGAGATCTAGGGGTGGTTCTAGATAGAAAACTATAACCTGAGGACCACATAAAGAATATTGTGAGAGGAGCCTATGCCACGCTTTCTAACTTCAGAATTGCTTTTAAATACATGGATGGTGATATACTGAAGAAATTGTTCATGACTTTTGTTAGGCCAAAGTTAGAATATGCAGCTGTTGTGTGGTGCCCATACCTTAACCCTTAAACTGCGCATGGCGTATATATACGCCCTGAGTAACATGTCCCTCGGTGCGCATGGCGTATATATACGCCATAGGGTGCCACGCCCGATTCAAATGGCCCGCGGCTACACGGGGTTCACATTACCTTCCTCTGGGCTCTTGTAAACAGACGCAATTTAAAAAAAAAATCGTGGGCAATATTCTCAGGTGTGAGAGGCACATTACTGTTGGAGCAACCAAGGCTGGCGCACGCAGCATGAGCGAGCAGCATTGCTGTTCAGCTTGTGACCACAGCATCGCCGAAAAATGTCAAAATAAATATATAATTGTTATTATTTAGCGATGACAATATTACAGATGACCCCTGACTGTGATATAAATAACCAGGGTTGTGATAATAGCAGGATTGTTGTAATAATTAGCGCTGTAGGAGGAGGGATGCTGAGAGACGGAGGGAGACAGCATCGTTTACTGACTGTGTGGCCACCTGTTATTGTTTACATTCACCATACCAGCTCAGTGGTTCTCTATGGTGAACACAAATGTAGATACTTATATATAATGTGTGTATTAGTGTAATAACAGCAAAAGGGTTATGCTGGGAGGAGCCATCTGGGTGACGGAGGAGCCATTTGGGTGACGGAGGTGACGTCGTCTGCACGATTTGTCTAGCTGTTCAGAGAGTGGCCACTATGCTCTTTGGGCGCACTACAAGCTTAGGTGTACAGTTACGGTGCATAAAACATGCATATATTTATATATAATATGTGTATATAGGGTAATAACACTGCAAACAGTATTGTTGGGGGAGAAAGTTTAGTGCGTGTGACCTTGAAAGAGTGAGGGAGCCGCCAGCCGCCAGCTGTGTATAGCGACGACTCTTAGTGCCTGAACTAACTATATCAGCTTAGCTGTACAGTTGTGGTGAACAAAATATATACATACTTATATATAACGTCTGTATATAGTGTAATAACACCACAAATGGTATTGTTGGGGGAGAAAGTTTAGTGCGTGTGTTGAGGGAGTGGCAGCGAGTGGCTGGCTGGTGTGTGGCGGTAACTCTTCGTTGCTTTTCGACTCTCAATACCAACTTAGTGGTTCGTTATGGTGACCAAAATATGCAGATACTTATATATAACCTGTGTATAGAGTGTAATAGCAGCAAAACTATTTGTTTATTGTTTTATGAACATAATAATTGAATTACTAATATGCATACCATACATTTGAGTATAGCGATTATTCACCACTTTTATTATATAAATATATTACAATACACACTATTGAATAATATTACTGCAAAAAAAAAAAAAAAAATCAATCGGAGACATTGAAACAATTAGGTAATAATATCTTTGTGGCAACTCCCATCTGTCAGCGCGGGTGACGCTGACCGGCCCTGACGATCGCTCTGTCAACGCCCACTTTTTGCCAGACTTCTTCGGTCAATTGCGCCCAAAATATGTCACCTACGATTTTTTTGTTATTTTTCCCGTGCTCAGGGGACACAAATTAACGTGTTTAGAAGACGAGAAAAAAATTTTGAATTTTTTTTTTCTTGCGCACAGGGGTGTAAATGTCCCCAGGACTTCTTAGCAGTGTAAGGGTTAAGAAGCACATCAACAAACTGGAAAAGGTGCAAAGACATGCTACTAAGTGGCTCCCAGAACTGAAGGGCAAGAGCTATGAGGAGAGGTTAGAGGCATTAAATATGCAAAAACTAGAAGACAGAAGAAAAAGAGGTGATATGATCACTACATACAAAATAGTAACAGGGATTGATAAAATCGATAGGGAAGAATTCCTGAGACCCGGAACTTCAAGAACAAGAGGTCATAGATTTAAACTAGCTAAACACAGATGCCGAAGAAATATAAGAAAATTCACTTTCGCAAACAGAGTGATAGACGGTTGGAACAAGTTAGGTGAGAAGGTGGTGGAGGCCAAGACCGTCAGTAGTTTCAAAGTGTTATATGACAGAGTGCTGGGAAGACGGGACACCACGAGCATAGCTCTCATCCTGTAACTACACTTAGGTTATTAAAAAAAAAAATTACATCAAGTACCTGGTTGATGTGGTTATGGGAGTTTTTCTACTCCCCAAGCCCGGCCCGAGGCCAAGCTTGACATGTGAGAGTTTGGTCCACTAGGCTGTTGCTTGGAGCGGCCCGCAGGCCCACATATACACCACAGCCCAGTTGGTCCGGCACTCCTTGGAGGAAACAATCTAGTTTCCTCTTGAAGATGTCCATGGTTGTTCCGGCAATATTTCTTATGCTCGCTAGGAGGGTGTTGAACAACCGTGGACCTCTGATGTTTATACATTGTTCTTTGATTGTGCCTATGGCACCCCTGCCATAGGCACAATCGGAGAACAATGTATAAACATCAGAGGTCCATAGTTGTTCAACACCCTCCCAGCGAGCATGTTGAACAACCGTGGACCTTTGTGTTCAGAGGTTCACAGTAGTGGAAGTGTTTGTGTTCTATGTTTCGTGAATATTGTTACGCCTTTTGCCACTTAAAAGTATTTGTGTGTTCGTCTGGTAACATACTACATGTGTAAAGGAAGAAATGTACTGTATATGTTTATCTCTCAGAATGTTCTGCAATATGTTTGTTTGTGATGTGTGTCTATATATATATGAACACATTGTACTGATCGGGGTGAGAATAGCTTGAGCTACCTCATCCCTTTGTGTGTTTTTCCTCAATAAACTTACTTCAATTTCAATTCAATTTGCCACTTTAGCACTCATAATGTCCTTTTTCAAAGCAAGTATGGTGGATATCGTTGACTGGGATTTGTTGTACTGCCTAACTAGTTCAGCGACATGCACACCATCTTCATGTTTACAAATGATCTTTTGTTTTTCCTCTATGGTCATCCTTACATGTCTTTTCATATGTAACCCACTGACTTACCACTGACTTTCTTGGGACCCATGGCATGATATATAGTAATCAGTTTCATGTTCAAAAATAAAAAAATCGCTAAAAAAATGGCATTTCTTATAAGCGTGATCATCACTAAGCGTGCGGCTCTGGTAAACTGAGGCAGGTTGGCCTGTGCGACCAGGAACCATGTGCTCGGTCGACCCGAATGTGTATCAACGAATATTGTTAGTCGACAACACTATCGTAAGCCGAGTCGCATTATCTGATCAATTTTATATCTTAACTCTAAAATATCGTAAGTCGGGGAAATCGTAAGTCGAGGTGTCACTGTACAGTACTGTATTTTATAATTTAATTTGTTAAATATTGTATTAAATGTCATGTCATATTTAAGTGTAATAAAACTAATTTTTAAGTACAGTACTGTTCAATAGTTTACACTTGAATTAAGTGAATTATGGATGATGATGATGATAACACTGCTGTATCCTGATGCTTAACTTGACTATGGCCTGAATGAACAATCCTCACTTAATCAAAGTTTTTATGTTCCACTGAACAATTTGCACTGAACACAGTCTCTTCAGACTATCCAGGAATTTATTAGTGTGGTTTGTTAGAGTAAGGATCCACTATATAGGGCTGAAGCAGAAGTCACAGCATAAGAGAGCAACAGGGTGGTTTAAGCTCAAATATAAGGCTTTAAGTATACATGAAAAGCTCCTTTCATTGCAAGCTACTCGATCTCTTATCATGCCCTCCATTTTGTCCTATAAAGCAAGTGGAGCGAGTATATTATATTACTGACATAATATACTTGCTCCATATTCTCATTAGCGTATGTGGAGATAATGAGATGGGTCTGTTAATTCTACTTGGTCCACTAATTATAATTAATAACTCTTCCCAAACCTGTTAGAGGATGGTCAGGTGAGGTGTGGACTGGTAATATAACCAGTCGCTAGTGAATCATCATTATTATGGGCTATTCATGCCCGTGTCACCTTGTGGGTGGCATAATTTTTATCGATCAAAATATAATAAATTCTAATTTAAATGTAATATATAAATTTTGATAAATCAAATTTATCAAAAATCATCATCAGTCCAACACCAAGAGTGGATCAGTACAGATGCTTAACCCTTTAACTGCGCAATGCGCCTCCAGGCCCACGTCTGGGGGTGTGCTACGCGCCTCAGGGTATTTGTATTTTTCACATTTCATTCAAAACTCCCGTGGCTACATGGGGTTCACATCAGCTTCCTCAGGGCTCTTGTAAACAGACGCCATCTTTAAAAAAAAATCATGGTCCACATTCCCGGGTTAAGCACACATCTTGAACATTCACCAACAACAATGTAACACTGGCCAGACTCTGGCCGCATCCAGCTTCCACACGTTCGTCCCGCACTCAGTTCCTTGATTCATCCCACATTCAGAGCCCCACGCTCTACACACTCACCCAGCATCCCAGCTATAATCTGTTCTTAGCCACACTCATCTCTGTGCTGTTCCAGGCTTCATCTCAACTACTACAACACTTCACTACATTGCCAACAAACCGACTGCTATAACCACGACTAGATTAAATAAATATTAAAAACAACTGAACTCTTTGTTTCTAATCAACCAGATATGTACACATAATCATAAATTACAGCCTTAACTTTACTTGTGCCTTTCCTTGGGTATGGTGGTATGAAAATGAATTGGGATCACCTTATAATTACCTAAGTGTACTTACAGGGTGAGAGCTACGCTCCTGGTGTCCCGTTTTCCCGGTACTCTTTGTCGTATAACGGTTTGAAACTACTACCGGTTTTGGCCTCCACCACCACCTCACTTAACTTGTTCCAACCGTCTACCACTGTTTGCCAAAGGAAGCTTTCTAATATTTTTTCGGCACCTTTGTTTCCTTAGCTTGAATCTGTGTCCTCTTGTTCGTGAAGTAGCTGGTTTCAGGAATTCCTATCTCAATTTGGTCGATTCATGTGAGTATTTTGTAAGTGGTGATCATATCACCTCATTTTCTTCTTTCTTCTAGTTTGGTTTCACAAGTCATGAACAGTTTCTTTAGGATTTCACCATCCATATATAATTAAAAGCAAGTCTGACAAGTCTGGTGCGCTGTTTACAGTCATTGCTGTCTCCTGTGGGTAGATGGGAGTAGTGACCTGGCAGTCAACTAGTTGTTGGCAATAGTAACAGAGCAATACGTGGCAGTGTCTTTCAATGGCCTTTCTGTGTTTGTTTAGAAGTAGAATGGGAATTCGTCTTCCTCTCCCCATTTTTGGTCCTGCATTTCTTATTTACTTCTTAAATTATCCCAACTGTATTGGTGGTGATGAAAGTTGCTCTGAACCTGTCTAGTGTCAATCGAGTTTTGGGAGAGCAGGATTCTTGCCTGAAAAAGCAAACAAGTGCTTTGCTCAGAAAATGGGTTTCCATGAACATTCAAATTGTTATTTTTGGACGGTGGCTGTGGGTTGAGGATAGTAGGCAGGATGCAGTATAATGGAGCAGAAGGAAAAGGAAACTTGAGGCCAAACTTGAAGGAAAGATTGAGTGTTCATAGGGTAAATAGGTGTTAATATGGAACATTGTAGGCAATTGATAGGCTAGGAATACTTGGATATTGGTAGATGGTACAACTAAATAGTGACTGTAACTATTAATATATGTATTTCTTTGTATTTAAAATAGCCTCTAATGATATTTAATGTTAACTTTATCTGCAGGCAGATGAAGCATTTCATATAGGTGATGCAGCATCCCAGGAATCATATCTCCGTGGAGACAAAATCCTTGATGTGGTGAGACGAAGTGGTGCTCAGGCAGTGCACCCAGGCTATGGGTTTCTTTCTGAGAATGTGGAGTTTGCAGAGCAATGTGCACAAGAAGGTATAATATTTGTTGGTCCACCTGCTACTGCAATCAGAGACATGGGTATTAAAAGGTAAGGTTTTGAAATATTAAGTGCATGATTTCTTGTCCATTAATTTATGAAGATTCCTATATATGGTATATTCCTCAATGTCCTCATTACCCTGCTTGATGGGGTTCTGGGAGTTCTTCTATTACCCATGCCTGGCCCAAGGCCAGGCTTGACTTGTGAGAAAAGAAACAACCCTATTTCAAAGTTGTATGTATATCTCGATATTTGGCATTAAATGCTATTTAATATTTATATTTTACAGTACATCGAAGATGATTATGTCGGAAGCATCTGTACCAGTGATTGGTGGGTACCATGGAGCTAACCAAAGTGATGGGCATTTACGCCAGGAAGCTGAAAAGATTGGATTTCCAGTTATGATAAAGGCTGTGCGTGGAGGTGGTGGCAAGGTAAGTGACAATTAATAGAGGGGGAGTCTGGTTCATGTTTCATCCTCTGTATGTTTGGCTTCAGACTTAAGATCACTAATGATACTATAATTTTAATTCTTGGCTTGATATCTCATTTCTTGACGAAAATGAACACTAGACAGTTACTCTTTAACAGACTCAACTCTTATGACCATAATAGACTTCCTAACCCCCTGCACTTCACACCTCATTATAGCTGACAACCCCCAGGTGTGCAAAAAAAAAAAAAAAGAAATTCAACAAAATAATTTCTTGGGGAACCCCGTGTGGCTCCCTGAAGTTATACACCGAGATGGTTCCCATCTACCAGGTCATAACAGCCATGGAGTTCTTAGGCCTGTCAAGATCCAGAGCGAGAACCTTGCCCCCTCAGTGGTAGAGAGATTGGTGACATTTCGCTACCTCACCATGGAAGGCATCCAGAAAGTTGGCAAATCAAAACAAATCACTGCTGTTTTAAAAAAGACTGAAGCCTCACAATCTGCCTAATGAACTCCCCCAACTATGTAAACAAATAATCGAATCTCTCAAAACTAGCATGAGCTCATTCACCCCAGATCCCACACTTGTCTGGGGAAAGTAAGGAAGGTGCTTGCCACCTCCAGGGGTCTGAGTTCTCGGTTCGTACGTTGGTGCAGCTGGGGGGACACTTGACTGCTGTAATGGTTCCCGAGTTGCCTCTCTTCCTTGCAGACTCCTCTGTTCAGTTAAGTGGTTTTGGATTTTTGCTCTTGGTGACTTTTCTTGTACACTGGTGTAGTGAGCCTTGCTTGTAGAGTGCTTGGAGCTACATGTGTTCAGTGTTACCTTCCCTTGTGCTGTCTTTGCATTATAGAGTTGTTATTTAGTGTTTTTGGGAGTTGCTTCCTTAGATGTTGTCTTTGCTTGTGGTGGCCCTTGCCCAGGGTGAGTCACGGGGACTTGTGATTTCTCTCTCTTAGGCCGGGTCAGGTGCAACTTTGGTTGGCGGGGCATACTGGTGGCTCACAGACTTCTTTCAGTACACCGAGGTCAGCTTTCACAGCCGTGTAGCCCAAGTTATTTTTACATTTAGGTCCGGCATCCCCAGTGTCTGGATATCCTGCTTGGTGTACCCCTTCAAATCTTCGAAAGTTCCTAGGTGGATTTTCCCTCGTGAGCCCATTCTCTCCTACAAGTTTAAGGATTTGTCATTTGTTCCTCAGGACAACAACCTTTCGTTCTGCCTTCATCACGCTGCCTGTTGGGTCAGACACACCTGCTACCCAGAGTCCTGTGGGGTTTGCCATCCTTTGCCCTTTTTTTTTCTCCTGTGGGGAGCACCTGTAGCTATCAAGCTAATATGCGATACATTAGACATGGGAATTAGTCTATGGAGTTCAACCTACCTGGGACCACAAGTCAGAACCTGGCCCCCTCAGAGAGGCATAGGGAGCAGTGGCTTTGGAAAAACCCCTGTGGTGGGGGATTTTCCTTATCTGCCATCAACTGGGGTTAGGCACCCAGAAAGGTAGGCATAACGAAACAACCCCACTTGGTAAGAAAATTACAATTAAAAATCAAAAGAGAGGTAGAACTACCTCCAATCGTAAGGAAACACGCAAATGTCACACTCCACCACCGCTTCACTCGTCCGTGCAGCCCTCCTCTCTCCGAGAGGGGAAGAGGGAAGCCCGGACCTTCCAGTGCCAGCTACCTAGCACTCCAGTTCCTTCGCTAATGTGGTCTGGGGCAGAAATCTTCTTCGGCCTCAAATTCCAAGGCGGTGTTTTGCCTTAGTGGTGACCTCTGCAGGTGTTGTTGTGTGTGGTGGCCAGATGTCCTCAAGAATACCGGGGCTGCATGCAGTTAGAGGCATCCTTCTCTAGCCTTTAAACTGTGCATGGCGCGCATATATATATATACTGTAACCCCGCGATTATCCGGGATTCGAACATCCGAAAAACGCCTTAATACGGCCAAAATCGCAATCGGATAAAGTTATCACAATATCCGGCCAAAATAGCCACAGGAAGGATTAACGAGAGTTTGGACGGATATAGGTATATGAAAACATGAGGCGGGCCATACGGTATTAATCCCGTCTGCCAGTGACTCGAGCGCATGGTGTAGAGGGGTGGGGTGGGTGGGTGATGTCGGGATGGTGGAGGAGAGCGTCGGGAGGGACCACCTGTGTATAGGAATTACCATTAATTTTAGAACAAAAACAAATGAAATAAGTACTAGTAATTATGTAAAAACAAATAAATAAGTTTTCTAAAAGCAATGTGCACAGGCTGAAGTTTCCTTAAAAAATATTCTCCTGGCAGCCTACGTAAGGTGGTATAGCGCCCCACGCCAAGTGGACCAGTCCAACACTGGTCAAACCCATGTGCGTCCATCCCTCGTGTTATACACAGTGCTGTGCATTAGTGAAATATTTTTTTAAATAACTGGTCCCTCCCGACGCTCTCCTCCCACCCTCCCGACTACCAGACATAGTTCTTGGCCAAAATGTTCAAAGTTACTATGAAAATAAAAA
>WNGS01161107.1:17377674-17394823 GCA_020271785.1 Procambarus virginalis
GGTCTACCTGCCGGGTCGGGTTTGGATTTGGCTGTTTTGGTTTCTTCGGGGACGTCCCTTCCACCTCTCTTGCGATTGCTGGGTTCGGCCTCCGGGTGCCTTACGTCGGCTGCTGCCTCGCCGGCTTCCTCTTCAGGTTTTTCGGGGTTCAGTGCCTTGGCGGCTATTTGAGCCCTCGCCTAATGTGTTAACGGATGCGTCGTCTCTCGGCTGGGGCTTTGTGACCAGTGTTCATCTGGCCAGCCAGAGGCGGTGGGGTCCGTTCTTCCGTCGGGCCGACAGCGCGGTGCAGGAGTTCGTGGCAGTGTGGATGTCGCTTCAGAGGGTTCGGGTTCCTCGCGGATTGACAATTCGGCTCCATTCGGACTGCTCCCCAGTGGTTCATTGCCTAAACCGTTGGGGTTCGATGTGATCCTTGGCTCTTTGGGGCTGGTCGCTTTGGGTGACACGTCTGCCGAGTTCTTGGGGTTTGGCTCTCCTGGCCATTCATGTTTTGGGGGGGGGGCGGGTGTCCAGTGTCCTGACGGATGGTATATCTCTGCTCATTCCCCTGTCCACGGAATGGACGGTCGACGCTGACTCGTTCAGTTGGCTCTGCCGGAAGTACGGGCTCCTAGAGGTGGACCTCTTCGCGTTGGCATGGTCGAGGCGTCTCCCGGTATGTGTTACCATCGGGGCCTATCCCCGACTGTGAGGCTGTCGGGGTTGATGCCTTCAGGCAGGACTGGTCGAGGTAGGGTTACCCGTATTGTACCTCTTCCCCCCCCACCCCTGGTTCCGCTGTTGCTCCATATCCTAGCTTGCTTGGGGACTTTCCAACGGAGGGTAGCCCTCTTGACTCCTTGCTGGCTGGCCCAGCCTTGGTTTCAGGCACTGCTTGCTCGGTGTCCAAACCCAGGGGTCTTCCCGCGGCTCTGCCTCTTTCAGCAGATTGAGCCAGTCCGTTAAGTAGCTGGTTCGATCTTCTCAAGTCTTCGTGTCTGGTCTTTCTGACACGGGTCTATCACCATTTGTATGGTGAGCAGGTGGCTTCTTTGATGGTGTCCCACCTGCGTGTCTCACCTGCGTGTCTCATCTCTGCAGCAGTATGAAGTTACCTGGTGGTCCTTTCATTATTTCTTGTCCCTTCATAGGTTTACTTCTTTTTCGGATCGGTTGTCTTGTCCTTCATGTCTTGGTGGTTTCAGGACCCATCATTTTATGCCAAATACTCTCGCCTCGTATCGTGCGGTGTTGGCCACATGATATTTAAGCTTGAGCTTGCATTCGGGGTGAATGTTACTTCTTCGTTCCGCAAGTTGTCTTGTGCGTGTTTCACCTCCGGCCTGCTCATGCGCCACCGGAGCCGTCCTGGACATTGGTCTGGGTACTCTGTTTTCTATCTTTTCCTCGGTTTGTTGTGGCACCTTTGTTCAAGATTGTTTTGCGCTGGTTCTTTTCCTGTTAGCATTGGCCTCTGGGGGTCAGGTTGGGGAGCTTCATGCTCTTCTCCAGCGCAGAGATCTCTGCTTCTTTGGGCCTGATGGTAGGTTTGTTCGTTTGCAGCAGTTTTCTTCTTTCTGGCGAAGAAGAGACTGCTGCATTGCAGTGGGTCCTTGGATTGTTGATGCGTGATTGGTTCAGCCAGGGGTGCATCATGTTGTGTCCGAGTGCGGCTCTTCGCCGTTACCTGCGTACCACGGCCTCGGTGGCCAGGGACACGCTTTGGGTTGGCCCGGTTTCCCGTCTTCCCTATTCCAGGGTTCGGGTCTTTTCCAGGTCGTCCGCAGGGTTATTAGGTCCAGCCAGCCTGCTGTCTATCCTCGTGCCAATGGTGTTCATAAGATTCTTGCGTTGGTTGCCTTCTTCGGAAACTTGTCTTGGGCTGACATTCAGGCATGACCGCCTCCAGGGTAAATTCCCCACTTGTCTTCTCTTCTGTTAGTAGCTCCAGGGAGCCGAAAGGGCTTCCCCCAGAAAACCAACTTTGAATGTAATGAAATGCCATTTTCTGGGAGAGACCCGGAGGCTCCCGGAACTCTTATCTCCCTCTGGTCGGCGGTTTTTGCATGTTTTGACATCCAGACTCAGAACTAGGGTTGGGTGGATAGCTGGTATGGGGGGGGGGAGGGAAATCTAACTCAGATTAATAGTAATAAATTTTATTAATATCAAAGGACCACCCTTTTATAAAAGGGAAATAATATAAAGAAATAAATGAAATTGAAATAAATTAGAGAATCAGTGCCTATGGATCTCTTGAATAATTACTCATGATAATATTAAAGCAATAAATGGACTGTAGAATAATATGAAATATGAGCAGATTCACCCTACACATT
Organism: Procambarus virginalis; assembly: GCA_020271785.1. Taxonomy (NCBI): domain Eukaryota; kingdom Metazoa; phylum Arthropoda; class Malacostraca; order Decapoda; family Cambaridae; genus Procambarus; species Procambarus virginalis. Next base: position 17,379,996 of record WNGS01161107.1, read on the forward strand.
TGGGGGGTTAATAGCACAGAGAAACTAATGCTTTCTCGCACAAATAATAAGATGCTAATGTGCACTCACTATAACATTAATGAGATACTAATGTGTATCAATAAGATACTAATGCATATCTACAATAAATTATAAGATACTAATGCATATCTATGATAAATCACATGGTAAAGAATATATAGAATATTAGTAAATATATGATCTTATATTGAAGATGATCAAATAAATGTTAATTAATTTAACACTTTCACGCTCCCGGGTCGTAAATAAAGACGCGTAAATAGGGGTATTTTGTCCAGTTGGCGCACGAGCGTCGTAAATTTATGCGCAATTAAAAAAATATTTGTGTAAAATCCAATTCTTATTCGATCGACTTGGGGTTAGTATGAAAATGTTTGCCATTAAATTTCCATTTTCTCTATAGGCTTATGGTCTATTGGGAGAACGGCATTGTATTGTAACTTAGTGGAAAGACTATTGTATTGTTGACACGGCGAGGGTAATCGCCCACTTCACACACTCTTGGTGTGGGCCGCGATCATGATTCTACATTTATATGCATATGTCCATGTAGGGAATTTAATTGCGATCACAGTGATACCAAATTTAAAGCTGTAGGACAAGTGTGGAGTTGACAACCTTGAAAAGAATGGAAACATTTTGTCGCTGTTTGGAGCTCACGGCTAGTGATCGATGTAGTTCTTCAGCTTTTTGTGTGATTTAACTCGTGCTGGTGGTACATATGTTTTATATGTTCTTATAGATCATTCTATTGCGAACACTTTGGTACAAAAATGAAATCAGTACATCGAAAAATAAGGTCAGGACAGCAAAAAGAGTATGCACTTTTCAGTGTTGCGCTCGGTCACCCAAAAACGCCGGGCGCATGAGGGGGGGGGTCCCAAAAGTCCATATCGCCATGCGCGTTAAAGTGTTTTAATTGTATTTTACTCGATCAAAACTAAACAACAGTTGAGCTGTGTGGTGAAGTAGTAGCAAGGGTCTGGGCAGTAGCGTCAAGATAACTTTTGAAACAGGACGTCCCAGAACACGCATGTGGTAGAGGCTTATCTCCCTTCTTGTCATTTCAGCGTCACAAGCTGAAATATGGGTAGATTGTAAAATTAGCTTATACAAAGATAAACTTACACCTATTTCTAAGTGAAATGATGGAAGCGACCTAACACAAGACTCACTTGTTGATATTTGACTCCATGCGGTGTGATGACAAACATCCTACCTGTTAAACTTTTGTGATTACAAAATATATAACGATAAGTACAGTAGTAGCTTAAAGTCTTGGTGTTTGCCGAGCCAAGTGTCAGAGTAATAACGAAGCTGCTCCAACACTCTGGCATCCGTTGCTGAGAGGAGGATGCAATTATGGGCTGGTAAAATTTGCACCCTTCAGACACTGGTTCTCTGCCAGAATAATGGCTGCTTCTTCTCCCGTCTCGCCCGCGCATGCGCAATAGCACTGAGTATTGCAACGGAGAATTTTACTCCTATAATTTACTCAATTATGCGAGATAATAAGGATAAGGTTTATTATAAGAGAGCTAATTTTTAATTAACTTCAAGTCGTATAACTATTAATACGAAACAAAGTTCATATAGACGAAAAAGTTATAAAGGGAATTCTTTCCTCCATGTATCTCTTTGATAACAGTATGTACTGTATATAGTGATCTTCAGCAAATAATGTTATATCATTGGTAAACATATTATCAGCTAATAATTGTTAAGGAAGAATGCTGATATGAAGGGAGAATTGAACGCAATTCTTTGAAATGTAGACATTTTTTCCTCCTTCAGTCGGGCTGGCTGACGTAACTTCTCCATAGATAGTAGGACAAATTTGGTGTGGTAATTACGCAGTTGGATCTGGATTAATATTATTATTCTACTGATTAGTAGTATTAGTAAAATATAATAATTAGTACAAGGATTATCTATTGAAATACTAAAAGTGAGAAATAAGTGTTGGATATTTCCAACATGGGGCTTCCCCTTCCCCTCTTGGGGAGGGGGGAGCTGCGCAGACAGCAGCGCAGTGACGGTTGTGACGTCATGCTCATTTGCTTGTAATTACCTAAATGTAATTACCTAAGTGTAGTTACAGGATGAGAGCTACGCGCGTGGTGTTCCGTCTTCCCAGTACTCTGTCATATAACGCTTTGAAACTACTGACGGTCTTGGCCTCCACCACCTTCTCACCTAACTTGTTCCAACCGTCTACCACTCTGTTTGCGAAAGTGAATTTTCTGATATTTCTTCGGCATCTGTGTTTAGCTAGTTTAAATCTATGACCTCTTGTTCTTAAAGTTCCAGGTCTTAGGAAATCTTCCCTATCGATTTTATCAATTCCTGTTACTATTTTGTATGTAGTGATCATATCACCTCTTTTTCTTCTGTCTTCAAGTTTTGGCATATTTAATGCCTCTAACCTCTCCTCGTAGCTCTTGCCCTTCAGTTCTGGGAGCCACTTAGTAGCATGTCTTTGCACCTTTTCCAGTTTGTTGATGTGCTTCTTAAGATATGGGCATCACTTGTATCGTTTGGGGAGTTCTGTCCAGCAGTTCGGTTTTTTGTAGCAATTTTGTTTATCCAGATAGGATTTGTTTGGGGGTGCCTACCTTTCTGGGTGTCTGACCTGGTTGATGGCAGACATACAATGCTTCCAACCACACGGGGGTTTCTATAGGCCATTGCTCTCCTCCCTCTCTGAGGGGCCAGGTTCTGACTCGTGGTCCCTGGTAGGCCTAGAACTCCATTCCCTTTGACTGATGCCAGGGTCTAATACATTCATATCAGCCTGGATAGCTCCAGGGAGTCTCCAGGTCTCACCCAGAAAATGGCGTTTCATTACATTTAACACTGGTTTTTTATCCAGAACTACCCATGATTTCTTTGTTTATTTGAATTCTTTAATCAGAATTTGTCAAACAGGTGCACAGTGCAGGATTTAAACTGATTTTTTACATAATTTGTAGGTTATGTGTGGCCTATTTTCTCCTATTCCACATTCCATAAGCAGACATTTATTCACATTAAGTTCCATTTGCCATGTGGTGCTCCATACACTTATTTTGTTAATGTCTTCTTGATGGACATGACAATTGTCTAGGTTTCTTATCTTCCCTAGTATTATAGCATCATCAATGAACATGTTCATATAATTCTGTGTTATTTCTGGTAGTGTTTATGTAGACAACGAATATTACAGTACAAGAACTGAACCGTGTGGTACTCTACTCGTAACATTTGATAATAGGACACACACAACTTAATTTGAAGGTTGTATATGGCCTATTATCTCTTATTCCATATTTCATAACATGTTATTTATGGTATTTATTCACATAAAATTCCATTTGTGTGTAATTACCTAAGTGTAGTTACAGGATGAGAGCTACACTTGTGGTGTCTCGTCATCCCAGTATATTGTTGTATAATGCTTTGAAACTAATGACGGTTTAGGACAACCCCACCTTCTCACTCAGCTTGTTCCAACCGTCTACTACTCTGCAAAAGAAAACATTGTAATATTTTTTCGGCATCTTTGTTTCCTTAGCTTGAATCTGTGTCCTCTTGTTCGTGAAGTTGCTGGTTTCAGGAATTCCTGTGCAGTGATGCTGAATATTTCTATATTCTTCAATAATATTATTCATAACCTGCTTCTTGAGTCATGGTATTGAGTCAGTGTATATCTTACAGGGAATGCGCATTGCCATGAAACCAGAAGAATTTGAAGCACAACTTGAATCGGCAAGAAGAGAAGCAATTAAATCTTTTGGTGATGATGTCATGCTAATTGAAAAGTTTGTAGAACGACCGCGACATGTAGAGGTTCAGGTAGGAACTTGTGGTGTAAGTTTAAAAGTTAATATTACAATATAGAAGATTTTTCTCCTAACTGGTATTTAACCTCTGTGCTGGGCTGCATTTATTGTGACATTCTAGTAGTGCACTGAAAATAAAGTGTTCCCAAAATTTTATCTTTGTAAAATGTTAACATCCCTTCCCAGAACATGTATATGTAAAAATACAAAAAAATAAAAAAAACGTACTTTGGCTGTGGGGACATGGAGAAAGTGCGATGTGATGCACAGGCGCACAGCCCCTGATGATGTAATGCTCCCACGGGCAGTCACGTGGGCCATTCAAGTCTCAAGAGTTGCCACAAATATATTTACATTTATTTTTTCAATGCATTTTCAATGTTTTTATAATTTTGTTTTTTTATATCATATATGATGCACACTTATGTCCTTTATAATATGTGTACAATAGAATGTTCATAATGTTCCAAAGAACTCCGATACATGTCACTAATGTGTCTTCAACACATGTTCATTGGTGCAATATTACCTGTTCAATATATATTTACAATATGTACACTTTCACACACTGTATTACACACTCAGTACTTCGGAAGTGAGTGAGTAATCAAAGCAGTAGTCCATGGTACACGGCGCAAATTCGCTCTCGATGCACCCGTTACACACAGATTTTCACTTCCTATTTCTTTTTTTTGTGTGCTTGCAAATAACACACTCGTGTACACACTTGGCTTTAGTACCTGTAGGTGGTAAGCTTGTGAAGTGTAAGGTAGTCTTGAAAAGATTGCTTTGTAAGATATTCTAGAAGAGATTCAGGTATTCTGGAAGAGATTTGGCAATTCTTGAAAACATCTAGGAAAAGCTCAATGTCAAAAAAAGTCTTCCCATCAGTTTTATAGATTCCTGTTTCAATATCGTTTGTAGTGATTATTATCTCTGTCATTTATCCACTAGTTTTGACATGTCTAGCACCTCCAATCCTCTGTTTAATTCTTGTGTGTTAGATCTAGTAGCCATTGAATAGCATGGTTTGGCTTTTTTTCTTTTATTGATAATACGAATATGTGTACAAGTGTGTATAAGTGTCAGGTGTGTGTAATTATTATGTTTTTGTTAGTCCTTAATTTTTTTTAAATAGGCTTCAGGACTTTACTATCGAACTCATTTGATTGAGGAAATTTAATTTCATTTATGAAGTGTTAAGTCTTACTGTCGATGTGAATAAAAGTGCAGATATAATTAATGGTCGACATTTTATTAATACAGAATATTTCCTCTCTCCTGGTTGATACCTGGTTGATGGGGTTCTGGGAGTTCTTCTACTCCCCAAGCCCGGCCCGAGGCCAGGCTTGACTTGTGAGAGTTTGGTCCACTAGGCTGTTGCTTGGAGCGGCCCGCAGGCCCACATACCCACCACAGCCCGGTTGGTCCGGCACTCCTTGTAGGAATAAATCTAGTTTCCTCTTGAAGATATCCACGGTTGTTCCAGCAATATTTCTTATGCTTGCTGGGAGGACGTTGAACAACCGCGGACCTCTGATGTTTATACAGTGTTCTCTGATTGTGCCTATGGCACCTCTGCTCTTCACTGGTTCTATTCTGCATTTTCTTCCATATCGTTCACTCCAGTACGTCGTTATTTTACTGTGCAGATTTGGTACTTGGCCCTCCAGTATCTTCCAAGTGTATATTATTTGATATCTCTCTCGTCTTCTTTCTAGTGAGTACATTTGGAGAGCTTTGAGACGATCCCAATAATTTAGGTGCTTTACCTCGTCTATGCGTGCCGTATACGTTCTCTGTATTCCCTCTATTTCAGCAATCTCTCCTGCTCTGAAGGGGGAAGTGAGTACTGAGCAGTACTCAAGACGGGACAACACAAGTGACTTGAAGAGTACAACCATTGTGATGGGATCCCTAGATTTGAAAGTTCTCGTAATCCATCCTATCATTTTTCTGGCTGTCGCAATATTTGCTTGGTTATGCTCCTTAAACGTTAGGTCGTCAGACATTATTATTCCCAAATCCTTTACATGCTGTTTTCCTACTATGGGTACATTTGATTGTGTTTTGTACTCCGTATTATGTTTAAGGTTCTCATTTTTACCGTACCTGAGTACCTGGAATTTATTTATTTCGATGTTTCGAATTTATCTCATTTCGATGTACTGTATATGTATCTTTTTCTTTATAGGTTTTCGGTGATCATCATGGTAACTATGTTTACTTGTTCGAAAGGGATTGTTCAGTTCAGCGCCGCCACCAGAAAATTATAGAAGAAGCCCCAGCTGTAAGTTTCAACTTAGTTCTATACAATTCTTATTACTATTATTGCACAAAGGACTCAATGGTTTCAAAATAACGTTCATGACAGATGCTGGATAACTGAAGCAGTGCAGGCGATGAGTCACAATAACGTGGCTAAAGTATGTTGACCAGACCACACACTAGAAGGTGAAGGGGCGACGACGTTTCGGTCCGTCCTGGACCATTCTCAAGTCGATTGTGAGAATGGTCCAGGATGGCCCAGAATGGTCGATTGTGAGAATGGTCCATTCTCAAGTCACAATTGACTTGAGAATGGTCCAGGACGGACCGAAACGTCGTCGCCCCTTCACCTTCTAGTGTGTGGTCTGGTCAACTGAAGCAGTGTGTGTATCAACAATCACTACCACCTACTTCCATACAGTTGCCTGGGATGGTTCCTCGGTAGATCCCAAAGCCAAGTGCAGGTGCAGCCATGCCATGGGAAGATGCAGCAGCTAATGAGACCCACCCTCATGCTAGGCCAAATATCTGGCATGCACTGTGAAGTGAGGGAAGCTTGGGGATCAGAGATCAATCCGAAACCAGGTGACAGGCAGGCAAGACAGCCTTGGTGACAGGTGGGTAAGACAGCCCCATTGGCAGGTAGGCAAGAGACCCCTGTAGACAGGCAGGCAAAATAGCCCAGGAGACACATGGGCATGATAGCCCTGGTGACAGGCTGGCAAGTCAGGCCCAAAGATAGGCAGGCAAGACAGTTGAGTTAAGAAGCAAAATCTGGAAATGCATCCGTGTGGTTGTGGCAAAATTGCCCCAGAGACTGGTGAGAAGACGACCCCATTGACAGGTGGACAAGACAACTGCCAGTGACAGGTGGGCAAGACAGACTCTGAGATAGGCAAGAAAAACAGTCGTTGAGACAGTTAGGGAAGGCAGGTGGGCCAAAGAGTAAGACCTGGAAATACATGTGTGTGGGATTCTACTGGATCTGTACATAGACTGTACCAGCTCTCACTGCGACCACTGGTACAGTCTATGCTCTCTGATCTCAATTGTATGGGGACCACAACCATTCAAGTTATCCAAACATTTGACTTGGCCAAATTTCTTATAAGGAATGTGAAAAGAAAGATAAATTCACAATTTTTTTTTTTTGGGGGGGGAGAGGTACTACAACCAGCATACTGTATGTATTACTGTACTGTATTCATACCACATACAGTAAATTTATATTTACTGTATGTGGAAATACTGTATGTATTTCCACATACAGTAAATATAAATTTGCTTGGTTAGGGGAGGATGTTCATAGAATGCAATAACATTTTAATAACAATTAAAAAATTTCAACTTGCCTTGGTGGAGTGTATCTACTTGATTGATGAAGGACTTCAGTACTGTTCATTTGCCTTCCTTGGATGGAGTTCTGGGAGTTGTTCTATTCCCCAATCCCGGCTCAAGGCCAGGCTTGGCTTGTTTAAGCTTGGTCCAGCAGGCTGTTTCTTGGAGTGGCCCGCAGGCCCACATATCGACTACAGTCTAGTTGGTCCAGCACTTTTTGCAGAAGACTGTCTAGTTTTTTCTTGAAGATTACCACTTTTGTCCTGGCAATATTTCTTATACATGCTGGGAGTATATTGAACAACTTTGTGCCTTTGATATCCTTAGTTTTTCTCTGATTGTGCCTGTGGCACCCCTGCTCTCCTCTTCAATGGCTCTCTTCTGCATTTCCTTCCATATCATTCACTCAAGTATGTTGTTATTTTACTGTACTAGTTCGGGGCCTGGTCCTCCAGTATTTTCTTTGCATATATTATTTGATATCTCTCCTGTCTCCTTTTTAGAGAGTATGTTTTGAGAGATTTAATGATTTAATATTGAGATTGTATGTTTTTGAGATGATCCCAATAATTTAGGTGCCATATATATTCTCTGTATTCTCTCTTTCTCAGCAATCTCTTTCTGCTTTCAAGGCAAAAAGTGAGTACTTGTGCCATACCATCTTGAACAGTGCTCAAGATGGTATGGCACAAGTTATTCGAATAGTATGAGCATTGTGATGGGATCCCTGGATTTGAAGGCTCTTATAATCGATCCTATCATTTCTGTGGGGAGCCCCGCCGGCTCCCTGAAGCTATCCCACTGATACAATGCTATCCTATTTGGGGTCATCAGTCCCAGAGTTCTATTAACAGTTAATGATCTCCAAAACACCAGGAGGCTGTTTATAACAATAAAATCAGTTGATTGGGCAGTTTTCATGCTTGTAAACTGCTTAATAAATGTAACCATAGCCGTCAAAGATTGAGGAAAGCTGTACAAAGTGTGTACTGTACAAAGTGTGAAAGCTGGGGGGGAGTCGGTTGGCCGAGCGGACAGCACGCGGGACTTGTGATCCTGTGGTCCTTGGTTCGATCCCAGGAGATGGCGAGAAACAATGGGCAGAGTTTCTTTCACCCTCTGCCCCTGTTACCTAGCAGTAAAATAGGTACTTGGGTGTTAGTCAGCTGTCACGGGCTGCTTCCTGGGAGTGGAGGCCTGGTCGAGGACCGGGCCGCGGGGACACTAAAAGCCCCGAAATCATCTCAAGATAACCTCAAGATACATGTTCGTAAGTACTTTCGAAACTGCTTCGTGAATCTGGCCCCTGGCCTCCTCAGAGAGGTGCAGGGAGGAATGGTCTATGAACAGTTTACATTTAAATTATATCATACTTGCCATCGACCAGGGAAGGTACCCAGAAAGGTAGGCGAAACAAAACGGACCACTGTCTGGTTGAAAATTGCAACTTAAATCCTCAAAAGAGCAAAGGAACTCCTCCAGAAAGGAAACAAACAAGCAATACTTCATTCAACTAGTCCCCCACTCATTAGTGCCACCTCCCTCCCTCATGAAGGGAGGGAGGAGCCAACCCAGGTCAGCCAAGCTACCCACCCTCCAGTTCTTGACTGATGTACTGGCGGTCAGATATCACCTCAGACTATGATTTTCTGTTATGGGATTTTGCCTTGTATGTGACTGTTCCTGCACTTGGGGTGTGCGCTGGTCAGGCGTTCCTGTGTACCCGAGCTGCATGCGTGTAGGGACTCCTTCCCTGGGTGCTCCATGAGTACTGCCCTTGCGTGGTCAGGGTTATCTAACCTGGGGCATTCAGGAATCACTCCCGTTAGAGGACTTTCTTGCTTGTGGTTGTCATTGCCCTTGGGGCGAGTCGGGGATCTTGGGCATTCCACCTTACCCCGAGTAGGGAAGTATTTGTTTGCTGGTGGGATGCACTGCAGCTGGCTCAGTCTGCTTAATTAAGCTATCACGTGGTGGCCGACATTACTCTCCAACTGCTTGTTGGCAGTTGCGGAGTTTCGGGGGTTTTCTTGTGTTTTCTATTTGGTTTGGCAGTTTTTACACAAGGAATGTTATAGCCTCACCTATTGAACAATAAGATTTTATATGGAAATTTCCTAGTGGCTGGTGGTATTAGAGCAACGCAGACATTTATAGAAGCGTACCTTAGGCTGATGGTCCTGTTTCAGTGCTGTAAGTTCAGCAACACTTTGTTATCCGGCAACATAGTGCATACCCACTGAACTGCATTTCTGGGGTGCAGAGATATTAACCCAGCTGGCGACCTTGTTAGATAGTATAGAACGCAGGTGTGGATGAGAGACTTGCAATCCTTTTGTTATGGATAGGCAAGACTCAGAGGAAGTGCTTTTTGAAGATAAGCCTGAGTCTTCCTTCACTCCTCCATGGGGCAAGGCCGGAATTGCTGCTAGCAGTTTCCCCCATGGTTGCCTGAAGGGCTCCCCAGGGTGAATCAGTGGCACCCCGGTGGTGGGAGCATAGACCTGCGGTGGTGGGCATTACGTGGTCCTCGCCTTTGGGACCAAATGACTCTGGTGAGTTATGAGAGTCAGAGAGACTGACTATTCTTTCTCCTGAACCCCCTAGCAGCCCTCTGGCTAGCAGAGCCCCACCCCACCCCTGTAACAAAACTGACTCCAGTTTATTTTTTTCTCTCTGGTTTTGCAGAGGAGTTCTGCCAGGCTCCTTATCAGGCTACGCCTAGGGTGTGGTGGTAGAACTTTTATGTTGCTCAGAGGCTTTACAGCAGCTGCTTGTGCTCGGTTTGCCTGCATCGACAAGGTTTACCAGCTTAAATGGTCACAATGCCTGGGCTTCCTGTAGGACTTCTTCACCCTATGGGCCCTGGAAAACCCTGTGGGCTCGGTTGTACCATGGATACTTCTTCAGAGTCCACTCTTGTCTTATGCGAAGTTGTGGGTTGCTAGTCATCCCTTCCTTAGAAAGAGAATCAGCTGTATTGCCTCTACTATGATGCCTGTTGGGTCGGGGACACCTATGACCCAGAGTCATTAAGGATTTGCTCCCTGCTTGTGCTTCAATTCACTCATCCCCTTCTGATAATTTGCGTGGTCAGGCAGCTGCAGCGTTGCCTGGGCATTTTTCCTTGATACAACGGGCTAGGTGTTCGTTTGGAAGCCCTGGAGATGCCCAGACCCTCTTCCTTGCCAGGTGGGCGTGGTTTGCCTTTCTCCTCCCCTCCCCTTCCCTGCTGTTGACTCCCAAACCTGTTTGAGGGTTTCAGAATATTGGCAGGGTTTAGCTCAGGACGAGGCTCGAGTGGCTTTTGGGGGCTTTCCCTTCTGATATGGGCGAGGAGGTGGTTGAGCCTCTCTTTCCCGCCAAGGCTTGCGATGCATACCCCGAGAGCTCGACCTCCATGCAGAGCAAACACTGCACCGACCAGACGAAGAAGACACTGGGGTGACCACCAACTCGGGGGGCCTACCTCGACGAAACAATGCCTGGCACGACCCTTATGGGAGGGCCAAGAGCTATCCTCCCCAAATAACAAACAGATCCAAAATAGGCACAGATAGCTTCAGCAGTCTCCATTATCTGTCTCAACCTTGATGTCTTCCTCCTGCTCCAGGTCTGATTTTCCTGGATATGCTGTGCTTCCACTATTAGTCTTCTTAATATTTTTAGTATTATGAATTATTTTATTAGTTTATGAACAATTAACCCAAATGTTATAAGAGCTTAATAACCTTATGGTGTCTCATGTCAGTAATACTTAGGCTTGCAACAGTTATATAAAATTAGATTGGAGGTGAACAACGTAAAAGTAAAAAAATCTATACGAAAAAGGTGTGTATGGTGCTAACATCAAGCAAATGCTGCACCAAATGCCGTTATAACAACAAACTCGGAAGGTCTTGTTTGTATCCTCCCTCCTGTCCAAAACATACTTGCATCTCACTGCTGTATTATTCAAGTATTATTGATGATAAAGTTTTGGTTATTGATTCTTTAAAAAATGATGAGATTAATTTGTTCCACTTTCTAGCCTGGCTTGACGTGGGATATTCGACGCTCAATTGGAGAGGCTGCTGTCCGTGCAGCTCGAGCTGTTGGGTATGTTGGTGCTGGGCACTGTGGAATTTATCTTGGACTCATCGCATAACTTCTACTTCATGGAGATGAACACCCGTCTGCAAGTAGAACACCCAATCTCCGAGATGATCACCAACACTGACCTGGGGGAGTGGCAGCTCAGAGTAGTCAAACCTCTTGTAAAAAAAGTAGAGATTATTCATGACTTGTTCATGTTTTGTTTAATTTAGTTTTCACTTCATATTATCTTAACCTTCTGACAGCGGCTATCGAGAAATGGTCATACCCACTTATGTGCAAAAAAAATATAAAAAAATTCCAAAAAATAATGTTTCTCTATAGAATTATAAATTTGTATGGAAAATGTTCAATAATATGGAAAAAAGTGAATATTTAACTTTTCACTGGGTGAAGGTGGTCTTGAAGGGTGTGTGTGTGATGGCTGTGTGTGGCACCAGCAATTTTTATATGTAAGTAAGAAGTAAACAGGCTAAATTGTACTCGTACGAATCTGGAAACATAATACCAGACGCGCGTGAATACTTTCTGTCCATTTATGCGAGACAAACGGCATGAGATAATGTTGCCAACCTACCACCGCTTTGGATATGAATATTCAGAGATAATGTTCATGGCTTTAGCAGTAGTTGATTAGACAGGTATTCTGTATTTATATAATAGTATATTTTAGTATTAAATACTAGGCAGGAAAAAAACAACAAAACTGCTACACATAACTTACATAATTTTGCTTCTTGGGGTGTTCTAGCATCGTGTAAAATAGTGAATTGACAACTCTGCTTGTGTGTTTCAGTGGCGCTAATAAAGTTGCAAGGCAAGGTCACGAGCTGTAATGCCTTTCCCTAAAGTACGAACTCACGAAACCTGTCCTTGCTTTCTTATTTACAGTATAGTTACGTTACTTTAAACTAGGGATGTAGAACCCAGTGAGCATTTATACACACTTCAAACAAAGAATGACCATGTGGGACCGGGTACCATATTTTTGCATTGGCGGGACTCAAGAAACGACCAAAGTGCATGCATTACATTTATTTAACCACAGGAAAAGGTATAATGTCACTAGGAAAATCTCACTTTCCAGATTAATGAATACAGTTCTCTTCAATTAGATATAAATGGAGGTCAGTAACCTGACACAGTGAGGTGAGTACTTCACAAGCACACACGACACAAGCTGTGTGTGTGTGTAATTACCAAGTGTAATTACCTAAGTGTAGTTACAGGATGAGAGCTACGCTCATGGTGTCCCGTCTTCCCAGCACTCTTTGTCATATAACGCTTTGAAACTACTGACGGTCTTGGCCTCCACACCTTCTCCCTCAACTTGTTCCAACCGTCTACCACTCTGTTTGCGAAAGTGAATTTTCTTAAATTTCTTCGGCATCTGTGTTTAGCCAGTTCATATCTATGACCTCTTGTCTTGAAAGTTCCAGGTCTCAGGAAATCTTTCCTGTCGATTTTATCACACACACACTTTCCTGTGTGTGTGTGTGTGTATGTGTGTGTGGAGTCTCGTCTGTCTCTCCCTCACGGACTGCAGGAACGTTCTCTCACGAAAATGCGCGGGATAACTTTTTCACACAGAATCGTACTCATTTACTCTTACATACTCACAAACACAATAAAACATAAAAATTCACACACAAAACAACTGGTATTTTAGCTAAGAGAGACATTACATTAACAACCACAAAAGCTAAACTTTATATGCAGTCATTACATACCTCCCTATCTTCCTTTAATGAAAATCTTGCTTAAATAAAGGTTAAGCAAGATTTCATGCTCTCACAGAGAAAAAAAATACACAATCTTCTACATCACACACAAGAAATAATACAAACTTGCCACACAATTACAGTGGTGCCTCGGTTAACGAAATTAATCCGTTCCGGCACCGAGCTCATGTGTGAAAACGCTCTTCTTGCTAAATGAATTTCCCCATTTAACCCTTAAACTGCGCATGGAGTATATATACGCCTGAGTAACATGTCCGACGGTGCGCATGGCGTATATATACGCATAGGGTGCCATTCCCGATTCAAATGGCCACGGCTACACGGGGTTCACAGTAGCTTCCTCAGGGCTCTTGTAAACAGACGCAATTTAAAAAAAAATCGGGGCAATATTCTCAGGTGTGAGAGGCACAGTACTGTTGGAGCAACCAAGGCTGGCGCACGCAGCATGAGCGATCAGCATTGCTGTTAGCTTGTGACCACAGCATCACCGAAAAATGTCAAAAATATAAATATATAACTGTTATATTTAGTGATGACAATATTACAGATGACCCGTGACTGTGATATAATAACCAGGGTTGTGATAATAGCAGGATTGTTGTAATAATTAGCGCTGTGGGAGGAGTGATGCTGAGAGGACTGGGAGGAGAAGCATCGTTTACTGACTGTGTGGCCACCTGTTATTGTTTACATTCACCATACCAGCTCAGTGGTTCTCTATGGTGAACACAAATGTAGATACTTATATATAAGGTGGGTATTAGTGTAATAAAGCAAAAGGATTATGCTGGGAGGAGCCATTTGGGTGACGGAGGTGACGTCGTCTGCATGATTTGTCAAGCTGTTTAGAGGGTGGCCACTATGCTCTTTGGGCGCACTACAAGCTTAGGTGTACAGTTACAGTGCATAAAAACATGTAGATATTTATATATAATATGTGTATATAGGGTAATAACACTGAAAACAGTATTGTTGGGGGGAGAGAAAGTTTAGTGCATGTGACCTTGAATGAGTGAGGGAGCCGCCAGCTGTGTATACCGACGACTCTTAGTGCCTGAACTACGACTATATCAGTTAGCTGTACAGTTGTGGTGAACAAAATATATACATACTTATATATACGTCTGTATATAGTGTAATAACACCATAAATGGGTATTGTGGGGAGAAAGTTTAGTGCGTGTGTTGAGGGAGTGCAGCGAGGGCTGGCTGGTGTGTGGCGGAACTCTTCGTTGCTCTTCGACTCTCAATACCAACTTAGTGGTTCGTAATGGTGACCAAAATATGCAAATACTTATATATACCTGTGTATAGAGTGTAATAGCAGCAAACAGTATTGTGGGGGAGAAAGTTTAGTGTGTGTGTGACCTTGAATGAGTGAGGGAGCCGCCAGCCGCCAGCTGTGTGTATACCGACGACTCTTAGTGCCTGAAACTAACTATTCAGCATAGCTGTACAGTTGTGGTGAACAAAATATATACATACTTATATATAACATCTGTATATAGTGTAAAACACACCAAATGGTATTGTTGGGGGAGAAA
>WNGS01161107.1:17402781-17415817 GCA_020271785.1 Procambarus virginalis
ATATATGTATTTCTTTGTATTTAAAATAGCCTCTAATGATATTTAATGTTAACTTTATCTGCAGGCAGATGAAGCATTTCATATAGGTGATGCAGCATCCCAGGAATCATATCTCCGTGGAGACAAAATCCTTGATGTGGTGAGACGAATTGGTGCTCAGGCAGTGCACCCAGGCTATGGGTTTCTTTCTGAGAATGTGGAGTTTGCAGAGCAATGTGCACAGGAAGGTATAATATTTGTTGGTCCACCTGCTACTGCAATCAGAGACATGGGTATTAAAAGGTAAGGTTTTGAAATATTAAGTGCATGATTTCTTGTCCATTAATTTATGAAGATTACTATATATGGTATATTCCTCAATTGTCCTCATTACCCTGCTTGATGGGGTTCTGGGAGTTCTTACTACTCCCCAAGCCTGGCCCAAGGCCAGGCTTGACTTGTGAGAAAAGAAACAACCTATTTCAAAGTTGTATGTATATCTCGATATTTGGCATTAAATGCTATTAATATTTATATTTTACAGTACATCGAAGATGATTATGTCGGAAGCATCTTGTACCAGTGATTGGTGGGTACCATGGAGCTAACCAAAGTGATGGGCATTTACGCCAGGAAGCTGAAAAGATTGGATTTCCAGTTATGATAAAGGCTGTGCGTGGAGGTGGTGGCAAGGTAAGTGACAATTAATAGAGGGGGAGTCTGGTTCATGTTTCATCCTCTGTATGTTTGGCTTCAGACTTAAGATCACTAATGATACTATAATTTTAATTCTTGGCTTGATATCATCTTTCTTGACGAAAATGAACACTAGACAGTTACTCTTTAACAGACTCAACTCTTATGACCACAATAGACTTCCTAACCCCCTGCACTTCACACCTCATTATAGCTGACAACCCCAGTGTGCAAAAAAAAAAAAAAAAAGAAATTCAACAAAATAATTTCTTGGGGAACCCTGTGTGGCTTCCCTGAAGTTATACACCGAGATGGTTCCCATCTACAAGGTCATAACAGCCATGGAGTTCTTAGGCCTGTCAAGATCCAGAGCGAGAACCTTGCCCCCTCAGTAGTAGAGAGATTGGTGACATTTTGCTACCTCACCATGGAAGGCATCCAGAAAGTTGGCAAATCAAAACAAATCACTGCTGTTTTAAAAAAGACTGAAGCCTCACAATCTGCCTAATGAACTCCCCCAACTATGTAAACAAATAATCGAATCTCTCAAAACTAGCACGAGTTCATTCACCCCAGATCCCACACTTGTCTGGGGAAAGTAAGGAAGGTGCTTGCCACCTCCAGGGGTCTGAGTTCTCGGTTCGTACGTTGGTGCAGCTGGGGGGACACTTGACTGCTGTAATGGTTCCCGAGTTGCCTCTCTTCCTTGCAGACTCCTCTGTTCAGTTAAGTGGTTTTGGATTTTTGCTCTTGGTGGCTTTTCTTGTACACTGGTGTAGTGAGCCTTGCTTGTAGAGTGCTTGGAGCTACATGTGTTCAGTGTTACCTTCTCTTGTGCTGTCTTTGCATTATAGAGTTGTTATTTAGTGTTTTTGGGAGTTGCTTCCTTAGATGTTGTCTTTGCTTGTGGTGGCCCTTGCCCAGGGTGAGTCACGGGGACTTGTGATTTCTCTCTCTTAGGCCGCGGTCAGGTGCAACTTTGGTTGGTGGGGCATACTGGTGGCTCAGACTTCTTTCAGTACACCGAGGTCAGCTTTCACAGCCGTGTAGCCCAAGTTATTTTTACATTTAGGTCCGGCATCCCCAGTGTCTGGATATCCTGCTTGGTGTACCCCTTCAAATCTTCGAAAGTTCCTAGGTGGATTTTCCCTCGTGAGCCCATTCTCTCCTACAAGTTTAAGGATTTGTCATTTGTTCCTCAGGACAACAACCTTTCGTTCTGCCTTCATCACGCTGCCTGTTGGGTCAGGACACACCTGCTACCCAGAGTCCTGTGGGGGTTTGCCATCCTTTGCCCTTTTTTTTTCTCCTGTGGGGAGCACCTGTAGCTATCAAGCTAATATGCGATACATTAGACAGGACATTAGCTATGGAGTTCAGACCTACCGGGACCACAAGCAGAACCTGGCCCCTCAGAGAATTTCAGGGAGCATGGCTGGAAAAACCCCTGTGGTTGGGGTTTTCCTTATCTGCCATCAACGGGGTTAGGCACCCAGAAAGGTAGGCATAACAAACAACCCCACTGGTAAGAAATTACAATTAAAAATCAAAAAGAGAGGTAGAACTACCTCCAATCGTAAGGAAACACGCAAATGTCACACTCCACCACCGCTTCACTCGTCCGCCGCAGCCCTCCTCTACTCCGAGGGGAGGAGAGGGAACGCCCCCGGACCTTCCAGTGCCAGCTACCTAGCACTCCAGTTCCTTCGCTAATGTGGTCTGGGGCAGAAATCTTCTTCGGCCTCAAATTCCAAGGCGGTGTTTTTGCCTTAGTGGTGACCTCTGCAGGTGTTGTTGTGTGTGGTGGCCAGATGTCCTCAAGAATACCGGGGCTGCATGCAGTTAGAGGCATCCTTCTCTAGCCTTTAAACTGCGCATGGCGCATATATATATATATATATATATATATATATATATATATATATATATATATATATATATATATGATATAATACTATATATATATATATATAATTATATCATCAATGCATGCATGCATGCGCCCTGAGTAACATGTTCCCACCGTGCGCATGGCATATAAATACGACATTGGGTGCCGGGCACAATCCAAATGGCCCGCGGCTACACGGGGTTCACATCAGCTTCCTCAAGGCTCTTGTAAACAGACGCCATGTTTTAAAAATATTGTGTGCAATATTCTCTGGTATGAGAGCCACAGTACTGTGGGAGCAACCAAGGCTGGCGCACTCAGCATGAGCTAACAGCATTGCTGTTCAGCTTGTGACCACAGCATCGCCTAAAAATGTCAAAATAAATATAAACTGCTATTATTTAGCAATGACCAGAATTACAGATGACCCCTGTCTTAACAATGACAGAATTGTGATAATAGCAGGATTGTTGTGATAATTAGCGCTGTGTGGGAGTAGTAATGCTGAGGGAGGGAGGGAGGAGATAGTGTCGTTTATTGACTGTGGGCCACCTGTTATTGCCTGCATTCACCATACCAGCTCAGTGGTTCTCTATGGTGAACACAAATGTAGATACTTATATATAATGTGTGTATTAGTGTAATAACAGCAAAAGGATTATGTTGGGAGGAGCCATTTGGGTGACAGAGGTGACGTCGTCTGCATGACTTGTCTGGCCGTGTAGAGGGTGGCCACTATGCTCTTTGGGCACCCTACAAGCTTAGGTGTACAGTTACAGTGCATACAACATGTAGATACTTATATATAATGTGTGTATATGTGTGTAATAACACCACAAACTGTATTGTTGGGGGAGAAATTTTAGTGCATCTGACCTTGAATGAGTGAGGGAGCCGCCAGCTGACTGTGTGTGTAGCAACGTCTCATAGTGTCTGAACTAACTATATCAGCTTAGTTGTACAGTTGTGGTGAACAAAACATGTAGATACTTACATATGATGTCTGTATATAGTCAATAAAAGCAAAAACAGTATGGTGGGAAGAAAATGTGAGGTGTTGAGGGAGTGGCAGCAAGTGGCTGACTGGTGTGTGGCGACCACTCTTCATTGCTTTTTGATTCACAATACCAACTTAGTGGTTCGTTATGGTGAGCAAAACATGCAGATACTTACATATAACTGTAATTACCAAGTGTAGTTACAGGATGAGAGCTACGCTCGTGGTGTCCCGTCTTCCCAGCACTCTTTGTCATATAATGCTTTGAAACTACTGACGGTCTTGGCCTCCACCCCTTCTCCCCTAACTTGTTCCAACCGTCTACCACTGTTTGCGAAAGTGAATTTTCTTATATTTCTTCGGCATCTGTGTTTAGCTAGTTTATATCTATGACCTCTTGTTCTTAAAGTTCCAGGTCTCGGGAAATCTTCCCTATCGATTTTATCAATTCCTGTTACTATTTTGTATGTAGTGATCATACCACTCTTTTCTTCTGTCTTCTAGTTTTGGCATATTAATGCCTCTGACCTCTCCTCGTAGCTCTTGCCCTTCAGTTCTGGGAGCCACTTAGTAGCATGTCTTTGCACCTATTCCAGTTTGTTGATGTGCTTCTTAAGATATGGGCACCACACAAGCGCTGCATATTCTAGTTTGGCCTACCTTGAGGTTACCTTGAGGTGCTTCCGGGGCTCAGCGTCCCCGCGGGCCGGTCGTCGACCAGGCCTCCTGGTTGCTGGACTGATCAACCAGGCTGTTAGACGCGGCTGCTCGCAGCCTGACGTATGAGTCACAGCCTGGTGATCAGGTATCCTTTGGAGGTGCTTATCCAGTTCTCTCTTGAACCGTGAGGGGTTTGCCAGTTATGCCCTTATGTGTAGCGAAGCGTGTTGAACAGTCTCGGGCCTCTGATGTTGATAGAGTTCTCTCTCAGAGTACCTGCTGCACCTCTGCTTTTCAACGGGGGTATTCTGCACATCCTGCCATGTCTTCTGGTCTCATGTGATGTTATTTCCGTGTGCAGGTTTGGGACCAGCCCCTCAATTATTTTCCACGTGTAAATACTGTATTATGTATCTCTCCCGCCTGCGCTCAAGGGAGTACAGATTTAGGCTCTTAGTCGGTCCCAGTAATTTAGATGTTTTACTGAGTGGATTCTAGCAGTAAAGGATCTCTGCACGCTCTCCAGGTCAGCAATTTCTCCAGCTTTGAAAGGGGCTGTCATTGTGCAGCAGTACTCCACTCTAGAGAGCACAAGCGTTTGAAAAGTATCATCATCGGTATAGCATCTCTAGTGTGAAAAGTTCTTGTTATCCAACCTGTCATTTTTCTTGCAGTTGTGACGGCTACTTTATTGTGTTCTTTAAAGGTAAGGTCTTCCGACATGAGTACACCCAGATCCTTACATTGCCTTTTCGTTCTATGGCAATGTAAAGGATCTGGGTGTACTCATGTCGGAAGACCTTACCTTTAAAGAACACAATAAAGTAGCCGTCACAACTGGCCTAACAAAAGTCGTGAACAATTTCTTTAGTATATCGCCATCCATGTATTTAAAAGCAATTCTGAAGTTAGAAAGCGTGGCATAGGCTCCTCGCACAATATTCTTTGTGGTCCTCAGGTGATAGTTTTCTATCTAGAACCACCCTAGATCTCTTTCTTTATCAGAATTCTTTAAAGATTTCTCACATAATATATAGGTTGTGTGAGGTCTATGTTCTCCTATTCCACATTCCATAACATGGCATTTATTAACATTAAATTCCATTTGCCAAGTGGCGCTCCATGTACTTATTTTGTCCAGGTCTTCTTGAAGGGCATGACAATCATCTAAGTTTCTTATCCTTCCTATTATCTTAGCATCATCAGCAAACATGTTCATATAATTCTGTATACCAACTGGTAGATCATTTATGTAGACAATAAACATCACTGGTGCAAGAACTGAACCCTGTTGTACTCCACTTGTGACATTTCTCCAGTCCGATACATTGCCTCTGATCACTGCCTTCATTTTTCTATCAGTCAGAAAATTTGTCATCCATGTTAGAAGCTTACCTGTCACCCCTCCAATATTTTCCAGTTTCCAGAACAACCTCTTATGTGGAACTCTGTCGAAAGCCTTTTTTAGGTCCAGATGCAGTCAACCCAACCATCTGTTTCCTGTAATATCTCTATTGCTCGATCATGGAAACTGAGTAAATTCGATACACAGGATCTTCCAGATCGAAAACCATACTGTCTGTCTGATATTATATCATTTCTCTCCAGGTGTTCTACCCATTTAGTTTTAATTATTTTTTCCAATATTTTGACTATTACACTTGTCAATTATACTGTGTACTGTATATAGTGTAATAACAGCAAAAATATTCGTTTATTGTTTTATGAACATAATAATTGAATCACTAATATGCACATCATACTTTTGAGTACAGTATATTGATGATTCACCTCTTTTATTATATAAATATATCACACTACACACTGTTGAATAATATTACTGCAAAAAACTAAGAGAAACTCGGAGACATTGAAATAATTAGGGAATAATATCTTTGTGGCAACTCCTGCCTGACATTTTGGGTGACGCTAACTGTCTCTGACGACCGCTCTATCAACGCCCACATTTTGCCAGACTTCCTCGGCCTATTGCGGCCAAAATATGTCGCCTACGATTTTTTTCCCCGTGCTCAAGGAACTCAAATTAACATTTTTAGAAGACAAAAAAAAAAAAATTTAGAATTTTTTTTTCTTGTGCACAGGGGTGTAAATATCCTCAGGACCCCTTAGCAACTTAGCAGCTTAAGGGCTAGGCACCCTCTGAGTACTGACCTTGCATGTTAGGAGGTTCTATTCCCTACTGCATTCGGGAACCATTTCCGTAGGGATTTTTGCTTCTTGGCATTTACCCCGCCCTTGGGGCCAGCTGGAGTTGCGTGGCCCTTGTTTGGTTTTGGGTGGGGAGTGGTATCATGCTGGTTAGGGCATCAAGGTGTTGTGCAGCCTGCCTACCTATGCGTCAGCTGGTTCCTGTTTCCTCTGGGGACGTTGTACTTTTGCGGGGGTTTTCATTTGTTTTTGTTTTTATTGCCTGGTGGGGGTCTGCCTGGTGTGGCTATAGTTCCACTTCTAATATTTTGTTGGCCCTTTGCTAGGCCCCCGTGATTGTACACGTCATAGGCGTTTCAGTGTTTTGATCTCCCACTTGTTAACTTTGGGTCTTAATCGGTTAGCAACACCTTGCCTGGGCTTCCCGTAGCAGTCAGCCTACAGGCCCCTGGAAAACTCTGTCGATGCTCAGTGGACCTATGGATACGTCTTCCAAGTTCTAGCCCGCCTTGTGAGGGTTCGAAGGTTGTTGTGTGCCCCTTGTCTCTGGGGTGACGATCGCCTCTTTTGCCTCTCTCATGCTGCCTGTTGGGTTGACGACACCTTTGACCCAGAGTCTTCAGTCATGTTCTCTGCTTGTACTCCAGATACATTCTGATGACATTCCTGTTAGGGTACAGGCAGCATCCGCGTTGCATGCTAGGTTCAGGTTGCTACAACGCGCTAGGTTGGTTCCCACCCGGATGTCCTGCGCTGCCCTTCTTTGGTTATAGGGACCTGGACCTGGGGCGTTAGTTTGCTTCGACTTTGGTTCAGTCCTTGCTCTCAGGTCCTTTTCCCCCCTGTTGTTCACCCTGAAGGCTTCGGCTCCCAAACGTCTGAGGGTATTGGAGTCGGGGTAGGGTTTAGTTGTACTGATACTTGGGCAGCTTCTGGGGCTGCCCCATTCATGTTGGGGATGGAGGAATTCGAGCCAGTTCCTCCTACCGAGGCTTCTGGGTCCCACCAGCAGCCCGCTGGTGGGCCTGCTGGTGGGCTGCTTCTTTTCAGCCTTTCCCCTGGACTCTGCATTTTATTCAGGGGTAGAGGGTATGGAGGACTGCTCTGCCCCGGGTCCCAACTATGGGAATTCCGGGGCTGGGGAGGAGTCCCCTGTGGGCCTTGGGCCCCATTTAACCCCGCTTGGGTATTGGTGCCCTCTTCACGGGGCTTATTGTTGCAGAGGGAGGGGTTTTCTTACCCCTCTTCCCTTTATGAGTATGATTTGGGGTTAGCTCCTCCCCGGGTTCAGTTCCAGGGTTCCTTGGGTTCTCGGCCTATCCTTCTGGAGGTTTTCTGCCTCTCGTATCTCCCCTAGTAACGTTCAGGAGGCTATCGCTGCGGACCTCCTGCGAGACCCGGATTCTGCCTCAGTGATGGATCTGTCCTTATTTGAGTTCGGTTCTTCTTCCCCGTATTGGGAGCTTTTGGAGGTTCTGGAGTCTTCCTGGCTGGCAGACTGCCCATTCTTTTCTTTGGGTAGTGTGGCATGGGTTCTGTCAGACCCGCACGCTTGAGTGGCGAGAAACTTCTACCGTTCTGCAAGTTTACCTGGGGGCGAATTTAAGCGCCTTAATGGATGCTTGTTCGCCTCTGTGCTTTCTTGGGATGTTGGCCTTGTGCAGATGGATATGCAGGTTCCTACCCTTTCGGCGTCCTTGGTTGTTGAGGATTTGCATGCCCGTGGGTACTTGGCTTCGGTCTTGCGCTTCTTTTCCCTTCTTGAACTGTCTTCGGCCTGGCTTGAGGAGGACGTGGAGGCATTGAGTGCTGGGCCTTCTTCTAGTGTACTGTCCTCGGCGTTGGCCGTGCTGTTGAAGCTGTTTGCGGCTATCCTGAAGGAGGGCAGTCTCTCTGTTCTTTGTTTCTCGCCTCGCCTGCCATCAGGCTGGGCTTGCTTTCCCTATGGAATCTACTTGGGCCCTAGCTCTTAGGTTCATTCTGGACATGTCCCATCTGAACCCCTGGATTCCTTGCCCCTCCTTTTGGATGATCACTCTGTCTCAGATCCATCTTCTTTTGGAGCCGGGTGCCTAGATGATGTCCCCTGGACCTCGAGGATGTGTTTTGGCACGTTCCTTTCATCCGGTGTTCAGGGACTGGCTCGGTTTTGTTTGGGGGTGACAGGCTTACCGCTTTCATTGCCTTTCATTCAGCTTGAATCCGGCACCTTGAGTGGTCACACACCTTACCCGGTCATGGTGACTGTCTACATCTCTTAGGGGTTCGGGTTCTGGCCTAGGGAATTGATAAAATTGTTCCCGAGACCTGGAACTTCAAGAACAAGAGGTCACAAATTTAAACTAACAAAACAAAGCTGCCAGAGAAATATAAGAAAATTCACCTTTGTAAACAGAGTTGTAGATGGTTGGAACAAGTATCAATTTTATCGATTCCTGTTACTATTTTGTACGTAGTGATCATATCGCCTCTTTTTCTTCTAGCTTTTAGTTTTTGCATATTTAATGCCTCTAACCTCTCCTCGTGTATCTTGTCCTTCATTTCCGGGAACCATTTAGTGGCATGTCTTTGCACCTTTTCCAGTTTGTTGATGTGCTTCTCAAGATATGGGCACCATACAACCGCTACATATTCCAGCTTTGGTCTAACAAAAGTCGTGAACAATTTCTTTAGTATTTCTCCATCCATGTATTTAAAAGAAATTCTGAAGTTAGCAAGTGTAGCATAGGCTCCTCGCACAATGTTCTTTATGTGGTCCTCAGGTGACAGTTTTCTATCTAGAACCACCCCTAGAGCTCTTTCTTAATCAGAATTCTTTAAAGATTTCTCACATAATTTATAGTTGTGTGGGGTCTTTGTTCTCCTATTCCACATTATAAAACCAGGCATTTATTCACATTAATTCCATTTGCCAAGTGGTGCTCCATATACAGTGGCACCTCGACTTACGATTGTCCCGACTTACGATAATTTTGAGTTACGATGTAAATTTTCATCGAAAAATGGACTCGACTTAGGATAGTGTCGTCGACTAACGTATTTGTTTTTACACGTTTTGGCCGCCGAGCGCGTGGTTCCCGGTCCACGCGGGCCAACCTGCCTCAGTTTACTAGAGCTGCCCTTTAGTGACGATCACGCCTATAAGAATTCCGTTTTTGTAGTGTTTTTTTGCTTTTTGAACATAAAACTGAATATTATATATCATGCCATGGGTCCCAGAAAGTCAGTGGTAGGTTTAACCTAAGAAAATAGTTGTGAGTTGAGGCAGTAGAGGATGTCCCTTCCTCATTAAGAAATGTGTGAAGTATGGGAAGACCTGCAAAGTTTTGTTGAAAAACTCGCCCAGATCAGCTGTCGCAGCCGTTGCATTGACCTTTTAAATGACAAGTGATGTCTTATTACAGACAAGTGTTAAATTTAGGGAAAAACAAGTGTTTTTAGACAGATTCTTAGTAAGACAAGCAAGCAGTGAGCCACAAGCAGGTCCTAGTGGTATGCAGCAAAACGTGCCAGTGTGTGTATCCCAAAACGTCATCACTGCCTGATGTTATAATGGAAGGGACTCTCTTGCAAACAGTAACACCTCTCCTCCTCCTCCCCCCCCCCCCCTCCGCACCATCTTCTATATGCCATCGAGTTCTCCATAAAAGTAAAACAGCTTTGGAAGAAGTTAAAGCAAATTTAAACACAAATGACTATAAAAGGTTAGGTAAGGAAATAGAACAGTGCAAGAAGGATATGCAACTCACCTATGCACAAGTGGCCAAGGAGAAGGAATAAATAGAAGAAGCAGTAAAGTAAGCCAAACACTGCAGCAACCAGTGATAAAACAAACATTAGGCTGGAAGTCAGAAACGAACTGACATCAAATCCTAAATTGGTGCAAAATACAGTTGATCAAACTAAGTCCCTGATAATTTTGGTTGCAAAGAAAAGGAGATAACATCTAGGTCAGAAAGAGCTGTATAAGAAGCAAAGTAGTAAATAAAATTGTTGGCCTCATAAAAGATCTTACTACTATAGTGAATGTTTGCAATACAGGAGAATTGGCAGGTACGTAAAAGGAAAAGATCGATCTTTGAGGATCACCCTAGACGGTGTCCAAACAGATGGAAGAAGTACTAATGAGTGCGAGAAATTACAAAGTTGACGAGGATGGGAAAGTATGGTCGTTAAGATGAGATATTTCAAAAGAAGACAGAGAAGCTGAAACTGAACCTCGACAAGGCAAAACATCTAAATGAGAGCAGGTAATGAAGAAGAAATCAATTCTTTTTCTACAAGGTGATAGAGGTAGGCAGGCAAGTAAAATGGTACAAAAAGGCAAACCAACAAAATCACTAAAGAGAGGGGGAGTGAAGAATAAGGAAAGGGGGAAAATGATCCTGAAAATTGCATACACCAACATAGTATGGAGTGACGTCGAAGATAGCTGGAGTTAAGTGATGTAATACAGCTGCAGGACACCAGACATTGTTGCACTCACAGAGATGAAACTTGAAGATGATATTTTAAACAAGGTCATATTCGCAAGGAGCTACTCAAGGACGGGACAGAAAAATTAGGAAAGGCGTTGGCTTTGCTGTGCTGGTGAAAGAACACATAAAGATAAACGAAATAATGACTGCCAATCCACAGAAGTTGATATAATAGCACTAGAGATCTGCAATCAGAATGATAACTAACAGATCATAAAGCATATAGTCCACCGCCATGCAACACATGGTCAAAGGAGGAGTTGGATAATAAACGACAGAGGGCCTTATAACAATAATGAGAGCGATTATAGTGAGAGCTGATATAGATAGGTCACGACTGTTGGTATTTGGCGACATCAACTTTAAATCCATAGGACTGTGAAACATATGAAACTAGAACAGAGGATTTTTGGACCTGCAGATTTGTAGCCCTCATCACTGAAACATTCATGTTTCAACATGTTAAACAAGCTACGAGGATGAGGGAAGGGGGATGTTCCCTCCATGCAAGATTTGATATTTATCAGGAAAGAGGAAGATATATTTGACATTCAGTACCTTCCTCCCTTTGATAAAGGTGACAATGTCTTTTCGGGAATAAAGGATGCAATGCATTATAATCTGGAAGAAAATAAGGAGGTTGAAGCAATTGAAAAACCTGATTTCAGGAGAGGACATTATGATGGAACTCAAGACATTTCTTTAATGAATTTCACTGGAAAGACTTGCTGCTATGACATTAAGTAAATGAGATGCAAGTCAAGTTTTGTGAAAGATATGATAAAGGCACAACAAAATTTATACCAAAGCAGAGAAGCAGAAATAGGAAATAGGATTGGTTCAACAGAAATTGCGAGAGGGTCAGAGACCAAGACACAAAAATGGAATCAATATAGGAATACGCCAAACTTCCCAAACATACCAGCGATACAAAGATAAATGGAGAAAACACTACACGGCAGTGAGGAGAGAGAGGCAGAAAGAAATTTTGAAAAAAGGGATTGTAGACAAATGTAAAACGGAACCAGGCCTCTTCTATAAATTCATAAACAACAACTTGCGGTAAAGATAATATTCAGAGGTTGAAAATGGAACCAGATTCACAGAAAATGAAAAGGAAATATGTGAAACATTAAACGAAAGTTCCAAAGTGTGCTTGTACAAAATGAAATCGTTCCAGGGAACCAGACACAATAAGAATTCCAGAGAACAACATAGGGCACATAGAGGTGTCTAAAGACGAAGTAGAAAAAATGCTCAAGGAGCAAAGTAAGAACAAAGCAGTTGGTCTAGATGAGGTTTCACCATGGGTTCCTAGAGAATGTGCACCTGAGCTCAGCATTCCACTTCAACTGATTTTTCAGGCATCCTGTGTACAGGAGTTGAAGCTGATGTGTGGAAAGTGGCTAACATAGTTCCAATCTACAAAAGTGGCAGCAGGGAAGACCCCCCTCAATGTTTACCTGTATCACTGACAAGTATAATAGTCAAAATATTGGAAAAAATAATTAAAGCTAAATGGGCAGAACATCTGGAGGAAAACAATATATCAGACAGACAGTATGGTTCTCGATCTGGTAGATCCTGTGTATCGAATTTACTCAGTTTCTATGATCGAGCCACAGAGAATTTACAGGGAAAAGGATGGTTGGGTCGGCTACATCTATCTGAACCCAAAAAAGGCTTTTGACAGAGTTTCAAATAAGAGGTTGTTCTGGAAACTTGAACATATTGGAGGGGTGACAGGTAAGCTAACATGGATGAAAAATTTTCTGATAGAAAAATGAGGGCAGTAATCAGAGGCAATGTATCAGACTGGAGAAATGTCACAAGTGGAGTACCACAGGGTTCAGTTCGTGCACCGGTAATGTTTATTATCTACATAAATGATCTACCAGTTGGTATACAGAATTATATGACATGTTTGCTGATGATGCTAAGAAGACGTGAACAAAGTAAGTACAATGAGGCCTCGACTTACAATGGTAATCTGTTCCCAGAGACGGATCGTAGTCGAAATATCGTAGTAGAAGCGATTTTTTCCATAAGAAATAAAGGGGATTGAATTAATCCATTCCCCAGCCTCTAAAATATTAACTTACAAGTACATTTCATACTGAATACAATTTTGTTCTGTAACTACAATACAGTACAAATGTTTATCTT
>WNGS01161107.1:17420686-17441115 GCA_020271785.1 Procambarus virginalis
CCCCATACCCATCCTGTGGGTGGTAGTGGACCCCATACCCATCCTGTGGGTGGTAGTGGACCCCATACCCATCTTGTGGGTGGTAGTGGACCCCATAACCATCCTGTGGGTGGTAGCGGACCCCATACCCATCCTGTGGGTGGTAGTGGACCCCATACCCATCCTGTGGGTAGTAGTGGACCCCATACCATCCTGTGGGTGGTAGTGGACCCCATACCCATCCTGTGGGTGGTAGCGGACCCCATACCCATCCTGTGGGTGGTAGTGGACCCCATACCCATCCTGTGGGTGGTAGTGGACCCCATAACCATCCTGTGGGTGGTAGCGGACCCCATACCCATCCTGTGGGTGGTAGTGGACCCCATACCCATCCTGTGGGTAGTAGTGGATCCCATACCCATCCTGTGGGTGGTAGTGGACCCCATACCCATCCTGTGGGTGGTAGCGGACCCCATACCCATCCTGTGGGTGGTAGTGGACCCCATACCCATCCTGTGGGTAGTAGTGGACCCTATACCCATCCTGTGGGTGGTAGTGGACCCCATACCCATCCTGTGGGTAGTAGTGGACCCCATACCCATCCTGTGGGTAGTAGTGGACCCCATACCCATCCTGTGGGTAGTAGTGGACCCCATACCCATCCTGTGGGTAGTAGTGGACCCCATACCCATCCTGTGGGTAGTAGTGGACCCCATACCCATCCTGTGGGTGGTAGTGGACCCATACCCATCCTGTGGGTAGTAGTGGACCCCATACCCATCCTGTGGGTAGTAGTGGACCCCATACCCATCCTGTGGGTAGTAGTGGACCCCATACCCATCCTGTGGGTGGTAGTGGACCCCATACCCCCCTGTGGGTGGTAGTGGACCCCATACCCATCCTGTGGGTAGTAGTGGACCCCATACCCATCCAGTGGGTAGTAGTGGACCCCATACCCATCCTGTGGGTGGTAGTGGACCCCATACCCATCCTGTGGGTGGTAGTGGACCCCATACCCATCCTGTGGGTGGTAGTGGACCCCATACCCATCCTGTGGGTGGTAGTGGACCCCATACCCATCCTGTGAGTGGTAGTGGACCCCATACCCATCCTGTGGGTGGTAGTGGACCCCATAACCATCCTGTGGGTGGTAGTGGACCCCATACCCATCCTGTGGGTAGTAGTGGACCCCATACCCATCCTGTGGGTGGTAGTGGACCCCCATACCCATCCTGTGGGTAGTAGTGGACCCCATACCATCCCGTGGGTGGTAGTGGGCCCCATACCCATCCTGTGGGTGGTAGTGGACCCCATACCCATCCTGTGGGTGGTAGTGGGCCCCATACCCATCCTGTGGGTGGTAGTGGACCCCATAACCATCCTGTGGGTGGTAGTGGACCCCATACCCATCCTGTGGGTGGTAGTGGACCCCATACCCATCCTGTGGGTAGTAGTGGACCCCATACCCATCCTGTGAGTGGTAGTGGGCCCCATACCCATCCTGTGGGTGGTAGTGGACCCCATACCCATCCTGTGGGTGGTAGTGGACCCCATACCCATCCTGTGGGTAGTAGTGGACCCCATACCCATCCTGTGGGTGGTAGTGGGCCCCATACCCATCCTGTGGGTGGTAGTGGACCCCATAACCATCCTGTGGGTGGTAGTGGACCCCATACCCATCCTGTGGGTGGTAGTGGACCCCATACCCATCCTGTGGGTAGTAGTGGACCCCATACCCATCCTGTGAGTGGTAGTGGGCCCCATACCCATCCTGTGGGTGGTAGTGGACCCCATACCCATCCTGTGGGTGGTAGTGGACCCCATACCCATCCTGTGGGTAGTAGTGGACCCCATACCCATCCTGTGAGTGGTAGTGGGCCCCATACCCATCCTGTGGGTGGTAGTGGACCCCATACCCATCCTGTGGGTGGTAGTGGGCCCCATACCCATCCTGTGGGTGGTAGTGGACCCCATACCCATCCTGTGGTTATGAGAGGTTACACAGCCTAAGGTTAGTCCTAAGGTTCTGGGTTCGATCCTCTGGCGGAGATGGAAACAAATGAGCAGAGTTTCTTTCACTCTGATGCATCTGTTCACCTAGCAGAAAATAAGTACCTGGGAGTTGAACAGCTGACAGGGGCTGCTTCCTAGGAGTGTGTAACAAACAGGAGGCCTGGTCGAGGACCGGGCCGCGAGGACGATTCATTACCTTCTGTTGCACGGTGCTTGCTTGGAGTGTGTAACAAACAGGAGGCCTGGTCGAGGACCGGGCCGCGGGGACGATTCATTACCTTCTGTTGCACGGTGCTTGCTTGCCTGTATAGAATACACAATAGTTCACTTCCGTAGTTTATTTGGTAAAGGCAACAAGGTATAGACGCGAGCCTGCCAAGGTCCAACCTACTCTAGACTCGTGAGAATACTGAGGCCTGATTCCAGAGCGGCAATTTTTTTTTTTATTATTATTATTTTCTACCACAGACGTGGCCACACATTTACAATGCTAACCAGCATATATACATTTTCTTCTGTCCTCCATGGACAGGGTTAGAGATGTGTTAAACATATAGTTCAAGGGTTTATTGAACAATCAACCACAGAAGGTGAGTCGGTGCTTTTAAAATGCTAAGCTAACCTATATACGTAAATACATAGATACACAGATTTATGTATGCCTTACATAAAGTGTTCGATGTGTCATCTACACAGTGTCATTAATGTACATTTACAAAGGTGAAATGTAATTCTGATCAGCTTCCATATATACTTTATACCCATACATACACATACACACACATATACATATATACACACATGCATTCACAGACATTTATCTCATTTACTCTGACAGGGTGAGATAGCTGATAAAGAAACTAGTGTGCAATTAAGCACTTAATCACTGAAGGTGATTAAGGTGCTTTTACAAGCTCAGGTTATATAGTTACATCACATACATTGTATAATTAATCTATTACATGGTCAATCTTGGATACAAGTCCAATATATCATCAAGTGTTCCAGTACTCATATAGTAATTACACAGTTCAGCATACCTTAGCCCAGGGGGGCGAAAGTCAGCCAGTATGGGACATTCTACAATATAATGTTCAAGAGAGTGCATGTTTTCTCTTTCACAAAGTTGACACATTGTGTACTCGACATTTGGGTTTTGAGAAAGCTGCCAGATACGTCTATATCCCAGGCGTATTCTGGCCACTATAACATCACATTGCCGGGTTCTTGTTCTATTAGTCCCATATGTGAATGTTTCCTCACGATATCTATCATAATATTTAATGCTACAACTTTCAGGTCTTTGTGAATTTGTTAGGTCGGTGAGATCTTCATTAGATATTTGTTTAAGTATTCTCTTTGTCACTGCTAATGAAACACCCATATCAATTTCTACCACTGGTTTTCTACAGGCTGTCTTTGCAAGCATATCAACAGTGTCATGCCTTGAGATGCCAACATGTGATGGTATCCATAGGAATTTAATTTCAAATCTGTTTTCTTTAGCAGCTAAAACATTCATTCGAATATCACTGACTATTTTCTGGGTGTCACTACTATGTGCGTTCAGTGCCAGGAGTGCACTCTGCGAGTCACAGTATATAAGTCCACTGCCTTTGTCTTTTAAAAATTCAGTGGCAAGGTATATGCCTGCAAGTTCGGTTTGAGTTGTACTTGCCCAGTCATTGACGCGCTTCATTGCAGTATGTACGAGAGAAGATTGTTCAAATATATTACATGCACATCCGGTACATCGTCCACCTTCTTCTACAGAGCCGTCGGCATAGCACTGATACACATCGTTACCCATACTCTGAGTACTCTCAGTGATGCTGCACAGTGTTAACTGTTTTAATAATGTAGAGTGCACACTGTCTTTCTTGGGCGCATTTACAAAATCAACTGATAGATCCCAGTTATCCCATGGAGTAATTGGTTGATTAATCATTAGTTGAGTTGGGTACATATTTAATATTTTGATGGAGTTGTCTACCTTGTAGAACCAATATACATAATCAGATTTCGTTCTTCTTCTATAGACCTCAGGTGAGTGCAGCATATTAGAAAGTTTAGCTTGAAACTTCATGTGTTGCCTAGATCTACTCAATGCCTTCACGCCTAAAACTGTGCTAATAGACAAAATTCTCTCACTTATGGTAGGCAATTTTAACTCTGCTCTCATATTAACTGTTCTCGTGGACTTTGGAGCCCCAAGGATGAGACGCATAGCTTCGTTTTGCAAGGTTTCAAGAGATTTCAGCTCTTTGTCAGTATACAGTGTGAGATGTAGAGCATTGTAGTCAATCACAGAGAGCATAAATGATACATAAAACATTCTAGCAAATCTCACGTTAATTCCATGATTGACACCAACAAGGGCCCGCAAGGGCTTTAATCTCTCCCACAGTCTCTGTACTACAGTGTCAGGTGTGAGGCACGGTGTACTGTGTACGAGGCAGCAGACCCCTAGTGTAGGCCGCCCTCGACCTCTCACTAATGCGTGAAAAAGTTTCATTCAAATAAATTTTGTCCATTAACACTTGGGTGCTCGAGCAGACACCCCGGAATGTCTTAAGAGCCGGACGACAACATCTTCAAGCGGGTCCCTCACGACGCATCTTCTTGCACTCCTAACAGCACTTAATATACCCTTTCAAGCGAATCCTTGACATACACTTGAGAGTAAAGTTATAAATATAATCGTGAGAGTAAATAAGGTTTGAGTTATAGGGTGTAATATAGGATAAGGCGATGATATGAGTGAGAGGGTTGGTCATACGGCCGGCAGCGAGGCGGGTCGGTGAGAGGGCCCGAGAGTGGTGGACGGGGCAGTGTTGTGCCAGGCGGCCTGTGAGCAGCATGTCCCGCGCGCTCCCTCCCTGGACTACTCGCACCATGGCGCTACACCTAGCTGCTCTAGTGTGCTTTGTGTCCAGTTGTCTCGGGCAGGTTTACCACCAGCTGCCCTTCAGCGAGGACTCCCACGGACGCCTGGGTGTCATCCAGGCGCCCCACGGACGCCTGGGTGTCATCCAGGAGCCCCACGGACGGCTGGATGTCATCCAGGAGCCCCACGGACGGCTGGATGTCATCCAGGAGCCCCACGGACGGCTGGATGTCATCCAGGAACCCATCACAGAACTGGAAGGTCGAGGCAGGAGCTCACGGTGCTACGATGACCTCGGGAAGGCTCAGGTGGGTGACAGGTCACGGTGAGGGAGGTCACGGGGTGAGGGAGGTCACGGGGCGAGGGAGGTCACGGGGTGAGGGAGGTCACGCCTGGTGTGTCACGGGGTGAGGAAGGTCACGCCTGGTGTGTCACGGTGTGAGGGAGGTCACGGGGCGAGGGAGGTCACGGGGTGAGGGAGGTCACGCCTGGTGTGTCACGGGGTGAGGAAGGTCACGCCTGGTGTGTCACGGGGTGAGGGAGGTCACGGGGCGAGGGAGGTCACGGGGTGAGGGAGGTCACGCCTGGTGTGTCACGGGGTGAGGAAGGTCACGCCTGGTGTGTCACGGGGTGAGGGAGGTCACGCCTGGTGTGTCACGGTGAGGGAGGTCACGCCTGGTGTGTCACGGTGTGAGGGAGGTCACGGGGTGAGGGAGGTCACGGGGTGAGGGAGGTCACGGGGTGAGGGAGGTCACGGGGTGAGGGAGGTCACGGGTGAGGGAGGTCACGCCTGGTGTGTCACGGGGTGAGGAAGGTCACGCCTGGTGTGTCACGGGGTGAGGGAGGTCACGCCTGGTGTGTCACGGTGTGAGGGAGGTCACGCCTGGTGTGTCACGGTGTGAGGGAGGTCACGCCTGGTGTGTCACGGTGTGAGGGAGGTCACGCCTGGTGTGTCACGGTGTGAGGGAGGTCACGCCTGGTGTGTCACGGTGTGAGGGAGGTCACGCCTGGTGTGTCACGGGGTGAGGAAGGTCACGCCTGGTGTGTCACGGGGTGAGGGAGGTCACGCCTGGTGTGTCACGGTGTGAGGGAGGTCACGCCTGGTGTGTCACGGTGTGAGGGAGGTCACGCCTGGTGTGTCACGGGGTGAGGGAGGTCACGCCTGGTGTGTCACGGTGAGGGAGGTCACGCCTGGTGTGTCACGGGGTGAGGGAGGTCACGCCTGGTGTGTCACGGTGTGAGGGAGGTCACGCCTGGTGTGTCACGGTGTGAGGGAGGTCACGCCTGGTGTGTCACGGGGTGAGGGAGGTCACGCCTGGTGTGTCACGGTGTGAGGGAGGTCACGCCTGGTGTGTCACGGGGTGAGGGAGGTCACGCCTGGTGTGTCACGGTGTGAGGGAGGTCACGCCTGGTGTGTCACGGTGTGAGGGAGGTCACGCCTGGTGTGTCACGGGTGAGGGAGGTCACGCCTGGTGTGTCACGGTGTGAGGGAGGTCACGCCTGGTGTGTCACGGGGTGAGGGAGGTCACGCCTGGTGTGTCAGGGTGTGAGGGAGGTCACGCCTGGTGTGTCACGGGGTGAGGGAGGTCACGCCTGGTGTGTCACGGGGTGAGGGAGGTCACGCCTGGTGTGTCACGGGGTGAGGAAGGTCACGCCTGGTGTGTCACGGGGTGAGGGAGGTCACGGTGTGAGGGAGGTCACGCCTGGTGTGTCACGGGTGTGAGGAAGGTCACGCCTGGTGTGTCACGGGGTGAGGAAGGTCACGCCTGGTGTGTCACGGGGTGAGGGAGGTCACGCCTGGTGTGTCACGGTGTGAGGAAGGTCACGCCTGGTGTGTCACGGGGTGAGGGAGGTCACGCCTGGTGTGTCACGGGGTAGGGAGGTCACGGGGTGAGGGAGGTCACGCCTGGTGTGTCACGGTGTGAGGAAGGTCACGGGGTGAGGGAGGTCACGCCTGGTGTGTCACGGTGTGAGGAAGGTCACGGGGTGAGGGAGGTCACGCCTGGTGTGTCACGGGTGAGGAAGGTCACGCCTTGTGTGTCACGGGGTGAGGAAGATCACGCCTGGT
This sequence comes from Procambarus virginalis, assembly GCA_020271785.1. Classification (NCBI taxonomy): domain Eukaryota; kingdom Metazoa; phylum Arthropoda; class Malacostraca; order Decapoda; family Cambaridae; genus Procambarus; species Procambarus virginalis. The sequence continues at coordinate 17,427,634 of WNGS01161107.1, forward strand.
GTGTCACGGGGTGAGGAAGGTCACGCCTGGTGTGTCACGGGGTGAGGAAGGTCACGCCTGGTGTGTCACGGGGTGAGGGAGGTCACGCCTGGTGTGTCACGGGGTGAGGGAGGTCACGCCTGGTGTGTCACGGGTGAGGGAGGTCACGCCTGGTGTGTCACGGTGTGAGGGAGGTCACGCCTGGTGTGTCACGGGGTGAGGGAGGTCACGCCTGGTGTGTCACGGGGTGAGGGAGGTCACGCCTGGTGTGTCACGGGGTGAGGGAGGTCACGCCTGGTGTGTCACGGGGTGAGGAAGGTCACGCCTGGTGTCACGGGGTGAGGGAGGTCACGCCTGGTGTGTCACGGGGTGAGGGAGGTCACGCCTGGTGTGTCACGGGGTGAGGGAGGTCACGCCTGGTGTGTCACGGGGTGAGGGAGGTCACGCCTGGTGTGTCACGGGGCGAGGGAGGTCACGCCTGGTGTGTCACGGGTGAGGGAGGTCACGCCTGGTGTGTCACGGTGTGAGGGAGGTCACGCCTGGTGTGTCACGGTGTGAGGGAGGTCACGCCTGGTGTGTCACGGTGTGAGGGAGGTCACGCCTGGTGTGTCACGGTGTGAGGGAGGTCACGCCTGGTGTGTCACGGTGTGAGGGAGGTCACGCCTGGTGTGTCACGGTGGGGAGGTCACGCCTGGTGTGTGTCACGGTGTGAGGGAGGTCACGCCGGGTGTGTCACGGTGTGAGGAAGAGGTCACGCCTGGTGTGTCACGGGGTGAGGGAGGTCACGGGGGTGAGGAAGGTCACGCCTGGTGTGTCACGGTGTGAGGAAGGTCACGCCTGGTGTGTCACGGGGTGAGGGAGGTCACGGGGTGAGGGAGGTCACGTCTGGTGTGTCACGGTGTGAGGGAGGTCACGCCTGGTGTGTCACGGGGTGAGGGAGGTCACGCCTGGTGTGTCACGGGGTGAGGAAGGTCACGGGGTAAAGGTCACGCCTGGTGTGTCACGGTGTGAGGAAGGTCACGCCTGGGTGTCACGGGGTGAGGGAGGTCACGCCTGGTGTGTCACGGGGTGAGGGAGGTCACGCCTGGTGTGTCACGGGGTGAGGGAGGTCACGCCTGGTGTGTTCACGGGGTGAGGAAGGTCACGCCTGGTGTGTCACGGGGTGAGGGAGGTCACGCCTGGTGTGTCACGGGGTGAGGGAGGTCACGCCTGGTGTGTCACGGGGTGAGGGAGGTCACGCCTGGTATGTCAGGGGTGAGGGAGGTCACGCCTGGTGTGTCACGGGGTGAGGGAGGTCACGCCTGGTGTGTCACGGGGTGAGGGAGGTCACGCCTGGTGTGTCACGGGGCGAGGGAGGTCACGCCTGGTGTGTCACGGGGTGAGGGAGGTCACGTCTGGTGTGTCACAGGGTGAGGGAGGTCACGCCTGGTGTGTCACGGTGTGAGGGAGGTCACGCCTGGTGTGTCACGGGGTGAGGGAGGTCACGCCTGGTGTGTCACAGGGTGAGGGAGGTCACGCTGGTGGTGTGTCACAGGATGAGGGGAGGTCACGTCTGGTGTGTGTCACAGGGTGAGGGAGGTCACGCCTGGTGTGTCACGGGGCGAGGGAGGTTCACGCCTGGTGTGTGTCACGGGGCGAGGGAGGTCACGCTGGTTGTGTCACAGGGTGAGGGAGGTCACGCCTGGTGTGTCACAGGGTGAGGGAGGTCACGTCTGGTGTGTCACAGGGTGAGGGGAGGTCACGTCTGGTGTGTCACGGGGTGAGGGAGGTCACGCCTGGGTGTCACAGGGTGAGGGAGGTCACGTCTGGTGTGTCACAGGGTGAGGGAGGTCACGCCTGGTGTGTCACGGTGTGAGGAGGTCACGCCTGGTGTGTCACGGGGTGAGGGAGGTCACGTCTGGGTGTCACGGTGTGAGGGAGGTCACGCCTGGTGTGTCACGGGGTGGGGAGGTCACGCCTGGTGTGCCACGGGGTGAGGAGGTCACGCCTGGTGTGCCACGGGGTGAGGGAGGTCACGCTGGTGTGTCACGGGTGAGGGAGGTCACGCCTGGTGTGTCACGGGGCGAGGGAGGTCACGCCTGGTGTGTCACGTTGTGTGTGTCAGGTCACGCCTGGTGTGTCACGGGGTGAGGGAGGTCACGCCGGTGTGTCACGGGGCGAGGGAGGTCACGCCTGGTGTGTCACGGTGGTGTGTCAGGTCACGCCTGGGTGTGTCACGGGGCGAGGGAGGTCACGCCTGGTGTGTCACGGTGTCACTGTGGCGGTGTGTCCACTCACAGGATGAGTGGCGCTGCCCAATACTGTCACTGTGGCGGTGTGTCCACTCACAGGATGAGTGGCGCTGCCCAATACTGTCACTGGCGGTGTGTCCACTCACAGGATGAGTGGCGCTGCCCAATACTGTCACTATGGCGGTGTGTCCACTCACAGGATGAGTGGCGCTGCCCAATACTGTCACTATGGCGGTGGTCCACTCACAGGATGAGTGGCGCTGCCCAATACTGTCACTATGGCAGGATGAGTGGCGCTGCCCAATACTGTCACTATGGCGGTGTGTCCACTCACAGGATGAGTGGCGCTGCCCAATACTGTCACTATGGCGGTGTGTCTACTCACAGGATGAGTGACGCTGCCCGATACTGTCACTATGGCGGTGTGTCTACTCACAGGATGAGTGGCGCTGCCCAATACTGTCACTATGGCGGTGTGTCTACTCACAGGATGAGTGACGCTGCCCGATACTGTCACTATGGCGGTGTGTCTACTCACAGGATGAGTGGCGCTGCCCAATACTGTCACTATGGCGGTGTGTCCACTTCCAGGATGAGTGGCGCTGCCCAATACTGTCACTATGGCGGTGTGTCCACTCCCAGGATGAGTGACGCTGCCCAATACTGTCACTATGGCGGTGTGTCCACTCCCAGGATGAGTGACGCTGCCCAATACTGTCACTATGGCGGTGTGTCCACTCACAGGATGAGTGGCGCTGCCCAATACTGTCACTATGGCGGTGTGTGCACTCACAGGATGAGTGGCGCTGCCCAATACTGTCACTATGGCGGTGTAACCACTCACAGGATGAGTGGCGCAGCCCAATACTGTCACTATGGCGGTGTGACCACTCACAGGATGAGTGGCGCTGCCCAATACTGTCACTATGGCGGTGTGTCCACTCACAGGATGAGTGGCGCTGCCCAATACTGTCACTATGGCGGTGTGTCCACTCACAGGATGAGTGGCGCTGCCCAATACTGTCACTATGGCGGTGTGACCACTCACAGGATGAGTGGCGCTGCCCAATACTGTCACTATGGCGGTGTGACCACTCACAGGATGAGTGGCGCTGCCCAATACTGTCACTATGGCGGTGTGTCCACTCACAGGATGAGTGGCGCTGCCAATACTATCACTTTAGCGGTGCATTCACTCACAGGATGAGTGACGCTGCCCAGTTACAAGCCCTTCGGGGCAAAATTGACTAATGCATTAATATATATAATGTTAGTGAGAGGGGGAGAGGGAAGGGCCTTAAGATCGGAGGAGTGAGGGAGGTCAGTGACCTCTAGCGTGGGTGGCAGCTCCCACATCACCACACGTGGGTGGTGGGGGGTCATCTCCCCCCACCACCACCCACGTGTGGTGGGGGCCCCATACAAAGCCTACACCAATGTTTCTCTTACTGACCATTTTCCAAAGTTCTGAAAGTTTTAACCAAACATCATAAAAATCTAGCAAGGTTTTAGAACATGTTGGCGAACAATGTGAACGATGTTCTCTGTTCCAACACTTCAGTTGTTTAACACCTGATTCCCTAATCCTGGTAGTTTGTTCACATGTATAATTAGGATTCCGTGTTGTTCACTTGTACAAGTATCACTTGTACTTCAGGCGTGTGGGTTGGATTCATTGTGTCAGCCAAGCTGTTGTGACTTTCATTGTGCATAGTATAGTGTTTTCAATGGGGGTTCTCCCCTGTTTAAACAACTGGGCGCCCCATACTGAACAAGTCTGTACACACAATAGTGGGAGCAACGCCTTGAATGGGCAGTAATAGGCAGGAGTCAAAGTGGAAGTAGCAGATTTATACTAAGGGTCAGTGTAGGAAAGATATGCCTGTGAATATATATATATATATATATATATATATATATATATATATATATATATATATATATAAATTCCAACACTATGTAGGACACGTAAATCCATGTATTTATGTATGTAGGTCACTTTCTGTGGTTGATTATTCAATAAATCACAGAACTATATGCTTAACAAATCTCTAACCATGTCCATGGAGAACAGAGGGGGAAGGGAACTATCGAGAGAAAGCGGCAAGTCATTATGACTATATAGCACTGAGAAGGGGTCAGGATAAGGATTTGGGATGGGACGGGGGGAAGGAATGGTGCCCAACCACTTGGACGGTCGGGGATTGAACGCCGACCTGCAAGTAGGCTACACGGTCGACACCCTCTGGTCGACCAGTAGGCTACACGGTCGACACTCTGGTCGACCAGTAGGCTACATGGTCGACACCCTCTGGTCGACCAGTAGGCTACATGGTCGACACCCTCTGGTCGACCAGTAGGCTACATGGTCGACACCCTCTGGTCGACCAGTAGGCTACACGGTCGACACTCTGGTCGACCAGTAGGCTACATGGTCGACACCCTCTGGTCGACCAGTAGGCTACATGGTCGACACCCTCTGGTCGACCAGTAGGCTACATGGTCGACACCCTCTGGTCGACCAGTAGGCTACACGGTCGACACCCTCTGGTCGACCACTAGGCTACATGGTCGACACCCTCTGGTCGACCAGTAGGCTACATGGTCGACACCCTCTGGTCGACCAGTAGGCTACATGGTCGACACCCTCTGGTCGACCACTAGGCTACACGGTCGACACCCTCTGGTCGACCAGTAGGCTACATGGTCGACACCCTCTGGTCGACCAGTAGGCTACATGGTCGACACACTCTGGTCGACCAGTAGGCTACACGGTCGACACCCTCTGGTCGACCAGTAGGCTACATGGTCGACACCCTCTGGTCGACCAGTAGGCTACACGGTCGACACTCTGGTCGACCAGTAGGCTACACGGTCGACACTCTGGTCGACCAGTAGGCTACATGGTCGACACCCTCTGGTCGACCAGTAGGCTACATGGTCGACACCCTCTGGTCGACCAGTAGGCTACATGGTCGACACCCTCTGGTCGACCAGTAGGCTACACAGTCGACACACTCTGGTCGACCAGTAGGCTACACAGTCGACACCCTCTGGTCGACCAGTAGGCTGCACGGTCGACACCCTCTGGTCGACCAGTAGGCTGCACGGTCGACACCCTCTGGTCGACCAGTAGGCTACACAGTCGACCAGTAGGCTACATGGTCGACACCCTCTGGTCGACCAGTAGGCTACACGGTCGACACCCTCTGGTCGACCAGTAGGCTACACAGTCGACCAGTAGGCTACTGGTCGACACCCTCTGGTCGACCAGTAGGCTACATGGTCGACACCCTCTGGTCGACCAGTAGGCTACACAGTCGACCAGTAGGCTACATGGTCGACACCCTCTGGTCGACCAGTAGGCTACATGGTCGACACCCTCTGGTCGACCAGTAGGCTACACGGTCGACACCCTCTGGTCGACCAGTAGGCTACACAGTCGACACCCTCTGGTCGACCAGTAGGCTACACAGTCGACACACTCTGGTCGACCAGTAGGCTACACAGTCGACACCCTCTGGTCGACCAGTAGGCTACACAGTCGACACCCTCTGGTCGACCAGTAGGCTGCACGGTCGACACCCTCTGGTCGACCAGTAGGCTACACAGTCGACCAGTAGGCTACATGGTCGACACCCTCTGGTCGACCAGTAGGCTACACAGTCGACCAGTAGGCTACATGGTCGACACCCTCTGGTCGACCAGTAGGCTACACAGTCGACCAGTAGGCTACATGGTCGACACCCTCTGGTCGACCAGTAGGCTACACGGTCGACACCCTCTGGTCGACCAGTAGGCTACACGGTCGACACCCTCTGGTCGACCAGTAGGCTACATGGTCGACACCCTCTGGTCGACCAGTAGGCTACATGGTCGACACCCTCTGGTCGACCAGTAGGCTACACAGTCGACCAGTAGGCTACATGGTCGACACCCTCTGGTCGACCAGTAGGCTACACGGTCGACACCCTCTGGTCGACCAGTAGGCTACTGGTCGACACCCTCTGGTCGACCAGTAGGCTACATGGTCGACACCCTCTGGTCGACCAGTAGGCTACATGGTCGACACCCTCTGGTCGACCAGTAGGCTACATGGTCGACACCCTCTGGTCGACCAGTAGGCTACATGGTCGACACCCTCTGGTCGACCAGTAGGCTACACGGTCGACACCCTCTGGTCGACCAGTAGGCTACACGGTCGACCAGTAGGCTACATGGTCGACACCCTCTGGTCGACCAGTATGCTGCACGGTCGACACCCTCTGGTCGACCAGTAGGCTACATGGTCGACACCCTCTGGTCGACCAGTAGGCTACATGGTCGACACCCTCTGGTCGACCAGTAGGCTACATGGTCGACACCCTCTGGTCGACCAGTAGGCTGCACGGTCGACACCCTCTGGTCGACCAGTAGGCCACACGGTCGACACCCTCTGGTCGACCAGTAGGCTACACGGTCGACACTCTGGTCGACCAGTAGGCTACACGGTCGACACTCTGGTCGACCAGTAGGCTACTGGTCGACACCCTCTGGTCGACCAGTAGGCTACATGGTCGACACCCTCTGGTCGACCAGTAGGCTACACGGTCGACACTCTGGTCGACCAGTAGGCTACACGGTCGACACCCTCTGGTCGACCAGTAGGCTACACAGTCGACCAGTACGCTACATGGTCGACCAGTACGCTACATGGTCGACACCCTCTGGTCGACCAGTAGGCTACACAGTCGACCAGTACGCTACATGGTCGACACCCTCTGGTCGACCAGTAGGCTACGCAGTCGACCAGTAGCTACACAGTCGACCAGTACGCTACATGGTCGACACCCTCTGGTCGACCAGTAGGCTACGCAGTCGACCAGTAGGCTACACAGTCGACCAGTACGCTACATGGTCGACACCCTCTGGTCGACCAGTAGGCTACGCAGTCGACCAGTAGGCTACACAGTCGACCAGTACGCTACATGGTCGACACCCTCTGGTCGACCAGTAGGCTACGCAGTCGACCAGTAGGCTACACGGTCGACACCCTCTGGTCGACCAATCATCAGCCCACATGTTAGCCTGGGTATAATATAACAATTTACCTGATGGGCCACTGTTTCTCTAGTGGCCTCAATGAGGACAGCAAGCCGGCGGCTTGTCAAGGTCGAGCCATTTGTCCTGATGATAATTTTTTTTTGGGATCTTAAATTTGTAGCAGTGATTTAGCATTTACGGCGGGTAGGCGGTTCCGTGGGTTTATAACCCGTGGGGTTAAATAGTTCCTGTTTTCTGTCCTGCACTGGACTCACCTAGTTGTGCTTGCGGGGGTTGAGCTCTGGCTATTTGGTCCCGCCTCTCGACTGTCAATCTAGTGGTGTACACGTTCCTGATCTATCAGGAACACCTCATATCATATCATATCAACATTTGCCTCAAGGCAAATGGGTCAACCTTCGACAAGCCGCCGGCTTCCTGTCCTCGTCGAGGTAACTGAGGTTCAATTACCCCTCAGGTAAATCAGGTAAATTTGAAACTGTGTATGGAGTCTCCTCTAGCACATCACTGCGTAGTGCATTGCATTTGTTAACTAATAACAACATACTGGAGCGAAAGATACGGAAGGAAATGCAGAATAGAACCAGTGAAGAGTAGAGGTGCCATAGGCACAACCAGAGAACACTGTATAAACATCAGACGTCCAGTGAAGAGTAGAGATGCCATAGGCACAACCAGAGAACACTGTATGAACATCAGAGGTCCTCAGTTTTACAACACCCTCCAGCAAGCATTAGAAATATTGCTGGAACAAAGGTGGATTTATTCAAGAGGCACTTTGATAAGTTCTTGCAAGAAGTGCCGGACTAACCAGGCTGTAGTGGATATGTGGGCCTGCGGGCCGCTCCAGCAACAGCCTGTTGGACCAAGGTAACACAAGTCGGGGCCAGGCTCGGGCAGTAGAAGAACTCTCGAAACCCTCTCCAGGTATCCTCCAGGTATGTACCCAGACACTGACAAAATTCTTTCTAATGTGTCTGTGGCTCATTTGAGAACTAAGCTTCGTTTGTCTTTGTTCACAAGACAAACTATTCCGTTGTCAATTCCTTTGAGAATTTTGTAGGTGGTGATCATGTCTTCCCTAACTCTTCTGTCCTCCAGGGACGTGAGGTTTAATTCCCGTAGCCTTTCCTTGTAACTCATACCTCTCGACTTTGTGACTATTATGAGTGAGTCTTCAGAGCCTTTGAAGTCTCTGAATCTTCTCTAATTTTGTCTTGTGTTTAATTAGGTATGGACTCCAGGCTGCTGCATACTGCTTGATACCTGGTTGATGGGGTTCTGGGAGTTCTTCTACTCCCCAAGCCAGACCTGAAGCCAGGCTCGACTTGTGAGAGCTTGGTCCACCAGGCTGTTGGTTGGAGCGGCCCGCAGGGCCACATACCCACCACAGCCCGGCTGGTCCGGAACTTCTCTTAGAAAACAGTCCAGTTTTCTCTTGAAGATGTCCATGGTTGTTCCGGCAATATTTCTTATAGTCGCTGGGAGGACGTTGAACAACCGCGGACCTCTGATGTTTATACAGTGTTCTCTGATTGTGCCTATGGCACCTCTGCCCTTCACTGGACCTCTGATGTTTATACAGTGCTCTCTGGTTGTGCCTATGGCACCTCTGCTCTTCACTGGTTCAGTGAAGACTGTTCTGTGAGATGTAGTACAATGAGATGTAGTACAGTAGTGTATTTTACGGACCCTTGCCACTATACATTGAGTATGATGACAAGTCACTACCCTCCACACACAGAATACGTGTGTGTGTTTTTACTATTTTTGTCTGCAGAATTGAGCTATTAGCTCTTGGACCCCGCCATTCTAACCCATCTATTTTTCCTCTTATTATATCTACTACGTATATTTCCCTCTATTACACACTCACTCATTCCCAGGAAGCAGCCCGTGACAGCTGACTAACACCCAGGTATCTATTTTACTGCTAGGTAACAGGGGCATAGGGTGAAAGAAACTCAGCCCATTGTTTCTCACCGGCGCCCGGGATCGAACTCGGGACCACAGGATCACAAGTCCAGTGTGCTGTTCGCTCGGCCGACCGGCTCCCTCATCACTATACTGGTGTCATGATACACTCCGCTGGGTATACTTGTGTCACGATACACTCTGCTGGGTATACGCACACCATGATACACTCCGCTGGGTATACTCGTGTCACGATACACTCCGCTGGGTATACTTGTGTCATGATACACTCCGCTGGGTATACTTGTGTCATGATACACTCTGCTGGGTATAATCACACCATGATACACTCCGCTGGGTATACTCGTGTCACGATACACTCCGCTGGGTATACTTGTGTCATGATACACTCCGCTGGGTATACTTGTGTCATGATACACTCTGCTGGGTATAATCACACCATGATACACTCCACTGGGTATACTCGTGTCATGATACACTCTGCTGGGTATAATCACACCATGATACACTCTGCTGGGTATACTTGTGTCATGATACACTCTGCTGGGTATACTTGTCATGATACACTCTGCTGGGTATACTTGCCATGATACACTCTGCTGGGTATAATCACACCCAAATTATTCTGAACTATTACAGGTATAAAACCTGTCCTCTTTTAAATTACGTCTGAATTTGGCCGTTTGTCCGAAAATGGACGTAATTTGAGAATGAAAAAATAATTGAAAATAAATTATATATTTTTTGTCTAAAACTGCAAGTTAAAGGTCTTCTGGTAGGTTAGGAGGAGAGGAGGTTCTTCTAAGGTTTCGAAACGTTAATCGAAAGTTTCCTCGCCTAACCTAACCGAGTAGGCCGGAGGACTCAAACAGAAAACGGAACAGTTCGTCACTTTCGTGAGCCGATTTCATTTCAAATTACGCATATAGTGCGCATATGCACTAATTTCATTTCAAATTAGTGCATATGCGCTAATTTGAGCGAAAAGCTACAGCCTGTTGCTTGACTGTTGTGAGCCTCTTGTTGAATCATTTGTGATACAAAGGGTTATTGAAGAGTGTGTATTTGTGTAGGTGATTGAATATGTATGCGTATGTATATATGTCTATGTATATATCTGTACATGTATGAGTATATGTACATGTATATATAACATTAATAATGGTGTAACAGCGTCAAAAGATTGTTATTTGCTTAGCTAAACGAACTAGAGGGTTCAGTTCCTGAACCGATTATGTGCCTCTGTAACCCTTTACACCACCGCCCACGGGATGGGTATGGGGTGCATAATAAAGAAAGAACCTACCTGGTGATCGTGTGGTCCCGGGTTCGATCCCGGGCGCCGGAGAGAACAATGGGTAGAGTTTCTTCCACCCTATTCCCCTGTTACCTAGCAGTAAAATAGGTACCTGGGTGTTAGTCAGCTGTCACGGGCTGCTTCCTGGGGTGGAGGCCTGGTCGAGGACCGGGCCGCGGGGACACTAAAAGCCCCGAAATCATCTCAAGATAACCTCAAGATACCTATTGCATAAAGTTATGACAAGTGGAGCCTGGCCCCAGGCCGGCCTCGGGCAGTAGAAGAACTCTGGAAACCCTATCCAGGTATGTTCCAGGTAAAGCATAACAGTAATTAATACGAGGAGGGACCTTAATATTCCCAGCCTCACGGAACGTATTAATGTGATTTGATTGATTGATAAGGATTAAGCCAGCCAAGAGGTGGCACGGGCATGAATAGCCCGTAATACTGAAGATTAGTTGTTGTTGTTTAAGATTCAGCTATTGGGAACTAAAAGTGTGGGAGAGAGGTGGGGGGGGGGGGGGGGGGGGACACGTGTGGGTGAGAGGTGGGGGGGGGGAGGGACACGTGTGGGAGAGAGGTGGGGGGGAGGGACACGTGTGGGAGAGAGGTGGGGGGGGGAGGGACACGTGTGGGAGAGAGGTGGGGGGGGGGGGGAGGGACACGTGTGGTGAAGTGGGGGGGGAGGACACGTGTGGGTGAGAGGTGGGGGAAGCAGGACAACGTGTCGGTAGAGAGTGGGGGGGGAGGGGCACGTGTGGAGAGAGGGTGGGGGGGAGGGACACGGTGTGGTGAGAGGTGGGGGGGGAGGGACACGTGTGGGTGAGAGGTGGGGGGGTAGGGACACGTGTGGGAGAAGAGGTGGGGGGGGGAGGTGACACGTGTGGGAGAGACGGTGGGGGGAGGGACACTTGGTGGGAGAGAGGTGGGGGGTAGGGAGACCCGTGTGGGGTGAGAAGTGGGGGGGGGGGAAGGGACACGTGTGGGAGAGAGGTGGGGGGGGGGAGGGACCGTGTGGGAGAGAGGTGGTGGGGGGGGAGTGGACACCTTGTGGGTTGAGAGGTGGGGGGGGAGGGAACACGTGTGGGGAGACGTTGGGGGTGGGAGGGACACGTGTGGGTGAGAGTGGGGGGGGAGGGACACGTGTGGGAGAGCAGGTGGGGGGGGGGGAGGGACACGTGTGGGTGAGAGGTGGGGGGGGAGGGACACGTGTGGTGAGAGGTGGGGGGGGAGGGACAACGTGTGGGTGAGAGGTGGGGGTAGAAGGGAACACGTGTGGGAGAGAGGTGGGCGGGAGGGACACGTGTGGTGAGAGAGTTGGGGGGGGAGGGACACGTGGTGGGTTGAGATGGTTGGGGGGGGGAGGGACACGTGTGGGAGACGAGTTGTGTGTGTGTGGGGAGGGACACGTGGGGTTGGAGAAGGTGGGGGGGGGAGGGAACACGTGTGGGAGAGAGGGGGGGGGGGACGGGACAGTGGGTGGGAGAGAGGTGGGGGGGGGAGGGACACGTGTGGGGGAGAGGTGGGGGGGGAGGTGACACGTGTGTGGCGAGAGGGTGGGGGGGGGGAGGGACAACGTTGGGAGAGACGGTGAGTAGGGGGAGGGACACGTGTGGGAGAGAGGTGGGGGGGAATGAGGGGGGACACGTGTGGGAGAGAGGTGGGGGGGGGGAGGGACACGTGTGGGACGAGGTGGGGGGGGGGAGGGACAACGTGTGGGAGAGAGGTGGGGGGGGGATATTGGTGGTGGGGGGGATTGGGAGAGAGGTGGGGGGGGAGGGAACACGTGTGGGAGAGAGGGTGGGGGGGGAGGGACACGTGGTGGGATAGAGGTTGGGGGGGGGGAGGGACACGTGTTGGGGTGAGGAGGTTGGGGGGGGGAGGATGGGTTGGGGGGGTGGTGTGTTTGGACGGGGGGGGGGAGGGACCCACAGTGTGGGTGAGAGGTGGGGGGGGGAAGGGACACGTGTGGGTGAGAGGTGGGGGGATAGATGGACACGGTGGTGGGTGAGAGGTTGGGGGGGAAGGACACGTGTGGCAGGAGAGGTTGGGGGGAGAGGGACCAACGTGGGGTGAGAGGTTGGGGGCTTGAGCTATGGTGGACACGTGTGGGTGAGAGGTGGGGGGGGAGGGACACGTTGTGGTGAGAGGTGTGGGGGGGAGGACACGTGTGGGTGAGAGGTGGTGGGAGAGTGGACACGTGTGGGAGAGAGAGTGGGGGGAGGGACACGTGTGGGAGAGAGGTGGGGGGGGGAGGGGACACGTGTGTGGAAGAGTAGGGGGGGGAGGGACACGTGGTGGGAGAGAAGGTTGGGGGGCGGGAGGGGACACGGGTGGGGAGAAGAGGTGGGGGGGGAGGGACACGTGTGGGTGAGAGGACACGTGTGGGAAAGGAGGTGGGGGGAGAGGGACACGTTGTGGTTGAGAGTTGGGGGGGGATGGCACGTGTGGGATGATGAGGTGGGTGGTAGGGACACAGTCAGCTGGAGAGAGAAGGGGGGGGGGAGGGAACACGTGGGGGAGAGAGGTGGGGGGGAAGGGACACGTGTGGGAGAGAGGTGTGGGGGGGAGGGACACGTGTGGGTGAGAGTGGGGGGGGAGAGGGACACGTGTGGGTGAGGAGGTGGGGGAGAGGGCACACGGTGGGGGTGAGAGGTGGGGGGAGGGAACACTTGTGGGAGACGAGTGTGGGTGGGAGGGGACACGTGGTGCGGAGAGAGGTGGGGGGGAGAGGGACACGTGTGGGAGAGAGGTGGGGGGGGAGGACACGTGTGGGTGAGAGGTGGGGTGGGGAGGGGACACGTGTGGGTGAGAGGTGGGGGGGGGGAGAGGGACACGTGTGGGTTGAGAGGTGGGGGGAGAGGGGACACGTGTGGGTGAGAGGTTGGGGGGGAGGGACACGTTTGGAGAGAGGTGGGGGGGGGGAGGATTAAAAAAAAGGGGAGAGAGGTGGGGGGAGAGGGACACGTGTGGGAGAGAGGTGGGGGGGAGGGC
>WNGS01161107.1:17443116-17466064 GCA_020271785.1 Procambarus virginalis
CACTATATAAGGCTCTAGTTCGGCCGCACTTAGAGTATCCCCCAGTACCACTACACACCATAAAGAAAACTAACATGCAGAAACTGCAAGCAGTGCAAAATAAGGCGCTCAGGAGAGCAGCAAAACACCGTCCACCACATAATCAGACAATCCAGGAGCTCCATGAACTCTTGAATATACAGCCACTAAACATCAGACTGCAGCACCAAGCCATCAGGGTGTGGAACACCATCGAAATGTTAGAGGATCCAATGTTAGAAAGATTACTCCAAGATGAGACGCCCCGCTCCCACAGCTGGTGGCCCAAGAGCCTCGATTCTCTGGATGATAACCCTGTCCCACAGTATATAATCCCCAGATGAGATATATATGTGTATATAGGAACAGTTCATACAAGTATATATATGAACAACTCGAAAACAATAATATGTATGAACTATTCGACAAATAATAATAAATAAACAAAGAGCCTTAAACAGAACAACATGTGTGGAAGCATCGGAGTGTGTATATATGAATGCTACTCAGTATTCATCTATAGACATCCATAAATGGTGAAACACATGTGAAGAACCTCTCACACACTCACAGCTCCCTGACAAGAGGGAGCCAGCTTAGCTTAGCTGCCAACACCCACACATCGTGTCAGCAAGGCGGACAGCCCGCCTGCTTTCATACCTCTCACTGTATTTCCCACTTCTACACTTCCCTTCACCTATGCTTCTCCTTCCTCTTTACTCCCCCCCAAAAAAAAATGGACCAAGGGTTGAGTGGGGTAGGCGGGAGTGATGGGGAGGGAGGATGTGGGGGGAGGCGAGACGGGAAGGGATGGGATGGAGTTGGGAGGCGGTATTCAATCAATTCAATTTCCACAATAAGAGGATCGACTGGGATAAAATAAATGTAGACCTTGCAACCATTCAATGGGAGACGGTCTTAAGCAACAAAACTCCCACACAGGGAATAGCTCAACTGACAGCTGAAGCTTACAAGGTCTGCTTGAAGCACGTGCCTGTGAGGAGGGGCAGAAAGAGGAACACTCTAGAAAGAGAACGCAGACGACTGTACAGGAGAAGGAAAACAAAATCACGGAAATTCTTAAGCAGACAAGACTCACAAGAAAGGAAAATAAACCTAAACAGGGAGATCGAAGAAATTAGAGCAAATGTTGAAGCGATCATACGAGTCTGAGGAAATGGTTTTGGAACAAAAAGTTATACAAGAGATAAAGAGAAATCGAAAATATTTTTTCACATACGCAAAATCAAAATAAAAAACCTCGACCAGTATTGAACCATTAATTACAACCGAAGGTACGTACACAGAGGACAACAAAGAAATTAGTGAAATTTTAAGCACACCAATAAACAACATGAAAGTTAATGATCAAGACAGCTTCTTTATGACTGACATTCAAGCTGCAGATAATATAACGGACATTAACACAAACTCGGAAGACTTTGAAAGAGAAATTGACAATATGCCCATGCACTCAGCTCCTGGACCTGACTCGTGGAATTCAATATTCATAAAGAAAGGTAAAAAAGTACCAGTAGCGCGAGCGCTCGGCGTAATATGGAGGAAGAGCCTGGATACAAGGGGATATACCAGCAGCACTTAAATCTGCAGATATAGCTCCTCTGCACAAGGGGGGGAGTAAAGCCTTGGTAATTTTTTTTACACCAGTTGCACTAACATCACACATAATAAAAGTTTTTGAAACAATAATAAGGATTACATTTCCAGTTTTATGGAAAATAGTGAGCTACACAACCCAGGACAACATCGATTTAGAGCGGGAAGATCCTGTCTGTTACAGTTACTCAACCACTATTTTAGGCATTGGCTTTTTAGGCTTTAGGCATTGTATGTACTAGCCCTATCTATTTACTCCGTCACTCTGTACAATCACTTTTATGTATGTACCTTACCTAAATAAACATTTTGATTTTTTTTGACTATGACAAAATCACAGAAGCTTTAGAAGGAAAACAAAATGCAGTTGTTGTATTCACAGACTTTGCAATGGCATTCGACAAATGTGACCATTGAGTGATAGCGCACAAAATGAGGTCAATGGGAATAACTGGTAAAGTAGGACGCTGAATACTCAATTTCCTGTCAAACATAACAGAGAGTAACAGCAAATCAAATAAAATCGAGTTAAAAGCTCTGTACCTCAAAGTACAGTCTTTGCACTACTACTTTTCCTTATTCTCATAGCAGCTATAGACAAAAATACAAGTCACAGCTTCGTGTCATCCTTTGCAGGTCACTCAAAAATCAGCATGAAAGTTACCTCTGCTGTAGAAATTGAAAAACTACAAACAGATATTAATAAAGTTGTCGATTGGGCACCAGAAAACATCATGTTTAACAGTGATAAATTCCAGATAAATTCTCAGGTACGATAAAAATGAGAACCTTAAACATGATGCAGGGTACAAAACACAATCGAATCTGCCCATAGTAGGAAAACAGCATGTAAAGGATTTGGGAATAATGATGTCCGACGACCTAACGTTTAGGTAGCATAACCAAGCAAATATTACGCCAGCCATAAAAATGATCGGATGGCTTACGAGAACCTTCAAATCCAGGGATCCCATCACAATGGTTATACTCTTCAAATCACTTGTGTTGTCCCGTCTCGAGTACTGTTCAGTACTCACTTCCCCCTTCAGAACAGGAGAGATTGCTGAAATAGAGGGAATACAGAGAACATATACGGCATACATAGATGCAATACAGCACCTAAATTATTGGGATTGTCTCAAAGCTCTCCAAATGTACTCGCTAGAAAGGAGACGAGAGATATCAAATAATATATACATGGAAAATACTGGAGGGCCAGGTCCCAAATCAACACAGTAAAATAACAACGTACTGAAGTGAACGATATGGAAGAAAATGCAGAATAGAACCAGTGAAGAGCAGAGGTGCCATAGGCACAATCACAGAACACTGTATAAACATCAGAGGTCCGCGGTTGTTCAACATCCTCCCAGCGAGCATAAGATATATTGCCGGAACAACCGTGGACTTCTTCAATAGAAAACTAGATAGTTTTCTCAATTAGTGCCGGACCAACCGGGCTGTAGTGGGTATGTGGGCCTGTGGACCGCTCCAAGCAACAGCCTGGTGGACCAAACTCTCACAAGTTAAAGCAAAGTAATGTGTGAGAGGCTGGGGCTTTGTGACCAATCCCTGGCATCGGGCCGGGATTGGGAGTAGAAGAACTCCCAGAACCCCATCAAGCAGGTATCAAGCAGGCGAGAGGGAAGAGGACGGAGGGAGTAGGGGAGGCGATAGGGAAAGGGAGAAAGAAATGGGGGAGGCGAGAGGTAAGGGGAGAGAGAGAGAGAGAGAGAGAGAGAGAGAGAGAGAGAGAGAGAGAGAGAGAGAGAGAGAGTGTGCCCTCGGATGATAAGCAGTGTGGCATTAGAAATATGGAAATTAATACAAGAATACACTTTTGCCAAAGAACAGACACGTGTGGGGGCTTGTGGCTGAGTGGACAGTGCTTGGGACTCGTAATCCTAGGGTCTGGGTTCGATCCTTGGCGATAGCAGAAAACAAGTGGGCAGAGTTTCTTTCACCTTGATGCCCCCTGTTACCTGGCAGTAAATAAGTATCCGGGAGTTAGACAGCTGTTACTGGGTTACTGGGGCTGCTTACTGGGGAAGCACGGCCCTACCATACGTTTAACAACCAAGTACCCATTTTACTATTGGGTAAACAGTTTATGGTTTCAGGGGTGTCCCCTTCCGGGGTGGCGGCAGAGGCATTCGAGCCTGTTCCTCCTGCCAATGCATATTGGTATGACAAGTGGGCCCCTTCCCTTAGTGATTTTTCGGCTTTCGGCTTTTTCTTGTGAGACCGGGGCTTTGGGGGATGGCTCGGCTCTGAGGCCTCGGCGTTGGATACCCGGGTTGTAGGGAGGTGTACCGGGGTGTGGGGAGGGGTACAAAAACCCCACTTGGGTTTTTGTACCCTCGGAGTGGGGCTTGGGTTATAAGGAGAAGGGTTCTCTTTCACTCCCTCCTCGTATGGATTGGCGTCTACCCCTCCCCGGATTCGGTTCCATGATCCCGTAGGTTCCTCGGTCTCGTCCTTCCAGAGGTTTACGGCTTCCGGCGTCCTGTCACATGTGGTGCGGGGAAGCCCTTGCGGCTTACCTCTTGCACGACTCGGATTTTCTTTCCTGTATGGATCTTCGTGTCTGTCCTGGGTTCATTATGAAGTTCCGGAGTCGTCCTGGTTAGCAGACTGCCCGCTCTTCTCGTTGGAGGCTTAGCATACGTTCTGTCAGCTCCACGCACTTGAGTGGGGGTTGGCTCAGATAGCATTGGTTTTCCTGGGGGTGAATTTGAGCACCTCCATGCATGTTTGTTCGCCCCTGCCCTTCCATGGGTTGTTGATGTAATGAAGCTTCACGTACAAGTTCCTTCCCTTCAGCTGCTTTGGTCGCGGAGGAATTGTGTACACGTGGCCTGCTGGCTTTGGTCCTGCGTTTCTTCTCCTTCCTCGAGCAGTCCTCGGATTGGCTTGTGTTGGATGTGGAGGAGCTTGGGGGCTGCCTTTGGGTCTTGTGCATTGCCTTTGGGGGTGTGTGCATCGTCTGCATTGTTGGAGCAGTTCGTGCCACTCCTGTAGGGATGCAGTTTTCACATTCTTTGCTTCTCGACTTGCGTGTCAGCAGGCAGTGCTCGCTTCTTCCTTGGAATCCGCTTTGGCTCTGGCTCTTAGGTTGTTTTTGCTTTTTTGTTCGTTGCTGTTTGCAGTCTGCAGTTGTGCAGTATCTGCCGGCAGCTTGGGCAAGTTGCCGTCCTATGTCGGACTTGTTAGTCCTTCGGGGAGCTTGTGGGAGGCCTTCCCGGAAGGGTCGTGAGGTTCTTCCCATCGTGGTAGGCCTTCCCTTCGGCTTGCATCTGGTGCCTCTCATTTTCACACGCCTTACTCGGGTCGTGGTGGCATGCCTGTGCTTGTTAGGTGTTTGGGTTTTAGCCTACCTCGACGACTGGCTGGTTTGGGCTCCCAGCCAGTCCACGTTTCTGCTCGCCAGGGTTTTGGTTCTTTCTCAGCTTGCTGAGTTCGGGTTCTTGGTGACGTGGCAGAAGTCCCATTTGGTTCCCTCTCAGGTTCGGTCTTGGCTGGGTTTTGTGTGGGTCGCTCGGACCGCTTCCTTGTCTCTTCTTCCGGTGGCTCTGCTTCACCTTCATTCCCACCTTCATCTGTTCCTGAGGGGCTCCCAGGTCACGCGGCAGTTGCTCGAGGGTTTGTGCAGGAGCCTATACTTTGCCATGACTACCCACCGGGTCGGGTGTTGCTTTGTTGGCTGTTCTGGTTCCTTCGGGGACATCTCTTCTGCCTCACACGCGGGGTTCAGTGCCTTGGCGCCTAACCGAGACCTTGCTCGATGTCTTCACGAATGCATAGTCTCTTGGCTGGGGCTTTGTGTCCAGTACTCACCAGGCCGGCCAGGGACGATAGGGTCTGTCCTTCCATTTGGCTCACAGCACAGTACGGGAACTCGCGATTGTGTAGATGTCACTCCGGAGAATTCGGGTCGCTCGCGGATCGACGATCCGGCTCCATTCGGACTGTTCCCTGGTGGCGAGGTAGCTCCAGGGCGTCAATTTTTTGGGGAGCCAACGGGGCTCCCCCAGAAAATCAGCTTTGAATGTAATGAAACACCATATTCTGGGTGAGACCTGGAGGTTCCCTGAAATCCCTTCCACCCTACGGTTGGCAGTGTTTTTGCATGTTTTTGACATCCAGCCTAAGAACTGCCGGTTGGATCGCCGGCACGAGGGTCTGGGGCTTCCCCCTCCCAGGGAGGGAGGGGTTGCGCAGACAGCGGTGCAGGAATGTGAAGACATCATGCTCATTTGCTACTTTTCGTTGGGAAGTTGAGTCCACTCATTCGGCTTTCGGTAGCAATATTTTCACCAGAATAGGGGTTTGTTTTGGGGCGCCTATCTTTCTGGGTGCCAGACCCAGTCAATGTCAGACATAGAATGTTTCCAACCAGGGGGGGGGGGCGTTATAGGACATTGCTCCTAGTGCCTCTCTGAGGGGGTCAGGTTCTGGCTCATGGTCCCCAGTAGACAAGAATTCCATGCACTTTGACTGATACCAGAAAGCTAATACTTACATATCAGCTCCAGGGAGCCTCCAGGTCTCACCCAGAAAATGGTGTTTCATTACATTCAATGATGTTTTTCTTAAGCAAGATTCTATTGTCATAAGTTGGTCTTTGAACTGATGTACCTAATTCAGTCATTGCTGTGATGTGACACACTTGGTTTTTCAATTGTTGATCCACCAGCACAGCTCATTATTCACAGCTTCATTTTAACCCCACTGATGGTGGCATGACTATCTGGTGCAAGGGGTAATTGTATGAGCGAGATTGTTGTTGTGTTGTGAGAAGAGTCACCTGTATACAAGACAGGAGAGGTATCATGTGTGTAGACATATACCACCTTTATTATTCACCATGTTCTCATAAGCTCCTCCTCAACATCTGTATAGTCACGTGCATTGAACATCAGTAGAGAGTCTGTATCAGCTAACTACAGGATACTTCTCTCTTACAGAAATGTGTTCCGGAGTTTGTGAATGCAGCCTACAATCGGCCAGTGGAAGATACCAACACATGTGGAGTTCAGCGGCCCCAGGAGTACTGCCTCCAGACGGGCGGCTACGGTTCCCAAAAGGCTTGCGAGATCTGCAACGCCTATGAACCACACCTTGCCCACCCTTCCCATTACCTCACTGACTTCAACAACAATGATAACCATACCTGGTGGCAGTCCGAGACCATGTTCGAGGGCATCCAGTTCCCAAACCAGGTCAATCTTACACTTAGGCTGGGTAAGTTACCCCATCGTTTCTTGCAGACACTAAGTCACAATTACGTGGCTGAAAATTATACACTTGACCCTCGAAATCTTAAAATAAGTTCCAATAAATTGATGTTTTGGTTCATCCAGAACCGTTACTAAGTCCTGTAATGGTTTAGTAATTACACGACTTGACAATGATGCAGGAAGAACCAAAACGTCGTCTTTAAGCTTTGATGACCAAAGAGCTTGGCAAGGATGTGGGAGGAAGGAGGATGGGGTGATGAAATTCTTGGAAGAGGATTTGGATGTGGAGAGAGGAGGCTTGAAAGTTCGGTGGCCCGTCCACCGTGGATTGGAGATGTTGTTTCAGTCGAAGCCTGTAGCTTTAATTCTTCTTAAGTGGGGGGGGGGGGAGGCTAGTGGTGAGGCAGAGTGATGTCGTCCTGGTTCACTTGAGGTGGTCTGACTGGCTTGGAGGAGGCGTCTTCCCTATTGAGTCAGTGAGAGGTAAGTTCACTGTTGCTTTCACAATTAATTGTTCACAATTAATTCAGATTTAGAAGAACTAAGAAATGCCCAGAGACCTGAAAGCTGCAGTATTAAAAGTTATGACAAGTTTTGTAATAATAGGTATTTGTATGGTCAGCATAGTAGCCGAACCAGGCAATGTGATGTAGTCATTGCGCGAATTCGCCTTGGCTATAGACACATCTGGCAGGTTAGTGAGGCTGAGCCACTACCAGAATACTCAGATTGTAAACTCTGTGATAAACCTTTAATGCATTCACTAGAACACTACATTGATGAATGTGAAACCGTAAAGGACTTTAGACCTCCTGGCCTCTTGTACCACCAACTGTGTAACTATTTTGTTGACTCAGGTGTTCTGGACGACATCCTAACAATTTACCCAAAATTTGCTTGTCCATTTTAAAGAATGAAGAACAATTTTTATGTATATTACTTCTAAGCTGCATCACCTATGAACCCATCCCTGCCCTTGTGTGGCAGTGCACAGTAGAAACTTGTTTTCACATATACATATATTAAAACATTGATTGTAACCGTGATATATATGTGCTTCAGCCTACAGTTTAGACCTATTGTCTTATGTATGACCCTCTGTCCTGCGTGACAGTGAATACTAGCATTATCCTCAGACTATCAAAATCCTCAGATTAGGCAAAATTGTAATTAATTTTGTCAATAAAGATGTTAATAATAAATAAACTGTTGCTGAGTGGTGTCTTGGCCTCGAGGTATTCGCATGTACTTCCCAAATGACAGCGGTGGTATTGGTGTTCCTGTAGGGTCTTCATCTTTTTCCAGGAAGTTCACTTGTCCTTTCTTGAAGTCGAATTTAGGGTCGATTATTCTCTCTTCAGAATGCTGAGGTCTACATACTGTTCCACGGTCTCGCGATGGACAAAGATAGGGTGAGGGAAGGCAGGGGAGGTCTTGAACTGGTCGATAATCCGGTTGCATTCTAAGGCAGTGAATATTCTTGTGCTTCGGTTGCCGTTGAATTCATCATCATGATTGAGGTAAAGTCCAAAGTAGGGCTTTTTCTTGCTTGATCTGCTTGGGTTTGGGTCGAAGTCTGGGGCCACATATGTGACAGCCTCATCCACTTGAGATGGAAGCAGTTCTTCAACTTGAGACTCTGGTGCTGGTTCTGGTTCGGAATCTGAATCTGGTTCTGACTCTGGTTCAGCTTGCTGACGTTTTGCTTTCCTTTTCGCCCTTCGCCTCCGGCGGGTGGCAGTAGGTGTTGAGGTTGACTGTTCTGCTGTGGAAGTGGTCTGGGTGGGTGCTAATGCCTGGTTGACTGGTGCTGGGTTCGGCGCCGTGGGGGGTGGTAGCGGTGAGACTACAGTTGCTGGTGGCAACGTCGTCAGTTCCTTCATTCTTCATCATATCTCAATTCTGTTAAAATTCAATTCAAAAACTTTATTCGTAAATGCCTTGAAACTGAAGAAGAGTTTCGTAACATACCTATGACTCGTCTGCATGTTTAGCTTCATGAATATTCTCTCGTTGAGTTACTGATAAGCTTAAACATCCTGTCTGTAATTATTTCATCAATACCAATGTATTGTATTTATGGTTTATGTCCCATCTTTATCTATTTTCCAGTGCCAGTAGGTTCCATTTTCTCAATCTTTCTCTGGAGCCAGTCTTGTAACATCTCTGTTTCCATATTTTGTGATTTTGTTGAGGTGTGGTACTACTCCATCTTGGTACTGCATGACTTCTTGATAAGCACAATATTCTCAGTTCTAACCAATATGGCTTCAGGCCCCATAAAAGCACCAATGATGCTCTTATAATAATAATAATAATAATAATAATAATAATAATAATAATAATAATAATGTTTATTCAGGTAAAAGTACATACATTAAAAATGAGTTACAAACAGAATGTTGGATGCTAAGCATGTTGGATGTTAAACATACTTAAATATGCTTAACCACTTAACTGCGCCAACCGAGTATTTTCTGTCGGCGGGAAACTGCGCCAACCAAGAAAACTCT
Organism: Procambarus virginalis; assembly: GCA_020271785.1. Taxonomy (NCBI): domain Eukaryota; kingdom Metazoa; phylum Arthropoda; class Malacostraca; order Decapoda; family Cambaridae; genus Procambarus; species Procambarus virginalis. The sequence continues at coordinate 17,452,505 of WNGS01161107.1, forward strand.
CTTTGATTTTTCGTAACCAATTCTAAATGTGTACGAGGTTGGTTGTGTACGAAATGGACTCTTAGGCCCTCCAGTGAGAGGCAGCCATCTTGGAAAAAAATCCCAGAATGCCCTAGGGCTGCTGACTGGGTTAGTACTGAATGAGCAACCATGGGTGGTGCAGGCGCCTCTGGCTCCCATACACCTGTCTGACGCGGTGTTGAAGGATAATGCTCTGTCGGTGAAATTCAAACCTTATTGTTTGAAGAACATAAGGGTCATAATATTGGTGAAGCTAGGCACAATAAGGACCTAACACAAACGTTGGATGCAAGTGATACAGCACCTATGAGGACGATACAGCGAGCGAATCCAGTTGTAACTGAGCGTTACCCTTGCAATCCTATGCTATCTACAATTTATTTAGATGATACATAGATGAATCGTTTTCTGTGTTCAGTGATGATGCATCTGATACAAATAGCATAGATGAACAGTGTTAGCGGCTTCCATGGTGGTGTTTTCCATAAATATTTTCAAGAATACCTGAATCTCTTCCTGACTGACAGACACTCTTGAGGTAAGCTGAATCTGTTCCTGTGTGGGACCATACAAAGTGATCTTTTCAAGACTACCTTACCAATTGATCTTTTCCTATAATCTTTTCAATACTACCTTATGCTTTACAAGCTTGACTACATACAACCTACAAGTACTAAAGCCAAGGGTGTACGTGAGTGCGTTATTTGCAAGCACACAGAATGAAGAAACAGGAAGCAAAAATTTATCTGTACCTGGTGCACTGAGAGCGAAGTCGCGCTGTGTACCATGGGCTACTTCGTTGATTATTACTCACTTCTGAAGTACTGTACTGAGTGTGTAATACAGTGTGTTACGGTGTAAATAGTGTGTGAAACTGTACATATTGTAATTTTAGTGAATTTTTAACAGGTAATATTGCGACAATAAACATTTATTGTGGACACATTACTGACACATGTATCACAGTTCTAGGGAACATTATGAACGTTCTACTGTATACATATTGTAAAGGACACAAATATGCATCATATACGATAAAAATAACAAATAAAACTGCATTGGAAATACATAAAACAAATAATTGCACATATATTTGTGGCAACACGCGGTGCTTGAATGGCCCTTGCGACCACGTCTGGGCGATTCACCCACGGGCGACCAGGCCCTGATGACGTCACAGCGCACCTTGTCCACGTCCTCACAGCCAAAGCAAGTGGAATTTGGTATTTATTTTTACATAGACATGTTCAGGGAAGGGAATTTATCATTTTCCAAAGAAAAAAAGAATTTTTTGGGAACACTTTATTTAATGTTCACAATAAACTCCGTGCAGCCCAGTGGTTAACCTAATATATGCAGCTCTTTGACAAAAATGAGTACCCCCCATTGGTCTGTTTGTTGACCTATATAAGGCTTTTGACACTGTTAACTACAATAACCTTCTTCTCAAACCCCAGCACTATGGAGTCACAGGTCACTCCCTTCAGTACCTGCAATCTTACCTCAGTGAGAGGTAGCAGTATGTTTCAGCGAACAAGGTTACTTCTCATACTCTCCCAATTAACGTTGGCATTCTGCAGGGTAGTATATTTGGTCCACTCCTCTCTCAAATATATCGGTGATCTTCCAAATACCACACATTTAAATTCAATTCTATTTGTTCATGATACAACCTTCATTTTCTCACATGGTAACCCAATTATTCTAAATACAATAGTGAATACTGAACGTAACCAAGTCCATTTGTGGTTGAGTCCTAACAAACATACCCTTAACATTAACAAGACTTTTAACATTTTGTTTTGTAACAAGTCCAACAATCAAATTGATCTAAGAATAAACAATACCCAAATTGCAAGCAGAGTACTGTAGATGGGAAGTTCCTTGGTGTTCACATTGACAAGCTAAATTTCCATTGACATATACAACATATTACCAAATGGTTTCTAACAGTAGGCATTCTCTCCAAAGTTAAATTCCATGTTCCTTGTCCTGCCCTAGTTACTCTGTATTATTCACTCATTTATCCATATCTCAACTATGGTATCTGTGCCTGGGGATTCACCACCCTTAATTACCTCCTTGATTATCTTGAGATTATCTTGAGATGATTTCGGGGCTTTAGTGTCCCCCGCGGCCCGGTCCTCAACCAGGCCTCCACCCCCAGGAAGCAGCCCGTGACAGCTGACTAACACCCAGGTACCTATTTACTGCTAGGTAACAGGAGCATTGGGTGAAAGAAACTCTGCCCATTGTTTCTCGCCAGCATCTGGGATCGAACCCGGGACCACAGGATCACAAGTCCAGCGTGCTGTCCGCTCGGCCGACCGGCTCAAAAAGGAATGGTGCCCAACTACTTGTCGACGGTCGGGGATTGAATGCCGACCTGCATGAAGCGAGACCGTCGCTCTACTGTCCAGCCCAAGTGGTTTGACTCCTACCTCTAATTACTCAACAAAAAATCACCAATTAGAACAATCACAAATTCCAGTCCCAGACACCACTCTGCTCCCTTATTAAAATCATTGAACATGTTAAATATCAAGTCTCTGCACATACTCTCAAGTGTTCTCTATACAGTATCTGTAAAACTAGGAATTTCAGTGTTAATCCTGACCTTAAGCACTTCCTAGAAGGCCGTAATAGAACTCATGGTTCCTCATGGACAAAATCACAGAAGCCTTATTAGAAAAGCAAAATGCAGATGTTGTATACACTGACTTTGCAAAGGCATTTGATAAATGTTACCATGGAGTGATAGCCCATAAAATGAGATCAAGAGGAATAATGAATAAAGTGGGGCGGTGGATATTCAACTTTCTTTCAAACAGAATGCAGAGAGTGACGGTCAATCAGATAAGATCATGCCCATGTGCAGTGAAAAGCTCTGTACCACAGGGCACAGTCCTTGCACCGCTGCTATTTCTCATTCTTATCTTGGATATAGACACAAATACTAGTCACAGCTTTGTGTCATTCTTTGCAGATAATACAAAAATCAATATGAAAATTTCCTCTGTAGAAGACACTGATAAACTACAGGCAGATATTAGGGAGCCAATGCGGGAAAATAATATTTTAGATTTAGTGTTAACTAACAGGGGAGCACAAATTAGTGACAGTGAAATAGGGAATGAGCTAGGGAACAGTGATCACAAAGAAATAAGATTTAACATAGAATGGTTTAGATTTGTAGGAGGAAATTCTGTTAAAGTGCCAGATTTTTGAAAAGCTGATTTTAATGGCCTAAGAAATTTTTTGGTTGAAATAGACTGGAAAGTCCTGGGCATGGGTGGGTGGGCTGGTCTTGGAGCGAGACGTGAACCCAACGATGGGTGATGTAAAAATGGGATTTCGATGTTGATTCAAAATACTGTATAAGTTATTTAAAATATTCTAAGAAGCACAGGAACGTAGTATACCATACAAAATGAATAGATCATATAATAATGACCTGAAATGAATAACAAAGGATGTGAAGAACCTTATAGGTAGAAAGAAAGCTTGGTACATAAGGATTAGGAATGGGGAATTCAGTTTAGAACAAGAATTCGTCCAACTCATTAGAAATAAATAAATAAATAAATAAATGTAAAAAAAGAGATAAGAAGGGCAAAAAGGAAACTATGAAGTTCGCATAGCGGGCAAGTGAAGACGAATCCTAAAGGGTTTTTCAGTTATATTGAACAAAGATTAGGGAAAGGATAGGTCCATTTAAAACTGAGACAGGTCATATAACTGATAATGACAAAGAGATGAGTGGTATTTTTAATAAATATTTTATCTCTGTATTTACTAAAGAGGAACTTAACATTATGCTAGATGGTACTGAGATTGCGAAGTCGGATTGTGAAAGGGATCTGGAAGTTATAATTAGTAAGAATTTAAAACCAAAAATTCAATGCATAAATGTTCATAATGAGGCAAATAGGACACGGTGATTTATTAATTGAAGCGTTAGCAATAAGACACCTGGTGTTGTTCTTCAGCTATATCTTGCTTTGGTTAAGCCCCATGTAGATCATGCAGTTCAGTTTTGGTAACCATACTATAGAATGGATATAAATTCACTAAAACAAAAATTCACTAAACATCCTAAGCGTAGGATGACAAAGTTAATCCTCCAAATTAGAAACATGTCATATGAAGAAAGATTGACAAAGCTTAAATTATATCCTCTAGAAAGGCGAAGAATTAGGTGTGACGTAATAGAGGTGTACAAGTGGATGACTGGATATAACCAAGGGGATATTAATAGGGTATTAAACATATTAACACAAGTTAGTACAGTAATTATCAAAAGAAGGCACCAAGCCAAGAAGGCTTTGTAGCACCATCAAATGTGTGGAATAATCAGAGGGCGCTAAATATCACTAAGGATGTCAATAAGAGAACAGAAGCGCATAAGGCGAACGATATCAAAAGTATCCGATTCGCCAAGAATTCTATTGAGGGACAAGTGACCGAGAGGGGCTGTCGGAAAGCAAGACACGCGCGTCCTGGAAGTCAGTACATTCAATAAGGATATGCACAACTGTAAGAGGGACAATGTAGTTAGGAAAATAAGGAGCATGGCGGCGCTCCATTAAGTGTCCGTGAGTTAAGCGCGTATGGCCAATACGCAACCTTGCCAGAGCTGTTTTCTACCGCCAGTGTAGGAGGAAGGCCACAGGGACACACTACTCTTTAAGAGTACACAGTTTGTTACCAGTAACAGAAGAACCCTGCCAACAGGCAAGGATGGAGGAATGAATAACTGGGTAAAAGTCAGAAAAAGGAATACCTTTACGGGAGATGGGACAAGTGCGGATAGCTTCCTTAGCGGCAGCTTCTGCACACTCATTTAAAGAGACACCAATATGGCTGGGAACCCAGCAAAACTTCCAGCCAATAAATAGCCAATGTTGAATCTCGACCACCACCGGATGGACTGGATTAAAGGTCTCCAGAGCCATGAGGGCACTGCGAGAGTCAACTACAACCAGAAAGGAGGAGTGACAGCGAGAAATCAGTTGACGAAGAGCATAGAAAATAGCATAAAGTTCTGCCGTGAAGATGCTAGTCTCCAGAGGCAGGCGACACATATAGGTGTGGTCAAGAAAAACAACAGAGTAGCCTACACTGTCTGCAGACTTAGACCCATCGGTGAAGATGGAAATGGAGCGGGAGTGTGAAGAGAAGTAAGTGTTTAAGGAAAAGGTGTTTCAGAACTGTAGGAGGGTTGCTTTAGTGATGTGGGGTCAGGGATTTACAATATTTAGGAAGGGAGGACCCTCCATGGGGGCAAGGATGGAACAAGAAGAGAAATATTAGTAATACTAACCGAAAGAGAATGTTGCAGACGAGACAACCGGACAGAAAGAGGGAGGTGATGAAGGGGAACAGGAACTACAGGGGGAAGAAAAGTTAAAAGCATGACACAGGCGAGAGTGAGGGTGTTGTAAGGACCGCACAAGGTAGCGAAGACTGTAGCAATCTCGGTGGTCCTGGATAGACAGGAAGCCAGTGTCAGCGTACAAGCTGAGGGTAGGAGTCGAACGAAAGGCACCAGAGCTGAGGCGCAACCCAGTATGGTGCACAGGATCAAGACATCGAAGAGTAGAAGGAGATGGAGAAGTAGAAGAGTAAGCATCGCAACCATAATCGAGTTTAGACAGTATGAGAGAGGAGCGTGCGCCTATCTGCTCCCCAAGAGGTATGGGACAAAACCTTAAGTAGGTTAAGGGCCTTAGAGCATTCAACTCTGAGATAAGAGATATGGGGCGACCAAGACAAACGAGTTTCAAAGATTAACTCCTAAACCTTAGCGGAATCTTTGTACACAAGGGGATGACCATAAAGCAACAAAGTGGGATGAAGAACGACATGCTTCTGAGTAAAAGTCATAGCACAAGTCTTGGTTGCAGAGAACTTGAAGCCATGATTGGTGGCCCAAGACGATACGGCATCAATCGCAAGTTGAAGTTGCCGCTGAAGGAGAGGCGAATCATCGCCTCGACAGCAAAGAGTAAGAACGTTGACATAGAGACTGGAGAAAACGCCAGAAGGAATGAAGGAAAGAAGACCATTGAGAGCAACTAGAAAAAGATTAGTGCTCAGAACACTACCTTGGGGTACACCTTTGAATTGCCGAAAAGATGCAGAGAGAGTGGCACCAAGCCTCACTCTAAAGGAACGATGAGAGAGGAAGCTTTGGAGGAAGAGAGGGAGATTACCATGAAGGCCAAAGGAATGAAGTTGGGACAAAATATGGTATCTCCAGGTGGTGTCGTAAGCCTTTTCCAGGTCAAAAAAGACTGCACGCTTACAGCGGACAGCCCGAGCACAGTCCGCATTTCATCAGGGAACGCACTTCCGTGTGCCCCAGGAGGTAGAGTGAGGAATAGAGTGGAGGGCATCATTGAAGACAGTGTCATGAAAAAGGAAGACATGTCATGTCATGAGGAAGAGGCAGAGAGGAGAGGTCAGAGAGAGTAGCACGGAGGGTGAATAGGTTCCAGTCAGCCTTGGCAAAATGCCACCTAGGGAAGGAGAGGGTAGGGTGAAAAGAGAAAAAAGGAAAGGAGGGTGGAGAAATGGTCACTGTTATGGAGGTCATCAAAAACCCCCCACGTGAGATCTAAGTAAAGTGAAGACGAGCAGAGAGAAAGATCAAGACAGGAAAGGGTGCAAGTTCCAGAGTTCACATGAGTGGGCTCACCAGAATTCAGAAGAGACAGGAAAGAAGAGAGGATGAACGGTTCGAGAACGCGGCCTCGGGTGTTTGTCAGAACATCACCTCAGAGAGTATGTCGACAGTTGAAATCGCCCAACAGGAGCACCAGCTCTGGCAAGGAGTCCAGGAGGTGCTTAAGATCAGGAAGGGAAAGTGGGACATTTGGGGGGAGATAAATGGAACAGACTATACCATTTACTCACAAAAACACGGGCAGTAGAACAATGGATAAGTGATGGAAAAAGTAGGGGGGGACGAAGGGAATATCACCTGACAGCTGAAGCTTACAAGGTCTGCTTCAAGCACGTGCCTGTGAGGAGGGGCAGAAAGAGGACCACTCTAGAAAGAGAACGCAGACGACTGTACAGAAGAAGGAAAAAAATAACGGAAATGCATCGGCAGACACAACTATCACAAGCAAGGAAAATAAGCCTAAGCAGGGAGATCGAAGAAATAGAACAAACGTTGAAGCGATCATATGAGTCTGAGGAAATGGAATTGGAACAGAAAGCTATACAAGAGATAAAGAAAAATCCGAAATATTTTTTCACATATGCAAAATCAAAATCAAAAACCTCGACCAGTATTGGACCATTAATTACAAATGAAGGTACGTACACAGAAGACAACAAAGAGATTAGTGAAATTCTAAGAAGCCAGTATGAGGCTATGTTTATCACACCAATAAACAACATGAAAGTTGATGACCCAGACAGCTTCTTTATGAATGACATTCAAGCTGCAGATAATATAACGGATATTACCACAAACTCGGAAGACTTTGAAAGATAAATTGACAAAATGCCTATGCACTCAGCTCCTGGGCCTGACTCATGGAATTCAATATTCATAAAGAAATGTAAAGTACCAGTAGCGAGAGCACTCGGCGTAATATGGAGAAAGAGCCTGGATACAGGGCAGATACCAGCAGCATTTAAATCTGCAGATATAGCTCCATTGCACAAGGGGGGGGGGAGTAAAGCCTTGGCAAAAAAATATAGGCCAGTTGCACTAACATCACACATAATAAAAGTGTTGAAAGAGTGATTATGAATCAAATTTCTAGTTTTATGGAAAACAATGAATTGCACAACCCAGGACAACATGGATTTAGAGCGGGAAGATCCTGTCTATCACAGTTACTCAACCACTATGACAAAATCATAGAAGCCCTAGAAGAAAAGCAAAATGCAGATGTTGTATACACAGACTTTGCAAAGGCGCTCGACAAATGTGACCATGGGGTGATAGCTCACAAAATGAGGTCAATGGGAATAACTGGAAAAGTAGGACGCTGGATACTCAATTTCCTGTCGAACAGAACACAAAGAGCAACAGTCAGTCAAATAAAATCGAGTCCAAGCGATGTTAAAAGCTCTGTACCTCAAGGTACAGTCCTTGCACCGCTACTGTTCCTTATTCTCATATCAGATATAGACAAAAATACACGTCACAGCTTGTGTCATCCTTTGCAGATGACACAAAAATCAGCATGAAAATTACCTCTGCTGAAGACATTGAAAAACTACAAGCAGATGTCAACAAAGTTTTCGATTGGGCAGCAGAAAATAACATGATGTTTAACAGTGATAAATTTCAGGTACTCAGGTACGGCAAAAATGAGGATCTGAAACATAATACAGGGTACAAAACACAATCGAATCTTCCCATAGTAGAAAAACAGCGTGTCAAGGATTTGGGAATAATGATGTCCGACGATCTAACGTTTAGGGAGCATAACCAAGCAAATATTGCATCAGCCAGAAAAATGATCGGATGGATTACGAGAACTTTCAAATCCAGGGATCCCATCACAATGGTTGTACTCTTCAAGTCACTGTGTTGTCCCGTCTCGAGTACTGCTCAGTACTCACTTCCCCCTTCAGAGCAGGAGAGATTGCTGAAATAAAGGGATACAGAGAACATATACGGCACGCATAGACGAGATAAAACGCCTAAATTATTGGGATCGTCTCAAAGCTCTCCAAATGTACTCTCTAGAAAGGAGACGAGAGAGATACCAAATAATATACACATGGAAAATACTGGAGGGCCAGGTCCCAAATCTACACAGTAAAATAACAACGTACTGGAGTGAGTGATATGGAAGAAAATGCAAGATTGAACCAGTGAAGAGCAGAGGTGCTATAGGCACAATCAGAGAGCGCTGTACAAACATCAGAGGTCCGCGGTTGTTCAACGTCCTCCCAGTGACTATAAGAAATATTGCCGGAACAACCGTGGACATCAAGAGAAAACTAGACTGTTTTCTAAGAGAAATTCCAGATCAGCCGGGCTGTGGTATGTATGTGGCCCTGCGGGCCGCTCCAAGCAACAGCCTGGTGGACCAAACTCTCACAAGTCGAGCCTGGCCTCGGGTCGTGCTTGGGGAGTAGAAGAACTCCCAGAATCCCATCAAGCAGGTATCAAGCAGGTATATCAATACGAATCAAGAGAGCAGTAGAGTTATAGGCCCCAGCAAGAGCCCGGGGGGGGGACTCTTGCTGGGTCCCATAACCCCCCCCCTCCTCCTTCTTGATGGAGAGGGGTGAGAAAGAAAGGAATAACCACGAAAGTGACCAGCACGAGCACCAAGCATTGGCTTTTGGAGACAAACACAAAGTGGTGAAAGCTGTGTAATCAGAAGCTGGAGTTCATAGAAGTTGGCATAAAATCCTTGAATATTTCATTGAAGAATAGATATTATCAAAAAGAGAAAGGACAGCAACAGAGAACAATGAAGAAACAATGGTAAAGAAGAACACGTAAAGAGAGTATGCCTCCCCAAACACCGGGCTTCAAAACTGAAGATGCCCAAAAGAAGAATCAAGACAGGCAAAAACGTTGGCGGGAAATGACAATTAGAATGGAGAAGATGGGGGGGGGGGGGGGGGAAGAAAAAGGAAACAGGGAAAAGGGAAAGACATCTAGCAAAATTGGTGAAGACAGCAGCAGGAGTATAAGGCTTCAAAAGGACAGAGGACTGTCCCATGAAGCATCACACTCCGGCAGCCGCCCACCAATCCTTCTCACAAAAACAACAAGGTGGAAAGGGAGGGGGAGCAATCCACTAAGCTGGTATAGTAAGTGCAGACAGCAACAAGTGGCCACACAGATTTGGCAGATGGCGCTACAGCCCTCCCATCCTCAACATTACTCCTCCCATGGCACAATGCAAATTATCACAACAATCCTGCTATTATCAGAATCCTAGTCATTTTTATCACAGTCAGGGGTCTTCTGTAATACAGTACTATCATTGCTAAATAATATCAGTTACAAATATTTTTGACATTTTTTAGGCGATGCTGTGGTCACAAGCTGAACAGCAGTGCTGTGAGCTTGTGAGCTCATGCTGCGTGCGCCAGCCTTGGTGGCTCTCAGTACTGCGGCCCTCATTCCCGGGAATGTTGCTCACAATTTTTTTTTTAAATGGCGTCTGTTTAACCCTTAAGCTGCTAAGGAGTCCTGAGGAGATTTACTCCCCTGTGCTCAAGAGAAAAAAATTCAAAATTTTTTTTTGTCTTCTAAAAATGTTAATTTGTGTTCCCCGAGTACAGGAAAAATAAAAATAAATCGTAGGCGTCATATTTTGGGTGCAATAGGCTGAGGAAGTCTGGTCAAAATGTGGATGTTGACAGAGTGGTCATCAGAGGTGGTCAGTGTCACCCGAGCTAACAGGCGGGAGTTGCCACAAAGATATTATAACCTAATTATTTCAATGTCTCTGATTTATTTTTCTTAGTTTTTTGCAGTAATATTATTCAATACTGTGCGGTGTAATAAATTTATATAATAAAATGTGTGAATCATCGCTATACTCAAAAGTATGGTGTTCATATTAGTTTTTCAATTATTACATTCATAAAACAATAAACAAATAGTTTTGCAGTTATTACACTATATACACACACATTATACATAAGTATCTACATGTTTTGTTCACCACAACTGTACAACTAAGCTGATATAGTTAGTTCACACACTAAGAGACATCGCTACACTCACAATCAGCTGGCAGCTGTGTCCCTCACTCATTCAAGGTCAGGTGCACTAAATTTCTCCCCAAACAATACTGTTTGGGATGTTATTACACTATGTACACACATTATATATAAGTATCTACACGTTGTATGCACCGTAACTGTACGCCTAAGCTTGTAGGGTGCATAGTGGCCACCCTCTACACAGCCAGACAAATCATGCAGACGACGTCACCTCCGTCACCCAAATGGCTCCTCCCAACATAATCCTTTTGCTGTTATTACACTAATACATTATCTAAGTATCTAATACTAATATAAGTATCTACATTTGTGTTCACCATAGAGAACCACTGAGCTGGTATGGTGAGTGCAGACAATAACAGGTGGCCACACAGTCAGTAAACAATGCTATCTCCCTCCCACAGCATTACTACTCCCACACAGCACTAATTATCACAACAGTCCTGCTATTATCACAATCCTGGTCATTTTATCACAGTCAGGAGTCATCTGTAATATTATCATTGCTAAATAATAGCACTTACATATTTATTTTGACATTTTTAGGAGATGCTGTCGTCACACGCTGAACAGCAATGCTGTTAGCTCATGCTGTGTGCGCCAGCCTTGGTTTCTCCAACAGTACAGTACTGTGGCTCTCACACCAGAGAATATTGCCCACAATTTTTTTTAAACATGGCGTCTGTTTACAAGAGCCCTGAGGAAGCTGATGTGAACCCCCATGTAGCCGTGGGCCATTTGAATCGTGCCTGGCACCCTATGGCGTATATACTGGTATACACCATGCGCACCGTGACGCATGTTACTCATGGCATATATATACGCCATGCGCAGTTTAAGGGTTAAAGGAGCCCTGAGGAAGGTGATGTGAACCCCGTGTATCCGCGGTCTGTTTAAGTCTTGCGTAGTACTCCAAAACTTCATATGCAGTGATGCGCACTTTTGTGTCAGTTACTCAAAACTTCATATGCAGTGTTGTGCAGTTTAAGGGTTAAACCCTTAATGTTTATAGAATTGTCAGTTAAAGTATTTATTGCAGCTCGATTTATGTTAAGGGGCGATTTTCCACATTGCCATGTCTCGTGGTTTTAGTAAAAATTATTTAAGTGTGTAGATAGGGAACCAGCCTCTCTAGTATTTTCTAGACGTAGATTATATCTCAAAACTTTCTGCTTCCGCCGAGTACATCTTGAAAGACTTTAAGTTGTTCCAATTATTTTGGTGATTTATTGAATGGCTTAGATATATTCCTTCTCAACATAAATATTATCCCACTTCTAACTGTGTTCGAGAGGGAACTTGATAAACATCTCCAGAAGGGCACCTAATCAACTTGGTTATGGTTCTAGAATCTGGCTGCGATTAGCTACAACTAATGGTCTCATCGATCAGATCACCAACTATGAGTCAAGGTTAAAGACTGAATCCCAAAGACATTGATCCTGGAGCAACCTCGAACAACCTCAAACTCTGATGGTTTGCATTGTTTGCAAACCTTGCATTGATTCTGGGGAGGGGGGGTCAAGGTCTCCACAGCCATCCCCGACCAGGCCTTTTGGTTGATGGTCTGGTCAACCAGGCTGATGTAAGAATTACAGCCTGGTTGATCAGGTATCCTTTGGAGGTGTTTATCGTGTTCTCTCTTGAACAAAGTGGGAATCCAGCCAGTTGTGCACCTGATGTGTAGTGGAAGCGTGTTGAACAGTCTCGGGCCTCTGCTGTTGATAGTTTTCTTGAATATTTGTTGCACCTCTGCTTTTCAGTGAGGGTATTCTGCACATCCTGCCATGCCTTCTAGTCTCATGTGATGTGTGCAAATTGTCTGTGTGCAGATTTTGAACCAGTGCCTCTAATATTTTCAAAGTGTAAATTATTATGTATCTCTCCCACCTCTCTCTCCCTATACTCCAGAGAATACAAATTTTAACATTTTAATTGGTCTCAATAATTTAGATGTTTTATCTAGTGGATTCTTGCAGTAAAGCATCTCTGCATGCTCTCCAGGTCAGCAATTTTTCCAGCTTTGAAAAAAGTTGTTATTGGGCAACAGTATTCCACTTTAGAGAGCACTTGTGTCTTGAAAAGTATCATCATTGGTATGGCATCTCATTTGAAAGGTTCTTCTTATCCAACCTGTCATTTTTCTTGCAATGGCGATGGCTGCTTTATTGTGTTTTTTGAAAAGGTTAACACAATGGCTTTCTACAGTTTTATCTGGGTCAGTCTTTTCAGCAAAATTGCAGTTCTTCCCATACTGCACACTTTTCCTAACCAGATCAACCATGTGCATACTGTATTCATGTTTACAAATTATCTATTTTTATTTTTTTTAATTAATTTTTGTTTTTCTGTTGGGAGCCCTGTCGTCTTCCTGAAGCTATCCAGACTGATACATGCAGTATTAGTTTGGGGTCATCAGTCACAGGAGTTCTTGTGCCTACCGGAGACCATGAGCTAGCACCTGGTCCCCTCTGAGAGGCACAGGGAGCAATGGTCTATGAGCTCTTTACATTTAGAGTATGTCATACTTTGCCATCAACCTGGCAAGCCACCCAGAAAGATAGGCAAAACAATACAAACCTCAAGCTGGTAAAAATTGCAACCTACATCTGAAAAAGGCAAAATAACTCCCCTCAAAAGAAAACGAACAAACAAACAAACAAGCAAAACAGCATCCAACTAGTGTGCATACACGTTAGTATCTTCACCCTCCCCAAAGGGTGGGGGTGAAGTGATTTCTCCCTCCTCCCTTTAGTTCCTGATTAATGTGCATGGCGGTCAGAAGTCACCTCTGACCTCGCCTTCCTGTCTGGATTT
>WNGS01161107.1:17466164-17511430 GCA_020271785.1 Procambarus virginalis
GCGTTTCGGGCAGGGTCCTTAATCTAAGAAAATTTAAGTAGGTAAATACTTGCAAATTTATAAAAAAATGATAACAGATACATGGCAAGAAAAAAAATTAGAGAAAATTGTAGGTACAGTGTATTAAAGCACATAGGCAGCTAAGATTGATTGCAATGACAGCTTGAATGGTAGTTGACAAAAATTGGTAGGCACAAAACAGCATATGGCTAGCACATAAAGAAGACAGCAATGAACACAATGATAAGGTTGGTAGGGTTAAATACATAAAAATTAGGAGATTAGGAGATTGGGTAACACTAGGTACAGAGCAAATTTAAAGCTCAGTGTAGGAAACTAAGAAGATGAAATCAGGTACTTTTTGGTTTTGTTTTTAAATAAGGCAAAACTTTTACAGTTTTTCAATTCACTAGGGAGTGAGTTCCATAGACTAGGTCCCTTAATTTGCATAGAGTGTTTACACAGATTAAGTTTGACCCTGGGGATATCAAAGAGATATTTATTTCTGGTGTGGTGATAATGGGTCCTATTACATCCATCCAGGGAGAGTTTCAGAGCATGGTTTGCATTTAAAAACAGGGTTTTGTAAATGTAGTTGACACAAGAGAATGTGTGGAGGGAGTTAATATTTAGCAAGTTTAGAGATTTAAACAAGGGAGCTGAATGTTGTCTAAAAGCTGAGTTAGTTATTATTCTGATAGCAGATTTTTGCTGCGTGATGATGGGCTTAAGGTGGTTTGCAGTGGTAGACCCCCATGCACAGATACCATAATTAAGATAGGGGTAGATTAGTGCATAATATAGTGAGAGGAGAGCGGAGTTAGGAACATAATATCTGATTTTGGAGAGTATACCCACTGTCTTAGAGACTTTCTTCGTTATGTGTTGAATGTGGGTGCTGAAGTTGAGTCTCTTGTCTAGGAATAGGCCAAGAAACTTGCCATCATTTTTATTACTGATGTTAATATTGTCTATCTGTAGCTGAATTGCATTTGATGATTTGCTTCCAAATAAGATGTAGTAAGTCTTTTCGATGTTTAATGTTAGTTTGTTCGTTGACATCCAGAAGTGGACTTTTTTTAATTCATTATTCACAACATTATTTAGTGTATGTGGGTTGAGGTCTGAATAGATAAGGGTAGTATCATCAGCAAACAATATAGGTTTGAGAATATTAGAGACATTAGGCAGATCATTTATATATATAAGAAATAGAAGAGGTCCTAAGATACTGCCCTGTGGCACTCCAACGGTAATTGGTAGAGTGGAAGAAGTTGTATCATTGATGGTTACATATTGGTGTCTGTCACTAAGATAGGATCGGATGTAGTCAAGGGCAAGGCCACGGATTCCATAATGCTGAAGTTTAAGTAAGAGGTAGTTGTGATTAACAGTATCAAAGGCTTTTCTTAGGTCAATGAAGAGTCCAATTGGAAACTCATTTTTGTCAAGGGCTGAGTAGATTACGTCAAGGAGACTAATGATTGCATCGTTGGTGCTCTTTTGGGACCGGAAGCCAAACTGGCAGGGGCTGAGTATGTCGAATTTTACGAGGTAGGAATAGAGCTGTTTGTAAATAATTTTTTCAAATATTTTTGATAGAATGGGTAGATTTGATATTGGTCTATAATTATTTATGTCCGCCGGATTGCCTCCTTTATGGACTGGCGTTACTCTTGCTTTTTTGAGGATATCAGGGAAGGTGTGACACTCTATAGATTTGTTGAACAGTAGGGCTATGGGTGAGGCAAGGGCATGGGAGGCTCTCTTGTATACAATGGACGGAATTTCACTGGTGTTCCCTGCCTTGGTTTTTAGAGAGTGTATGATGGACACAACATCTGCCGGGCTGATTGGTGAAAGGAGAAGAGAGTTTGGATAGCTGCCTGAGAGATATGTGTTAATATGTGTCTGAGTCTGTGGGATTTTACTGGCAAGATTAGCACCAACCGATGAAAAGAAACTATTAAATTCATTTGCCATTTCTAAATCAGTTGACAGTATATCCCCATCCTTGTAGAGCTTTATTTGGTTATGTGAGTGTTGCTTAGTTCCTAGGATACTAGAGATTGTTTTCCAAGTGCTTTTCATGTTACCTTTTGCTTCATTGAATCTATTCACATAATATGCTAGTTTTGCCTTTCTTATGATACTGGTAAGCATTGATGAGTACCTTTTAGCTACTTCCTTTGAAACTAGGCCAATCCTAAGTTTCTTTTCATATTCGTGTTTCTTGTTGATTGAGTTGAGAATGCCACTTGTGAGCCATGGATTGTTTAATCTTTTGTCAGTTACTTGCTTGGTAAGAAGGGGACAATGAAGGTTGTAGAGACTGAGAGTTTTGGAGAGGAAGAGGGTAGCTAATGAATTTATATCCTGGGTATTATTGAATTCAGAATCCCAGTTAATATTGTGAAGTGCATCTGTAGGATTGCCTAAAGCTGATTCACTGTGTAGCCTAAATGACAGTTTCTTGCTTTTTGGTGGTGTTATGTCCATGTTCGCTATGAGAAAGGTAGGATAGTGGTCAGTTGTTCTGTCGTAGATTATACCAGGTACAAGGGGAACTGTTATGTTTGTCCATATGTGGTCCAAGGTAGTGGCTGATGTTTGAGTGACTCGGGTAGGTTTGGTGATTGTGGGGATTAGCATACAGGAGTTCATGCTGTTAAGGAAAAAGTCAACTTGAGAGCAATTTTGTTTACCCAGGTCGATATTAAAGTCTCCTCCCAGAATGATGTGGTTTTTGTTGAGATTGTTGTTTATAATAAGATTCCTTAGGTTGTCTGAGAAAGAAGCTATGTTAGTGTTGGGAAATCTATAGATGGCTCCAATAGTCAAAGAGGATTTAAGGGATTTAATTGTGAACTGAGCAAAAGTATATTCACAGTAGTCATCTCTGTCACTAATAACACTGTTGCAGATAAATGTATCTCGGTAATATATAGCTGTGCCACCACCTTTTTTATTAGGCCTACAGTTATGAATGGCTTTATAACCAGCTAAGTTGTAGAGTTGGGTATAGTCTTTATTTAGCCAAGTTTCTGTTAAAATAATGAACGATAAGTTAGTACCAAGTGCTGTGAGTAATGCATTTAAATCGTCAAAATGTTTACCAAGAGATCTAACATTTTGGTTGTAAACTGATAAACAGGTGCTATTTTGGAGTTTGTTTTTAGCCTGGTGTGCTGTGAAATACTTGCAATAATGATGATCAATGTGCTGGTTGGTGTAGATATGAGATAGAAGATTTTGATCAGGATCAATATCAGTGTGCATAAAGATGCAGATAAAGAGATCACGATACAAGATACACGATAAAGCAAAACACAAGAATAAAAGCAAATACAATAAAATAGTAACAACTTAGAAGTAAAATAAAGATCCAATAGATAGCCAGGAAGGACACAGAAGTTACATAAAATAAAAAACAAAAAATCAGTAGAGATTGACAATATAAATGTAAAATAAAAAATAATAAGAACAATAATTCATAAAGTAAAATGATCTTGAAGATAATTAGCTTAGTAATGGTTAATTAAAATCCTATAATTGGTATGAACCTAAGAAAACAAAATGAACTCAATAGATAATTCCGAAAAAAAAGATGACATGTAAAACTTATTAAATCTTGAAATTTACTCTAATATAAATCTAAGTGTAAAAATAAACAGGGTGAAAGTATATTCGTGTGGAATATTTTACTATGATACTGAGGTAGATGCTTATATAAACAATTATACTATTAATTAATTCCAATAAATGATTACAAGAAACAAATACCAAGTTACTTTAAATATAACAGGGTAATAGAAAAGCCCTAGGTTTAGTGACAAGGGGATTAGCTAAGACCAAATAATTAAGAGTAAAAAAACAGGCAAAGATGCCAAACAAAAAATAAAAATAAAAATAAAAATATAAAACCTTTGGAAAGGAAAGGCAGAGCTTAAGTACACTTTGGTTGTATGTGAGACTACAAAATATGTTCAGGTTATTCAGCTGATATCCGTACTACCTCCGTCATGCTGCCTGTTGGGTCGGTGACACCTACGAACTGGAGTCTTGCTGGAATTGTACTCCACTTGTGCTCCAGTTTATTGATTCTTTGAAGATCTTAGGGATTAGATATCAGCTGCGTTGCATGCTAGATTTTCATTGTTGCAACGAGCCAGAATGGTCACCCATCTGGAAGCCCCGGATCTGCCCCGATTGTGTTCTAGGGACCAGGATTTGGTTGCTTTAACCTTGGTTCTGTCTGCACACCTCTTCCTTCCCAGGTGGGCGTGATTCGTTCTGCTCCTCTTTCCCTGCTTCCGGCTCCCAAACGTCAGGGTTTTGGAGTCGGGGCAGGGTTTAGCTCTGGATGAGGCTCAGGTGACTTTGGGGATTGCCTCTTCCAAGTCGGGTGCAGAGGTGGGTTACCACCTCCATCCACCTCATCCATGCCCCACCATGCCCAGAGGTGGTGGGCGTGGATGAGGACTCTGCTCCGGGGCCTACGTTGGGGAGAGTGACTAGGGGAGAGTCCGCCTGGAGTGATTGGGCTCCGTTTGACCATGTTTGGGCCCCTTGTTCCTTCTGGGCAGCGTTTATTGCTGCAGGTGCGGGGGTTTTCATATCCTCCTTCCCTATATGAATTTGAGTTGGGTGTGGCTCCCCCTCGGGTTTGTTTCTGGGTGCCTTTGGGTTTCTCAGATTCGTCCTTCCAGAGGTTTACTTCCTCTCGGATTTTCCCTGCGGAGGTTCGGGAGTCCCTTGGTGCATACCTCCTGCAAGACCTGGGTTACCCCTCTATAATGAATCCGGCTTTATTTGAGTTTGGTTCCTTTTCCCCTTATTGGGTGCATTATGAGGTTCCGAAGTCTTCCTAGCTGCCTCTTCTTTTCGCTTGGAGCTTAGCGTGGGTTTTGTTGTACTCGTACACTTGAGTGGCAGGAGGTTGCTTCAGTATTGCAGATATTCTTGGGTGGATCCCTGGAGTTCCTCAATGAGTGTATTTTTGCTCCTGCACTTATTTGTGGTGTGGGTCTGGTGCAGTTGTATCCTCAAGTTCCCACTCTTTCGGCTGCTTTGGCGGCGGATGACCATCGAGCTCGCGGTCATTTGGCCTCAGTCTTGCTCTTCTTCAGTCTTCTGGAGCTGTCTTTGGACTGGCTTTTGGAGGATGCTGGGGCATTGTGTGTGGGGGCTGTTGTTCTGGTTTCAGCTGCTGAGGCATCGAATGCCCTCCTGAAGCTGTATGCGCCGATCCTCTGAGAGGCGGTTTCTCTATTTTTCACCTTTCGTCTCTTATGTCAGCTGGCCGTGCTTGCTCTCTCTCTGAATTCGGCTTGGGCCCTGGCTTTGCAGTCTTCGTCTCTTTTCTGTCCTCTTTTATTGTGTTGTGCAGTTTTTGTCGGCGGCTTTGGAAAATTTGGAACATATAATTCAGTGAATAGTGAGGCAACAAACACACCAGACTGTGTACAGGGGCCACGAGGCTTGTGTACACACTGGGTAGGCTGTGAAGGGTCTCTTCCCCCCCCCTTTACCAGTGGTCAACAACCACTGGTCACTGCCTACCACCACCACCACTGACCAGAAGCATTATGTTCAGAATGCCATTAGTAAAGATGTGCACAGAATGCAACAAGGAAGTAGATTACCAGCAAAGTTTCCAGTGCCAACTATGTTCAGCAGCCATACACAGTAAATGTGCCAACATGTCAAATAATGCCAGGAGAATTGGTCCCAGAGACCACTCGGTGTACTGGTTCTGCAAAAAGGATAATATTACTGTCTTGAAGATGATCACCATTCTTGATAAAACCCTAGCAGAGCACAGAGAATTACTTCTAACTGCCTGCACAGAAATCTCCAATGTTTTCAAACAAATTGTCAAGGACACCCAGGCAGAACCAGAATTGGAGCTACATCTCAGTGCATCAGGGCCGGATGTGACGTTGGCATCGGGGCCGGATGCGACGTTGGCATCGGGGCTGGATGCGATGTTGGCATTCGGACCGGATGTGACGTTGGCGTTGGGGCCAGATGCAATGTTGGCATTGGGACTGAATGTGACGTTGGCGTCGGGGCCGGATGCAACGTTGGCGGCGGGGCCGGATGCAACGTTGGTGGCGGGGCCGGATGCTATGCTGGCACCGAATGCGACGTTAGGGTCAGGCGCGGTATCGGCGCCTGAACCGGGCACGATATTGGTGCCAGGGTTTTTGAAACAAACAAAACAAGGATCCAAAACCTGCTGATATTATAAATGGGGTATCTGTAAGCATGGGATATCGAGGAGATCAAATGGACTATGTAAATATGATCATCCCAGAAAGTGCTGGATCCTTCTTAGTACAGGTAAATGTACCAAAACCTGTGATCTCTTTCACCCAGAACTGTGCAAGAACTCTTTAAATAAGAATGAATGTTTCAACACACAATGTCCAGCTTTTCATATAAAAGGTACCAAGCGAATAAGACCGACAAACCATCTTGATGAAAGCAGCCACAACACTATTTACCAGGATGATTTTTTAGCAAGAGGAGGAGGAGAAGAACGGCTAAAAATGACCAGACACTACCACCAACTCGGTCAAATGCTAGAGAGGACGCAAACACAGTGGCCTCCTTACCAGAGCCTCAGATATTAACACCAAGTCAAGCATCCAGCACTTCCACAAACATAACATCATTTTTATTTGCCAACATTCAGGGTATAAAAACATGCAAATGCAACAATGTGCACTTCATAGATGGCCTCTTACACGAGGCAAATGTAGTGTTTGCAGCCCTAACGGAAACTCACCCCAAGGACTACCATGATGGTGAAATATGGATTTCGGAGTACAATCTTTTCAGATGTGACAGGAAACACATTCTACAAGGTGGGGTCAGCCTGTACATCAAGGACACACTCATCTGGACTGGGCTACTAAACACCACAAATGATATGGTGGAAGTGCTAATAATCAAAATAGCGATCCTAAATGTAGTTATTGTCCTTTTATATAAGTCACCGGAGGCAAATCATCAGCAGTTTAAAGACCAACTAATGAAAATAGAACACTGCTAGGAAAACCTCACAAATCCAGCCTCAAACATCATCCTTCTTGGGGACTTCAACCTACGGCACCTGAAATGGAAGACCATAGCTGATATGGTTGTATCTGAGAGAACTCCAGGAAGTAGCCTAAATGAACAGGCACATGCAAATGACCTGCTACGGATGTGTGAGAGGTTTGCCTTAAACCAGCAAATAGTAGAAGAACCAACTAGGAAGGAGAACACGCTGGACCTCATTTTCACTAATAATGATGAATTGATCAGGAACATAATGATTACAAATACCTGTTACTCAGATCACAACTTAATTGAAGTTCTGACAAGCATAGGGACTAAACCTTCAAAACCAGACCCGATTCCCGATGGAGGAAATTTCAGCAAATTCAACTTCAATAATAAACAGATAAACTGGGAGCAAATAAACGAAGACTTCACAGAAATAAGCTGGGGAGAACAGCTAGAAAATGCAAACCTGAACCAGTGCCTGGAAAAAATAAGCTCAGTAGCACTAGAAATATATTCAAACCGCATACCCCTAAGAAAAAAGAGGAATAGATGCAGATTGGAACGGGAACATTGTTCCCTTTATAGACAAAGAAAACGAATCGCGGAACAACTTGAGAGTTGCACCCTGTCTCAAGAATGGCGAAGAAGGTTAGGTAGAGAAATAGAAACAATTGAACTAAAACTACAAGAATCATACAAAACCCAGGAGAGACAAAGGGAGCAAAAGGCGATCAGTGAAATAGAGAGAAATCCGAAATATTTTTTCTCCTATGCAAAATCAAGATCAAACACCACATCTAGTATCGGGCCCCTGCAAAAGGGAGATGGAACTTTCACTGATGACAACAAAGAAATGAGCGAAATACTGAGGAATCAGTACGACTCTGTTTTCAGTGAGCCACTAAACACACTGAAGATTAATAACCCAAATGAATTTTTCATGGATATGATACCAACATCAAATCATATATCAGATGTCACCCTATCCCCACTGGATTTTGAAGAAGCCATAGACAGTATGCCTATGCACTCTGCACCAGGTCCTGACTCTTGGAACTCCATATTCATCAAGAACTGTGAAAAAATGCTATTGCAGGCCCTTCACATTCTGTGGAGACAAAGCCTAGATACTGGCATTATCCCTGACATATTAAAAACAGCAGAGATAGCACCGCTCCATAAAGGAGGAAATAAGGCAGAGGCAAAAAATTACAGACTGGTAGCACTAACATCACATATCATAAAAATCTTTGAGAGAGTTCTAAGAAGTAAGATCACAAAATACATGGAATCACAGTATCTCCATAACCCCGGACAACATGGTTTTAGAACAGGGCGCTCTTGCTTGTCACAGTTGCTGGACCAATATGACATGGCACTAGATGCCATGGAAGACAAACAAAACGCTGATGTAATTTACACAGATTTTGCACAAGCCTTTGACAAATGTGACCATGGTTTTATTGCACATAAAATGCGTTCAAAAGGAATTACTGGAAAAATAGGCCGATGGATCGACAATTTTCTGACTAATAGAACCCAATGTGTAATAGTCAACAAAATAAAATCCCGGCCATCAACCATAAAGAGCTCAGTTCCCCAGGGTACTGTGCTTGCTCCAGTACTTATTCTCATCCTCATATCGGACATAGACAAGGACACAACCTACAGTACTGTATCACCCTTTGCAGATGACACTAGGATTTTTATGAGAGTAGACAACATAGAGGACACGGCAAACCTCCAATCAGATGTAAATCAGGTCTTTCTATGGGCTATAGAAAATAACATGGTGTTTAACGAAGATAAGTTTCAGCTCATGCGCTACGGAAAAAATGAAAATATAAAAATGGAAACCACGTACAGTGGCACCTCGACTTACGATTGCCCCTACTTACGATAATTTTGATTTACGATGTAAATTTGATCGAAAATGCGACTCGATATCCGATGGTGTCGTCGACTTTCGATATTTGTTGGTACACGTTCGGGTCGACCGAGCGCATGGTTCCCAGTCATGCGGTCCGACCTGCCTCAGTTTACTACAGCTACCCGCTTAGTGACGATCGTGCCTATAAGAAATTCTGTGTTTGTGATGATTTTTTGCATTTTGGACATTAAAGTACAGTAATTATTATATATCACGCCATGAGTCCCAGGAAAGTCAGTGGTAAGGCTCAACATATGAAAACCCATGTAAGGATGACCATAGAGCAGAAACAGGAGTACAGAATGTCTCTTCCTCAACAATTAAGAAAATGTGTGCAGCATGGGAAGCATTGCAAACCTTTGCTGAAACGACTCACCCAAATCAAGCTGCAGTAGGCCGTTGCCTTAACCTATTCAATGACACTGATGCATCATTACAGACAAATGTTAAAACGAAGGGAAAAACAAATGTCTCTTGACAGATTTGTAGTGAGACAAACAAGCAGTGAACCACAACCAGGTCCAAGTGGTATGCAGGCAAAACGTGCCAGGGAGTGCACACCAGAAAGGTCCTCACTTCCTGATGTTATAATGGATGGGGGACTCCCCTTCCAAACAGTAACAACTCTCCTCCTCCCCCCTCATCACCATCTTCCATACGCCATCAAGAGCCCTCCATGAAGGTAAGATCAACTTAGGCACTGTATTGTAGTTAGAAAAGCTCAGTCAAATCATAACATAGAACGGAAAGGCAATGTAAAGGATTTGGGTGTTCTGATGTCGGAAGACCTTACATTTAAAGAACACAATAAAGTAGCCGCCACAACTGCAAGAAAAATGACAGGTAACAAAATAAAAAAAAAATAAAAAATAACAAGAACCTTTCACACTAGAGATGCTATACCGAAGATGATACTTTTCAAGATGCTAGTGCTCTCTAGAGTGGAATACTGCTCCACAATGACAGCCCCTTTCAAAGCTGGAGAAATTGCTGACCTGGAGAGTGTGCAGAGATTGCTTACTGCTAGTAAGGGATCTCTAGTAAAATAAAATAAAATGCTAGTAAAATAGTAGAGGGGCTGGTCCCAAACCTGCACACAGAAATAACAGCACATGAGACCAGAAGGCATGGCACGATGTGCAGAATACCCCCGTTGAAGAGCAGAGGTGCAACAGGTACTCTGAGAGAGAACTCTATCAACATCAGAGGCCCGAGACTGTTCAACACGCTTCCACTACACATAAGGGGCATAACTGACCGACCCCTCGCAGTGTTCAAGAGAGAACTTGACAAACACCTCCAAAGGATACCTGATCAACCAGGCTGTGACTCATACGTCAGGCTGCGAGCAGCCGCGTCCAACAGCCTGGTTGACCAGTCCAGCAACCAGGAGGCCTTGTCGACGACTGGGCCGCGGGATTGCTAAGCCCCGGAATCACCTCACGTCAAGGTAAGGCTTTAACTAGTTGCCGCCCTATTTCTGATTTATTGGTGCTCCGAGGAGGGTTATTCTTGGATTTCTCGGGCTGGTTGTGCCAGGGCTCAGACTTAGTTTGGTCGAGGTGGGCCTTTGATGCCAGTTTCTGAGCCGGTGTGTAACCTGGGGCCTCTTTCTTCTGGTTGGCGCAGTGGTCGCTCTGTACGGAAGTCGGTTTCTCAGAGGTCACGTCGGTTGTTTGTTTGAACCGGAGTTTATTGGAACAATGACCCTGCGGCCAGTTTGTTTCGACCAACTCCAAAGAGCCATGGACCCTGTGGTCTGTGGCTCTTTGGAGTTGGTCACCTCGGGTAGCTCTTCTGCCGAGTTCTCAGGGTTTAGCTCTCCATGCCGTTCACATTCAGAGAGTGCCCAACATCCTGGCAGACAGTCTGTTGCGGTTCATCCCTCTTTCCACGAAGTCGACGGTTGACACAGGCTCCTTCCTTTGACTTTGTCGGACATATGGGCACCATATGGGTAGTGGTCGGCCATATGGGAGCCGGTCGGCCGAGCGAACAGCACGCTGGACTTGTGATTCTGTGGTCCCGGGTTCGATCCCAGGCGCCGGCGAGAAACAATGGGCAGTTTCTTTCACCCTATGCCCCTGTTACCTAGCAGTAAAATAAGTACCTGGGTGTTAGTCAGCTGTCACGGGCTGCTCCCTGGGGGTGGAGGCCTGGTCGAGGACTGGGCCGCGGGGACACTAAAAAGCCCCGAAATCATCTCAAGATAACCTCAAGATAACCCAGAGCCATGCCGACCTCTTCACGTCGGCATGGCCTTGGTGTCTCCCTTTGTACATGGCGTTATTCCCCGAATGCAAGGGAATCACGAAGGACGTTGTTTGGCAGGACTAGTCGAGGTGGGGAATCCTGTTCCTTCATCCCCTGGTCCGCTGTTGCATCTCATGCTGAATATTGTCACTTCTTATCGGGTGGCATTGGCAGAGCCGTTTCAGCTTGCGTTCGGAGTGGATGTCACTTTGGCTCCATTCCACAAGCTCTTTCATATATTTTTTCACCTCTGGCCTGCTAATGCACTGCCTAAGCTGTCCTGGTCATTGGACTGAAATTGAAATTGAAATAAGTTTATTGAGGTAAAATACACACATAGGGATGAGGTAGCTCAAGCTATTCTCACCCCGATCAATACAACGTGTTCACACATATATAGACACATATCACAAACAATAAACTTATTACCGAACATTCTGAGAGATAAACATATACATTTCTTCCTTTACACATGTAGTATATTACCAGATGTACACACAAATACTTGTTGGACTGGGTGCTCTCTTTTCTCTCTTCTCCTTGGTTTACTGTGGCCCCTTCGGTTCGGGATTGTTTCATGAAAGCATTGTTTTTGTTGGCTTTGGCCTCTGGGGGTCAGGTGGGGGAGCTTCATGCTCTTCTCCAACACCAGGAGTTTTGTTCTTTTGATTCTAGTGGTCGTTTTGTTCATTTGCAGTCTTCTCCTTCTGTTCTGGTGAAGAATGAGATGGCTGGCTTCCAGAGGGATCCGGTGGTTGTGAGTGCTTGGTTGGTTAGGCCGTGGGTGCATCACATGTTGTGTCTAATGGTGCCTTTGCATTGCTACCTGCAGGCCTCTTCATTGCATTGCTACCTGCTACCGCCTTACAAAAGTAAGGAGGCTACTGGTGAGAGGCGATTAGGGTAGGAGACAGGAGCGTAGCAATGATAACGGCTTCAGAGGAGTAGGAGACAGAAATAATTCCTGCGGCTGGGAGAAGAGGGGAAAACCAGAGCAGTGTTAGAAGACAAGAAAAGATAGATAAACAGGCTCGTCGGCAGGTCGGGAAATAAAAGCTAAAATAAGGGGAGCGAAGAAAAGGCTGAGATGAAGGAAGCGAAGTAAAGGCTGAAATGAGGGAAGCGAAGTAGAGGCAGCAAGAGACTGGTTACGAATAAGTCCGGTGGAAAGGGCAATAATTAATCAGCTGTTAGAAAGGCCACATTATTAAATTTCCTGCTAGCACAATACTAAACCGTTGCATGCGGTAACCCCTGCTGGCATAGAAGGTGGAGCAGAGCAGAGATTCCCCCAGCTGGAGGGAGAAAGCCCTCCCCCCCCCCTGCCGAGACGTGAGTGAGGTGGCAGGAGTTGGCTGGGGAGGGGTGGGTTTCCTGGATACAATGTCAGGCAAGGAGCACCTGGAGGGCCATCCGGGCCATCCATGTCGGTCCAGGCTACATTAGCAGACAAGGAATATCTGGTTTATGCTAGCAGGGCTATCCTGGCTACAACAGTGGGGGTAGGAGTGCCAAGTAAATCTACCCATGGTGTTCCGGGCTACACCGCCAGACAAGGGCATCTGGCTAAGCCAACAGGGCTATCCGAGCTACACCAGCAGGCGGAGCACCTGGGGAAGCCAGCTGTGGTGGTCTGGGCTACATCGGCAGATGAGAAGCGGCTGGTTAAGCCAACGGGCTCCCTTGGCTACACTGGTGGGCAAGGGCACCCTGTTAAGTCAGTGGGCTCTCCGGGTTACACCGGCGGGCAAGAGTGTCTGTTTAAGCCACCAGAGATGGTCCGGGTAAAACCAGTGGTAGTGTGTGGCTCTGGGAACGATACATGTATGTTCTGTGCCCGGGATGTGGCCTGCACCTGCAGAGAGAGGGAGGGGGCAATGCTAGGCAGACTGCAAATGCCAGCAAAGCTGCATGTGTGGTGAGCATGAGGGACGTGGGAGGGGAACACGCCTCTGGAAACCAGGGCGTGAAGTGAACACAGAGCATGCATGCAGGGAGGCGGGCTGGCATGGGCAGCGAGGAGGGAGACGGTAAAGGATGCAGACGAGAAGAGAAGATGTGCAGGGATGAGGGTGGCAAAACATGCAGCAAAGCGGCCGGGTAGGCGCAGCAGCAGACAGGGCAAGCAGGCACGGGTGGAAGGGGGGGTGGCCGACACAGTGCACGCCTGTGAAGTGGGCAAGGAGGGAAGATGGGAGGTGACCAAACCTGAGGCTTGCTTGACCAAACCCGCGGCATACACGACCAGACCTATGGCATTCTTGACCAAACACGAGGCATGCTCAACCACACATATGGCCTGCTCAGCCAAACATGAGGCTTGCCCGACCAAGCCAGCACCTTTTAACCAACACGAGCCTTGCCCTACTAAACACGCAGCCTGCTTGACCAAACATGTGGCTTGCCCGACCAAAACTGTGGCCGGCCAATTAAACTCGTGGCCTGCCTGACCAAACCCGCAGTCTGCTCAGTCAAACCAGCGGCTTGGCTTGACCAGCCAAGAAGGAAACGCGGCAGAGGACAGTGAACAGCATGGAGTAGGGGACTGGAGAAAACTAAGGGAGACAGGGCAGAACACGGCACGCTGGGCACATGTCCGGGCAAGTATAAACAGTGACCGGGAGCTAGAAAAAAGTGAACGCGGACTGCATCAACGCAAAGAAGAAAACTGTACAGTATCTTAGGGTTATTTTGAGATCTTGAGATGATTTTGGGCCTTAGTGTCCCTGCGGCCCGGTCCTCAACAAGACCTCCACCCCCAGGAAGCAACCCGTGACAGCTGACTAACTCCCAGGTACCTATTTACTACTAGGTAACAGGGGCATCAGGGTGAAAGAAACTCTGCCCATTGTTTCTCGCTGGCGCCCGGGATCGAACCCGGGACCACAGGATCACACGTCCAGTGTTCTGTCCGCTCAGCCAAGGGAGGGGTGGTGGGAGTTAAGTTCAAATTCTCGCTCAAAGTGCCCTCATAATAGGTCAGCAGGCTGGCGGAAGTCAGGGTGGTCAAGTTGAGGTCAGGGACCTCGGATGTGGGCACTTGTTCCATGTAGTAAGCTGCGAATGGAAGACTGAGGAACCTGGATATCATTCAGGTGTCATCTATGTTCATGCACGTGGTTCTGCTGGGTCTGCGTGTTGAACAAGTGGGCATTGCTGATGGAGGGCAATCTTAGTGCCACAAGGGCATCCTGGCTGATACTTGTACCCCTGGTGGGGTAGGTTACAGAGATCATAAGGAAGACCTGAAGAGTTCCTGGTGACAGGGATCATGTGGCAGGGTGCTGTACTTGTGGGTGACGTAGCCAAGCCCAGTGTCCACTGCACGCTCATGGGGGCCAGATGATGTAATGAGGTCCACTGGATAGACTATTATGAGTATGACATTGAATTCCTGATGGTAGCAGTCTGTGGCTGGTGGTGGCAACGGTGTCAGGAGCACGTGTCGAGGCAAGGTGATGGAGCGGAGGTGAGGAGCGTGTGGCATGAGCTACAGGTGTTTGCATAGAGGGCGTTGAGCGGTCGGCATCTTCAGGCTTTTAGAGGAGGTCATGACCCCATGCTGACTGCTTTAAGTACCCCCGCTATGGTGCACGTGCACTCAGGTGAAACCCTGTGAGGCAGATGTTTTCTTCCTACAGAAACGTTCCCGCTTTTCCAAGTAGGATCATATCTTATTGACTCAGTCAAGTATGAATGAGCATTGTACACCAGGGCATATTTTCCAATGAAAGCCAGTGATAAACAATCAAAGAAACATTCAACATGAACACTGGAGTTGTATCTTCTATACAACAGTGTCATCAAAGTCATTATTGGGTGTTGACGTATGTCTCTACACATCGCCACCTAGTAACCCTTCATAACTCTTCCAACCAGTAAAAATGTATATATTTATATTTTGTAAGTTTTCCTTACATTTTGCATACAAATGAATAATTCTAAAAGATAATTTTTTTTTTGGGGGGGTGGAATTTTATATTTGTTGTGTATAGGCACCTCACTATCACTCTTAATATTGCTTTTTCTTTCTCTACCAGGCAAGGCATTCGACATCACTTATGTACGTCTCTTCTTCCACTCGCCACGACCCGAATCCTTCGCTATCTTCAAGCGACGCTACCAGGAGGAAGAGTGGACTCCCTACCAGTACTACAGGTCACTCCATATATCAATCTTGACAACATGGTGCTTTGTAGGATTTGCTTAAAAAAGTTTAAATTGCATAATTGTTTTGGGTGGGGTATACCTGTTGCCTAAATTATTTTTTAATTGCATAAAGTTTTTTTGAGTATGATTGTTAAAATTTTGCTGCTGAATATTATAGTGGAAACTCCATTATCTGGATCCCCCATTTGCTGGATCTTTGTATTATCCAAGGTATAGAAGTTTCTGGTTCTCCAACCCTAGTAATCAGAGCATATTGGATTAATGGGTGCTAACCTGTATTATCTGTAAATTCTCTGCAGGATTTGGCAACAAAAATTAAGTTATACCAGATAAGGTTAAATTGGTTTTCTACATATAGTACTGAAATATGTTGGTCCATTCCTTTTAAAACTCCATAACAGGTACTTATAGTGCATTTGTCTATTAAAATAAATACCAAAATACAGTTGCAAAAATTGCCCACCTCTTCCCCACACAAAGAAACATGCAGTCGTATTTTTATTATTTGGATTTCAGTTATCCAAATCAGAGGAAGTAATTGGTCTGGATAATCGAGGTTCCACTGTGCTGTTTTTTTTTTTAAATTGACCACTGTGTTAGTAATGCATATTTTCAGTAAATTGCAGGTAACAATTTTAAGGCAAGCACTAATTTATAACAGCGTGTTTGACCCCCTCCCTCATCCTCTCTCCACAGTGCCACCTGCCGCGACACGTATGGCATTCCGGACTCAACCTATGTTAGGAGAGAAGACGAAACACGGGCCCTCTGCACCTCTGAATTTTCTGACATCTCCCCATTGACAGGTGGCAACGTAGCTTTCTCCACCCTCGAGGGTAGACCATCAGCTTACAACTTTGAGAACAGCTCCCAGCTCCAGGTAGAATACTGTTTCTGAAGTCTGTTTCTGCATATGACTTCTCCAGTTCATCTCATCTTTGAATATCCATCTTACATCTCCTCAAATGCTTCCTTCTCATTTGCCATCATCTCGGTCCCATGCCCAACATGCAGAAATTGACCTAAAAAATAATTAAATGACATTTAAATAAAACAGGAAGGAATGTGCATTTAAATGACTTGACCACTAATTACAAACTGTGTTGTCTCAATAATAATAATATAATAATAATAATAATAATAATAATTATATAATAATAATAATAATAATAAAACAAATAAATAAATAAATAAATATGTTTATTCAGGTACGGTACATACATACAAGTGAATTTTACATAAATTGATCGATTTCTAGAAAGAGCTAGTATATACAATGCCTAAAGCCACTATTACGCAATGCGTTTCGGGCAGGAAAATCATTAATATCTAAAACTTAATACTAATTGAGTATAAAGAATAAAATGTGTTGAGAACAAATACAAATAAAGAAAAAAAAGGGGGTACATGGCTGAAAAAGCAACACAAATACAATAGGTCAACAAACAACGTTGATTAAAAAAATAACAGACATGGGTTGACAATAGAGGGGTAAGGTAGGTTTCAGGGAATTTATTAGGTAGAGTTTCGTTTTTATCTTAAACTGGTTAAGAGAGGTACAGTCTTTAATTAACATGGTTGGGAAGGTCATTCCACATTCTGGGTCCCTTGATTTGTAGAGCATTTCTAGTTTGATTAAGTTGTACTCTTGGAATATCAAAACTGTATTTATTTCTGGTGTGGTGCTCATGGGTTCTGTTACAACCTTCAATGAAGCTTTTAAGGTCAGGATTGGCATTACAGTTCAGCGTTTTATATATGTATAATACACATGAGAGAATGTGCAGTGACTTAATATCTAACATATTCAGAGATTTGAGTAGGGGTACAGAGTGATGTCTGGGGCCAGAGTTGGATATTGTCCTAATAGCAGCTTTGTGTTGAGTAATTAGAGGACGTAAATGATTTTGGGTAGTAGAACCCCAAGCACAAATACCATAGTTGAGATATGGATAGATGAGGGAGTAATAGAGAGTAACCAGGGGCAGGGCGGGGTACATAATATTTGATCTTAGAAAGAATGCCAACAGTTTTTGAAACTTTTTGATATATTTAGAATGTGTCCCTGGAAATTCAATTTGTGATCAATGAGAATGCCAAGGAATTTTCCATCTAATTTGTTACAAATTTGGGTATTGTTTATTTTGAGATTTATTTGATTAGCGGATTTGTTGCTAAACAGAATATAGAAAGTTTTGTCAATGTTAAGGGCGAGTTTGTTGGCAGTTAGCCAAAGATGGACTTTATTTAGCTCAGTATTTACTGTGGCATTTAGAGCAAGGGGGTCAGGACTGGAGTAAATGAAGGTTGTGTTGTCAGCAAATAGAATTGGTTTGAGGTATTGGGAGGCATTTGGAAGGTCATTAATGAAGATGAGAAAGAGGAGAGGGCCAAGTATGCTGCCCTGAGGAACACCAATGTTGATGGGTAGGGTGGGAGAAATTGAATTATTCACAGAAACATACTGGAGCCTGTCAGTAAGGTAAGATTTGAGGTATTGCAGGGAGTGTCCTCTGACTCCATAATGTTGTAATTTAAGAAGAAGGTTTTGGTGGTTGACAATGTCAAAAGCCTTACGCAGGTCCACAAATAACCCAACAGGGAACTCATTTTTATCACGAGCTGCATGAATGAAGTTAATCATACTAATAAGTGCATCGTTAGTGCTTTTTTTGGGTCTGAAGCCATATTGGCAAGAGCTAAGTATATTGTGTTTGGCTAGATAAGAGTAAAGCTGCTTGCCGATTAGTTTTTCAAAATTTTTTGATAAGTTAGGTAGGATTGATATAGGTCTGTAGTTGTTAACATCTGTGAGATCACCACATTTGTGGACAGGGGTTACTCTCACTTTTTTAGGATATCTGGAAAGGTTTGGAGTTCAAGTGACTTGTTGAAGAGCAATGCCATATTGGTATTGGCAGGGGCTAAGGATCTGGAGGCTTTTTTGTAAATTAATGTTGGTATCTCCTCAAGGGCACCAGACTTGGTTTTAAGTGAAAGGATTATCTCATTAACGTCAGTGGAATTAGTAGGCTTTAGGTACAGAGACAGAGAATAATAATAATAATAATTGGTTTACATGAAGATACAATGGGTGTGTGTGAGATTACACAATATTAGTGTAATCTCTTATTACTTACTTGTAATTACTTTCTTGCAAAGCCTCTAACACACATAGCATTTTGGGCAGGTCCTTAATCTAACATATCAAGTAAAATGAAAAAGTACATTGTAGCAAAAATATATATCAGCATATAACTAAAATACAAATTGACAGAGGTACATTAGTGAGGATACATGTCTTAAGTACTAATATTGGGGGAGTGGGTTGCACAAGATACAGTGTGAGTTTGAAGCACAAGGTAGGAAACTATGAGGATGAAAATAGAAGCTTTCTGGGGGGATCCCCTTCGGCTCCCCGGAGCTATCCGGGCTGATATAAATGTATTAGACCCTGGCATCAGTCAAAGCGAATGGAGTTCTAGGCCTATCAGGGACCACGAGCCAGAACCTGGCCTCCTCAGAGAGGCACGAGGAGCGTTGGCCTATCGAAACCCCCCTTGTGGTTGGAAGCATTCTATGTCTGCCATTGACCGGGTCAGGCACCCAGAAAATAAAGCGCCCCAAAACAAACCCTATCTGGTTAAAAAATTGCTACCAAAAGCTGAACTACTGGACAAAACTCCCCAAATGAAAAACGAGCAAACAAGCATGGCATCACCACCATCACTGAGCCCCAGACCTCCTACGCCCATTATCCACCTTTCAGTTCTGTGGCTGATGTGAGACCTTGGTGGTCGTGTGACTAGCTCCGGATATGTTTCAGTGCCTTGGTGTCTACCCGAGTCCTCGCTCGATGTGTTCATGGACACGTCATCTCTTGGCTGGAGCTTCGTGACCAGAGCTCACCAGGCTGGCCAGGGGCGGTGGGATCCGTCCTTCCGTCGGGTACACATCACGGTGCGGGAGTTCACGGCTGTTTGGATATCACTTCGGAGGATTTGGGTCGCTTGCAGATCCATGATCTGGCTCCATTCGAACTGCTCCCCGGTGATTATTTCCTGAACCTTCGAAGCGGTCCTTGGCTCTTTGGGGTTGGTCGCTTCAGGTGACTCGTCTGCTGAGTTCTCGAGGTTTAGCTCTCCTGACCATTCACGTTTGGGGGGGTTATCCAACATCCTGGTGGACGGTCTGACCCAGTTCATTCCCCTGTTCACGAAATGGACAGTCAATGTTGACTTGTTCATTTGGTTCTGCCGGACGTATGGGCTCCCGGAGGTGGATCTCTTTGCATCAGCGTGATCACAGCATCTCCCAATATATGTGCCGCCCTTCCCCGACTGGAAGAGTAAGACTTACCAAGGAAGAGTAGTCCTGTTGGCACCTTGGTGGCAAGCCCAACCTTGGTTTCAGGTGCTGCTTGCTCTGTGTCCGAACCTGGGGAGGTCTTCCTGCGACTCCACCTCTTTCCGCAGATCGGGCCAGTCTGTTGCATAGTTGGTTTGATTTTCTCCTCAAATCTTCACATCTGGTCTTTCTGACATGGGTCTATCACCCCTTGTATGGTGAGCAGGTGGCTTTGTTGATGGTGTCCCACCTTTGTGCTTCGTCTCGGCAGCAGTATGAAGTTTCCTAGCGGTCCTTTCGTTATTTCTTGTCCTTCCATTATTTCTTGGCCCTCCGTAGGTTTTCTTCTATTTCATTTCCGGTTGTCTTGTCCTTCCTCTCATGGCTGTTTCAGGACTGTCTTCTTATTCTGAATACTGTTGGCTCGTATTGTGTGGTGCTGGCAGAGCTGCTTCAGATAGTGTTTTAGGTGGATGTTACTTCTGCTCCATTCTGCAAGCTGTCTCGTGCATTGTTTCACCTCTGGCCTGCTCATGCACCACCTGAGCCGTCCTGGTCATTGGAGCAGGTGCTCTCCTTTCTCTCTCTCCCTCGGTTTGTTGTGGCCTCTTCGGTTCAGGATTGTTTTGCGATGGCTCTTTTCCTGTTGGCATTGGCCTCTGGGGGTCAGGTTGGGGAGCTTCATGCTCTTCTCTGGCGCAGGGGTTCCTGCTCTTTTGGTCCTGGTGGTAGGTTTGTTCATTTGCAGCCGTCTCTTTCTTTTCTGGCGAAACATTTCTGACGAAGAATGCTTTCCAGAGGGGTCTTTGGTAACATGTCTTGGGCTAACATTTGGGCACTGGATTTTTGGAGGTTGAACAGGGTCCTGGCTGCTCACTACCTGGTCAATGTTCTGGGCCCTAGTCGGACATGTGTCGCATTGAGTCTGCGGTTGCAGCCAGTTGTCTTGACTTCGAATTGAGCAGAAAGTGGCGACCGCCTCCTGGGTAAGTCCATCTTGTTTTATCTTTTGGTTAAGTAACTTTAAGGAGCTGTAGGAGCTCCCACAAAAAACAAGCCTTGAATATAATGAAATGCCATTTTCTGGGTGAGACCCGGAGGCTTCCCAGCAACCCTCCTTCCCACTGGTCAGTAGTTTTTCGCGGGTTTTGACATCCAGCCTCAGAACTGAAGGTGTGGATAGCCGGGACGGGGGTCTGGGGCTCCCCTTTCTCCCTCCCAGGGAGCGGGGAGCTGTGCAACTAGTGGCGCGGTGACGGTTGTGACGTCAGTACCAGTAGTGTGAGCACTCAGCGTAATATGGAGAAAGAGCCTGGATACAGGGAGATACCAGCTGCACTTAAATCTGCAGATATAGCTCCTCTGCACAAGAGGGGGTAGTAAAGCCTTGGCAAAAAATTATAGACCAGTTGAACTAATATCACACATAATAAAAGTGTTTGAAAGAGTGATTAGGAATCAAATTTTTAGTTTTATGGAAAATAATGAGTTACACAATCCAGGACAACATGGATTTAGAGCAGGCAGATCCTGTCTGTCACAGTTACTCAACCACTACTCAACCACGGGGATACAAAGATGGGAAAAACAACTACACGGCAGTGAGGAGAGAGGCAGAAAGAAATTTTGAAAAAGAGATTGCAGACAAATGTAAAACAGAACCAAGTCTATTCTATAAATTCATAAACAACAAATTGCAGGTAAAGGATAATATTCAGAGGACGAAAATGGGAAATAGATTCACGGAAAATGAAAAGGAAATGTGTGTTCACAACATTAAACAAAAAGTTCCAAAGTGTGTTTGTACAAAATGAAATCTTCAGGGAACGAGACACAATAAGAATTCCAGAGAATAACATAGAGCACACAGAGGTGTCTAAAGACGAAGTGGAAAAAAATTCAAGGAGCTAAGTAAGAACAAAGCAGTTGGTTCAGATGGAGTTTCATCATGGGTTCTGAGAGAATGTGCACCTGAGCTCAGCATTCCACTTCAACTGATTTTTCAGGCATCCCTGTTTACAGGAGTAGTAGCTGATGTGTGGAAAAAGGCTAACATAGTTCCAATCTACAAAAGTGGAAGCATAGAAGACCCCCTTAATTATAGACCTGTATCACTGACAAGTGTAACAGTCAAAATATTGGAAAAAATAATTAAAACTAAATGGGGTAAAATACCTGGAGAAAAACAATATAATATCAGACAGGCAGTATGGTTTTCGATCTGGAAGATCCTGTGTAACGAACTTACTCAGTTTTTATGATCGACCAACAGAGATTTTACAGGAAAGAGATGGTTGGGTTGACTGCATCTATCTAGACCTAAAAAATGCTTTCGACAGAGTTCCCCATAAGAGGTTGTTTTGGAAACTGGAACATATTGGAGGGGTGACAGGTAAGCTTCTAACATGGATGAAAAATTTCCTAACTGACAGAAAAATGAGGGTCGTAATCAGAGGCAAGGTATCGGATTGGAGGAATGTCACGAGTGGAGTACCACAGGGTTCAGTTCTTGCACTGGTAATGTTCATTATCTACATAAACGATCTACCAGTGGGAATACAAAATTATATGAATATGTTTGCTGATGATGCTAAGATAATAGGGAAGATAAGAAACCTAGATGATTGTCATGCTCTTCAAGAAGACCTAGACAAAATAAGTATATGGAGCAATACTTGGCAAATGGAATATAATGTGAATAAATGCCATGTTATGGAATGTGGAAATTGGAGAACATAGACCCCACACAACCTGTAAATTATGTGAGAAATCGTTAAAGAATTCTGACAAAGAAAGGGATCTAGGGGTGGTTCTAGATAGAAAACTGTCATCTGAGGACCACATTAAGAAATAATAAGAAAAAGAAATATAAGAAAATTCACTTTTGTAAACAGAGTGGTAGACGGTTGGAACAAGTTAGGTGAGAAGGTGGTGGAGGCCAAAACCGTCGGTAATTTCAAAGCGTTATATGACAAAAAGTGCTGGGTAGACGGGACACCACGAGCATAACTCTCATCCTGTAACTGCACTTCGGTAATTACTATTACAAAATCACAGAAGCTCTAGAAGAAAAGCAAAATGCAAATGTTGTATACACAGACTTTGCAAAGGCATTCACAAATATGACCATGGGGTGATAGCACACAAAATGAGGTCAATGGGAATAACTGGTAAAGTAGGACGCTGGATACTCAATTTCCTGTCGAACAGAACACAAAGAGTAACAGTCAATCAAATAAAATCGAGTCCAAGCGAAGTTAAAAGCTCTGTACCTCAAGGTACAGTCCTTGCACCACTTCTGTTCCTTATTCTCTTATCAGATATAGACAAAAATATACATCACAGCTTCGTGTCATCCTTCGTAGATGACACAAAAATCAGCATGAATATTACCTCTGCTGAAGACATGGAAAAATTACAAGCAGATATCAACAAAGTTTTCGATTGGGCAGCAGAAAATAACATGATGTTTAATAGTGATAAATTTCAGGTACTCAGGTATGGCAAAAATGAGATTCTGAAACATAATACAGGGTAAAAAACACAATCGAATCTGCCCATAGTAGGAAAACAATGTCAAGGATTTGGGAATAATAATGTCCGACGATCTAACGTTTTGGGGGCATAACCAAGCAAATATTGCATCAGCCAGAAAAATGATAGGATGGATTACGAGAACTTTCAAATCCAGGGATCCCATCACAATGGTTGTACTCATCAAGTCACTTGTGTTGTCCCGTCTCAAGTACTGCTCAGTACTAACTTCCCCCTTCAGAGCAGGAGAGATTGCTGAAATAGAGGGAATACAGAGAACATATACGGCACGCATAGACGAGATAAAACACCTAAATTATTGGGATTGTCTCAAAGCTCTCCAAATGTACTCTGTAGAAAGGAGACGAGAGAGATACCAAATAATATACACTTGGAAAATACTGGAGGGACAGGTTCCAAATCTACACAGTAAAATAACAATGTACTGTACTGGAGTGAACGATATGGAAGAAAATGCAGAATAAAACCAGTGAAGAGCAGAGGTGCCATAGGCACAATCAGAGAACACTGTATAAACATCAGAGGTCCGCGGTTGTTCAACGTCCTCCCAGCGACTATATTGCCGGAACAACCGTGGACATCTTCAAGAGAAAACTGGACTGTTTTCTAAGAGAAGTTCCGGATTAGCCAGGCTGTGGTGGGTATGTAGGCCTGCAGGCCGCTCCAAGCAACAGCCTGGTGGACCAAACTCTCACACGTCGAGCCTGGCCTCGGGCAGGGCTTGGGGAGTAGAAGAACTCCCAGAACCCCATCAAGCAGGTATCAAGCAGATCATGTTCGTTTGCTCATTTTTCGTTTGGGGGAGTTCTGTCCAACAGCTTTCAGTAGCAATATTTTAACCAGATAGGGATTGTTTTGGAAGCCTACCTTTCTGGGTGCCTGACCCGGTCAATGGCAGATAAAATGCTTCCAACCACACGGGGGTTTCTATATGCCATT
This sequence comes from Procambarus virginalis, assembly GCA_020271785.1. NCBI lineage: Eukaryota > Metazoa > Arthropoda > Malacostraca > Decapoda > Cambaridae > Procambarus > Procambarus virginalis. Next base: position 17,490,415 of record WNGS01161107.1, read on the forward strand.
GCTCCTCGTGCCTCTCTGAGGGGGCCAGGTTCTGGCTCATAAGTCACCAGTAGGCCTAGAACTCCATTCACTTTGACTGATGCCAGGGTCTAATACATTCTGATCAGCTCCGGAAAGCCTCCGGGTCTCACCGAGAAAATGGCGTTTCATTACATTCTATGCTGGTTTTTTTACATTTTTAGCGATGCTGTGGTCACAAGCTGAACAGCTGTGTGTGCCAGCCTTGATTGCTAACTTAGTATAGAGTCTCTCATGCCCGGGAATGTTGCCCACGATTTTTTTTAAATGGTGTGTATTTATTAGAGCCCTGAGGAAGCTGATGTGAACCTCCTGTAGCTGCGGGACTTTAAATCCTACAATATACGTATGAGCATCCTGAGGTGCTCTGCGCACCCCTGATCTAACGCCTGAAGGCACTCTGTGTAGTGTGTGGTGGTTAATGTTTCACACATTTCTTCTTCATTTTTTATAAAGCTGTTTCCCCATTTTCAATCTCTGAATATTATGTTTCACCTGTAATTTGCTTTTAGAATTAATTAACCTGTAATTAACTTATAGAATAGATGTGGTTCTGTTTTACATTTGTCCACTATCCCTTTCACAAAATTTCTTTCTGCCTCTTTCCTCACTGCCGTGTGTAGTTGTTTCGTGGCTCTATGAACCGCTGGTATGTTTGAGGGTTTGGCATCTTCCTATATTGATTCCATTTTTGCGTCTTGGTCTCTGGCCCTCTTGCAATTTCTGTTGAACCAATCTTGTTTCCTAGTTCTGCATCTCTGTTTTGGTATAATTTGTTTTGTGCCTTTATCAAAATTTTACAGAACTTGACACACATCTCATTTACTTCTTTGCTAACAGTAAATCTTTCCAATCAAATTCATTAAAGAACTTTCACTAAGTTTCCCATAGTACCCTCTCCTGAAATTGTTTTTCAACGGCTTCAACTTACTCATTCTCTTCTACATTATAACACACTGTATAATTTATTCCCAAAAGGACATGATCACTTATGCCCAATGGGGAAAGGTACTGAATGCTAAATATCTCTTTCTCTTTCCTGGGAATATGAAATCCAGCATGAAGAGAACATTTCCTTCCCTCATCCTTGTAGCTTGTTTAACGTGTTGATACATAAATGTCTCCAGGATGAGTTTTATGAATTTACAGGTCCAAAAGTCCTCCGTTCTAGCTACATAGTGTCGGGGTTTCACGGTTCTCGTTAGAGAAGGGTTAAAGCAAGGTAGACTGGATCTCCTTTCCAGGTGGTTGCTCCGACAATAACCCTTACTCACCGTCGTTCGGCGGGTCTTCCCTCGATCCTCTAGGCTCCACTGCTCGCCTCGGAGAGTACCCCAGTCGGTCTCACAACCGGCCTTTAAATTGCAAGATGAGTGGGGGCACAGATCGTTCCCTCAATCTGTGGCCCGCCCCGACACCGAACTCTTACACAGCCTTAAGGTCGCCAACTGGTTTTCAGGTGTCCAGTAACACTGCAGTGGTCAGGTGTAATTGTGGCAAGAGCAAATTCCAGTAATATGGTATCAGGCAGGTCACTCTGCTTTACTTCATTACACGGTCACAAGATAAATGGAGGGGATGATATCAAACACCAAAGAGTTTTGGTATTTTACTTAAAAGACAACGAGAAATATATATGCATCAATGTATCAGGAATAATATATGACAATTGCTCCATTCATAGCATAATATTCTGGAGCGCACCATATGGTAACACCGGCAGCGCCCGCGTCACCTGTCAGATGTCAGCTGACCGGGACCCTCGCGATCGTGGGAACAGACTAGTACTTGTTTTCTAATTCTGTCACGATCCCCGTTTATTTAACTTTTTCCAAAACACTATTCAACATTCACATGGCTTACTTATGATTTCACTGGCCTCACGATCAACATCTTATTCACAATACACTCACAGTGGCTTTTCACCGTACCAAAAGATTACTCTATTCTTAATAATATTTACTGTGAATGCACTCGCTTGATCACTGAACTTTTCTTTATATCTATACTTTCTCTCAAAGAGATATCACTGGCAATCACTTCACGTATATGATATTATTCAGTACACAGGCATGTCATATATAAATCAGTAATCAAATTACAGGCATATATATATATAATCATGAAGATCAATACACAGGCATTTATATCAATAGATCATGGAGATCAACACACAGGCATTTATATCAATAGATCATAGAGATCAACACACGGGCACTTATATCAATAGATTATAGAGATCAATCCACAGGCATTTATATCAATAGATTATAGAGATCAATCCACAGGCATTTATATCAATAGATTATAGAGATCAACACACAGGCATTTATATCAATAGATTATAGAGATCAACACACCAATATCTGGTTTACTACCAATATATATAATAATAATCACTGGAAATTAATAATAGTCACAGTAAATTCTTTGATGAATCTTGGTGCTTGCACACACCCACACATAGATATATATGTAAACTGATACTGTGAGCGCTCTGGGTAGCTCACCACATACTGTGCTCTCTGTGACTTAGACTCAAGTGAGACTTGCTCACGACATATAAAATATCCTGACAAGAAAATATATAGCTAACTAAAGGGGAAATGGGAGGGTAACTGTAAACACCTACTTCACCTATCCTAGGATGACAGTTGGGTTGTAGCTCCTGGTCCAGGCTCTCGCCTCGTTCACCATCCAGAAACACAAGCCCACGCCTTAGGATGTCGCGTCTCGCCGCTTCTGTACACAGCAGGTCCGTGCTTCCCTACAGTACGTCGCAGGGTTGAAGTCGGTCTCCTGGCCGTCAACTTTCCTCCCAACTACGGCAGCCAGCCTACGTCTCGGCGGTCGTCGCACGTTTCCCAATTAGTTCTTGTCACTGTACTCCCAGAGGAACTGCCTCTCACCACTACGAAGTCACTGTGAAGTTATCAGCCGTCCCAGACGATACTGCTTAAGCTCCACACGCACAGCACCCGACTTCAGAGCACTTGAAGCTCACAACACTGTCAATTCCCTCGTCGTCTAGATATATCGCTAGGTATTTGGGAAGACTTCTCGACGTGCTTGCATCCAACTGTTGACTCGTAGGGTTCCACGAAGGTGGGGTTACTGTCAAACTTGACAGGATCGTCGATCACACGTTCAACCTGGTTGACAAGGCGGTCAACCCGTTCACTCACGGTGGATTGGCCCGGCCACTAAGCTGTCTCTTATACTGGTGAACTGCCAAGGACGACACACGTCGATGCCCGGCCCACTTCTTGCAACGCACCTGTCCCTGAGCACTTGTTGCTCAATATTCTGTCAATTCCTTATCTGAGCCACATCTGGGTTGCAGGAAGACCTCACAGAGTGCGCGCCAACAACTGGAGACGCTTACATCCACCGGAGTTCGGTAAATCCGTCACTCTGACAGGATGACCGATCGCGCGTCCTACCTCTCGGACGTGTCGTGAAAGACTGATATCGCCACGGCGCCACCACGGCCGGACCCCCATGCCTATGTGACGTCACTTTTTCCAAAGTCGGTTTTCATTGGCTCCCAGTGCCACGTCGCTGACGGTGACCAATCTGGCGCCACTGACGTCACACAGTTTTGGCGGGAGAACAGACTCGCCAGCGCCATATTGGCTCCCTAAAGGGCCTATCCCACAGGCCAAAATGTTCTTATTTCGCAAATTTCTCGGCTCATCGAGAATACTGTTCTCTCCCACATATGTTCAATTGATGCCTGCAATGTAGAGAACGCTCGGGAATAGTGGACATGACTCTTACAGTAGGCGTGGGAGAATTAGAAGGGTGGGAACACCGTCACATAGGCTTCCCAGTTTTCATGAGCAGGTGGCAGCTCCATGTCCATGGTCTTTTCTCTTTGGAGCCTTGACTGCAGAAGATCACAGGCTAACTTGGCAGCCATTTTGCAAATCTAGGCAGTTGATGAGCTGTTCTCTGATCATCCCAGTGATAACCTGGATATTCTAGCATCAGTGCCTAATTTGGCTGCCTAGAAGTTCTGGTTTCAGCACCTCTGCATAAGTTGCTTCCTCCCTTCTTTGGAACACTCTGGCAGCTTTTTTTTCCTTGCTCATTTTGCATGTTGGCAGGCCATGCTTGCCCCAGGCTTTGAATTTTACTTGGTCCTTAACCAATTTGTCCATCTTCCAGAATGAGGTTTGTATACACATGGATGTAAAGCTATCACTAAACCTTAAAATGATACACAAGCAAAAGACTTCCCCTGGACAAAGTCCAAGGTATGGTGTACACTTAGAATCCAGGACCTCCAAGCTGGCAACTCAAGGAGTGATCCACACAGTTTCAAAGCATTATATGACAGAGTTCTGGGAAGACGGGACACCACGAGCATAGCTCTCATCCTATAACTACACTTAGGTAATTACACTTAAGAATTACCGGTGGACATTGTCAATAAGACTAAGCTTTGTTGATATTTGAAGCTAAAGCTCCTGGTGGTACTGCCATCAGCAGTGGCTAGCTGTTGTGAGAGTTTGGAAAAATAGAATAAACGAAATGGCAAGGAATTGAGCTCGGAAAATTTCTAAAATTTTCTTTTATTCTTTTAACCTTTATTCCTGTTGTGATATTCAATTAGGTCGCCTGAGGAAGGACTTGCTTAGCTAACACACCAGTGTAGTAAGCAGCTCATTCCTCACTCTGGGACCATTTGTGAACAATTGACTAGGTGCGAGCAAACGCCGAGACCTCAAAAAGTTGAAATCCCCTCCATTATAGAATGTTGAGCTTCGCCATTTGCCGAAGCAAATCTAGCGAGTAGGTCCTGGCCTCTCACAACAATAATTTATTGTTGTGTGGTGCCGTATATTTGGTAAAAAACTCAAGAATCAGTCTCAATTTAATAGTCGAGTGTGAAGAATCACTTGCAGGGCAATAATACTGTGTGGGGTATAACGAAAAAGTGTTAAACATAACAACTTAGTTTATTCAATAAAGTACTAGCTACTACAACAAAACAAAAGAAATATCAATGACGCTACTCAAAATCCTTCCTGTGACACTATCAATGACAGCTAGACACCAGCCCCTCGGACTGCATAATGAACTAACTCGAACATACGACGTGAACACAGAGGAATCAATCAAGCAAGAATACAGACACAGATCTATAATCACAATTACAACAAATGACACAGTAGGTTCTGAAACACGTCTCCAGTAACCTCTTAACTGTTCTACGCCTCTGTGCAGTCTACACCTGCAATAGTGGTTGCAATACAATCAAATCAAAGCTGTCAAAGCCCGTCAGTGACACATCAATGACTAATGGGTTCACTGGCAACTCCAGCAACCCTTCCTCAAATTAATCTTTACGTTAACACTCTGTCCCATGGACGATCAACAATCAATAACAATTTGGTTTATGTTAATAACAAGGTAACATTTACGCTAATTTAATAACTCTTACAACTGTCACTAGCAACGCGGAAATTACACAACACGCTACCCATCAAGCATTCAGTGAGTAAATCCCATTAATCCCTGTACTTCCAGACAGCTGATTAATCTCTTTACTAGTTACGTTACTTTACGTTAATTTACGTTATCGGTTATTATCACTCAATGATGGTAATCTCTGATTTTACAATGTCCAAAGTGCTAAGAGAACAGTAATCACTCATGATTACCTTTAGAGCAATTAATTACTATCCTCAAGATCAATAATTAAACAATTAAATACGCAACCTTTCACACTGGCTCAGGAATTTACATTAAGGTATGAATTCCGTTCAAGCCTTTCATACTCAGACCAATTCAGTTGATTAAGGACGCTAATCACCATGTTTACGTTATTCTAAAATGATGTTACTCTTCCCACGAGTCAATCAAGGGCAGGTACTTCCGGTCAGATAAATAATGACGTTATGTTAATGGAACAATGGAGCCTTCGTGTGAGTCGGTAAAACACGGATCGAAGTTAATTACTTTGACTTCCTGAAACACGTCAATTACCCGGCCCACTGACCGTTAATTACAACAGGCAATACTCTTATTCTTATCTGGCTGATGGCTAGACTACCCCGAGACTACCGTAGCTGCTTGCAGGAGAGTAATTAACCCAAATGTATCTTAAGTTACTCAAATTGTCAAAGAACAAATTTTCTTAAAGCAATGGGTGTTCCCTTGGTTACATTATAATAATTGCCTCGCAATCACCTCACTGAATACTGGACTTCGATGTCCTACCAGATAACAGGAGAATATTAAAACCCAAGTACTCGTCTTCAGCCGAGTTTACCCATGACAATGATAATCACACTAACAAATCACAGTGATTTACGTTACAATCCGGTTGCAATGACAATACTGCAGAACAGTAGTAAATAACCCTTAGAGCATGACAAGATGTTTGATGACAGAGCAAAACACAAGATGTTTCGGGTACTGCATTTACTTAGGTCTGCACACTTAATGTGTACACTTAGCAAGTGTACTCGCTTCCACAGGCAGAAGAGCACCATTGTAAGTGAGCTGGTGAACCATTCCCTCACAGCTGTAACTAGTGGGTTCAAACTAACTGCTGAGTGGATTCTGGTTCCTTTCTTTTCTGTGTGAATCTTTAAAGTTGTCTCGTTTGCTTTGCTTACTTTCTGGACGTTTGTTTGGTGAAACATCCAGAATCTCTGCTCTCTGTGCCTCTACAAGGGGGAGGGGGGTCCAGCTCTGGCTATAGTCTCCAGGGGGCAACATGGAATCATAGGGATTTTGTGTCTTGTATGGAATTATCTCGTCGAGCTAGCATCAAGGAGCCACCATTGAGCCTCGCCAGGAATGCAGGGCTTTTAACATGAATGTGCATTACATACATGTTGCAGCAATAGCTACTGTCACTTTTGCTAGCTTGAGTTATTTTGTTGTAATGGTCCACAAGTGGGAATGTGGTTGGAAAAAGAGGAATGAGGTATGAGAAATAGGACCACTACACTAATCTTGTGTGATTTCCTCCCAACCCAGAATAATAATAATATTTCAGCTGTATTATTATTATTATAAATATTATAATAATAATAATATTAATAATAATAATAAGTTTATTGGGGACAGGCAATCTGAGTATATATACTTTAGGCTTATATTGGGGTTAAACTACAGTAGTTCAACCCCCCATGGTTGAACTACTGACCTTTCCCAGAATGCTACCTCACAACAGTTGACTACCTCCAAGGTACATATTCACTGCTAGGTGAGCAGTTGCATTAGGTGAAAGGAAACATGCCCAACCACATCTATCCTACCTGGGATTCAAACCTGGGATTCCTGTTTGTTAGTCTCAGTCTTGCTTGGGTTTGTGTGTTGTTTACCCAAATCAATGTTGTAACTACCCTGTGTCTGTGTCTACAGGAGTGGGTGACTGCCGTGGACATCCGCATCATCTTGGACCGCCTCAATACCTTCAGGGATGAAGTCTTTGGCGACCCCAGGGTTCTCAAGTCCTACTTCTATGCCATCACCGACCTGGCTGTGGGTGGCAGGTAAAGTGATATGAGGGTGAAGGTGTATTGTGTTGGGGAGATGTATAGTTTGAGAGGGTTTTACTTACCTATCACTGCTTACCTATCATAAAATGATAGACTACAGGGGAAATAAGATCTAACTCTTTATGTCCTGCCTCGTAGCCATTTAAACCTCATGGACTAATTACCTCTCTCAACATTTGCATTTTCATCATATTTTCTCTAAACCCTTGGGCTGCATGCCTATTATTCCCAAAAAACTCCATGGTGCATGGGGGAAAAAATCAATCCAAAATTATTTTCTTTTAATATTTAATGTTCCTTGATCACAGGAAAAAAAATGTATGTGGCCTACTTTGGCCATGATTTTTTTTTTTTTTGAGATATATACAAGAGTTGTTACATTCTTGTACAGCCACTAGTACGTGTAGCGTTTCGGGCAGGTCCCTGGGGGACCCATGATGGAGTAAGGTAGTCCGACAATTTATGGGTGTTGAGAGATCAGTCGCTCTGCTGTGGTCTGCTTCAGCCCTTCCCTATGGGGTGGCAGTTGCCTCAAAGATATTTTTATTTATTTCAATGTCTTTGGTTTTCTCTGGGTTTATACAGTAATATTATATTTCTATATAAAAAGTGCATAATTTTATATATTTATATAACGAAACCATTGAATGTAATGAAACTCCAATTCTAGGTGAGCCGCAGTGGCTCCTTGAAGCAGCACTGATAGTGTACCATCTACTAGGTTGCATTAGCTGCAGAGTTCTGTAGGCATACCGGGGGACCAGTGTCAGAACCTGGCCTCAAGGGGCCTCACAGGGTGCAGGACTGTGACATGAATATTTATTTATTTATGCCCCCACTGGGGAAAGCATCCAGAAAGTCAGCATGATAATAAAAAAAAAACACTGCTGGCTTCAAACGAGTTGCAGCCTCAAAAACCACCGAAAGAACTCTCCCAACTACAATATGTAAGCAAACAATCAAAATCTCTTTAAACTAGCATAAGCTCATCTGCTCCACCTCCCCCACTCATTTGGAGGAAGGAGGGAGGCAGCCTGCAGTCAGAACCCCTGCCCCCAATGACCTGAAGCTAAGAAAGACCCAGTATCTTGTCACTGTACTTGGGCCCTGGCACTCTTATGTGGCTTTGGGTCATATCTCTTGGTTGGGTGTCATCCTCATCTTCATTCCTGTGGTGCTCCCTCCTCCCTGGTAAGTGCCCACTTGTTTTCCCTCTCTGTGTGTACCCTGGTCAACCTGCAAAACTCTTGCACCTGAATATCAGCCCAGGACATACACGTGAACACAACTGAGAGAGCTGCGTATTTCTGAATGTCTTGGCTGTGCAGTATTGGTCAGCAAACTGGTAGGGTGTGGACAATGAGGGCCCTGTAGTCCCCACATGGGCACCACTTCCCTGGGGCTGTTTTTAGAAATATGAAGGAGTGAGGCCCACAGACTGTTTGATGGTCAAGTATTACCGCTTTCTGTAGCTTGTTGAATTCCATGTAGGCTGCAGTCAATCATTTTGGAGCAAGGCAGCATGGTCTGGTGATGGTGGGTGATGCGCTGCATGATGGTGTTGTACTTCAGGTGAATACTGGCAGGTTGGGTTATATCTTTGAATTCGTCCAATAGCTAAGTGCTCACAAAATAAATGGAATCACAGCATCTCCATAACCCTGACCACATGGTTTCAGAACAGTGTGCTCTTGCCAATCACAGTTGCTGGACCACTATAGACAATATATGCGACTATAGAATATAACCATAGAGATGTTGTGCGACTACAGGAGAATAGGCAGATACGTAAAAGGGAAAGATCGACCTTTGAGGATCACCCTAAATNAACACAACACAATGACTGAGTGTTGCACCATCTCCCCTTCACCACCTCCCTCCTTCACCATCACCTCCCTCACCATACCACCTCCTCACCACCTCTCGCTCTCCAACACACCCTCCCTCATCTCCTCACGCACAAAAATAGCAATATTATGGTATAAAATTGAGTTGGAGATCAATACTCACTCTCAGCTGCGACTCCAGCCCATAGCGAGGAATACACACACAGGCTCGCCAACCCTCCTCACCCATAATGTGTACATGTATATATAACATGAATCATTTTGTAACTACCGTCATAAAATTGTTATTTGCTTAGCTAAAACTAGAGGGTTCAGTTCCTGAAATGATTATGTGTCTCTGTAATCCTTTACACCACCGCCCACGGGATGGGTATGGGGTGCATAATAAAGAAATTGAATGAATCATCTCGCTCATTACCACATCTCCACTTATTTTCAATTACAATTACTTACAAAAAACTGCTTATTATGCAAATGTAATTACTGGCGTGATTTTTAAGTGCAAGTGTTTATCTTGCCTGAGTGCTGAGATTGGTATGCATGATTGATAAACATTTAGCGACAGGTTGACTGACATTTTTTATTTTTGTTTTTTATTTAACAAGCTTAGGTATACACAGCAATGTGTGCTGCTATATGCTATATGAAAGATTGCACAGTGTATATATAACTTGCTATAAGTTTATCTAATATTCCCATCTGACAGGATGGTTAGTCATACATGGAGTCAGGCGAGAAATGACCCGTCTTAATACAAGCTCTCCAGTAATTTGACAGCGCCACGAGAATTGTTCAAAAGAAGGACAATCTACAGTATAATTAATGGTATAGCCCCTGGAGGGAGGGTGGAAATTATCAGGGGAAGACGCCAAGCCATTACGACTGTATAGCACTGGGAATTAAAGGGTCAGGATAAGGACTTGGGATGGGACGGGGGGAAGGAATGGTACCCAACCACTTGGACGGTCGGGGATTGAACGCCGACCTGCATGAAGAGAACCGTCGCTCTACCGTCCACCCCAAGTGGTTGGCCTAGCCCCTAGAGCGAATTATATATGCGTAGATAATATGGAAGAGTCATTTAAGGCAACCGACCTAAGGACTGGTAGATATATATTTTTATTTGTATTTATTTACATATACAAGAGTTCTTACATTCTTGTAATAATTAAATAATTCAGTGCTTGACCAGCTGGTATATATGTACAAAAGGATAGATTATATTAGTTATTATTGTTATGTTAGATTCAGCTTTTCTGAACAAAAAGTTTCAAGTAGCACGGCACGGGGCCACGGACTATGGCAATATAAATTATATTGGTGAAATTTATAATTTTTATGACTTAAAGTACTAACATTGGGTGAGTGGGTAGCACAAGATGCAGTGTGAGTTTGGAGCACAAGCTGGGAAACTATGAGGAAGAAATTATGTACTCTTTAAATAATTTGACTTGTGAGTAGAGTATAGGCTGGCAATTTTGTTTAATTCATTAGGGAGTGATCTCCATACACTGGGTCCTTTTATTTGCATGGAGTGTTTGCATAGATTCAGTCTTACTCTCACTACCTCTCATATCATTTTGTAAATATTATCATAAAAAAATTACATTTCTTGTAAAATTTGATGTCATAATGAAGTTATGGTTGGCATGACATAGGAGCAACGAACTAACCTTGGAACAGGAACTCACTTGGCATACAAAGTCCTCCATGACGCACTGGCTGCAATGCCTATTGCTGCTTACTATACCATAGCTGTTTTATCAGTTTGTTATCAATAAATGCGAAAGATAAGCCACGTGACGTGATAGCAAGAAATTCAAGGTAAGTCCTCTTGTTATCTCAATAAAAAAAACTGAAAATTGCTCTAAAATGTTAAGCTCTCAAGCATTTAGTATTTTTAATTTGTATTATTGTAAGTACAGTACAGGGTATATTATGGACCCCAAATATTAATATTATGAATGGTTGAGTAAGGTTAATATGGTGACAAATAATGAATTAATGGGCCACAATGGTTTTATTAGTGAATTATGTATGTTGATGATTAGACATTTATCTATTAATCACTTGCAGGCGATGAGTCACAATAACGTGACTGAAGTATGTTGACCAGACCACACACTAGAAGGTGAAGGGACGACGACGTTTCGGTCCGTCCTGGACCATTGTCAAGTCGACCATTCTCACAATCGACTTAAGAAGGGTCCAGGACGGACCGAAATGTCGTCGTCCCTTCACCTTCTAGTGTGTGTGGTCTGGTCAACATATTAACCACTTGGGCTGGACGGAAGAGCAACGGTCTCGCTTCAAGCAGGTCGGCGTTCAATCCCCGACCGTCCAAGTGGTTAGGCACCATTCCTTCCCCCCGTTCCATCCCGAATCCTTATCCTGACCCCTTCCCAGTGCTATATAGTCGTAATGGCTTGGTGCTCTCTTCTGATAGTTCTCTTCCCTTCCCTTCCCTTCCTTTTTTTAATCACTCTGCGCGTATCCATGTCTATCTATTCAGTGGGCATGGGAAGTAAGTAAGCAATTATCAAAAGAATGTACCAAACCGGGAAGGCTATGTAGCACCACCAAATGCGCGGGATAATCAGAGGGCGCTAAAATAACCAAGGATGCAATACGAGAACAGAAACGCATAAGGCGAACGATATCAAAAGTATCCGATTCACCAAGAATTTTATCGAGGGACAATTGACCGCGAGGGACGGTCGGAAAGCAAGACACACGCTCGTCCTGGAAGTCAGGACATTCAACAACAATATGCACGACTGTAAGAGGAACAATGCAATTTGAACAATAAGGAGCAGGGCGGGGCTCCATTAAGTGACCGTGAGTTAAACGTTTTAAAAAAAAAACTTTCCAGAGTTTTGGAAAGTTGCTAATGTGAGACCAGTTTTAAGAAAGGAGATAGATCACTTGCGTCTAACTATCGACCAATTAGCCTAACGTCTATTGTAGGAAAGTTACTCGAATCTATAATAGCAAATAAAATTCGTCTTCATCTTGAAAAACATAAATTAATAACTGAGTCGCAACATGGTTTTATAAATGGCCGTTCATGTTTAACAAATTTGTTATCTTTTTATTCTAGCATAGTTGAGGCAGTTGATAGTGGTAAGGATTGTGATGTTGTGTACCTTGACTTTAGCAAAGCTTTCGATACAGTGCCACATGAAAGACTGATTAAAAAGATAGAGGCTCATGGTATTGGGGGTGCTATATTAAGCTGGATTAGGGCATGGCTATACCAAAGGAAACAGAGAGTTAGTATAAATGGAGTCAAGTCAGAGTGGGAAAGTGTTGTAAGTGGAGTGCCTCAAGGCTCTGTCTGGGACCTCTGTTGTTTATAATATATATAATGATTTAGATTCAGGTTTGAGTAGCAACATTTGCAAATTTGCCGATGATACGAAAATCGGTAGGGAAATTAATTCGGAGGACTCACTATCACTTCAAGTTGATCTAGATAGGGTTTTGAAATGGTCAAAGGACTGGCAGATGCAGTTTAATGCTGATAAATGTAAAGTTCTGAGGCTAGGTAATGATGATAGAGTTACAAGATACGAGCTAGATGGTGTTGAGATTGCGAAGTCGGATTGCGAAAGGGATCTGGGAGTTATAATTAGTAAGAATTTAAAACAAAAGGATCAATGCATAAATGTTCGTAATAAGGCAAATCGGACACTCGGATTTATTAATCGCAGCGTAAGTAACAAGACACCTGGTGTGGTTCTCAAGCTATATCTTGCTCTGTTAGGCCCCATTTAGATTATGCAGTTCAGTTTTGGTCGCCATATTATAGAATGGATATAATTCACTTGAACGTGTCCAGCGTAGGATGACTAAGTTAATTCCCCAAATTAGAAATCTTTCATATGAAGAAAGATTAACAAAGCTTAATTTGCATTCACTGGAAAGGCGAAGAGTTAGGGGTGACATGATAGAGGTTTACAAGTGGATGAATGGACATAACAAAGGGGATATTAATAGGGTATTAAAAGTATCAACACAGGACAGAACGCGAAACAATGGGTATAAATTGGATAAGTTTAGATTTAGGAAAGACTTGGGTAAATACTGGTTCAGTAACAGGGTTGTTGATTTGTGGAACCAATTGCCGCGTAACATTGTGGAGGTGGGGTCCCTCGATGTTTCAAGCATGGGTTGGACATGTATAGAGTGGGATTGGGTGGTTATAAATAGGAGCTGCCTCGTGTGGGCCAATGGGCCTTCTGCAGTTACCTTTGTTCTTATGTTCTTATGTAAACGTGTATGGCCAATACGTAACCTAGCCAAAGCCGTTNCACGTGAGGGGGACACACACGTGTAACACGTGAGGGGGACACGCACGGTGTAACCCGTGAGGGGACACACACGTGTAACACGTGAGGGGGACACGCACGTGTAACACGTGAGGGGACACACACGTGTAACACGTGAGGGGGACACACACGTGTAACACGTGAGGGGGACACGCAGGTGCAACACGTGAGGGGACACGCAGTGTAACACGTGAGGAGACACGCAGGTGTAACACGTGAGGGGACACACACGTGTAACACGTGAGGGGGACACGCAGGTGTAACACGTGAGGGGGACACACACGTGTAACACGTGAGGGGGACACGCACGTGTAACACGTGAGGGGGGACACACGTGTAACACGTGAGGGGGGACACACGTGTAACACGTGAGGGGGACACACGTGTAACACGTGAGGGGGGACACACGTGTAACACGTGAGGGGGGACACGCACGTGTAACACGTGAGGGGGACACGCACGTGTAACACGTGAGGGGGGACACGCACGTGTAACACGTGAGGGGGACACGCTCGTGTAACACGTGAGGGGGGGGACACGTGTAAAATAACTTAACGAACTTGGTTGGTAATACACCTGACTGTGTTGTGTTCCTACACCTGAATGGTAATACACCTGGCTGTGTTGTTCCCACACCTACAAGATGATAAAAAAATCAGCATGAAAATTACTTCTGCTGAAGACATTGATAAACTACAAACAGATATTAACAGAATTTTCGACTGGGCAGCAGAAAATAACATTGTGTTTAACGGTGATAAATTTCAGGCACTCAGATACGGCAAAAATGAGGATCTGAAACATAATACAGGGTACAAAACACAATCGAATCTGCCCATAGTAGGAAAACAGCATATCAAGGATTTGGGAATAATGATGTCCGACGCCCTAACGTTTAGGGAGCATAACAAAGCAAGTATTGCGTCAGCCAGAAAAATGATCGGATGGATTACGAGAACCTTCAAGTCCAGAGATCCCATCACAATGGTTGTACTCTTCAAATCACTTGTGTTGTCCCGTCTTGAGTACTGCTCAGTACTCACTTCCCCCTTCAGAGCAGGAGAGATTGCTAAAATAGAGGGAATACAGAGAACATATACGGCACGCATAGACGAGATAAAGCACCTAAATTATTGGGATCGTCTCAAAGCTCTCCAAATGTGCTCACTAGAAAGGAGACGAGAGAGATACCAAATAATATACACATGGAAAATACTGGAGGGCCAGGTCCCAAATCTACACAGTAAAATAACAACGTACTGGAGTGAACGATAAGGAAGAAAATGCAAGATTGAACCAGTGAAGAGCAGAGGTGCCATAAGCACAATCAGAGAACACTGTATGAACATCAGAGGTCCACGGTTGTTCAACGTCCTACCAGCGAGCATCAGAAATATTACACGAACAACCGTGGACATCTTCAAGAGGAAACTAGATTGTTTCCTCCAAGGAGTGCCGGACCAGCCGGGCTGTGGTGGGTATGTGGGCCTGCGGGCCGCTCCAAGCAACAGCCTGGTGGACCAAACTCTCACAAGTCAAGTCTGGCCTCTGGCCGGGCTTGGGGAGTAGAAGAACTCCCAGAACCCCATCAAGCAGGTATCAACCAGGTATCAACCAGGTACCTGAATGGTAATACACCTGACTGTGTTGTTCCCACACCTGAATGGTAATACACCTGGCTGTGTTGGTAATGGCTGTGTTGTTCCCACACCTGAATGGTAATACACCTGGCTGTGTTGTTCCCACACCTGAATGGCAATACACCTGGCTGTGTTGTTCCTACACCTGAATGGTAATACACCTGGCTGTGTTGTTCCCATACCTGAATGGTAATACACCTGGCTGTGTTGTTCCCACACCTGAATGGCAATACACCTGGCTGTGTTGTTCCCACACCTGAATGGTAATACTGACTTGGGATGCACCACGTCTGAATGAGTTGGCAACACACTCAAAATGCCAATTTGAATAATCTATTTGTTAACCTACAAATAATCTTCAAATTTTGCTACAGTGTTTCTACTAGTAATAGTCTTTTAGATTAAGGACCTGCCCGAAACACTATGCGTGTTTTGCGAGACTGTAAGAACAATTACGTTCACTGATAAACTTGTTCACTTGTTGCAATGAATTCATTTATGAATAAACACTTGTGAAGTAGGAACACTCGCTTCCAATGTAACTTCTTGTATATATAAATGCAACAAAATGTTTCCTGAGGTTTGCTAAAGCTGCGGGAGCGAGGCTTATCTAATTTTCTTAACTCGGCGCTTGTAAGATTCCTCGGTAGTATAGTGGTGAGTATCCCCGCCTGTCACGCGGGAGACCGGGGTTCGATTCCCCGCCGGGGAGGTATTTTTTTTTCAAGAATGCTTTATAAAATGTGTTGAAAAGGTGTAAATAGAGTACTGGAGACCAGGATTCGTATAAGTTATTATTTGTGAGAGGCAGGTGTAGCGAGCCCAAGAGGCGAGGCTGTGTGGGGCAGGTGATTAGTGAGTCTGCCCGAAACGCATTGCGTAATAGTGGCTTTAGGCATTGTATGTACTAGCTCTACCTATAATTCGATCCGTTAATGTAACCTCACTTGTATGTATATACCTTACCTGAATAAACATATTTATTTATTTAGTTAGGTACTAAGGTATGGCGGAGAGGAGGAACTTACACGAAACACAGAGTACTGGGCACAGTCGCACTTAATCACACAAGGAAAATATCTGAGAATGATGATGTCTGATGACCTGTGAACATTACCGAGCAAATATAGCGGCGGCCAGGAAAATGATACCTGGTTGATACCTGGTTGATGGGGTTCTGGGAGTTCTTCTACTCCCCAAGCCCGGCCCGAGGCCAGGCTTGACTTGTGAGAGTTTGGTCCACTAGGCTGTTGCTTGGAGCGCCCCGCAGGCCCACATACTCAGGGTAATAGAGACAAATGTATGTGAATGCATGTGTGTATATATATGTATGTATATATGTATATGTACGTATATGTGTGTGTGTATGTATGTGTATAAAGTATATATGGAAGCTGATCAGAATTACATTTCACCTTTGTAAATGTACATTAATGACACTATGTAAAAGACACATCGAACACTTTATGTAGGGCATACGTAAATCTGTGTATCTATGTATTTACGTATGTATGTTAGCTTAGCATTTTAAAAGCACCGAATCACCTTCTGTGGTTGATTGTTCAATAAACCCTTGAACTATATGTTTAACACATCTCTAACCCTGTCCATGGAGGACAGAAGAAAATGTATATACGCTGGTTAGCATTGTAAATGTCCGGCCACGTCTGTGGTAGGAAAAAAAAAGCCCGGTTGGTCCGGCACTCCTTGAAGAAAACTATCAAGTTTTCTCGTGAAGTTTTCTCGTCCACGGTTGTTCCGGCAATATTTCTTATAGTCGCTGGGAGGACGTTGAACAACCGTGGACCTCTGATGTTTATACAGTGCTCTCTGATTGTGTCTATGGCACCTCTGCTCTTCACTGGACCTCTGATGTTTATACAGTGCTCTCTGATTGTGTCTATGGCACCTCTGCTCTTCACTGGACCTCTGATGTTTATACAGTGCTCTCTGATTGTGTCTATGGCACCTCTGCCCTTCACTGGACCTCTGATGTTTATACAGTGTTCTCTGATTGTGTCTATGGCACCTCTGCTCTTCACTGGACCTCTGATGTTTATACAGTGCTCTCTGATTGTGTCTATGGCACCTCTGCCCTTCACTGGACCTCTGATGTTTATACAGTGTTCTTTGATTGTGTCTATGGCACCTCTGCTCTTCACTGGTTCTATTCTGCATTTTCTTCCGCTGATCTTTTCTACCCGCAGATCTTGGCGCCCCAGATTACTCCAATACCTTCATTTCACAGTTTCCAGGATATTGTAGTTTGAGGTGTAGGACATTGTAATCAGAGCGGAAATAGTAGATACAACATTCTTGAAAGTCTATCATTAAGTCCAAGACAGACACCAATCACCACAAGGACTCGTAAGAGCTTCAGTCTATCCCCAAGTCTCAACCTGAGAGAAGATAGATAACCTGAGTTCTTAAATTGACCTCCGAGGTATCCAAGGTTCCCAGTTCTCTAGTGCAGCCTCACTACATCTTAAGTGGGTTGTGTCATGCTGCTCGGAATGACAGCACGTGATTCATGAACGTGATTCAATGACAGCACGTGATTCATGAACGTGATTCAATGCCAGCACGTGATTCATGAACGTGATTCAATGACAGCACGTGATTCATGAACATGATTCAATGACAGCACGTGATTCATGAACATGATTCAATGACAGCACGTGATTCATGAACATGATTCAATGACAGCACGTGATTCATGAACATGATTCAATGACAGCACGTGATTCATGAACATGATTCAATGACAGCACGTGATTCATGAACATGATTCAATGACAGCACGTGATTCATGAACGTGATTCAATGACAGCACGTGATTCATGAACGTGATTCAATGACAGCACGTGATTCATGAACATGATTCAATGACAGCACGTCATTCATGAACGTGATTCAATGACAGCACGTGATTCATGAACATGATTCAATGACAGCACGTCATTCATGAACATGATTCAATGACAGCACGTGATCAACTGGAATTCACTCAGTCACAGAGTCAAAGTCACTCACCTTACTGTAGTGTCCAGAGGTCTGTTATATCTCTTATCTTCTTCATCATATTTCTTGGCTTGTCCAACTGCTTTAGCTGTATTATGTGGTAAGGCTTGACACCGCAGTGGCTGTTAGGTCCTGGCGTCTCTCATCTTCCATTATCTCTTGCATCTGTCTCATGTTATCCATCCTACATCTGCCTCATGTTATCTGTACATCTGTCTCATGTTATCCATCCTACATCTGTCTCATGTTATCCATCCTACATCTGTCTCATGTTACCCATCCTACATCTGTCTCATGTTATCCATCCTACATCTGTCTCATGTTACCCATCCTACATCTGCCTCATGTTATCTGTACATCTGTCTCATGTTATCCATCCTACATCTGCCTCATGTTACCCATCCTACATCTGTCTCATGTTATCTGTACATCTGCCTCATGTTATCTGTACATCTGCCTCATGTTATCCATCCTACATCTGCCTCATGTTACCCATCCTACATCTGTCTCATGTTATCTGTACATCTGTCTCATGTTATCTGTACATCTGTCTCATGTTATCTCTACATCTGCCTCATGTTACCCATCCTACATCTGTCTCATGTTATCTGTACATCTGCCTCATGTTATCCATCCTACATCTGTCTCATGTTATCTGTACATCTGCCTCATGTTATCCATCCTACATCTGTCTCATGTTATCTGTACATCTGCCTCATGTTATCCATCCTACATCTGTCTCATGTTATCTGTACATCTGCCTCATGTTACCCATCCTACATCTGTCTCATGTTATCTGTACATCTGCCTCATGTTACCCATCCTACATCTGTCTCATGTTATCCATCCTACATCTGTCTCATGTTATCTGTACATCTGCCTCATGTTATCCATCCTACATCTGTCTCATGTTATCTGTACATCTGCCTCATGTTACCCATCCTACATCTGTCTCATGTTATCTGTACATCTGCCTCATGTTCCATCCTACATCTGTCTCATGTTATCACATCTGTCTCATGTTATCCATCCTACATCTGCCTCATGTTATCCATCCTACATCTGTCTCATGTTATCATATCTGTCTCATGTTATCCATCCTACATCTGCCTCATGTTATCCATCCTACATCTGTCTCATGTTATCTCTACATCTGCCTCATGTTATCCATCCTACATCTGTCTCATGTTATCCATCCTACACCTGTCTCATGTTACCCATCCTACATCTGTCTCATGTTATCCATCCTACATCTGTCTCATGTTATCTGTACATCTGCCTCATGTTATCAATCCTACATCTGCCTCATGTTATCCATCCTACATCTGCCTCATGTTATCCATCCTACATCTGTCTCATGTTATCTCTACATCTGCCTCATGTTATCCATCCTACATCTGTCTCATGTTATCCATCCTACATCTGTCTCATGTTATCCATCCTACATCTGTCTCATGTTACCCATCCTACATCTGTCTCATGTTATCCATCCTACATCTGTCTCATGTTATCCATCCTACATCTGTCTCATGTTATCCATCCTACATCTGTCTCATGTTATCCATCCTACATCTGTCTCATGTTATCTGTACATCTGCCTCATGTTATCCATCCTACATCTGTCTCATGTTATCAATCCTACATCTGCCTCATGTTATCCATCCTACATCTGTCTCATGTTACCCATCCTACATCTGTCTCATGTTATCTCTACATCTGCCTCATGTTATCCATCCTACATCTGTCTCATGTTATCCATCCTACATCTGCCTCATGTTATCTGTACATCTGCCTCATGTTATCCATCCTACATCTGTCTCATGTTATCTCTACATCTGCCTCATGTTACCCATCCTACATCTGTCTCATGTTATCTGTACATCTGCCTCATGTTATCCATCCTACATCTGTCTCATGTTATCTCTACATCTGCCTCATGTTATCCATCCTACATCTGTCTCATGTTACCCATCCTACATCTGTCTCATGTTACCCATCCTACATCTGCCTCATGTTATCCATCCTACATCTGTCTCATGTTATCTGTACATCTGCCTCATGTTATCTGTACACCTGCCTCATGTTATCCATCCTACATCTGCCTCATGTTATCTGTACATCTGCCTCATGTTATCTGTGCATCTGTCTCATGTTATCTGTACATCTGCCTCATGTTATCCATCCTACATCTGCCTCATGTTACCCATCCTACATCTGCCTCATGTTATCTCTACATCTGCCTCATGTTATCCATCCTACATCTGCCTCATGTTATCTGTACACCTGCCTCATGTTATCCATCCTACATCTGCCTCATGTTATCTGTGCATCTGTCTCATGTTATCTGTACATCTGTCTCATGTTATCTCTACATCTGCCTCATGTTATCCATCCTACATCTGCCTCATGTTACCCATCCTACATCTGCCTCATGTTATCTGTACATCTGCCTCATGTTACCCATCCTACATCTGCCTCACGTTACCCATCCTACACCTGCCTCACGTTACCCATCCTACACCTGCCTCCCGTTATCCATCCTACCCTGCCTCACGTTACCCATCCTACACCTGCCTCACGTTATCCATCCTACACCTGCCTCACGTTACCCATCCTACACCTGCCTCACGTTATCCATC
>WNGS01161107.1:17512268-17523556 GCA_020271785.1 Procambarus virginalis
CTGGTCTACTGATCCATCTGTGAAGTAAGTGAAGCTGTCGGATGCCATGTTTGCTTCTATATGCATCTGTGCAATATTACGCAGCAGATGAGGATTGTCTGGTTCTTTTTTCCTTCAAGAACCATAATCTTAAGTCTGCTGGCGGAGATTCCCAAGGGCTTGCAATAACAAAGTCTGCATGTATTTCGTCGGACACCCTTCTCAGTGATTGTGTTGTTATATCGAATGTATTGATGGTGTTTATCGCACAATGGGTCCACCTGGTGCTATTGGAGGCACTTCTGTCCAGAGTTAGTGCTCCAGTGATTATATCTTTTAAGTGAACTGATTTAGGTCTAGTCAATATCTTGGTGAGCATGCACGCAGCGATCCCTTTACCCTTA
Organism: Procambarus virginalis; assembly: GCA_020271785.1. Lineage (NCBI taxonomy): Eukaryota > Metazoa > Arthropoda > Malacostraca > Decapoda > Cambaridae > Procambarus > Procambarus virginalis. Next base: position 17,512,652 of record WNGS01161107.1, read on the forward strand.
TTTCAATCGACGTTACCTGGTTTCTAGTCTTAGGTTCAGTATTTTAGCCATCTGGGAGCTCCTGTTATTATTCGCAATGCATCGTTTTGAATAACCTCGACGTTTGCCCACTGGCCAGGAGAAAGAGTGAGTAAGGCAGGCGCTGCATAATCAACTAGGAACGAACGGCGTGTATGTAAAACATTCTTAACACTTTGTGTCCCGCTCCTAGACGGGCCCTGTGATTGCTCTCATTATATTTAGTCGTGATATTCCTTTCTCCTTTAGATATTGAATTTACTTGTTGAATGTCATTTTAAAATCTATCCACACTCCGAGATATTGATATTGTGTAACCCACTGAAGGTTAATGTCTTGAATGCGTAGGTGCCTGTCTGGAGTGTGGCCGCCTAGTCTCATTGCCTTAGACTTCTGTGTAGATTTTTTAGCCCTAAAATGCTGCATTCAGATGTTACTTTATCTAATGCACCTTGTGCTTTATTGAGAAGTGAAGGACCTGTAATGACTAATGCTATATCATCAGCATAGCTTAGCAATTTAACCCCTTCTGTAAATGTCATGGTAACAAGGTTTTCCATAGGATGTTAAAAAGACTAGGACTGAGGACTCCTCCTTGTGGAGTCCCATTCTCATGCAAGTGGTAGTCCGACACTTGTCCTTGCCTCGTTGATCAGGTGTCATTAATATGGAGAATGGCAAACAATACATCATAGCAGTAAATCAACCTGGAAATAACCAGCCACAGGTTAGATAACTACTGAAATTCAGTGACAGATTCTCGCTCAACAGACGACAGAGCCAACTAGGAGCTAAGACACACACTACCTGATCTTCAAAACTATGAGTTTTGAAAAAATAGAGACATTACAATCTCAGATACCACATATTCAGACCACAAGCTCATGAAGTTCAAACTAACATTAATACCTGGAATAGATCTAAGAGGATTAGCACCGAGAAGGGGTATTCAATCAATTCAATTTCAACAATAAGAGGATCGACTGGCAAAAAATAAACATAGACCTTGCAACATTCAATTCTTAAGCGACCAAACTCCCACACCGGGAATAGCCCAACTGACACCTGAAGCATACAAGGTTTGTTTGAAGCACGTGCCTGTGAGGAGGGTCAGAAAGAGGACCACTCTAGGATGAGAACGCAGGCGACTGTAAGGAAGGAAAACAAATCATGGAAATGCTTAAACAGACAATTATCACAACAAAGAAAAATAAATCTAACATGGAGATTGAAAACTAGAGCAGAGGCTGAAGCCATCATATGAGTCCGAGGAATTGGAAATGAAACAGAAGGCTTACTTGAGATAAAGAAAAATCCAAAATTTTTTCACATGCGAAATAAAATAAAATAAAAAGAAATTTGTGAAATTTGTAAAAAGGGCAGTATGAGGCTAATGTTTAGCACCCCAATAAACCAACCCGTTCTCTTACAAATAACGCCGCTTTTCACTCGTATGTGCACTAAGGCTATAAACTGTCTTAATAGAAAATGGAAGCGCCTCGCTCAAGTGATGTACTCTCCCGTTTTTTGTTTTGGGTCCTCTGGTTAAGTCTGTTAGGAAATGACAGTTTAAATTAACAGTTTCATGACGTATATCCTTGATATAAGCCTAACATATACTGTATGTATAACCTGGCTTCCTGTCCTCCGACACAATGAAATAAATTAAACAAAAAATAACTCGAACACAGAAGACTTTGAAAGATAAATTGACAACATGCCCATGCACTCAGCTCCAGGTCCTGACTTGTGAAATTAAATGTTCATTAAGAAGTGTAAAGTACCAGTAGCGTGAGCACTCAGTGTAAAATGTAGAAAAAGCCTGGATATAGGGGAGATAACAACAGCACTTACAGCAGCAGATATAGATCTGTTACACAAGTAGAAGCTTTGGCAGAAAACTATAGACCAGTCACGCTAACCTCACGCACAAACCTTTCGAACAAGTCATTCGGAATCAAATTTCCAGTTTTATGAAAAAATAATGAACTTCACAACCGAGGACAACATGGATTTATAGCGGGAAGATCATGTCTGTCACAGTTACTCAACCACTGTGACAAAATCACAGAAAGCATTAGAGGTAAAACAAAATGGAGATGTTGTATACACAGAGTTTGCGAAGGCATTCGACAAATGCGACCGTGGAGTGATAGCCAGTAGGCATATAACAGGTAAAGTGAGACGTTGGATTTACAATTCTCTGTCAAACAGGCTGCAAAGAGCAACTTCATCAAATAAGATGACCATCAACTTCATCAAGCCCAAGTACAGTGAAAAGCTCTGTACCCCAGGGCACAGTCCTTGCACCACTGCTCTGTACCCCAGGGCACAGTCCTGGCACCACTGCTCTGTACCCCAGGCACAGTCCATGCACCACTGCTCTGTACCCCAGGGCACAGTCCTTGCACCACTGCTCTGTACCCCAGGGCACAGTCCTTGCACCACTGCTCTGTACCCCAGGGCACAGTCCATGCACCACTGCTCTGTACCCCAGGCACAGTCCATGCACCACTGATCTGTACCCCAGGGCACAGTCCTTGCACCACTGCTCTGTACCCCAGGCACAGTCCATGCACCACTGCTCTGTACCTCAGGGCACAGTCCATGCACCACTGCTCTGTACCCCAGGGCACAGTCCTTGCACCACTGCTCTGTACCCCAGGGCACAGTCCTTGCACCACTGCTCTGTACCCCAGGGCACAGTCCATGCACCACTGCTCTGTACCCCAGGCACAGTCCATGCACCACTGCTCTGTACCCCAGGGCACAGTCCTTGCACCACTGCTCTGTACCCCAGGGCACAGTCCTTGCACCACTGCTCTGTACCCCAGGGCACAGTCCTGGCACCACTGCTCTGTACCCCAGGGCACAGTCCATGCACCACTGCTCTGTACCCCAGGCACAGTCCATGCACCACTGCTCTGTACCCCAGGGCACAGTCCTTGCACCACTGCTCTGTACCCCAGGGCACAGTCCTTGCACCACTGCTCTGTACCCCAGGGCACAGTCCTGGCACCACTGCTCTGTACCCCAGGGCACAGTCCTGGCACCACTGCTCTGTACCCCAGGGCACAGTCCATGCACCACTGCTCTGTACCCCAGGGCACAGTCCTTGCACCACTGCTCTGTACCCCAGGGCACAGTCCTGGCACCACTGCTCTGTACCCCAGGGCACAGTCCTGGCACCACTGCTCTGTACCCCAGGGCACAGTCCTGGCACCACTGCTCTGTACCCCAGGGCACAGTCCTGGCACCACTGCTCTGTACCCCAGGGCACAGTCCTGGCACCACTGCTCTGTACCCCAGGGCACAGTCCTGGCACCACTGCTCTGTACCCCAGGGCACAGTCCTGGCACCACTGCTCTGTACCCCAGGGCACAGTCCATGCACCACTGCTCTGTACCCCAGGCACAGTCCATGCACCACTGCTCTGTACCCCAGGGCACAGTCCTGGCACCACTGCTCTGTACCCCAGGGCACAGTCCTGGCACCACTGCTCTGTACCCCAGGGTACAGTCCATGCACCACTGCTCTGTACCCCAGGCACAGTCCATGCACCACTGCTCTGTACCCCAGGGCACAGTCCTGGCACCACTGCTCTGTACCCCAGGGCACAGTCCATGCACCACTGCTCTGTACCCCAGGCACAGTCCATGCACCACTGCTCTGTACCCCAGGGCACAGTCCTTGCACCACTGGTCTGTACCCCAGGGCACAGTCCTGGCACCACTGCTCTGTACCCCAGGGCACAGTCCTTGCACCACTGGTCTGTACCCCAGGGCACAGTCCTGGCACCACTGCTCTGTACCCCAGGGTACAGTCCATGCACCACTGCTCTGTACCCCAGGCACAGTCCATGCACCACTGCTCTGTACCCCAGGGCACAGTCCTTGCACCACTGGTCTGTACCCCAGGGCACAGTCCTTGCACCACTGCTCTGTACCCCAGGGCACAGTCCTGGCACCACTGCTCTGTACCCCAGGGCACAGTCCTTGCACCACTGCTCTGTACCCCAGGGTACAGTCCTTGCACCACTGCTCTTTCTCATTCTTATCTCGGATATAGATAAAAATTATAGTCACAGTTTCGCGTCATCCTTTGCTGATGATACAAATATCACCATGAACATTTTAATAATACAAATTATTATTATTAACATCTCTATTGACAAAATTTAATTACAATTTTGCCTAATCTGAGGAATTCAATTAGGTCTTATTAAAATGAGGATAATGCTGGTATTCATTGTCACACAGGACAGAGGGTCATACACAAGACAATAGGTCTAAACTGTAGGCTGAAGCACATATATATCATGGTTACAATCAATGGTTTAATGTACGAATATGCAAATACAACTTGCTATTGTGCACTGCCACGCAAGGGCAGGGATTGGTTCATAAGAGATGCAGCTTAAAAATAATATAAATAAAATAGTTTTTCAATCTTTAAGAATAGACAAGCACATTTTGGATAAATTGTTAGAATGTCGTCCAGTACACCAGACTCAATGAAATAGTTACACAGTTGGTGGTACAATAAGCCAGGAGGTTTAGAATCTTTTACGGTTTCACATTTAACAATATAGTGGAATGGCCTCGGGCCGGGCTTGGGGAGTAGCAGAACTCCCAGAACCCCATCAAGCACGTGTAACACGTGAGGGGGACACGCAGGTGTAACACGTGAGGGGGACACGCAGGTGTAACACGTGAGGGGGACACGCAGGTGTAACACGTGAGAGGGACATGCAGGTGTAACACGTGAGGGGGACACACGTGTAACACGTGAGGGGGACACACGTGTAACACGTGAGGAGGACACGCACGTGTAACACGTGAGGGGGACACGCAGGTGTAACACGTGAGGGGGACACGCAGGTGTAACACGTGAGGGGGACACGCAGGTGTAACACGTGAGAGGGACACACACGTGTAACACGTGAGGGGGACACGCACGTGTAACACGTGAGGAGGACACGCAGGTGTAACACGTGAGGGGGACACACGTGTAACACGTGAGGGGGACACGCACGTGTAACACGTGAGGGGGGACACGCAGGTGTAACACGTGAGGGGGACACACGTGTAACACGTGAGGGGGACACACGTGTAACACGTGAGGGGACACACACGTGTAACACGTGAGGGGACACGCACGTGTAACACGTGAGGGGGGACACGCAGGTGTAACACGTGAGGGGGACACACGTGTAACACGTGAGGGGGACACACGTGTAACACGTGAGGGGGACACGCACGTGTAACACGTGAGGGGGGACACGCACGTGTAACACGTGAAGGGGGACACGCAGGTGTAACACGTGAGGGGGACACGCAGGTGTAACACGTGAGGGGACACGCAGGTGTAACACGTGAGGGGGACACGCACGTGTAACACGTGAGGGGGACACGCACGTGTAACACGTGAGGGGGACACGCACGTGTAACACGTGAGGGGGACACGCAGGTGTAACACGTGAGAGGGACACGCAGGTGTAACACGTGAGGGGGACACGCACGTGTAACACGTGAGGGGGACACGCACGTGTAACACGTGAGGGGGACACGCAGGTGTAACACGTGAGGGGGACACGCAGGTGTAACACGTGAGAGGGACACGCAGGTGTAACACGTGAGGGGGACACGCAGGTGTAACACGTGAGGGGGACACGCAGGTGTAACACGTGAGGGGGACACGCAGGTGTAACACGTGAGGGGGACACACGTGTAACACGTGAGGGGACACACACGTGTAACACGTGAGGGGACACACACGTGTAACACGTGAGGGGACACACACGTGTAACACGTGAGGGGGACACGCACGTGTAACACGTGAGGGGGACACGCACGTGTAACACGTGAGGGGACACGCACGTGTAACACGTGAGGGGACACACACGTGTAACACGTGAGGGGGACACACACGTGTAACACGTGAGGGGGACACGCACGTGTAACACGTGAGGGGGACACGCACGTGTAACACGTGAGGGGACACACACGTGTAACACGTGAGGGGGACACACACGTGTAACACGTGAGGGGGACACGCACGTGTAACACGTGAGGGGGACACGCACGTGTAACACGTGAGGGGACACACACGTGTAACACGTGAGGGGACACACACGTGTAACACGTGAGGGGACACGCACGTGTAACACGTGAGGGGACACGCACGTGTAACACGTGAGGGGGACACGCACGTGTAACACGTGAGGGGACACACACGTGTAACACGTGAGGGGACACGCACGTGTAACACGTGAGGGGACACGCACGTGTAACACGTGAGGGGGACACGCACGTGTAACACGTGAGGGGACACACACACGTGTAAAATAACTTAACGAACTGGGTTGGTAATACACCTGACTGTGTTGTTCCTACACCTGAATGGTAATACACCTGGCTGTGTTGTTCCCACACCTGAATGGTAATACACCTGGCTGTGTTGTTCCCACACCTACAAGATGATAAAAAAAATCAGCATGAAAATTACCTCTGCTGAAGACATTGATAAACTACAAACAGATGTCAACAAAATTTTCGATTGGGCAGCAGAAAATAACATGATGTTTGACGGTGATAAATTTCAGGTACTCAGATACGGCAAAAATGAGGACCTTAAACATAATACAGGGTACAAAACACAATCGAATCTGCCCATAGTAGGAAAACAGCATGTCAAGGATTTGGGAATAATGATGTCCGACGACCTAGCGTTTAGGGAGCATAACCAAGCAAGTATTGCGTCAGCGACAAAAATGATAGGATGGGTTACGAGAACCTTGAAGTCCAGAGATCCCATCACAATGGTTGTACTCTTCAAGTCACTTGTGTTGTCCCGTCTCGAGTACTGCTCAGTACTCACTTCCCCCTTCAGAGCAGGAGAAATTGCTGAAATAGAGGGAATACAGAGAACATATACGGCACGCATAGACGAGATAAAGCACCTAAATTATTGGGATCGTCTCAAAGCTCTCCAAATGTACTCACTAGAAAGGAGACGAGAGAGATACCAAATAATATACACGTGGAAAATACTGGAGGGCCAAGTACCAAATCTACACAGTAAAATAACAACGTACTGGAGTGAACGATATGGAAGAAAATGCAGAATAGAACCAGTGAAGGGCAGAGGTGCCATAGGCACAATCAGAGAACACTGTATAAACATCAGAGGTCCGCGGTTGTTCAACGTCCTCCCAGCGACTATAAGAAATATTGTCGGAACAAACCTGGACATCTTCAAGAGGAAACTAAATTGTTTCCTCCAAGGAGTGCCGGACCAACCGGGTTGTGGTGGGTATGTGGGCCTGCGGGCCGCTCCAAGCAACAGCCTGGTGGACCAAACTCTCACAAGTCAAGCCTGGCCTCGGGCCGGACTTGGGGAGTAGAAGAACTCCCAGAACACCATCAACCAGGTATCAACCAGGTACCTGAATGGTAATACACCTGGCTGTGTTGTTCCCACACTTGAATGGTAATACACCTGGCTGTGTTGTCCCCACACCTGAATGGTAATACACCTGACTGTGTTGTTCCCATATCTGAATGGTAATACACCTGGCTGTGTTGTTCCCACACCTGAATGGCAATACACCTGGCTGTGTTGTTCCCACACCTGAATGGCAATACACCTGGCTGTGTTGTTCCCACACCTGAATGGTAATACTGACTTGGGATGCACCACGTCTGAATGAGTTGGCAACACACTCAAAATGGCAATTTGAATAATCTATTTGTTAACCTACAAATAATCTTCAAATTTTGCTACAGTGTTTCTACTAGTAATAGTCTTTTAGATTAAGGACCTGCCCGAAACACTATGCGTGCTTTGCAAGACTGTAAGAACAATTACGTTCACTGATAAACTTGTTCACTTGTTGCAATGAATTCATTTATGAATAAACACTTGTGAAGTAGGAACACTCGCTTCCAATGTAACTTCTTGTATATATAAATGCAACAAAATGTTTCCTGGGGTTTGCTAAAGCTGCGGGAGCGAGGCTTGTCTAATTTTCTTAACTCGGCGCTTGTAAGATTCCTCGGTAGTATAGTGGTGAGTATCCCGCCTGTCACGCGGGAGACCGGGGTTCGATTCCCCGCCGGGGAGGTATTTTTTTTTCAAGAATGCTTTATAAAATGTGTTGAAAAGGTGTAAATAGAGTACTGGAGACCAGGATTCGTATAAGTTATTATTTGTGAGAGGCAGGTGTAGCGAGCCCAAGAGGCGAGGCTGTGTGGGGCAGGTGATTAGTGAGTCTGCCCGAAACGCATTGCGTAATAGTGGCTTTAGGGATTGTATGTACTAGCTCTACCTATAATTCGATCCATTAATGTAACCTCACTTGTATGTATATACCTTACCTGAATAAACATATTTATTTATTTATTTAGTTAGGTACTAAGGTATGGCGGAGAGGAGGAACTTACACGAAACACAGAGTACTGGGCACAGTCGCACTTAATCACACAAGGAAAATATCTGAGAATGATGATGTCTGATGACCTGTGAACATTACCGAGCAAATATAGCGGCGGCCAGGAAAATGATACCTGGTTGATACCTGGTTGATGGGTTCTGGGAGTTCTTCTACTCCCCAAGCCCGGCCCGAGGCCAGGCTTGACTTGTGAGAGTTTGGTCCACTAGGCTGTTGCTTGGAGCGGCCCGCAGGCCCACATACTCAGGGTAATAGAGACAAATGTATGTGAATGCATGTGTGTATATATATGTATGTATATATGTATATGTACGTATATGTGTGTGTGTGTGTATGTATGTGTATAAAGTATATATGGAAGCTGATCAGAATTACATTTCACCTTTGTAAATGCACATTAATGACACTATGTAAAAGACACATCGAACACTTGATGTAGGGCGTACGTAAATCTGTGTATCTATGTATTTACGTATGTAGGTTAGCTTAGCATTTTAAAAGCACCGAATCACCTTCTGTGGTTGATTGTTCAATAAACCCTTGAACTATATGTTTAACACATCTCTAACCCTGTCCATGGAGGACAGAAGAAAATGTATATATGCTGGTTAGCATTGTAAATGTGTGGCCACGTCTGTGGTAGAAAAAAAAAAAAAGCCCGGTTGGTCCGGCACTCCTCGAAGAAAACTATCAAGTTTTCTCGTGAAGTTTTCTCGTCCACGGTTGTTCCGGCAATATTTCTTATAGTCGCTGGGAGGACGTTGAACAACCGCGGACCTCTGATGTTTATACAGTGCTCTCTGATTGTGTCTATGGCACCTCTGCTCTTCACTGGACCTCTGATGTTTATACAGTGCTCTCTGATTGTGTCTATGGCACCTCTGCCCTTCACTGGACCTCTGATGTTTATACAGTGCTCTCTGATTGTGTCTATGGCACCTCTGCCCTTCACTGGACCTCTGATGTTTATACAGTGCTCTCTGATTGTGTCTATGGCACCTCTGCCCTTCACTGGACCTCTGATGTTTATACAGTGCTCTCTGATTGTGTCTATGGCACCTCTGCTCTTCACTGGTTCTATTCTGCATTTTCTTCCGCTGATCTTTTCTACCCGCAGATCTTGGCGCCCCAGATCACTCCAATACCTTCATTTCACAGTTTCCAGGAAATTGTAGTTTGAGGTGTAGGACATTGTAATCAGAGCGGAAATAGTAGATACAACATTCTTGAAAGTCTATCATTAAGTCCAAGACAGACACCAATCACCACAAGGACTCGTAAGAGCTTCAGTCTATCCCCAAGTCTCAACCTGAGAGAAGATAGATAACCTGAGTTCTTAAATTGACCTCCGAGGTATCCAAGGTTCCCAGTTCTCTAGTGCAGCCTCACTACATCATAAGTGGGTTGTGTCATGCTGCTCGGAATGACAGCACGTGATTCATGGACATGATTCAATGACAGCACGTGATTCATGAACGTGATTCAATGACAGCACGTGATTCATGAACGTGATTCAATGACAGCACGTGATTCATGAACATGATTCAATGACAGCACGTGATCAACTGGAATTCACTCAGTCACAGAGTCAAAGTCACTCACCTTACTGTAGTGTCCAGAGGTCTGTTATATCTCTTATCTTCTTCTTCATATTTCTTGGCTTGTCCACTGCTTTAGCTGTATTATGTGGTAAGGCTTGACACCGCAGTGGCTGTTAGGTCCTGGCGTCTCTCATCTTCCATCCTACATCTGTCTCATGTGATCCATCCTACATCTGTCTCATGTTATCCATCCTACATCTGTCTCATGTTATCTCTACATCTGCCTCATGTTATCCATCCTACATCTGTCTCATGTTATCCATCCTACATCTGTCTCATGTTATCTCTACATCTGTCTCATGTTATCCATCCTACATCTGTCTCATGTTATCCATCCTACATCTGTCTCATGTTATCTCTACATCTGTCTCATGTTATCCATCCTACATCTGTCTCATGTTATCTCTACATCTGTCTCATGTTATCCATCCTACATCTGTCTCATGTTTCCATCCAACTCGTCCATGTTATCCTCCTACATCTGTCTCATGTTATCCATCCTACATCTGTCTCATGTTATCCTCCTACATCTGTCTCATGTTATCTCTACATCTGTCTCATGTTATCCATCCTACATCTGTCTCATGTTATCCATCCTACATCTGTCTCATGTTATCCATCCTACATCTGTCTCATGTTACCCATCCTACATCTGTCTCATGTTATCTCTACATCTGCCTCATGTGATCCATCCTACATCTGTCTCATGTATCCATCCTACATCTGTCTCATGTTATCTCTACATCTGTCTCATGTTATCCATCCTACATCTGTCTCATGTTATCCATCCTACTCTGCCTCATGTTATCCATCCTACATCTGCCTCATGTTATC
>WNGS01161107.1:17534320-17545794 GCA_020271785.1 Procambarus virginalis
GGCAGGTGGGCAGGCCAGGTGGAGGGCAGGTGGAGGGCAGGTGGGCAGGCCAGGTGGAGGGGCAGGTGGGCAGGCCAGGTGGAGGGCAGGTGGGCAGGCCAGGTGGAGGGGCAGGTGGGCAGGCCAGGTGGAGGGCAGGTGGAGGGGCAGGTGGGCAGGCCAGGTGGAGAGGCAGGTGGGCAGGCCAGGTGGAGGGGCAGGTGGAGGGGCAGGTGGGCAGCAATAGTCAGTATCCGAGGCCACAAATACTTAGAAAGAAGCGCCAGAGGGAGTTAGGACCTGTTCCTCCCTGGGACCACTGTGGCCCCCAGGGAGGACCACTGTGGCCCCCAGGACCACTATGGCCCCCAGGGAGGACCACTGTGGCCCCAGGGAGGACCACTGTGGACCCCAGGACCACTATGGCCCCCAGGGAGGACCACTGTGGCCCCCAGGACCACTGTGGCCTCCAGGGAGGACCACTGTGGACCCCAGGGAGGACAACTGTGGCCCCCAGGGAGGACCACTGTGGCCCCCAGGGAGGACCACTGTGGCCCCCAGGGAGGACCACTGTGGACCCCAGGACCACTATGGCCCCCAGGGAGGACCACTGTGGCCCCCAGGGAGGACCACTGTGGACCCCAGGGAGGACAACTGTGGCCCCCAGGGAGGACCACTGTGGCCCCCAGGGAGGACCACTGTGGCCCCCAGGACCACTGTGGCCCCCAGGACCACTGTGGCCCCCAGGACCACTGTGGCCCCAGGACCACTGTGGCCCCCAGGACCACTGTGGCCCCCAGGACCACTGTGGCCCCCAGGACCACTGTGGCCCCCAGGGAGGACCACTGTGGACCCCAGGACCACTATGGCCCCCAGGGAGGACCACTGTGGCCCCCAGGACCACTGTGGCCCCAGGGAGGACCACTGTGGACCCCAGGGAGGACAACTGTGGCCCCCAGGAGGACCACTGTGGCCCCCAGGGAGGACCACTGTGGCCCCCGGGAGGACAACTGTGGCCCCCAGGGAGGACCACTGTGGCCCCCAGGGAGGACCACTGTGGCCCCCAGGGAGGACAACTGTGGCCCCGGGGAGGACCACTGTGGCCCCAGGGAGGACCACTGTGGCCCCCAGGGAGGACCACTGTGGCCCCCAGGGAGGACCACTGTGGCCCCCAGGGAGGACCACTGTGGCCCCCAGGGAGGACAACTGTGGCCCCCAGGGAGGACCACTGTGGCCCCCAGGGAGGACCACTGTGGCCCCCAGGGAGGACCACTGTGGCCCCCAGGGAGGACCACTGTGGCCCCCAGGGAGGACCACTGTGGCCCCCAGGGAGGACAACTGTGGCCCCCGGGAGGACCACTATGACCACCAGGGAGGACCACTGTGGCCCCCAGAGAGGACCACTGTGACCCCCAGGGAGGACCACTGTGGCCCCCAGGGAGGACCACTGTGACCCCCAGGGAGGACCACTGTGGCCCCCCAGGGAGGACCACTGTGGCCCCCAGGGAGGACCGCTGTGACCCCCAGGGAGGCCCACTGTGGCCCCCAGGGAGGACCACTGTGACCCCCAGGGAGGACCACTGTGACCCCCAGGGAGGACCACTGTGACCCCCAGGGAGGACCACTGTGACCCCCAGGGAGGACCACTGTGACCCCCAGGGAGGACCACTGTGGCCCCCCAGGGAGGATTACTGTGGCCCCCAGGGAGGACCACTGTGGCCCCCCAGGGAGGATTACTGTGGCCCCCAGGGAGGACCACTGTGGCCCCCCAGGGAGGATTACTGTGGCCCCCAGGGAGGACCACTGTGACCCCCAGGGAGGACCACTGTGGCCCCCAGGGAGGACCACTGTGGCCCCCCAGGGAGGACCACTGTGGCCCCCCAGGGAGGACCACTGTGACCCCCAGGGAGGACCACTGTGGCCCCCAGGGAGGACCACTGTGGCCCCCAGGGAGGACCACTGTGGCCCCCCAGGGAGGATTACTGTGGCCCCCAGGGAGGACCACTGTGGCCCCCGGGGAGGACCACTATGACCACCAGGGAGGACCACTGTGGCCCACAGAGAGGACCACTGTGACCCCCAGGGAGGACCACTGTGGCCCCCAGGGAGGACCACTGTGGCCCCCATGGAGGACCACTGTGACCACCAGGGAGGACCACTGTGACCACCAGGGAAGACCCCTGTGACCCCCAGGGAGGACCACTGTGGCCCCCAGGGAGGACCACTGTGACCACCAGGGAGGACCACTGTGACCCCCAGGGAGGACCACTGTGGCCCCCAGGGAGGACCACTGTGACCCCCAGGGAGGACCACTGTGACCCCCAGGGAGGACCACTGTGACCCCCAGGGAGGACCACTGTGACCCCCAGGGAGGACCACTGTGACCCCCAGGGAGGACCACTGTGGCCCCCAGGGAGGACCACTGTGGCCCCCAGGGAGGACCACTGTGGCCCCCAGGGAGGACCTCTGTGACCCCCAGGGAGGACCACTGTGGCCCCCAGGGAGGATCACTGTGGCCCCCAGGGAGGACCACTGTGGCCCCCAGGGAGGACCACTGTGACCCCCAGGACCACTATGGCCCCCAGGGAGGACCACTGTGGCCCCCAGGGAGGACCACTGTGACCCCCAGGGAGGACCACTGTGACCCCCAGGGAGGACCACTATGGCCCCCAGGGAGGACCACTGTGACCCCCCAGGACCACTATGGCCCCCAGAGAGGACCACTGTGACCCCCAGGGAGGACCACTATGGCCCCCAGGGAGGACCACTGACTCCCAGGGAGGACCACTGTGGCCCCCAGGGAGGACCACTGTGGCCCCCCAGGGAGGACCACTGTGACCCCCCAGGACCACTATGGCCCCCAGGGAGGACCACTGTGACCCCCAGGGAGGACCACTATGGCCCCCGGGAGGACCACTATGGCCCCCAGGGAGGACCACTGTGGCCCCCAGGGAGGACCACTGTGGCCCACAGGGAGGACCACTGTGACCCACAGGGAGGACCACTGTGACCCCCAGGAGGACCACTGTGGCCCCACGGAGGACCACTGTGGCCCCCACGGAGGACCACTGTGGCCCCCAGGGAAGACCACTGTGGCCCCCAGGGAGGACCACTGTGGCCCCCAGGGAGGACCACTGTGGCCCCCAGGGAGGACCACTGTGACCCCCAGGGAGGACCACTGTGACCCCCAGGGAGGACCACTGTGACCCCCAGGGAGGACCACTGTGACCCCCAGGGAGGACCACTGTGGCCTACACATACTACCACTGTGGCCACACATACTACATCCCCCAACTACACAGAGACTACCACACTCCCCAATATCACTTCCAAAACTGGACAAACCATTGCCACAACAATACACCCTGGGTCAGGGTAGAGAGGAGGGAGAACTACCAAAACCTTCCAGAAGTGACACACAATATGGACAATCATTCATTTTTGCAAACATTCAAGGTCTAAAGCCAAAGTCAAGGAATAAAGTCAAGTTCATAAATGGCCTCCTATTAGAGTCAAACTCCATATTTGGGGCATTCACGGAAACTCATACAAAAGATTACATGGATGGTGAAATCTGGATTCCAAAATATATTTTATATAGATGTGATAGAAAAACTAGGTCAAATGGAGGAGTAGGTCTGTATATTAAAGATGACCTGGTATGCACAGAACTACTAAACTCAACTAATGAGGTGGTAGAGGTACTGGGAATTAAAGTAGAGAAACTAAGCCTAATTATTATTCTAATATATAAACCGCCAGATACAACGGTTGAGGAATTCACAGAGCAGATGCACAAAATAGAGAACATACTTGATAACCTAGCAAACCCAGCTCCAGATATTACCTTCCTTTGAGATTTCAATTTACCGAGTCTAAAATGGAGAATGGCAAACACAAATATCATAGCAGGGAATGACCCGGGAAATAACCAGCCACAGGTCAGAGAACTTTTGAGATTCTGTGACAAATTCTCGCTCAATCAACAGATTACAGAACCAACTAGGAACGAAAACACACTAGACTTGTTATTCACAAACAATGATGAACTAATCAGAGACATAACAATCTCAGATACTTCATACTCAGACCATAAGCTCATTGAAGTGCGAACTAGCATAAATAACGGTAGTAGATCTAAGAGACCCAACAAGCGAGAAGGAATATTCAATCAATTCAATTTCAACAATAGGAGGATTGACTGGGAAAAAATAAATGTAGACCTTTCAACCATTCAATGGGAGACGGTCTTAAGCGACAAAACTCCCACACAGGGAATAGCTCAACTGACAGCTGAAGCTTACAAGGTCTGCTTGAAGCACGTGCCGGTGAGGAGGGGCAGAAAGAGGAACACTCTAGAAAGAGAACGCAGACGACTGTACAGGAGAAGGAAAAAAATACGGAAATGCTTCGGCAGACACAACTATCACAAGCAAGGAAAATAAGCCTAAGCAGGGAGATCGAAGAAATCGAACAAACGTTGAAGCGATCATATGAGTCTGAGGAAATGGAATTGGAACAGAGAGCTATACAAGAGATAAGGAAAAATCCGAAATATTTTTTCACATACGCTAAATCAAAATCCAAAACCTCGACCAGTATTGGACCGTTAATTACAAATGAAGGTACGTACACAGAGGACAACAAAGATTAGTGAAATTCTAAGAAGCCAGTATGAGGCTATGTTTAGCACACCAATTAACAACATGAAAGTTGATGACCCAGACAGCTTCTTTATGAATGACATTCAAGCTGCAGATAATATAACGGATATTACCACAAACTCGGAAGACTTTGAAAGAGAAATTGACAATATGCCCATGCACTCAGCCCCTGGGCCTGACTCATGGAATTCAATATTCATAAAGAAATGTAAAGTACCAGTAGCGAGAGCACTCAGCGTAATATGGAGAAAGAGCCTGGATACAGGGGAGATACCAGCAGCACTTAAATCTGCAGATATAGCTCCGTTGCACAAGGGGGGGAGTAAAGCCTTGGCAAAAAATTATAGGCCAGTTGCACTAACATCACACATAATAAAAGTGTTTGAAAGAGTGATTAGGAATCAAATTTCTAGTTTTATGGAAAACAATGAATTGCACAATCCAGGACAACATGGATTTAGAGCGGGAAGATCCTGTCTGTCACAGTTACTCAACCACTATGACAAAATCACAGAAGCCCTAGAAGAAAAGCAAAATGCAGATGTTGTATACACAGACTTTGCAAAGGCTTTCGACAAATGTGACCATGGGGTGATAGCTCACAAAATGAGGTCAATGGGAATAACTGGAAAAGTAGGACGCTGGATACTCAATTTCCTGTCGAACAGAACACAAAGAGTAACAGTCAATCAGATAAAATCGAGTCCAAGCGATGTTAAAAGCTCTGTACCTCAAGGTACAGTCCTTGCACCGCTACTGTTCCTTATTCTCATATCTGATATAGACAAAAATACACGTCACAGCTTCGTGTCATCCTTCGCAGATGACACAAAAATCAGCATGAAAATTACCTCTGCTGAAGACATTGAAAAACTACAAACAGATGTCAACAAAGTTTTCGATTGGGCAGCAGAAATAATATGATGTTTAACAGTGATAAATTTCAGGTACTCAGGTACGGCAAAAATGAGGATCTGAAACATAATACAGGGTACAAAACACAATCAAATCTTCCCATAGTAGAAAAACAGCATGTCAAGGATTTGGAATAATGATGTCCGACGATCTAACGTTTAGGGAGCATAACCAAGCAAATATCGCATCAGCCAGAAAAATGATCGGATGGATTACGAGAACTTTCAAATCCAGGGATCCCATCACAATGGTTGTACTCTTCAAGTCACTTGTGTTGTCCCGTCTCGAATACTGCTCAGTACTCACTTCCCCCTTCAGAGCAGGAGAGATTGCTGAAATAGAGGGAATACAGAGAACATATACGGCACGCATAGACGAGATAAAACACCTAAATTATTGGGATCGTCTCAAAGCTCTCCAAATGTACTCTCTAGAAAGGAGACGAGAGAGATACCAAATAATATACACGTGGAAAATACTGGAGGGCCAGGTCCCAAATCTACACAGTAAAATAACAACGTACTGGAGTGAACGATATGGAAGAAAATGCAAGATTGAACCAGTGAAGAGCAGAGGTGCCATAGGCACAATCAGAGAACACTGTATAAACATCAGAGGTCCGCGGTTGTTCAACGTCCTCCCAGCGACTATAAGAAATATTGCCGGAACAACCGTGGACATCTTCAAGAGAAAACTGGACTGTTTCCTAAGAGAAGTCCCGGATCAGCCGGGCTGTGGTGGGTATGTGGCTCTGCGGGCCGCTCCAAGCAACAGCCTGGTGGATCAAACTCTCACAAGTCGAGCCTGGCCTCGGGCCGGGCTTGGGGAGTAGAAGAACTCCCAGAACCCATCAACCAGGTATCAACCAGGTAACCACAGCNGCCGCGGGCTCTGCGCCAGAGTCACCGCGGGCTGGGCGCCCGAGTCGCCGCGGGTCTGGGCGCCAGAGTCACCGCGGGCTGGGCGCCAGAGTCACCGCGGGCTGGGCGCCAGAGTCACCGCGGGCTGGGCGCCAGAGTCACCGCGGGCTGGGCGCCAGAGTCAACCGCGGTGGGCGCCAGAGTCGCCGCGGGCTGGGCGCCAGAGTCGCGGCGGGCTCTGCGCCAGAGTCACCGCGGGCTGGGCGCCAGAGTCGCCGCGGGCTGGCGCCAGAGTCACCGCGGCTGGGCGCCAGAGTCACCGCGGGCTGGGCGCCGAGTCACGCGGGCTGGGCGCCAGAGTCACCGCGGGCTGGGCGCCAGAGTCACCGCGGGCTCAACACCGTCACAGTTTAGCTATTTACTCACATCCTCTTCCAGAATTTCACCTCCCCATCCCTCTACTCCCCCCCCCATCCTGTTCAAACCCCTTTCGACATCTAAGCTCAATTATCTGGTATAAAAAGAATATACATTATTTTATTTTATAAACTGTCATATTAAATGTGGGATACGCCTTGAATGAATAGCATGCTGTGAGAGGGAACTATGTCCCGAGTCTATGCAAAAGTCCTTCCCGAGGGAATTAATGCTGGAGTGATTAGTCAAGATTGCCACAACCTTCCTTTGAGTTAAATTCATTAAGAGAAATCCCTGTTACGAATCAATATTGTATTTAATAATCAACCTTGCTTAAGGACCTATGTAATTTAACATCAATTAAGAGTAAAGAGTCAACCCCTCTTACTTGGCCAAGGGCATATGAATTACCTTTGTCAATTATCCATGATAACTAGTTGGTTTGGCAAAGTCATGACTCATCCTTTACTTACAACTCAAGGTCAACAAAGGACAACAAAGAAATTAGTGAAATTCTAAGAAGCCAGTATGAGGCTATGTTTAGCACACCTATAAACAACATGAAAGTTGAAGATCCAGACAGCTTCTTTATGAATTACATTCAAGCTGCAGATAATATAACGGATATTAACACGAACTCGGAAGACTTTAAAATATAAATTGACAACATGCCCATCTGGTTGATACCTGGTTGATGGGGTTCTGGGAGTTGTTCTACTCCCCAAGCCCGGCCCGAGGCCAGGTTTGACTTGTGAGAGTTTGGTCCACTAGGCTGTTGCTTGAAGCGGCCCGCAGGCCCACATACCCACCACAACCCGGTTGGTCCGGCACTCCTTGGAGGAATAAATCTAGTTTCCTCTTGAAGATGTCCACGGTTGTTCCGGCAATATTTCTTATGCTTGCTGGGAGGACGTTGAACAACCGCGGACCTCTGATGTTTATACAGTGTTCTCTGATTGTGCCTATGGCACCCCTGCTCTTCACTGGTTCTATTCTGCATTTTCTTCCATATCGTTCACTCCAGTACGTTGTTATTTTACTGTGCAGATTTGGGACCTGGCCCTCCAGTATCTTCCAGGTGTATATTATTTGATATCTCTCTCGTCTTCTTTCTAGTGAGTACATTTGGAGGGCTTTGAGACGATCCCAATAATTTAGGTGCTTTATCGCGTCTATGCGTGCCGTATATGTTCTCTGTATTCCCTCTATTTCAGCAATCTCTCCTGCTCTGAAGGAGGAAGTGAGTACTGAACAGCACTCAAGGCGGGATAACACAAGTGACTTGAAGAGTACAACCATTGTGATGGGATCCCTGGATTTGAAAGTTCTCGTAATCCATCCGATCATTTTCTGGCTGTCGCAATATTTGCTTGGTTATGCTCCCTAAACGTTAGGTCGTCAGACATCATCATTCCCAAATCCTTTACATGCTGTTTTCCTACTATGGGCACATTTGATTGTGTTTTGTACCCTGTATTATGTTTAAGGTCCTCATTTTTACCGTACATGAGTACCTGGAATTTATCACTGTTAAACATCATGTTATTTTCTGATGCCCAGTCGAAAACTTTATTAATATCAGCTTGAAGTTTGCACTCAGCACGCATGCACCCATGCACTCAGCCTCTGGACCTGACTCGTGGAATTCAATATTCATAAAGAAATGTAAGGTACCAGTAGCGGGAGTGCTCAGTGTAATATGGAGAAAGCCTGGATACAGGGGCGATACCAGCTGCACTTAATTCTGCAGATATAGCTCCTCTGCACAAGGGGAGTTAGTAAAGCTTTTGGCAAAAAATTATAGACCAGTTGCACTAACATCGCACATAATAAAAGTTTTTGAAAGAGTGATTAGGAATCAAATTTTTAGTTTTATGGAAAATAATGAGCTACACAACCCAGGACAACATGAATTTAGAGTGGGAAGATCCTGTCTGTCACAGTTACTCAATTTCTATGACAAAATCACAGAAGCTCAGAGAGAAAAGCAAAATGCAGATGTTGTATACATAGACTTTGCAAAGGCGTTCGACAAATGTGACCATGGGGTCGGCCGAGCGGCCGGTCGCGACCTTGGGGTCGCCGAGCGGCCGGTCGCGACCATGGGGTCGGCCGAGCGGCTGGTCGAGACCGAGCGGCCGATCACGACCATGGGTCGGCCGAGCGGCCGGTCGCGACCATGGGGTCGGCCGAGCGGCGGTCGCGACCATGGGGTCGGCCGAGCGGCCGGTCGCGACCATGGGGTCGGCCGAGCGGCCGGTCGCGACCATGGGGTCGGCCGAGCGGCCGGTCGCGACCATGGGGTCGGCCGAGCGGCCGGTCGCGACCATGGGGTCGGCCGAGCGGCCGGTCGCAACCGAGCGGCCGATCACGACCATGGGGTCGGCCGAGCGGACAGCACGCTGGACTTGTGATCCTGTGGTCCCGGGGTCGATCCCGGGCGCCGGAGAGAAACAATGAGCGCAGTTTCTTTCACCCTATGCCCCTGTTACCTAGCAGTAAAATAAGTACCTGGGTGTTAGTCAGCTGTCACGGGCTGCTTCCTGGGGGTGGAGGCCTGATCGAGGACCGGGCCGCGGGGACACTAAAAAAGCCCCGAAATCATCTCAAAATAACCTCAAGATGGGGTGATAGCTCAGAAAATGAGGTCAGTGGGTATAACTGGTAAAGTAGGACGCTGGATACTCAAATTCCTGTTGAACAGAACACAATGATTAACAGTCAATCAAATACAATCGATCCCAAGCGCAGTTAAAAGCTCTGTACCTCAAGGTAGAGTCCTTGCACCACTGCTTTTCCTTATTCTCATATCAGATATAGACAAAAAAACAAGTCACAGCTTCGTGTCATCCTTTGCAGATGACACAAAAATCAGCATGAAAAATTACCTCTGCTGAAGATCATTGAAAACTACAAGAAGATATTAATAAAGTTTTCGACTGGGCATAAAAAAAAATAATATGATGTATAACAGTGATAAATTACAAGTACTCAGATACGATACAAATGAGAACCTTAAACATAATACAGGTTCAAAACACAACCAAATCTGCCCATAGTAGGAAAGCAACATGTTAAGGATCTGGGAATAATGATGTCTAATGACCTGACGTTCAGGGAGCATAACCAAGCAAATATTGCGTCAGCCAGAAAAATGATCGGATGGATTACGAGAACTTTCAAATCCAGGGATCCCATCACAATGGTTGTACTCTTCAAATCACTTGTGTTGTCCCGTCTTGAGTACTGCTCAGTACTCACTTCCCCCTTCAGAGCAGGAGAGATTGCTGAAATAGAGGGAATACAGAGAACATATACGGCACACATAGACGAGATAAAACACCTAAATTATTGGGATCGTCTCAAAGCTCTCCAAATGTACTCACTAGAAAGAAGACGAGAGAGATATCAAATAATATACACATGGAAAATACTGGAGGGACAGGTCCCAAATCTACACAGTAAAGTAACAACGTACTGGAGTGAACGATATGGAAGAAAATGCAGAATAGAGCCAGTGAAGAGCAGGGGTGACATAGGCACAATCAGAGAACACTGTATGAACATCAGAGGTCCGCGGTTGTTCAACGTCCTCCCAGCGAGTATAAGAAATATTGCCGGAACAACCGTGGACAACTTCTTTTAGAAAACGATCTAGTTTTCTGTTGAAGTGCCGGACCAACCGGGCTGTGGTTGGTATGTGGGCCTGCGGGCCGCTTCAAGCAACAGCCTGTTGGACCAAGCTCTCACAAGTCAAGCCTGGCCTTGGGCCGGACTTGGGGAGTAGAAGAACTCCCAGAACCCCATCACGCAGGTATCAAGCAAGTATCCCAGGTCAAGAGGTTACCATGCAGTTCGAGAAGTTACCACATCCTCCATTTATGTTAATTAATTAAAATAGAGTAATTCATGTGGTATTCAATATTGTAATTAATAATTAACTTTGTTCAAGGTTAATTATTATTATGTATGTAATTTATTAACACTTGTAATTTAATAACTTGTTAAATCTATTAACACAATGTAATTTAACATCACCTGTTGATGTTAAAGATTCAGTCTCTAAGATGGCAAGTGAATATCAATTAGCTATGGGAGTGAACTGTGGCAATTAGGGAGACCAGCAGTAGGCTTGGGTTAGCTTGCTTGTGGGAGGAGAGGAGAAATTAAAGGTATTGTGGAAACGGCGGACAGGGGGAGCCACTTCCAAAAGCCAGATTCACAAAAGCACCTACGCAAGCACTTACGAACGTGTACATCTTTCCTCAATCTATGACGGCTTTGGTTACATTTATTAAACAGTTTACAAGCATGAAAACTTCCCATTCAACTGTTGTTATTGTTATAAACATCCTCCTGGTGTTTCAGAGCTCATTAACTGTTAAATAATTGGAAACAAAGCCAGCAAAGGTTGAGAAAAGATGTACAGGTTCGTAAGTGCTTTCGTGAATCTGGCCCCAGAACATCTTGGTTGGGAGCATTAAGTTAGTCTTTTTGAGTTCAATGCGAGTTATTCCTATTCTATTGCCGCTAGGATAGTATTTTTCAGTTTAGGGAGTGTTCTTTATCAATTTTGTGTAATAAATTGTTATTGAATTTTATGATGAATTTTAACGGTAGGCAGTTAAGAGTAGTGGGT
>WNGS01161107.1:17550591-17565626 GCA_020271785.1 Procambarus virginalis
ATCAACCAGGTATCAACCAGGAGTATGAAAGTACCCAACACCCTTGAGTCGATTGAAGAGGGTCGAGAATATACCCTGTCCAACCAGCTTAAAGCGGCCGCCCTAGGTAGTGTGTCCAGTTGGGTGGTAGTGTGTCCGTTGGGTGGTAGTGTGTACGGTTGGGTGGTAGTGTGTACGGTTGGGTGGTAGTGTGTACGGTTGGGTGGTAGTCGGTCTGGTTGGGTGGTAGTGGGTCCAGTTGGGCAGCCCGGCCTGAGGCCAGGCTCGACTTGTGATAACTTGGTCCACCAGGCTGATGTTTGGCGCGGCCCGCAGGCCCACATATCCACTACAGCCTGGTTGGTCCGGCACTTCTTGCAAGCACTTAGGTAAGTGCCTCTTGAATACCTACACCTCTGTTCCGGCAACTGAGGATAGGGAGGGATCGTGGGAGATATTGAAGAGGTGATAAAGAGAGCAGGGTTGTATACACCAGCAGGGTTGTATACACCAGCAGGGTTGTATACACCAGCAGGGTTGTATACACCAGCAGGGTTGTATACACCAGCAGGGTTGTATACACCAGCAGGGTTGTATACACCGGCAGGGTTGTACACACCGGCAGGGTTGTACACCAGCAGGGTTGTATACACCAGCAGGGTTGTATACACCAGCAGGGTTGTATACACCAGCAGGGTTGTATACACCAGCAGGGTTGTACACACCAGCAGGGTTGTACACACCAGCAGGGTTGTATACACCAGCAGGGTTGTACACCACCAGGGGTGTACACCAGCAGGGTTGTACACACCAGCAGGGTTGTATACACCAGCAGGGTTGTACACACCAGCAGGGTTGTACACACCAGCAGGGTTGTATACACCAGCAGGGTTGTATACACCAGCAGGGTTGTATACACCAGCAGGGTTGTATACACCAGCAGGGTTGTATACACCAGCAGGGTTGTATACACCAGCAGGGTTGTATACACCAGCAGGGTTGTATACACCAGCAGGGTTGTATACACCAGCAGGGTTGTATACACCAGCAGGGTTGTATACACCAGCAGGGTTGTATACACCAGCAGGGTTGTACACCACCAGGGTTGTACACCACCAGGGTTGTACACCACCAGGGGTGTACACCAGCGGGGTTGTACACCAGCAGGGTTGTACACCACCAGGGGTGTACACCACCAGGGGTGTACACCAGCAGGGTTGTATACACCAGCAGGGTTGTACACCACCAGGGGTGTACACCACCAGGGTTGTACACCAGCAGGGTTGTATACACCAGCAGGGTTGTACACCACCAGGGTTGTACACCAGCAGGGTTGTATACACCAGCAGGGTTGTACACCACCAGGGGTGTACACCACCAGGGTTGTACACCATCAGGGTTGTATACACCATCAGGGTTGTATACACCAGCAGGGTTGTATACACCAGCAGGGTTGTATACACCAGCAGGGTTGTATACACCAGCAGGGTTGTACACCAGCAGGGTTGTACACCACCAGGGTTGTACACCAGCAGGGTTGTACACCAGCAGGGTTGTACACCACCAGGGGTGTACACCACCAGGGTTGTACACCAGCAGGGTTGTATACACCAGCAGGATTGTATACACCAGCAGGGTTGTATACACCAGCAGGGTTGTATACACCAGCAGGGTTGTATACACCAGCAGGGTTGTATACACCAGCAGGGTTGTATACACCAGCAGGGTTGTATACACCAGCAGGGTTGTATACACCAGCAGGGTTGTATACACCAGCAGGGTTGTACACCAGCAGGGTTGTACACCAGCAGGGTTGTACACCACCAGGGGTGTACACCAGCGGGGTTGTACACCAGCAGGGGTGTACACCAGCAGGGTTGTACACCAGCAGGGTTGTACACAAGCAGGGTTGTATACAACCAGGGTTGTACACCAGCAGGGGTGTACACCACCAGGGTTGTACACCAGCAGGGTTGTACACAAGCAGGGTTGTATACAACCAGGGTTGTACACCAGCAGGGTTGTACACCAGCAGGGTTGTACACCACCAGGGTTGTACACCAGCAGGGTTGTACACCAGCAGGGGTGTACACCAGCAGGGGTGTACACCAGCAGGGTTGTACACCAGCAGGGTTGTACACAAGCAGGGTTGTATACCACCAGGGTTGTACACCAGCAGGGTTGTACACCACCAGGGTTGTACACCAGCAGGGTTGTACACCACCAGGGTTGTATACCACCAGGGTTGTACACCACCAGGGTTGTACACCAGCAGGAGTGTACACCAGCAGGGTTGTACAACAGGGGTGTACACCAGCAGGAGTGTACACCAGCAGGGTTGTACACCAGCAGGAGTGTACACCAGCAGGGTTGTACACCAGCAGGAGTGTACACCAGCAGGGTTGTACACCAGCAGGTGTGTACACCAGCAGGGGTGTACACCACCAGGGGTGTACACCAGCAGGGGTGTACACCAGCAGGGGGTGTACACCAGCAGGGTTGTACACCAGCAGGGTTGTACACCAGCAGGGGTGTACACCAGCAGGAGTGTACACCAGCAGGAGTGTACACCAGCAGGGGTGTACACAAGCAGAGGTGTACACCAGCAGGGGTGTATACCAGCAGGGAGTGTAAACCACCAGGGGTGTACACCAGCAGGGGTGTACACCAGCAGGGGTGTACACCAGCAGGGAGTGTACACCAGCAGGGGTGTACACCAGCAGGGAGTGTACACCACCAAGGGTGTACACCAGCATGGGTGTACACCAGCAGGGGGTGTACACCACCAAGGGTGTACAGCAGCAGTGTACACCAGCAGGGGTGTACAGCAGCAGGGGGTGTACACCATCAAGGGTGTACAGCAGCAGGAGTGTACACCAGCAGGGGTGTACACCAGCAGGTGTACACCACCAAGGGTGTACAGCAGCAGGAGTGTACACCAGCAGGGGTGTACACCAGCAGGGGGTGTACAGCAGCAGGAGTGTACACCAGCAGGGGTGTACACCAGCAGGGGGTGTACACCACCAAGGGTGTACAGCAGCAGGGGTGTACACCAGCAGGGGTGTACAGCACCAGGGGTGTACAGCACCAGGGGTGTACACCACCAGGGGTGTACACCAGCAGGGGTGTACACCAGCAGGAGTGTTCACCAGCAGTGGTGTACCCCACCAAGGGTGTACAGCAGTAGGGGTGTACACCACCAGGGTTGTACACCACCAGGGGTGTACACCAGCAGGGGGTGTACAGCAGCAGGGGTGTACACCAGCAGCGGTGTACACCAGCAGGGGTGTACATCAGGAGGGGTGTACAGCAGCAGGGGGTGTACAGCAGCAGGGGTGTACACCAGGAGCGGTGTACAGCAGCAGTGGTGTACACCAGCAGGGGTGTACACCAGGAGGGGTGTACACCACCAGGGGTGTACACCAGCAGGGTTGTACACCAGGAGTGTACACCAGCAGGGGGTGTACACCACCAGGGGTGTACACCAGCAGGGTTGTACACCAGGAGTGTACACCAGCAGGGGGTGTACACCAGCAGGGGTGTACACCAGCAGGGTTGTACACCAGGAGTGTACACCAGCAGGGGGTGTACACCAGCAGGGGTGTACACCAGCAGGGTTGTACACCAGGAGTGTACACCAGGAGTGTACACCAGCAGGGGGTGTACACCACCAGGGGTGTACACCAGCAGGGTTGTACACCAGGAGTGTACACCAGCAGGGGGTGTACACCAGCAGGGGTGTACACCAGCAGGGTTGTACACCAGGAGTGTACACCAGCAGGGGGTGTACACCAGCAGGGGTATACACCAGCAGGGTTGTACACCAGGAGTGTACACCAGGAGTGTACACCAGCAGGGGGTGTACACCAGCAGGGTTGTACACCAGGAGTGTACACCAGCAGGGGGTGTACAGCAGCAGGGGTGTACAGCAGCAGGGGTGGTGAGAGGCAGTACACACGGGGGGGGGGGGGGGGGCGTGACTACAGTTGCCAGCGCCACACACCGGAAGCTCCTTGTCCCACCATCTCCGTAGTCTGCCAGTTGTTGTACTGGCACCCAACACAACACGCCTCTGTGTGTGCTCTTTCCTCACTAAGACATTCTTTGTCTCTCTCTCTCTATCTTTTACACACATACATCACAAAAAATAAAACGCACGCACGCACGAACACACACTTGGTACTTGTTGGAGGTTGGGATAACCTATCCAAGGATGGGATCGGATGACTGCAATTTTGGAGAAAAATAATAACGACAGAGAACGGAAGAAACTTTCCTAAATGTCTGCTTAGAAACTTCAAAAGTTTTCAAACAAATTATTCCCGACAACCAGAGTCACCGCGGGCTGGGCGCCAGAGTCACCGCGGGCTGGGCGCCAGAGTCACCGCGGGCTGGGCGCCAGAGTCACCGCGGGCTGGGCGCCAGAGTCGCCGCGGGCTGGGCGCCAGAGTCACCGCGGGCTGGGCGCCAGAGTCACCGCGGGCTGGGCGCCAGAGTCGCCGCGGGCTGGGCGCCAGAGTCACCGCGGGCTGGGCGCCAGAGTCACCGCGGGCTGGGCGCCAGAGTCGCCGCGGGCTGGGCGCCAGAGTCACCGCGGGCTGGGCGCCAGAGTCGCCGCGGGCTGGGCGCCAGAGTCACCGCGGGCTGGGCGCCAGAGTCGCCGCGGGCTGGGCGCCCAGAGTCACCGCGGGCTGGGCGCCAGAGTCGCCGCGGGCTGGGCGCCAGAGTCACCGCGGGCTGGGCGCCAGAGTCGCCGCGGGCTGGGCGCCCAGAGTCACCGCGGGCTGGGCGCCAGAGTCGCCGCGGGCTGGGCGCCAGAGTCACCGCGGGCTGGGCGCCCAGAGTCGCCGCGGGCTGGGCGCCAGAGTCGCCGCGGGCTGGGCGCCAGAGTCGCCGCGGGCTGGGCGCCAGAGTCGCCGCGGGCTGGGCGCCAGAGTCGCCGCGGGCTGGGCGCCAGAGTCACCGCGGGCTGGGCGCCAGAGTCACCGCGGGCTGGGCGCCAGAGTCGCCGCGGGCTGGGCGCCAGAGTCGCCGCGGGCTGGGCGCCAGAGTCGCCGCGGGCTGGGCGCCAGAGTCACCGCGGGCTGGGCGCCCAGAGTCACCGCGGGCTGGGCGCCCAGAGTCACCGCGGGCTGGGCGCCAGAGTCGCCGCGGGCTGGGCGCCAGAGTCGCCGCGGGCTGGGCGCCAGAGTCGCCGCGGGCTGGGCGCCAGAGTCACCGCGGGCTGGGCGCCAGAGTCACCGCGGGCTGGGCGCCAGAGTCACCGCGGGCTGGGCGCCAGAGTCGCCGCGGGCTGGGCGCCAGAGTCGCCGCGGGCTGGGCGCCAGAGTCGCCGCGGGCTGGGCGCCAGAGTCGCCGCGGGCTGGGCGCCAGAGTCGCCGCGGGCTGGGCGCCAGAGTCACCGCGGGCTGGGCGCCAGAGTCACCGCGGGATGGGCGCCAGAGTCGCCGCGGGCTGGGCGCCAGAGTCGCCGCGGGCTGGGCGCCAGAGTCACCGCGGGGCTGGGCGCCCAGAGTCGCCGCGGGCTAGGCGCCAGAGTCGCCGCGGGCTAGGCGCCAGAGTCGCCGCGGGCTGGGCGCCAGAGTCGCCGCGGGCTGGGCGCCAGAGTCGCCGCGGGCTGGGCGCCAGAGTCACCGCGGGCTGGGCGCCAGAGTCGCCGCGGGCTGGGCGCCAGAGTCACCGCGGGCTGGGCGCCAGAGTCGCCGCGGGCTCTGCGCCAGAGTCACCGCGGGCTGGGCGCCAGAGAGTCGCGCGGGCTGGGCGCCAGAGTCACCGCGGGCTGGGCGCCAGAGTCACCGCGGGCTGGGCGCCAGAGTCACCGCGGGCTGGGCGCCAGAGTCACCGCGGGCTGGGCGCCAGAGTCACCGCGGGCTCAACACCGTCACAGTTTAGCTATTTACTCACATCCTCTTCCAGAATTTCACCTCCCCATCCCTCTACTCCCCCCCCCCCCATCCTGTTCAACCCCCTTTCGACATCTAAGCTCAATTATCTGGTATAAAAAGAATATACATTATTTTATTTTATAAACTGTCATATTAAATGTGGGATACGCCTTGAATGAATAGCATGCTGTGAGAGGGAACTATGTCCCGAGTCTATGCAAAAGGTCCTTCCCGAGGGAATTAATGCTGGAGTGATTAGTCAAGATTGCCACAACTTCCTTTGAGTTAAATTCATTAAGAGAAATCCCTGTTACGAATCAATATTGTATTTAATAATCAACCTTGCTTAAGGACCTATGTAATTTAACATCAATTAAGAGTAAAGAGTCAACCCCTCTTACTTGGCCAAGGGCATATGAATTACCTTTGTCAATTATCCATGATAACTAGTTGGTTTGGCAAAGTCATGACTCATCCTTTACTTACAACTCAAGGTCAACAAAGGACAACAAAGAAATTAGTGAAATTCTAAGAAGCCAGTATGAGGCTATGTTTAGCACACACCTATAAACAACATGAAAGTTGAAGATCCAGACAGCTTCTTATGAATTACATTCAAGCTGCAGATAATATAAAGGATATTAACACGAACTCGGAAGACTTNGAGAGTACTGAGAGATTCTGTGGCAACAAAGTGGGAAGGAATTGCATCAGCCAAGCAGTCCAGTACCTCTTATTCCCTTTACTGAAATTATAATACAGTACTTCCAGTTTTTACGTTGAAATACTAAAGAAAGTATTCATTAAAGACTGGATATATATTAAATAATGAGTAAGACTGGGTAAATTATTAAATAATGAGTAAGACTAATGACTTACGATTATATGAGTAATGACTGGATATAATATTAAATAATGAGTAAATAGTAAATAATGAGTAATGAGTAATGATCTCTCCTAGCTGATAATTAAGCTAGCTAAAACTGGACATGTTTAGAACGTATCAGAGAGAGGAGAGGCGGCACACTAGGGAAAGCCTCAGTAAGCACATGGCTCTAGAGACGGACGGACGCACAGCTGCTCGCTATAAAAGATGCCATACTTGTGCCCTCCATAGGTAGCCTAGGACACGCCTGAGAAAGTCCTGCAAATCATTCACAAACAAAGGAAGTGCCTTTTACCCATTTGTAGTTCAAGCTAAGTGATCACAAGTGCTATCATACAAGCAGTTAGGCTGTGAACTACCCAACCAAATGGGTGAGCATTCATTGTCAAATAATCCTCTTGTTCTGCTCATAGACCTGAGTTTTCTTATGAGTATTTCTGTGTAATGTTTTTAAAGTTATCCTTGAGGATGTGGAGATAGCAGTCACGAATTCTTTCCTACCCAGATATGTCTGGACGCCACAACATTTGAGGATACTCGTGGCTCATTAGTTCAGGATGGTTGTATGACTGGAGAATCTGCTGCTCACCTCTGACAGCTAAGCTGCAGTTTCTTGTATAATAATATTTAATAGCAAACTAACCCAGATAATAATTTAGTAGTTTATCATTATTCTATTGGCTTGGGATAAAAGCTACATATATAACCCCCACCCCCAAATTGTGTGGAGTGCATAACACCTAGTAGATGAATGAATTGCATACAGTACATTTCATAACTACAGTCCACTAAGCAATATCAAGTAAATTAAATTTAATTAATTTATATATAAATATTATAATTACAGTATATAATTAATATTAAAATACTATAATATATAAATATTATAATTATATAATTATAATATTAAAATACTATAATTATATAAATATTATAATTATTAATATAATAAATTATATTAATTTATATAAATTTAAACTAATTTATATATTATCCCTTCCTTAATTTTTGATTAAGGTACATTCTGTACTGCCTCCTCCTCCCCCCCCCTGAAGAAATTTCCTCAGCTGCTTCTTGTGAATGGCTAGGAGTTCTTCGGTGGTCAGTTCTTCGCTGTGTTCCTCCACCAACTCACAACACACAACACTCACAACTCTCACAACACTGTGAATGCCTCTTCATTTTCTAAATTTCTCAAACCATCCCATGCCCACCTTAAACTCTTTCATATCTGCATCATTCGTTCCAGGGGTTTTCTTCATAAGATCTTCATGCATTAGCTTTATCTTTTCATAAATGATGGCCTCTGAAATGCTATCACCTGCTTGTGTATCCAAATTAATAACTTTTCAAAATCAAGTGTATGTGTTCTTTGTTTCGTGATTGTTGATATACCTTTTGTTACTTTAGCACTCATAATGTCCTTTTTCTTAGCAATTACAGTGCATATCGTTGACAGATTTGTTGTACTGCCTAGCTAGTTCAACAACCCATTTACCATTTTCATGTTTACAAATGATCTCTTGTTTTTCCTCTATGGTCATCCTCACATGTGTTTTCTTAGGTTGAACCTTACCACTGACTTTCTTGGAACCTATAGCGTGATATACAGTAATTACTTTTATGTTCAAAACCCAACAAAGCGGAAAAACACTGAAATTCTTTACAAAGAATTAAAGCGTGATCATCACTAAGCAGGAGGTACTAGTAAACTGAAGTGTTGGCGACTGTGCCACCAGGAACCACATGCTAGGTCGCCCATATGCGTATCAACAAACTACTGTACATAACTTGAGGCAAAGCTCGTAACCCGATTCAAATTTTATGAAGAAATTGGGCTCGTTACCCCAAAAAATGAGTAAAGAGGGGCATTTGTAAGCCGAGGTGTCACTGTAGTTGCTACATGTCCCTTAATTATGGAGTGCTTTAATAAGTGTGCAGTGCTATAACACTTAAGAACATAAAAATATAGAAAATTGCAGAAAGCCTCTTGGACCATGCAAAGAAGCTACTATTTGCACCCAACTTCAACCCACTCAGATGTACGTCTAATACATGCTTGAAACAATCCAGCAATGCTACAACCATTGTGTTGCAACCTTGCAACTTGCATCTTATTCCATAACTCAAATATTTTTGCAAACCAGTACTGTATATACACACTTTCTGAATCTAAATAATGCATATCCAATTTATATAAAAAAATTATGTTCTATTTTGTGCTAATCTATTAATATCCTGTATACAGAACACAGAGTGTAGTAGTGAACAAAATAAAATCCAGTCCATCCTCTGTGGCAACTCAATCTCCCAGGGTACTGTGCTTGCTCCCGTACTTTTTCTCACCGTCTTATCAGACATAGACAAAGATGCAAACCGTAGCACTGTAGCATCATTCTTTGCAGATGACACCAGGCTTTTCATGAGAGTAGACAATATAGAGGAGATACACTGCATTATGATCACTGGTCATACTGGTCCTAGTCACCGAGTGCTACACACTGCATCATGACCACTGCTCATACTGTCCTTGTCACTGAGTGCTACACATTGCATCATGAGCACTGCTCATACTGTCCTTGTCAGTGAATGCTACACTAATTCATTAGTCACATACAGGATCAACAGAAACTGAGGATGGAGAGAAGAGAGTCAGCTTCAGGGTGATGTACTCAAACATAGATGGGATTACAAGCAAGGCAAGTGAACTTAGGGAAAGAGCACAAGAAGTGAATCCAGATGTAATTGGACTCACGGAAACAAAACTCTCAGGAATCATAACGAATGCAGTTTTCCCCAGGACTACTCTGTAATAAAGAAAGAGAGGGAAGGAAGGGGAGGAGGTGGAGTAGCCCTATTAATGAGAAAGGAATGTCGTTTCAAGGAAATGGTTATCCCGGGCTGTGAGGAGTTCAGAGACTACATAACAGGCACCATGACGATAGGAGGATTAAGAGTAGTAGTAACAGTGATATATAACCCTCTCCAAATGACAAGACCCAGGCAAGAGTATAACAGAAACAACTTGGCAGTTAACACTATAATTGAGAGAGCAGCCTCTGCTGCCTGTAGAAATCGATTCCATCTGCTCATCATGGGGACTTCAATTATGGAAGAATAAACTGGGAGAACAAGGAACCGCATGGAGGTGAGGAAACATGGAGAGCTAAACTATTGTAGGTGACGACAAAAACATTTTAAGCCAGCAAGCATGTCAGGGGACCCACAAGAATAAGAGGAAACAATGAACCAGCGAGACTCGACCTAGTCTTCACTCTGAATGATTCCAACAGAAGGGAAATCGGTTTCGAGACCCCAGTAGGATTGAGCGATCACAGTGTACTGACGTTTGAGTATCTGGTCGAAGAAGGGTTAATGTACTCAAGGAAGAGACCTGAAAATAAAAGGCTGGCATTCCGAATGGGAAACTATGAAGAGATAAGAAAATTCCTAACGGGGATAACATGGGAAAAAAAGCTCGGGAAAAATAGCCCAAGACATGATGGACTACATTACGCAGAAGTGTAAGGAGGCAGCAGACAAGTTTGTCCCAGTTCAAAAGGAAAAAACAAAATGCAGATGAGAAACCCATGGTTTAATCAGAGATGTAAGCTAGCAAAGCAACTAAGTACAAGGACGTGGAGAAACTATAGAAATAACAGGACACTTGAGAGCAGAGAGATACCAAAGTGCCAGGAATGAATACGTCAGGGTGAGAAGAGAGACAGAAGGGCAATACGGAAATGACATAGTAAGCAAGGCAAAGACCGAAACGCTATGCGTGCTAGTGGCTTTACAAGATTGTAATTCCAACTTAAACTATGTTCTCTCTTAAACCCCAACATACTTTCTTGTATATATATATAAATAAGTAAATAAATAAAAAATGACTCAACCAAAATTTCTGCACAACCACATCATGAGAAAAACAACAGTGAAGGAACCGGTAATGAAACTGAGGATAGGGGCCCCCCTCTAGATGACTGGAGAAGACTCCTCCTCCAGGTGACCTGAGACGACTCCTCCTCCAGGTGACCAGAGACGACGCCTCCTCCAGGTGACCGGAGAGATGCCTCCTCCAGGTAACCCGAGACGACACCTCCTCCAGGTGACCGGAGAAGACGCCTCCTCCAGGTGACGAAAGACGACGACGCCTCCCGGTGACCGGAGAGATGCCTCCTCCATGTGACCGGAGACGACGCCTCCTCCAGGTGACCGGAGACGACGCCTCCTCCAGGTGACCATAGACGACGCCTCCTCCAGGTGACCATAGACGACGCCTCCTCCAGGTGACCGGAGACGACGCCTCCTCCAGGTGACCGGAGACGACGCCTCCTCCAGGTGACCGGAGACGACGCCTCCTCCAGGTGACCGGAGACGACGCCTCCTCCAGGTGACCGGAGACGACGCCTCCTCCAGGTGACCGGAGACGACGCCTCCTCCAGGTGACCGGAGACGACGCCTCCTCCAGGTGACCGGAGACGACGCCTCCTCCAGGTGACCGGAGACGACGCCTCCTCCAGGTGACCGGAGACGACGCCTCCTCCAGGTGACCGGAGACGACGCCTCCTCCAGGTGACCGGAGACGACGCCTCCTCCAGGTGACCGGAGACGACGCCTCCTCCAGGTGACCGGAGACGACGCCTCCTCCAGGTGACCGGAGACGACGCCTCCTCCAGGTGACCGGAGACGACGCCTCCTCCAGGTGACCGGAGACGACGCCTCCTCCAGGTGACCGGAGACGACGCCTCCTCCAGGTGACCGGAGACGACGCCTCCTCCAGGTGACCGGAGACGACGCCTCCTCCAGGTGACCGGAGACGACGCCTCCTCCAGGTGACCGGAGACGACGCCTCCTCCAGGTGACCGGAGATGACGCCTCCTCCAGGTGACCGGAGACGACGCCTCCTCCAGGTTTATTTTTTTTTCTACCACAGACGTGGCCACACATTTACAATGCTAACCAGCATATATACACTTTCTTCTGTTCTCCATGGACAGGGTTAGATATGTATTAAACATATAGTTCAGGGGTTTATTGAACAATCAACCACAGAAGGTGATTCGGTACTTTTAAAATGCTAAGCTAACCTTTATACGTAAATACATAGATACGCAGATTTACATATGCCCTACATAAAGTCTTTGATGTGTCTTTTACATAGTGTCATTAATGTGCATTTAAAAAGGTGAGATGTAATTCTGATCAGCTTCCATATATACTTTATATACATACATATACATATACACACACATATACATATATACATACATATATACACACACATGCATTCACATACATTTGTCTCTTTTACTCTGACAGGATGAGATACGTGATTGAGAAACCAGTGTGCAATTAAGCACTTCATCACTGAAGGTGATTAGGGTGCTTTTACAAGCTCAGGTTATATAGTTAACATGTCTCCTCCATACATGCCTCCTCCAGGCGACCGGAGATGACGCCTCCTCTAGGCGACCGGAGTCGACGCCTCCTCCAGGCGACCAGAGTCGACGCCTCCTCCAGGCGACCGGAGTCGACGCCTCCTCCAGGCGACCGGAGACGACGCCTCCTCCAGGCGACTGGAGACGACGCCTCCTCCAGGCGACCGGAGTCGACGCCTCCTCCAGGTGCCCGGAGTCGACGCCTCCTCCAGGCGACCGGAGTCGACGCCTCCTCCAGGCGACCGGAGTCGACGCCTCCTCCAGGTGACCGGAGTCGACGCCTCCTCCAGGCGCCCGGAGTCGACGCCTCCTCCAGGCGCCCGGAGTCGACGCCTCCTCCAGGCGCCCGGAGTCGACGCCTCCTCCAGGCGCCCGGAGTCGACGCCTCCTCCAGGCGACCGGAGACGACGCCTCCTCCAGGCGACCGGACACGACGCCTCCTCCAGGCGCCCGGAGTCGACGCCTCCAGGCGCCCGGAGTCGACGCCTCCAGGCGCCCGGAGTCGACGCCTCCTCCAGGCGACCGGAGTCGACACCTCCTCCAGGCGACCGGAGACGACGCCTCCTCCAGGCGACCGGAGGCGGCACCTCCTCCAGGCGACTGGAGACAAAACCTCCTCCAGGCGACCGGAGTCGACGCCTCCTTCAGGCAACCGGAGTCGACGCCTCCTCCAGGCGACCGGAGACGACGCCTCCTCCCGGCGACCGGAGACGACACCTCCAGGTGACCGGAGACGACGCCTCCGCCATATATGGTACACACACTGTCTTAAGCCGATGACTGCAACTCCCGCAATTTACATGCTCACTGCGCTGATCCTCCCACACCTCACGTCCAGCCAGTTTGCTAAAGTGTCCACGAAGTCAGTCTGCACAAATTGATCCCCTCGGCGGTCAGTGTGCTGGTTGGTTAGGTATGTATGGTGTTAGTGTGTTCGGTTAGGTGGTAGTGGGTCCAGTTTTTTTTTTTTTTTGCAGGGATATTCCTGTGCGGGCCCTAAGCCTCTGGCTGGCCCACTAAGTGTTGCTTGTTTCTGTTTTACTTGGGCGGAGCTTTGGGTCCAGTTGGGGGTAGTGGATACGGTTGGGTGTTAGTGGATCTAGTTGGGTGTTAGTGTGTTCGGTTGGGTGGTAGTAGGACCAGTTGGGTGGTAGTGGGCCCAGTTGGATGGTAGTGGGTCCCGTTGGGTGGTAGTGTGTACGGTTGACTGGGTGTGGGTCCAGATGAGTGGTAGTGTGACTGGTTGGGTGGGAGTGTGTCCGGTTGGGTGGTAGTGGGTCCGGTTGGGTGGTAGTGGGTCCAGTTGGGTGGTATTGGACCCGGTTGGGTGGTAGTGTGTACGGTTGGGTAGTAGTGTGGTCCGGTTGGGTGGTAGTGTGTACGGTTGGGTGGTAGTGTGTACAGTTGGGTGGTAGTGGGTCTGGTTGGCTGGTAACGTGTACGGTTGGGTGGTAGTGTGTACAGTTGGGTGGTAGTGGATCCGGTTGGGTGATAAGTGGGTCCGGTTGGGTGGTAGTGGGTCCGTTGGGTGGTAGTTGATACCTGGTTGATGGGGTTCTGGGAGTTCTTCTACTCCCTAAGCCCGGCCCGAGGCCAGGCTTGACTTGTGAGAGTTTGGTCCACTAGGCTGTTGCTTGGAGCGGCCCGCAGGCCCACATACCCACCACAGCCCGGCTGGTCCGGAACTCCTTGGACGAATAAATCTAGTTTCCTCTTGAAGATGTCCACGGTTGTTCCGGCAATATTTCTTATGCTTGCTGGAGGACGCTGAACAACCGCGGACCTCTGATGTTTATACAGTGTTCTCTGATTGTGCCTATGGCACCCCTACTCTTCACTGGTTCTATTCTGCATTTTCTTCCATATCGTTCACTCCAGAACGTTGTTATTTTACTGTGTAGATTTGGGACCTGGCCCTGCAGTGTCTTCCAGGTGTATATTATTTGATATCTCTCTCGTCTTCTTTCTAGTGAGTACATTTGGAGAGCTTTGAGACGATCCCAATAATTTAGGTGCTTTATCGCGTCTATACGTGCTGTATATGTTCTCTGTATTCCCTCTATTTCAGCAATCTCTCCTGCTCTGAAGGGGGAAGTGAGTACTGAACAGTACTCAAGACGGGACAGCACCAGTGACTTGAAGAGTACAACCATTGTGATGGGATCCCTGGATTTGAAAGTTCTCGTAATCCATCCTATCATTTTTCTGGCTGTCGCAATATTTGCTTGGTTATTCTCCCTAAACGTTAGGTCGTCAGACATCATTATTCCCAAATCCTTTACATGCTGTTTTCCTACTACTGTATGGGCACATTTGATTATGTTTTGTACCCTGTATTATGTTTAAGGTCCTCATTTTTACCGTACCTGAGTACCTGGAATTTATCACTGATAAACATCATATTATTTTCTGCTGCCCAGTCGAAAACTTGATTAATATCAGCTTGAAGTTTTTCAATGTCTTCAGCCGAGGTAATTTTCATACTGATTTTTGTGTCATCTGCAAAGGATGATACGAAGCTGTGACTTGTATTTTTGTCTATATCTGATATGAGAATAAGGAAAAGCAGCGGCGCAAGGACTGTACCCTGAGGTACAGAGCTTTTAACTGCACTTGGACTAGATTTTATATGGTTGACCGTTACTCGCCAAGTCCTGTTTGACAGAAAACTGAGTATCCAGCGTCCTACTTTACCGTTTATTACCATTGACTTCATTTTGTGTGCTATCACTCCATGGTCACATTTATCGAAAGCCTTTGCGAAGTCCGTGTATATCACATCAGCATTCTGTTTTTCTTCTAATGCCTCAGTGACTTTATCATGAGTGCTCAAGTAGCTGTGAG
>WNGS01161107.1:17566626-17581167 GCA_020271785.1 Procambarus virginalis
GTCTCTTAGTAGGTTGTCTTCGATTTCTGATTGGGTTTGTTTTGCCCTCTCTCTCTCTCTCTTTGTTGTTTCAGGACTGTCATCTTATGCAGAATATAGGTATAGTACTGTCGCCTCATATTGTGCAGTGCTGGCGGAGCCGATTCAGCTTCTGTTCAGGGTGGATGTCACTTTTGCTCCATTCCGCAAGCTTTCTCAGGTGTTATTTCACCACCTGCTCATGCGCTGCCTGAGCTGTCTTGGTCTTTAGACCGTGTGCTCTTTTTTCTCTCTTCTCCTCAGTTTGTAGTGACCCCTTCGATTCAAAACTGTTTTCTATGACTTTTCTTGTTGGCATTGGCCTCTGGGGTCGGGTCGGGGAGCTTCATGCTCTCCTCCGACGCAAGGGTTTCTACTCTTTCGGTCCTAGTGGTTGTTTTGTTCATTTGCAGCTGTCTCTTTCTTTTCTGGCGAAGAATGAGACTGCTGCTTTTCAGAGGGGTCCTTGGGTTGTTGATGCTTGGTTGGTTTGGTCAGGGGTGCATCGTGCTTGTGTCCGGTTGTGGCTCTTTGCCGTTACTTGTGCCCCACGGCCTCTGTGGCAAGGGAACGCACTTTGGGTTGACCCGGTTTCCCTTTCCCTTTTCCCTGTTCCAGGGCGTGGGTCTCTCAGGTCATCAGCAGGATTATTTGGTTCAGCCAGCCTGCAGTCTATCCCCATGCCCATGGCATTCGTAAGTTCACGACTTTAGCTGCTGTTTTTGGTAATATGTTCTGGGCAGACATTTGGGCATGGGGCTCCCGGTCGGTCTTGGTAGGCATAGAACTTCATCGATTGACTGTTGCCATGGTTTAATATATACACATCAGCCCAGTATAGCTCCAGGGAGCCAAACGGTCTCACCTAGAAAATGGTGTTTCATTACATTCAACACTGGATTTTTCTCCCGAGATAATATGTCATGGGGATGTGTTTCTTGATTGGAGATGTTCAAAAGATATCTTTGTCTATTATTTATCAACTTGTAAGTTCAAGCTGTGTCCTAATTTATAATGATCAAATTTTAACTGCTTTAAGTTGCTAATGCATGTTAATTTTTCTTGCAGCTTGCAATTGCAATGGCTACTCCAACCGCTGTTACTTTGACCAGGAGCTATATGATAGGACTGGTCATGGTGGACACTGTCTTGACTGTGCTGCCAATCGGGCTGGACCCAACTGTGAGCGCTGCAGGGATAACTATTATGAACGTAAAGATGGTGTCTGTATCGCTTGTAACTGTAATGATATTGGTAAGTTAATAACAGTTTTTCTTAATTTCTTTATACATGAATGTGGAATAGGTGAAAGCTACTCAACTGTTGGAACAGAATACTGTGATTTGTGTGTGTGTAAATTTTAGTTTAGTGCCATACAGTATAATGATATTAATGAATATACAATATGCCATATATAATTTATAAGTCATTTAGTTTTACAATTTTTGAAACATGAAAACTTAAGAACTTTTTATCAAAATAGTGTATAATGAATTAAAATGTTCCATGGTTGAATTGGATTTCATGCAAATTTTCAATTTACACCTTATTACCTTAATTTTTTTTTAATTTAGTGCAGTATTCTCTGTTGTAATGCTGTTCTTTATGTTGTATAATGTAAAAAATATTGAGGTAGAGATTAAAGATTATTTACATTCAGTGGGTAGATTGAAAGCTTTGTTTCATCTGTGTCTACTTGGAGCTGAAATACCACACTGTAAAAATCTGCTATAGATTCCATTTGCAACAGGAAGAAAATAAAGTTGTTTTAAATGTTATTAGGCTCACGGAGTCTTCAGTGTGCCAGTAATGGAATCTGCCAGTGCAAACCAGGAGTGACTGGGGACAAGTGTGACAAATGTGCCTTGAACTACTTCGATTTTGGACCTCAGGTGAGTTCCACTTGAAATGTTTCTCCTAAGACCTTGTAAGACTGCTTCACAGTACCAAAAATTTGCTAGATGCTTTAACTGTGCTATTTAGTAGGGAATTTTTAAATACAGAACAGTAATTGGATCACCTATTCAAAAGTCAAATTGTACAGAAATTATTTATTTATGACTTGAATGCAATATGCCTTGGGCCGGGCTTGGGGAGTAGAAGAACTCCCAGAACCCCATCAACCAGGTATCGACCAGGTATTTAAACGCTATGGCATTGTAGTAGTTTCTCTATATTTTATAATACAGTATTAAATGTTACTGTTATAAAATATATTAAAAGAAATGCCAATATGGGAGCAGACTTTATTTGTAGATAACATAATGCTGTAAGGGCTCTAACATGGGAAGTTCTTATAAAGGGGAGAATGTGTATGGGCAAGGTCAGGAAAGTGAAGGTGTAATTACACCAGAGAAGGTCAAGGTGGAGTCAGGTAAGAGAGAAGCATTTATTGTTTGTTAGATAGTCTTTACAGGTACAACATTATAAGCCAATAAAATCTACTCTCATCTCGGTGTTTCTCTACATCGTTGTCAGAACGTTATGCTCGCTTCAACCAAAAGGAATTAAGTCGTCATACATTAGAAAGAACCTTATTGATAAATGATGTGCAAGAACTAACCAATAAATTCACTTTTTTTTCAGGATAGAGTCTTTGGAATTGAGGTCAGATGCATGAGTGTGATATGTTGGCTTTTGATTTATTTTTACATGTTAATTGTGTTAATGCATATTTTGTTTTTCGTGATTTTTGTCAATCCAACATCCTTAACTGTTGCAAAGCTATGAGCTATACTAAATTTTATACGTAATGTATATATGCAGACGTTATGTACATCCTGTTATGGACTGCAAGGTATTTTTCTGCCTTATTTCTTATAAGAAAAAGGTGGTTGATGTGTGGTATAAATCCAGCTAGGGAAGATAATGTCTTCTCACCCCTGAGCAGATTTTAAATTTGTGTTCTTTTAATGAATTTGATGATGTGATAAGACTTGAAGAATGTATACCAGCTGATACAATATACCAATGGAAGAGGTAACTGTGTTGGTAAAAAAGCTGAAATGTTTTAGGTGATGAGGACAAACAAGAATGCAGTAGGTGTGGAGAGTTTATTATTAGCATGAAGTAGTGGTAATGTTCCCGAACCTTGATAAGAGCTGTAATTATACAGTAGCAGTGTAGTGTTAGAATTACTGGAAACATAAATTTGTAGGATAGTAAACTGCTACTGTATAATTACAGTAGTACCGAGAAATTGATCAGTGATGAACAAAAGTAGGTTTCCTGGTGAGAGATCATGTAAATCAGATTAAGACAGCTTGAATCACTTTTTAGAGAAAGCATGTTTATTTACTTATTTATTATTTTATTTAATTTATATACAAGAAGGTACATTGGGTTGAGAAAGTACATACATATGGTTTGAGTGTAATCAGAGGTGCAATGCCAATTTTATTGGTGCCAGAGCTCTGGTGGGAATGACAAAAGCCTGTCATTTCCTATCCTGT
Source organism: Procambarus virginalis (assembly GCA_020271785.1). Classification (NCBI taxonomy): domain Eukaryota; kingdom Metazoa; phylum Arthropoda; class Malacostraca; order Decapoda; family Cambaridae; genus Procambarus; species Procambarus virginalis. The sequence goes on from WNGS01161107.1 coordinate 17,570,097, forward strand.
TTCTATATATGTCACATGATTCAGTTTTTTCATGTTTGTACTCACTAATTATCACAAAATATAATTATCAAACAAATAAAGAAAAAACATCATTCGTGTATTTATCAATTTAAGAAGTTAAAACACTTAGTGCTCACAAAATACAACCAGTGAGAAGTTTCACAATAGTTTCCACAAAGGGTCAGGTGTGAGATGTGTGTTTTTGTGGCAGTGAAGCAACTCTTGTCCTGGTGTCATCTGCCAATCTGTGGTACAGCAGCCATAATATGGCATATGGCTCAGGAACAAACATAGGTGCTGATACATGATTTATGAGATTTCTTGAGCATGTTGTTATTATCAGGTTCATGTGACTGAATCCCCTCTCACACTCAGTTGTACTAATAGGAATAACTTGTAAACAGCTCAGTAATGGGTGTAAATCTTGGGGGATGTGGTGTCCATGATCCTCCACATAATCTCTAAAGGCATTTAGTGCAGAGTGAGAGGAAAGCTTAACCCTTAAACTGTGCAAAACTGCATAGGAAGTTTTGAGTAACTGACGCAAAAGGGTGAAACACTGCATTTGCAGTTTTGGAGTACTACGCAAGATTTAAACAGCCCGCAGATACATGAGGTTCACATCACCTTCCTCAGGACTCTTGTAAACAGACACCATTTTTTTTTTAAATAGTGGGCAACATTCCTGGGTATGAGAGCCACAGTACTGAGTCAGCCATCAAGGCTGGCATACGCAGCATGAGCTCACAGCATTGCTGTTTAGCTTGTGACCACAGCAACGCCCAAAAATGCCAGAAATATGTGTAACTGGTATTATTTAGCAATGATAGTATTACAGAAGATCCCTGACTATGATATAAAGGACCAGGATTCTGATAATAGCAGGATTGTTGTGATAATTTGTGCTGTGGTGTGGGAAGAGTAATATTGAGGGTGGGAGGGGTGTAGCGTAGTCTGCCGAATCTGTGTGACCACTTGTTGCTGTCTGCACTCACTATACCAGCTTAGTCGTTTGCAATGGTGAACAAAACATGCAGATACTTTTATATATAACGTTTGTATATAGTGAATAAAAGGAAAAACAGTATGGTGGAGGAGGATGTCGTCGAGTCAGGTGAGGTGAGGGAGGGAGTGGCGGCCAGTGGCTGGCTGCCTGGTGTGTAATTACCTAAGTGTAATTACCTAAGTGTAGTTACAGGATGAGAGCTACGCTCGTGGTGTCCCGTCTTCCCAGCACTTTTTGTCATATAACGCTTTGAAATTACTGACGGTATTGGCCTCCACCACCTTCTCACTTAACTTGTTCCAACTGTCTACCACTCTATTTGCAAAGGTGAATTTTCTTATATTTCTTCGGCATCTGTGTTTAGCTAGTTTAAATCTATGACCTCTTGTTCTTGAAGTTCCAGGTCTCGGGAAATCTCCCCTGTCGATTTTATCAATTCCTGTTACTATTTTGTACGTAGTGATCATATCGCCTCTTTTTCTTCTGTCTTCTAGTTTTGGCATATTTAATGCTTCTAACCTCTCCTCATAGCTCTTACCCTTCAGTTCTGGGAGCCACTTAGAAGCATGTCTTTGCACCTTTTCCAGTTTGTTGATGTGCTTCTTAAGATATGGGCACCAAACAACAGCTGCATATTCTAGCTTTGGCCTAACAAAAGTCATGAACAATTTCTTTAGTATATCGCCATCCATGTATTTAAAAGCAATTCTGAAGTTAGAAAGCATAGCATAGGCTCCTTGCACAATATTCTTTATGTGGTCCTCAGGTGATAGTTTTCTATCTAGAACCACCTCTAGATCTCTTTCTTTATCAGAATTCTTTAAAGATTTCTCACATAATATATAGGTTGTGTGGGGTCTATGTTCTCCTATTCCACATTCCATAACATGACATTTATTAACATTAAATTCCATTTGCCAAGTGGTGCTCCATATACTTATTTTGTCCAGGTCTTCTTGAAGGGCATGACAATCATCTAAATTTCTTATCCTTCCTATTATCTTAGCATCATCAGCAAACATGTTCATATAATTCTGTATACCAACTGGTAGATCATTTATGTTGACAATAAACATCACTGGTGCAAGAACTGAACCCTATGGTACTCCACTTGTGACATTTCTCCAGTCCGATACATTGCCTCTGATCACTGCCCTCATTTCTCTATCCGTCAGAAATTTTTTCATCCATGTTAGAAGCTTACCTGTCACCCCTCCAATATTTTCCAGTTTCCAGAACAACCTCTTATGTGGAACTCTGTCAAAAGCCTTTTTTAGGTCCAGATAGATGCAGTCAACCCAACCATCTCTTTCCTGTAATATCTCTGTGGCTCGATCATAGAAACTGAGTAAATTCGATACACAGGATCTTCCAGATCGAAAACCATACTGTCTGTCTGATATTATATCATTTCTCTCCAGGTGTTCTACCCATTTAGTTTTGATTAGTTTTTCCAATACTTTCACTATTACACTTGTCAGTGATACAGGTCTGTAATTGAGGGGTCTTCCCTGCTGCCACTTTTGAAGATTGGAACTATGTTAGCCTGTTTCCACACGTCTGCTACGATTCCTGTACACAGGGATGCCTGAAATATCAGGTGAAGTGGAATGCTGAACTCAGATGCACATTCTCTCAGAACCCATGGTGAAATGCCATCTGGGCCAGCTGCTTTGTTCATGCTGAGCTCCTTTAGCATATTTACCACTTCATCTCTAGACACCTCTATCCTCTCTATGTTGTTCTCTGGAATTCTTATTGTGTCTGGTTCTCTGAAGATTGGCTGCCACTCTTTGCTGCCTTTTGACTCAGCATACCAACTTAGTGGATAACTTTCTGGCATCAGTCAATGTGCACAGAGTTCTTGCCTTCCGGGGACCATGAGCCAGTATCTGGCTCTCTCTCAAGAAAGGCACTAGGAGCAATGGCCTATAGAAACCCCCCGTGTGGTTGGGAGCATTCTATGTCTAGGTAATCACATCAACCGGATCTGGCACCCAGAAAGGTAGGCGCCTCAAAACAAACCCCTATTCTAGTGAAACTATTGCTGCTGAAAGCCGAACGAGTGGACAGAACTAACCAAATGAAAATTATCAAATTAGCATGACGTCATCATGTCGCCGCACCGCTGTCTGTGCAACACCCCCCCCCCCACCTCCCCAGAAGGGGAAAGGGGGAGCCCAGACCCCCTCACATCAGCGATCCAACGTACAGTTCTCAGGCTGATGTGCTACTGGCATGGTCTTGTGCCTCTGGCTCCAGTGATTTGTCTCAGTGTCTGTACCTTAGGCGCAAACTGTCTCTACTGATGGTGTGCGAGTCAGGAGTAATATTCTTCGATACTCAGGCTGCATGCGCCTACGGCTACCTTCCCTAGGTGCCCTATAAGTATGGAGTCACTCTTGTGGCTTGGGGCCCACCTTCCACAACTCATCTCAGAATCTACCCTCACTGTGTCTTTTATTGCTTGGTACTTGGCCACCCTTAGAGTCAACTGGGGTCTTTGTTGCCCATGTTTGCCTCTGGGTAAGGGGTGGGGGGTAGTTTCCGTCACTGGTAGGGGCACGGGGTACGGCACAGCTAATTTTCACCTTTTACAGCAACTGGCTTTGTTCCATCTGGGTACGGTGTCCACTTGTGGAATTTTGCTTTTGTTTTTATTTTTCTGCCAGTGAGGGGGGTCTGCCTTGGTGGTTGCCCCTCCTGTATATATCTATCATTATATCTATTCTCAGTTTTTGTGTGGTTGGTGGTACCCCTTGCTTGGCCCCCGTGAGTGGACACGTCCCAGGAGGTTCAGCTATTAGCAGATTGTTTGGTAGACTTGTACTTACCTAATTGTACTTACCTAATTGTGCTTGTGGGGGTTGAGCTTTGGCTCTTTGGTCCCGCCTCTCAACTGTCAGTCAACTGGTGTACAGATTCCTGAGCCTACTGGGCTCTATCATATCTACATTTGAAACTGTGTATGGAGTCAGCCTCCACCACATCACTTCCTAGTGCATTTCATTTATTAATTAACACTTTCGCGCACCCAGCGCGCCACCCCTCAACTATGCGATTTGGGTCCCAGCGTTTCACAGGAGCGTGCGTTAATTCTGAAAAGTGTATACTCTCTTCAACTTTGTCACCTCAATTTTTGTCCTACGAGATTAAATTTGGTATCATTGTGTTCACAATAGAATTCTCTACAACACTAAATGCATATAAACTCCAAAAGCCCGGCTAATTACCCGCAGCAAACAGAGAAAGTGCGAACGAGTTACCCCAGGGGCTCGCAAAAGCGATAAAATGTGTTCACTCTTTTCACTCTGGTCACCTCAATTTTCGTCCTAGGTCTTTCATTTTGGTATCAATTGGTTCGCAATAGAATTCTCTAGAGGAATATTGGCATATAAAATAAAAAACCTGGTCACGCTCCACCCGCCGACGAGTTGAAGACGGGCCACATGTTAGCCGCGAGTGAGCGCCCAGACGCCTTCCAGCTACACTGCCAATTCCTGCCAACAAATGTTTAGTGGAGTCCTTCTATCTGTTGTGTAGTAGTTGTAAATCACATAAGCATTGTAGATAGCCATTTGCACAAAATAGAAGGTCATTTTCTTCGTTAATTTGTGAGTTTTCCTTGTTATGTGATATTAGATCATTTGGTCAAAGTGATCAACACCTTTCATGTTTGTATTGTAGTCACAGATTGCATTCGGCTTGTTGACAGTTACCTGCTGCACTGAGGTTGTTCCATCACGATAGGCGTGCATTTTAAAACCAGTCCCCCAAAAATCGGATAAAAACCTGATTTTTGGCGATTATTTTAGTGGACGACGCAGCATTGCGTCATCCCCGAGACTACCGACAGTAAACGGATGACGCAGCATTGCGTCATGCCCAGACGAAAGTGTTAACTACTCTGACACTGAAAAAATTCTTTCTAACGTCTCTGTGGCTCATCTGGGTACTAAGTTTCCACCTGTGTCCCCTTGTTCGTGTTCCACCCGTGCTGAAGAGTTTGTCTTTGTCCACCCTGTCAATTTCCCTGAGAATTTTGTAGGTGGTTATCATGTCTCCCCTTACTCTTTTGTTTTACAGGGACGTGAGGTTCAGCTCCTTTAGCCTTTCCTCGTAGCTCATTCCTCTCAGTTCCGGGATGAGCCTGGTGGCATACCGCTGAATCTTCTCTAGCTTTGTCTTGTGTTTAACTAGGTATGGACTCCAGGCTGGAGCTGCATACTCCAGGATTGGTCTTACATAAGTGGTATACAGGGTTCTGAAAGATTCCTTACACAAGTTTCTAAAAACAGTTCTTATGTTGGCCAGTCTAGCATATGCCGCTGATGCCAACGCAAGCATATGCGTTGTGCGCCAGTTCGCAGTACTCTGCCTGGGCTTCCCTTAGCGTGTTAATAAGGCTAAGGGCCCTGGGGAATCCCAGCGGGGGGCTCCGTGGTCTGATGGACGTGACCCTTGAGTCCCCTCTCGATTCGTGCAAGTCGGAAGGTTGCTCTGCCCCCTTTGTCTCTGGGGGACAATCACCGGTTGTGCCTCCGCCATGCTGTCTCTTGGGTCGGTGATTCTTTTGATCTGAAGTCGTGCGACGTTTGTTGCCTATACTTGCTCCAGTTCGCCCAAGCTACTGATCATGATATGAGGGTGCAGGCGGCAGCTGCGTTGCATGCTAGGTTTAGGTTGCTGCAACACACACTAGGTTAGTTGCTTCCCCAGATGCCCCGAGACTGCCCCGTTTTGGTTTTAGGGACCCGGACTTGGGGGTAGGAGTCGCTTCAGCTCTAGTTCTGTCCTCCCCCCTTCCCTCGTCCTTCTCCTTCTGTAGGGGAAGGACAAGGGGGGCAAGGGAGGACAGAACCCCTTGCTTCCAGCTCCGAAGCGTCTGAGGGTTTCGGAATCAGGGCAGGGTTTAGTTGGTGTCGAGACTCGGGCAGTCTCGGGGGAGTCCTTTTCAGGGTGGTGGCGGAAACATTCGAGCCTGGTCCTCCTGCCGGAGGACCTTTGCGCATTTTGTTTCATACATTCAATGCTGTATTTTTTTTACACACACACACACACTTCAAATTCAAAAGGTGACACCCCCAGGGTCAACACTTGCATCAGAGGAGCTCCAGCATATTTCAACAATCCTAAGTATTGTAGTACAGGTTGATGATAGTGAGTGGTGTCCCAGAGAACATAAAGGTATAGTGCTCTTGAAAAATAGGTGAGATAACAGGAATGTGCTAAGGGAAGTGAAAAATCGGATGAGAAAAAGTTGCCCCTAGTGTTTACAGTGCAGAGAACAACATTCAAGATGGCCACTGGCAAGTGGAAAAGCAAAACAGAGCTTGATTTTGAGGGATTCAATGAAGAAAGCATTGATATTAGCAGTCTACATAACAAGTTGGTAAATTTAGATAGTATAGTGAACTCTCATGTAGAAATAATTCGTAAATTGAAAGAAAGTAATGACCATTGGAATAGCAAAGTTTTATGTCTTGAGGATATAGTGAAAGACTTGCGCAAGGATAAGAATAAATTGGAAACAAAGTGTAAAGACATGGAAGAAGAAAATAAACTCTTAAAAATAGCTTTGGAAGAAGTTAAAGTAAATTTAAGCATAAATGACTACAATAGGTTAGGCAAGGAAATTCAACAGGAGAAACAGCTTTTGTCAGCACAGATGGAGGAAGTTACACAGGGTATAGAACAGTGCAAGAAAGATATGCAACTCACCTATGCACAAGTGGCCAAGGAGAAGGAAAGAATTGAAGAAGCTGTAAAGGAAGCCAAACACTGCAGCAACCAGGATAAAACAAACATTAGGCTGGAAGTGAGGAAAGAATTGGCATCTAACCCGAAGTTGGTGCAAAACTCAGTTGATCGGAGTAAGTCCCTGATAATTTTTGGTTGCAAAGAAAAGGAGATAACATCTAGGTCAGAAAGAGCTGTCGAAGAAGCTAAAGTAGTAGATAAAATTGTTGGCCTCGTAGAAGGTCTCACTACCATAGAGAATGTGTGCGACTACAGGAGAATAGGCAGGTACGTAAAAGGGAAAGATCGACCTTTGAGGATCACCCTAAACGGTGCCAAACAGATGGAAGAAGTACTAAGGAATGCTAGAAAATTGCAAAGTGATGAGGATGGGAAAGGGTGGTCGTTAAGACGAGATCTTTCAAAAGAAGACAGAGAGAAGCTGAAACTGAACCTCGCCGAGGCAAAACGTTTAAATGAGAACAGGAATGAAGAAGAAATCAATTCTTTTTTCTACAAAGTGTTAGGGGTAGGCAAACCAGTAAAGTGGTACATAAAGGCAAACCAACAAAATCATTAGAGAGAGGAGGAGAGGGGGAATAAGTTCCTGAAGATTGCATACACCAACATAGATGGAGTGAGATCGAAGATACTGGAGTTAAGTGATGTAATACAGCTGCAGACACCAGACATTGTTGCACTCACGGAGACAAAACTTGAAGATGTTATTTTAAATGAGGTCATATTCCCAAGGGGCTACTCAATTTGGAGACGGGACAGAAAAATTAGGAAAGGCGGTGGCGTTGCTGTGCTGGTAAAAGAACACCTAAAGGTGAAGGAAATAATGACTGCCAATCCACAAGAAGTTGACATAATAGCACTAGAGATCTGCCATGAGGATGATAAACTAATGATAATAAATGCATATAGTCCACCGCCAAGCAGCACATGGTCAAAGGAGGAGCTAGATAGTAAACGAGAAGGTCTTATAACAATAATGAGAGAGATTATAGCGAGAGCGGATAACGATAGATCACGACTGTTGATAGTCGGTGACTTCAACTTGAAATCCATAGACTGGGAAGCATATGAAGCTAAAACAGAAGATTTTGGACCTGTAGATTTGTAGACCTCATCCTGGAAACATTCTTGTATCAACATGTTAAAGAAGCTACGAGGATGAGGGAAGGGGACGTTCCCTCCATGCTAGATTTGATATTTACCAGGAAGGAGGAAGAGATATTTGACATTCAGTACCTTCCTCCCTTGGGTTAAGTCCTTGGGTAAAGTGACCATGTCTTTTTGGGAATAAAGTATGCAATGCGTTATAATCTGGAAGAAAATAAGGAGGTTGAAGCAGTTGAAAAACCAGACTTCAGGAGAGGACATTATGGTGACCTTAGAAATTTTTTTAGTGAGTATAATTGGACAGACTTGATGCTAGGCAAGGAAGTGAATGAGATGTATGTCAAGTTTTGTGAAATATATGATAAAGGCACAAAAAAATTATACCAAAACAGAGATGCAGAACTAGAAAACAGGATTGGTTCAATAGAAATTGCGAGAGGGCTAGAGACCAAAAGACACAAAAATGGAATCAATACAGGAAGAGGCCGAACCCCAAACATACCAGCGATACAAAGATGCGAGAAACAACTACACGGCAGTGAGGAGAGAGGCAGAAAGAAATTTTGAAAAAGGGATTGCAGACAAATGTAAAACAGAACCAGGTCTATTCTATAAATTCATAAACAACAAATTGCAGGTAAAGGATAATATTCAGAGGTTGATAATGGGAAATAGATTCACGGAAGATGAAAAGGAAATGTGTGAAACACTAAACGAAAAGTTCCAAAGTGTGTTTGTACAAAATGAAATCTTTAGGGAACCAGACAATAAGAATTCCAGAGAACAACATAGAGCACATAGAGGTGTCTAGAGACGAAGTGGAAAAAATGCTAAAGGAGCTAGGTAAGAACAAAGCAGTTGGTCCAGATGGAGTTTCACCATGGGTTCTGAGAGAATGTGCACCTGAGCTCAGCATTCCACTTCAACTGATTTTTCAGGCATCCCTGTTTACAGGAGCTGTAGCTGATGTGTGGAAAAAGGCTAACATAGTTCCAATCTACAAAAGTGGAAACAGGGAAGACCGTCCCTTAATTATAGACCTGTATCATTGACAAGTGTAATAGTCAAAATATTGGAAAAAATAATTAAAACTAAATGGGTAGAACACCTCGAGGAAAACGATATATATCAGACAGACAGTATGGTTTTCGATCTGGAAGATCCTGTGTAACGAACTTGCTCAGTTTTTATGATCGAGCCACAGAGATTTTACAAGAAAGAGATGGTTGGGTTGACTGCATCTATCTGGACCTAAAAAAGGCTTTCGACAGAGTTCCCCACAAGAGGTTGTTCTGGAAACTGGAACATATTGGAGGAGTGACAGGTAAGCTACTAACATGGATGAAAAATTTCCTAACTGACAGAAAAATGAGGGCCATAATCAGAGGCAAGGTATCGGATTGGAGGAATGTCACGAGTGGAGTACCTCAGGGTTCAGTTCTTGCACCGGTAATGTTCATTGTCTACATAAACGATCTACCAGTGGGAATACAGAATTACATGAACATGTTTGCTGATGATGCTAAGATAATAGGGAAGATAAGAAACCTAGATGATTGTCATGCCCTTCAAGAAGACCTGGACAAAATAAGTATTTGGAGCAACACTTGGCAAATGGAATTTAATGTGAATAAATGCCATGTTATGGAATGTGGAATTGGAGAACATAGACCCCACACAACCTATAAATTATGTGAGAAATCTTTAAAGAATTCTGATAAAGAAAAGGATCTAGGGGTGGTTTTAGATAGAAAACTGTCACCTGAGGACCACATCAAGAACATTGTGCGAGGAGCCTATGCTACACTTTCTAACCTCAGAATTGCTTTTAAATATATGGATGGAGAAATACTAAAGAAATTGTTCACGACTTTTATTAGACCAAAGCTGGAATATGCAGCGGTTGTATGGTGCCCATATCTTAACCCTTACACTGCTCAGGGGTCCTGGGGACATTTACACCCCTGTGCGCAAGAAAAAAAAATTCCAAAAATTTTTTTCGTCTTCTAAACAGGAATAATTTGTGTCCCTGAGCACGGGAAAAATAGCAAAAAAATCGTAGGTCACATATTTGGGCGCAATTGACCGAGGAAGTCTGGCAAAAAGTGGGCGTTGACAGAGCGGTCGCCAGGGCCGGTCAGTGTCACCCGCGCTGACAGATGGGAGTTGCCACAAAGATATTATTACCTAATTGTTTCAATGTCTCCGATTGATTTTTTCTTAGTTTTTTTGCAGTAATATTATTCAATAGTGTGTATTGTAATATATTTATATAATAAAAGTGGTGAATAATCGCTATACTCAAACGTATGGTGTGCATATTAGTAATTCAATTATTATGTTCATAAAACAATAAACAAATAGTTTTGCTGCTATTACACTCTATACACAGGTTATATATAAGTATCTGCATATTTTGGTTACCATAACGAACCACTAAGTTGGTATTGAGAGTCGAAAAGCAACGAAGAGTTACCGCCACACACCAGCCAGCCACTCGCTGCCACTCCCTCAACACACGCACTAAACTTTCTCCCCAACAATACCATTTGTGGTGTTATTACACTATATACAGACGTTATATATATGTATATATTTTGTTCACCACAACTGTACAGCTAAGCTGATATAGTTAGTTCAGGCACTAAGAGTCGTCGGTATGCACGGCTGGCGGTCCCTCACTCATTCAAGGTCACACACACACTAAACTTTCTCCCCCAACAATACTGTTTGCTGCTATTACACTCTATACACAGGTTATATATAAGTATTTGCATATTTTGGTCACCATTACGAACCACTAAGTTGGTATTGAGAGTCGAAGAGCAACGAAGAGTTACGCCACACACCAGCCAGCCACTCGCTGCCACTCCCTCAACACACGCACTAAACTTTCTCCCCCAACAATACCATTTGTGGTGTTATTACACTATATACAGACGTTATATATAAGTATGTATATATTTTGTTCACCACAACTGTACAGCTAAGCTGATATAGTTAGTTCAGGCGACTAAGAGTCGTCGGTATACACAGCTGGCGGCTGGCGGCTCCCTCACTCATTCAAGGTCACACGCACTAAACTTTCTCCCAACAATACTGTTTTCAGTGTTATTACCCTATATACACATATTATATATAAATATCTACATGTTTAGGTTCATTCCTCAGGGGATCTGGTGTTGGTGCTGTGTCACT
>WNGS01161107.1:17581223-17637890 GCA_020271785.1 Procambarus virginalis
TTTATCCACTGTAACTGTACATCCAAACTTTTGGTGCGCCCAAAGAGCGTAGTGGCCACCCTCTAAACAGCTTGGACAACTCGTGCAGCCGACGTCACCTCGTCACCACAATGGCTGCTCCCAGCATAATCCTTTTGCTGTTATTACACTAATACACACATTATATATAAGTATCTACATTTGTGTTCACCATAGAGAACCACTGAGCTGGTATGGTGAATGTAAACAATAACAGGTGGCCACAAGGCACAAAAAAATTTTATACCAAAACAGAGAAGCAGAACTAGGAAACAGGATTGGTTCGACAGAAAATGCAAGAGGGCCAGAGACCAAAAGACACAAAAATGGAATCAATATTGGAAGAGGCCAAACCCCCAATCATACCAGCGATACAAAGATGCGAGAAACAACTACACGGCAGTGAGGAGAGAGGCAGAAAGAAATTTTTGAAAATGGGATTGCAGACAAATGTAAAACGAACCAGGTCTATTCTATAAATTCATAAACAACAAAATTGCAGGTAAAGGATAATATTCAGAGTTTGATAATGGGAAATAGATTCACGGAAAATGAAAGGAAATGTGGAAACATTAAACGAAAAGTTCCAAAGTGTGTTTTGTACAAAATGAAATCTTCAGGGAACCAGATACAATAAGAATTCCAGAGAACAACATAGAGCACATAGAGTGTCTAGAGACGAAGTGGAAAAATGCTCAAAGAGCTAAATAAGAACAAAGCAGTTAATCCAGATGGAGTTTCACCATGGAGTTCTGAGAGAATGTGCACCTGAGCTCAGAATCCCTCTTCAACTGATCTTTCAGGCATCCCTGTTTACAGGAGGAGTTGTAGCTGATGTGTGGAAAAAGGCTAACATAGTATCAATTTACAAAAGTGGAAGCAGGGAGACCCCCTTATATAGACCTGTATCATTGACAAGTGATACATTAATAGTCAAAATATTGGAAAAATAATTAAAACTAAATGGGGAGCGCACCTGGAGAGAAATGATATAATATCAGACAGACAGTATTGTTCGATCTGGTAGATCCTGTGTATCGAATTTACTCAGTTTTTATGATCGAGACAACAGAGATATTACAGGAAAGAGATGGTTGGGCTGACCTGCATCTATCTGGACCTAAAAAAGGCTTTCGACAGAGATACACATAAGAGGTTGTTCTAGAAATTGGAAAATATTGGAGGAGTGACAGGAGCGCTTCTAACATGGATGAAAAACTTTCTGACTGATAGAAAAATGAGGGCTGTGATCAGAGGCAATGTATCGGACTGGAGAAATGTCACAAGTGGAGTACACAGGGCTTCAGTTCTTGCACAGTGATGTTTATTGTCTACATAATGATCTACAGTTGGTATACAGAATTATATGAACATGTTTTGTTTGCTGATGATGCTAAGATAATAGGAAGGTTAAGAAATTTAGATGATTGTCATGCCCTTCAGAAGACCTAGACAAAATAAGTGTATGGAGCAACGCTTGGCAGAATGAATTTAATGTAACTAAATGTCATGTTATGGACTGTGGAATAGGAGAACATAGACCCCACACAACCTATATATTATGTGAGAAATCTTTAAAGAATCTAGATCTAGGGGTGGTTCTAGATAGAAAACTATCATCTGAAGACCACATAAAGAATATGTGGTCTTCAGGTGATAGTTTTCTATCTAGAACCACCCATAAATCTTTCTTTATCAGAGTTCTTTAAAGATTTCTCACATAATATATAGGTTGTGTGGGGTCTATGTTCTCCTATTCCACATTCCATAACATGACATTTATTAACATTAAATTCCATTTGCCAAGTGGTGCTCCATATACTTATTTTTATCCAGGTCTTCTTGAAGGCCTGACAATCATCTAAATATCTTCTCCTTCCTATTATCTTAGCATCATCAGCAAACATGTTCATATAATCTGTATACCAACTGGTAGATCATTCATGTAGACAATAAACATCCACTGGTGCAAGAACTGACCCCTGTGGTACTCCACTTGTGACATTTTCTTCCCGCCGATACATTGCCCTTGATCACAGCCCTCATTTTCTATCAGTCAGAAAGTTTTTTCATCCATGTTAGAAGCGTACCTGTCACTCCTCCATATTTTCCAGTCGTTCCAGAACAACTCTCTTATGTGGAACTCTGTCGAAGCCTTTTTTAGGTCCAGATAGATGCAGTCAGCCCAATCATCTCTTTCCTGTAATATCTCTGTTGCGATTCATAAAAACTGGAGTAAATTCGATACACAGGATCTACCAGATGAAAACCATACTGTTTGGGGTGGTGGATGTATGTGATCTCATTTCTCTCCAGGTGTGCTACTCCATTTAAGTATTTTAATATTTTTTCCAATATTTTGACATAATTATCACTTGTCAATGATACAGGTCTATAATTAAGGGGTCTTCCCTGCTTCCACTCTTGTAAATTGGTACTAGTGTTAGCCTTTTTCCACACATCAGCTACAACTCCTGTAAACAGGGATCCATGAAAGATCAGTTGAAGAGGAGATGCTGAGCTCAGGTGACATTCTCTCAGAACCCATGGTGAGAAACTCCATCTGGACCAACGCTTTGTTCTTATTTAGCTCTCTTGAGCATTTTTCCACTTCGTCTCTAGACAGCCTCTATGTGTCTATGGTTTGTTCTCGGAATTCTATTGTATCTGTTCCCTGAAGATTTCATTTTGTACAAACCACTTTGAACTTTCGTTTAATGTTTCACACATTTCCTTTTCATTTTCTGAATCTATTTCCCTTATCAACCTCTGAATATTATCCTTTACCTGCAATTGTTGTTTATGAATTTTATAGAATAGACCTGGTTCTGTTTTACATTTGTCTGCAATCCCCATTTCAAAATTTCTTTCTGCCTCTCTCCTCACTGCCGTGGTTAGTTTCTCGCATCTTTGTATCGCTGGTATGATTGGGGGTTTGGCCTCTTCCTGTATTGATTCCTTTTTTGTGTCTTTTGGTCTCTGGCCCTCTCGCACTTTCTGTCGAACCAATCCTGTTTCCTAGTTCGCATTCTCTGTTTGGGTTATAAATTTTTTGTGCCTTTGTGGCCACGTTTTGTGTTGCATTCACCATACCAGCTCAGTGGTTCTCTATGGTGAACACAAATGGTAGATACTTTATATAATGTGTGTATTAGTGTAATACCAGCAAAAGGATTATGCTGGAGCAGCCATTTGCGGTGGACGGTGGTGACGTGCTCCTGCACGATTTGTCAGCTGTTTAGAGGGTGGCCACCTCCGCTCTTTGGGCGCACCCCAAAGTTTGGATGTACAGTACAGTGCATAAAACATGTAGATATTTATATATATGTGTGTATATAGGGTAATACACTACAACGGTATTGTTTGGGGGTCAAAGTTTTGATGTGTGTGTGACTTGAATGCGGGAGGGCAGCCGCCAGCCGCAGCTGTGTATACCGACCCTCTTAGTGCCTGAACTAACTATATCAGCTTAGCTGGTACAGTTGTGGTGAACACAAAATATATACATACTTATATATAACGTCTGTATATAGTGTAATAACACCACAAATGGTATTGTTGGGGGAGAAAGTTTAGTGCGTGTGTTGAGGGGAGTGGCAGCGAGTGGCTGGCTGGTGTGTGGCGGTAACTCTTCGTTGCTCTTCGACTCTAATACCAACTTAGGGTTCGTATGTGACCAAAAATATGCAAATACTTTATATAACCTGTGTATAGAGTGTAATAGCAGAACAGTATTGGTTGGGGGAGAAAGTTTAGTGTGTGTGTGTGACCTTGAATGAGTGAGGGAACCGCCAGCCGTGCATACCGACGACTCTTAGTCCCTGAAAGTAACTATATCAGCTTAGCTGTACAGTTGTGGTGAAAAAATATATACATATATATAACGTCTGTTATAGTGTAAAACAACCACAAATGGTCATGTTGGCGGAGAAAAGTTAGTGCGTGTGTTGAGGAGTGCAGCGAGTGGCTGGCTTGGTGTGTGGGGGTAACTCTTCGTTGCTTTTCGACTCAATACCAACTTAGTGGTTCGTTATGGTAACCAAATATGCAGATACTTATATATAACCTGTGTATAGAGTGTAATAGCAGCAAAACTATTTGTTTATTGTTTTATGAACATAATAATTGAATTACTAATATGCACACCATACGTTTGTATAGCGATTATTCACCACTTTTATATTATAAATATGACAATACACACTATTGAATAATATTACTGCAAAAAAACTAAAGAAAAAATACCAATCGGAGACATTGAAACAATTATCGTAATAATATCTTTGTGGCAACTCCCATCTGTCAGCGCGGTGACACTGACCGCCCACACACAACCCTGCAGCGAGCTCTGCAACGCCCACTCTTTTGCCAGACTTCATCGGTCAATTGCGCCCAAAATATGTGACCTACGATTTTTTTGCTATTTTTCCGTGTCAGGGGACACAAATTATCCTGTTTAGAAGACGAAAAAAAATTTTGGAATTTTTTTTTTCTTGCGCACAGGGGTGTAAATGTCCCCAGGACCCCTGAGCTGTAAGGGTTAATATGGGCACCATACAACCGCTGCAATTCCAGTTTGGTCTAATAAAAGTCTGTGAACAATTCTTTAGTATTTTCCATCCATATATTTAAAACAATTCTGAGTTAGAAGTGTAGCTAGGCTCCTCGCCAATGTTCTTGATGTGGTCCTCAGGTGACATTTTAATCTAAAACCACCCCTAGATCCTTTCTTATAGAATTCTTTAAAGATTTCTCACATAATTTATAGGTTGTGGGGTCTTGTTCGTCCATATTCCACATTCCATACATGGCATTTATTCACATTAAATTCCATTTGCCAAGTGTTGCTCCAAATACTTATTTTGTCCAGGTCTTCTTGAAGGGCATGCAATCATCTAGGTTTCTTATCTTCCCTATTATCTTAGCATCATCAGCAAACATGTTCAGTAATTCTGTATTCCCACTGGTAGATCGTTTATGTGACAATGACATTAACGGTGCAAGAACTGAACCCTGAGGTACTCCACTCGTGCATTCCTCCAATCCGATACCTTGCCTTGATTATGGCCCTCATTTTTCTGTCAGCTAGGAAATTTTTCATCCATGTTAGTAGCTTACCTGTCACCCCTCCAATAAGTTCCAGTTTCCAGAACAACCTTGTGTGGGACTCTGTCGAAAGCCTTTTTAGGTCCAGATAGATGCAGTCACCCAACAATCGTTCTTGTAAAATCTCTGTGGCTCGATCAAAACACTGAGCAAGTTCGTTACACAGGATCTTCCAGATCGAAAACCATACTGTCTGTCTGATATTAATAGTTTTTCCTCGAGGTGTTTACCATTTAGTTTTAATTATTTTTTTTCCAATATTTTGACTATTACACTTGTCAATGATAAGGTCTATAATTAAACGGTCTCCCTGTTTCCACTTTTGTAGATTGGAACTCTGTTAGCCTTTTCCACACACTCAGCTACAGCTCCTGTAAACAGGATGCCTGAAAAATCACTGAAGTGGAAATGCTGAGCTCAGGTGCACCTCCTCAGAACCCATGGATGGTGAAACTCCATCTGGACCAACTGCTTTGTTCTTACCTACTCCTTTAGTACTTTTTTCTACTTCGTCTAAGACACTCTATATGTCTATGTTGTTCTCTGGAATTCTTATTGTCTGGTTCCCTAAAAGATTTCATTTTGTAAAACACACTTTGGAACTTTTCGTTTAGTGTTTCACACATTTCCTTTTCATCTTCCGTGAATCTATTTCCATTTCAACACTCTGAATATTATCCTTTACCTGCAATTTGTTTTTATGAATTTATAGAATAGACCTGGTTCTGTTTTACATTTGTCTGCAATCCCTTTTCAAATTTCTTTCTGCTCTCTCCTCACTGCCGTGTAGTTGTTCTCTCGCATCTTTGTATCGCTGGTATGTTGGGGGTTCGGCCTCTTCCTCATTGATTCCATTTTTGTGTCTTTTTGGTCTCTAGCCCTCTCACATTTCTATTGAACCAATCCTGTTCTAGTTCTGCATCTACTGTTTTGGTTAAAATTTTTTTGTGCCTTTATCATAATATTTCACAAAACTTGACATACATCTCATTCACTTCCTTTCCTAGCATCAAGTCGTCCAAATATCTCACTAAAAAAATTTCTAAGGTGCCATAATGTCCTCTCTGAAGTCTGGTTTTTAACTGCTTCAACCTCCTTATTTTCTTCCAGATTATTATAACGCATGCATACGTTATTCCCAAAAGACATGGTCACTTACCTGTCAACCCAAGGCCCACTTACCTCGACCCAAGGGAGGAGGTACTGATGTCAAATTCTCTTCCTCCTTCCTGTAAATATCAAATCTAGCATGGAGGGAAGTCCCCTTCCCTCATCCTCGTAGCTTCTTTGAACATGTTGATACAAGAATGTTTCCAGGATGAGTGTCTACAAATCTACAGATCAAAAATCTTCTGTTTTAGCTTCATATGCTTCCCAGTCTATGGAGTTTCAAGTTAAGTCACCACTATCAACAGTCGTGATCTATCGTTATCGCTCTTGCTATAATCTCTCTCATTATTGTTTTAAGACCTTCTCTTTACTATCTAGCTCTTCCTTGACCATGTGCTGCTTGGGGTGGACTATGTGCATTTATTATCATTAGTTTTCATCATCATGGCAGATCTCTAGTGCTTATGTCAACTTCTTGTGGATTGGCGCAGTCTTATTTCCTTCACCTTTAGGTGTTTCTTTTACCAGCACAGCAACGCCACCGCATTTCCTAATTTTTCTGTCCCGTCTCCAAATTGAGTAGCCCCTTGGGAATATGACCTCATTTAAAAACATCTTCAAGTTTTGTCTCCGTGAGTGCAACAATGTCTGGTGTCTCGCAGCTGTATTACATCACTTAACTCCAGTATCTTCGATCTCACTCCATCTATGTTGGTGTATGCAACTTTCAGGAACTTGTTCCCCCTCTCCTTATCTTCACTCTCCTCTCTCTATGATTTTGTTGGTTTGCCTTTATGTACCACTTTACTGGTTGCCTACCCCTAACACTTTGTAGAAAAAAGAATTGATTTCTTCTTCATTCCGTTCTCATTTAAGTTTTTGCCTCGGCGAAGGTTCAGTTTCAGCTTCTCTCTGTCTTCTTTTGAAAGATCTCGTCTTAATGACCACCTCTTTCCCATCCTCATCACTTTGCTTTTTCTAGCATTCCTTAGTATTCTTCCATCTGTTTGGCACCGTTTAGGGTGATCCTCAAAGGTCGATCTTTCCCTTTTACGTATCTGCCTTTCTCCTGTAGTCGCACACATTCCTATGGTAGTGAGACCTTCTACAAGGCCAACAATTTTATCTACTACTTTACTTCTTCGACAGTTTTCTGACCTAGATGTTATCTCCTTTTCTTTGAACCAAAAATTATCAGGGACTTACTCTGATCAACTGAGTTTTGCACCAACTTCGGGTTAGATGCCAATTCTTTCCTCACTTCCAGCCTAATGTTTGATTTATCTTGGTTGCTGCAGTGTTTGACTTCCTTTACACTTCTTCAATTCCTTTCCTTTCCTGGCCACTTGTGCATAGGTGAGTTGCATATCCTTCTTGCACTGTTCTATACCTGTGTAACTTCTACCATCTGTGCTGACAAAAGCTGTTCTCCTGTTGAATTTCCTTGCCTAACCTATTGTAGTCATTTATGCTTAAATTTACTTTAACTTCTTCCAAAGCTATTTTTAAGAGTTTATTTTCTTCTTCCATGTCTTTAACTTTGTTCCAATTTATTCTTATCCTTGCGCAAGTCTTTCACTATATCTCAAGACATAAAACTTTGCTATTCCAATGGTCATTACTTTCTTTAAATTACGAATTATTTCTACATGAGAGTTCATATACTATCTAAATTTACAAATTGTTATGTAGACTGCTAATATCAATGCTTTCTTCATTGAATCCCTCAAAAATCAAGCTCTGTTTGCTTTTCTCACTTGCAAGTGGCCATCTTGAATGTTGTCTCTGCACTGTAAACACTAGGGGCAACTTTTTCTCATCCATTTTTCACTTCCCTTGGACATTCCTGTTATCTCACCTATTTTCAAGAGCACTATACCTTTATGTTCTCTGGGACACCACTCACTTCATCAACCTGTATACAATACTTAGGATTGTGAAAATGCTGGAGTCCTCTGAGCAAGTGTTGACCCTGGGGGTGTCACCTTGAATTTGAGTGTGTGTGTGTGTGTAAAAAAAATACAGCATTGAATGTATGAAACAAAATGCGCAAAGGTCCTCCGGCAGGAGGACCAGGTCGAATTTTCGCCACCCTGAAAAGGACTCCCCCGAGACTGCCGGTCTCGACACCAACTAAACCTGCACCTATTACGAACCTCAGACGCTTCGGAGCTGGAACAAGGGTTTGTCCTCCCTTGCCCCCCTTGTCCTTCCCCTACAGAAGGAGAAGGAGAGGAAGGGGGGGGACAGAACTAGAGCTGAAACGACTCCTACCCCAAGTCGGGTCCTAAAACACAAAACGGGAGCCAGCTGGATCTGGGAAGGACAACTAACCTAGTTGTGTTGCAGCAACCTAACCTAGCATGCAACGCAGCTGCCGCCTGCACCTTCTATCATGATCAGTAGCTTGGGCGAACTGGAGCAAGTATAGGCAACAAACGTCGCACGACTTCAGATCAAAAGAATACCGACCCAAGAGACAGCATGGCGGAGGCACAACCGGTGATTGTCCCCCAGAGAAAAGGGGAAGCAGAGCAACCTCCGACTTGCACGAATCGAGAGGGGACTCAAGGGTCACTCCATCAGACCCCCGAGCCCCCGCTGGATTCCCCAGGGCCCTTAGCCTATTAACACGTAAGGGAAGCCAAGGCAGAGTACTGCGAACTGGCGCACAACGCATATGCTTGCGTTGGCATCAGCGGCATAGCTAGACTGGCCAACATAAGAACTGTTAGAAACTTGTGTAAGGAATCTTTCGAACCCTGTATACCACATTATGTAAGACCAATCCTGGAGTATGAGCAGCTCCAGCCTGGAGTCCATACCTAGTTAAACACAAGACAAGAGAGAAGATTCGCGGTATGCCACCAGGCTCATCCCGGAACTGAGAGGATGAGCTACGAGGAAAGGCTAAAGGAGCTGAACCTCACGTCCCTGTAAAACAAAAGAGTAAGGGGAGACATTGACACCACCTACAAATTTCTCAGGAGAATTGACGGGTGGACAAAGACAAAACTCTTCAGCACGGGTGGAACACGAACAAGGGGAGACAGGTGGAAACTAGTACCCAGATGAGCCACAGAGACGTTAGAAAGCAATTTTTCAGTGTCAGAGTAGTTAACACTTTGTCTGGGCATGACGCAATGCTGCGTCATCCGTTCTGTGGGTAGTCTCGGGTGACGCAAATCGCTGCGTCGTCCACTTTAAATAATCGCCAAAATCAGGTTTTTATCCGTTTTTGGGGACTGTTAAAATGCCGCCTATCGTGATTGAACAACCTCAGTGCAGCAGGTAACTGTCAACAAGCCGAATGCAATCTGTGACTACAATACAAACATGAAGGTGTTGATCCTTTGACCAAATCGATCTAATATCACATAACAAGGAAAACTCACAAATTAACGAAGAAAATGACCTTCTATTTTCTGCAAATGGCTATCTACAATGCTTATGTGATTTACAACTACTACACAACAACTAAATACAATACTACTAAACATTTGTGGGCAGGAATGGGAGTGTAGCTGGAAGCTTCTGGGCGCTCACTCGCGGCTAACAGTGGCCCGTCTTCAACTCGTCGGGGTGGAGCGTGACCAGTTTTTTATTTATATGCCATATCATACTTTAGAGAATTCTATTGCGAATCCAATTGATACCAAAATAGAAAACCTAGGACGAAAATTGAGGTGACCAAAGTGAAAGAACCGTGAAGAGTGGACACATTTTCATCGCTTTGCGAGGCCCCTGGGGTAACTCGTTACGCACTTTCTCGGTTTGCTGCGGGTAATTAGCGGGCTGCTGGAGTTTATATGCATTTAGTGTTGTAGGAGAGTTCTATGTTGAAACACAATGATACCAAATTGAATCTTGTAGGACAAAAATCTGAGGTGACAAAAGTTGAAGAAAGTATACACTTTCATGAATTATTGACAGCGGCACTACCTGTGAAACGCTGGGACCTCACTATAGCATAGTTGAGGGTGGACGCGCTGGGTGCGCGAATATAGTGTGTTACAATAATAATGAAATGCAGTAGGGAAGTGATGTGGTGGATGAGCTGACTCCATACACTAGTTCAAAGTAGATGGATAAAGAGCCCAAGTAGGCTCAGAACTGGACTACCAGTTGACTGAGTTGCAGAGCGGGGACAAAGAGGCAAAGCTCAACCCCACAAGCAACCAATTAGGTAAGAACAATTAGGTAAGTACAAGTATACCAAACATTGTAATAGATTGAAACTCCTGGGACTGTGTCCACTCACGGAGGGCCAAGCCCAAGCACGGGGTACAACCAACAACACAAAAACTGAAGAATAGATATAACTGACTAGCTATATAACAGGAGGGGCAACACACAAGGCCCAGACCCCACTCACTGGCCAGAAAAAATTAGAAAATATAAAAACAAAGCAAAAAAATAAAATTCCACAAGTGGGACACGTAACACAGATGGAACAACAGCCGTTGCTTGAAAAAAGGTGGCGAATGATGTAAAAATTAGATGTGTGTTACCCCCCTTGCCTTCCTCCTACCGTGACGAGGAAAAGGAACACTACCCACCACCCCTACCCAGATGGGCAACATGGGCAACAAAAGAACCAGTTGAACTCTAAGGTGTGGCCAAGTACCCCACGCCATAACGACACAGTCGAGGGTAGAGGTAGATCTTGAAGGGACATGTCTAGACACAGTGAGGGTTTAGATTCTGGTGAGTTGTGGAAGGGTGGGGCCCCAAAGCACAGAGTGACTCCAATACTTATAGGGCACATGGGAAGGTAGAGTAGGCGCATGCAGCCTGAGTATCGAAAGAATATTACTCTGACTCGCCACACCATCAGTAGAGGACAGTTTGCGATAATGTATACAGACACTGAGACAAATCACTGGAGCCAGAGGCACAAGACCATACCAGTAGCACATCAACCTGATAACTGTACGTTGGTCGCGATGTGAGGGGGGTCTGGGCCTCACCTTTCACCCTTCTGGGAGTGGGGGGGGGGCGGGGGGGTGTTGCAAAGACAGGTGCGGCGAATGAGATGACGTACCTGCTAATTTTTGATAATTTTCATTTGTTTAGTTCTGTTCCACTATTCTGCTTCAGCAGCAATTAGTTTACGATAATGGGTTTGTTTGAGGGCAACTACCTTTCTGGGTGCCGCTCCGGTTGATGTTGATTACCTAGACAAGAATGCTCCCACCACACGCAAGGGGGTTTCTAATAGGCCCATTGCTCCTAGGCCTTTCTTGAGAGAGAGCCAGATACTGGCTCATGGTCCCCAGTAAGCAAGAACTCTGGTGCATTTGACTGATGCCAGAAAGTATCCACTAAGTTGGTATGCTGAGGGGCAAAAGGCAGCAAAGAGTGGCAGCCAATCTTCAGAGAACCAGACACAAAGAATTCCAGCGAACAACATCGAGCGGATAGAGTTGTCTGATATGACGCTGGGTAAATATGCTAAAGGAGTCAGCGAACAAAAGCGATGGCCCAGATGGCATTTCACCATGAGTTCTGAATGAATGAGGCATCTGAGTTCAGCATTCCACTTCAATGGATATTTCAGGCATCCCTGTGTACAGGAACCGTAGCAGACGTGTGGAAACGGACTAAATAGTTCCACTCTTCAAAAGTGGAAGCAGGTAAGACCCCCTCAATACAGACCTGTATCATGGACAAGTGTAATAGTGAAACGTATTGGAAAAACTAATAAAATAAATGGGTAGAACACATGGAGAGAAATGATATAATTCATCAGACAGACAGTATTGTTTTCGATCTGGAAGAGGAAGATCCTGTGTATCGCAATTTACTCAGTTTCTATGATGGAGCCACAGAGATACTACAGCAGAGATATTACAGTAAAGAAATGGTTGGGTTGATTGCATCTTTCTGGACCTAAAAAAGGTTTTGACAGAGTTCCACATAGAGGTTGTTCTGGAGGAAAAAAGGGGAAAATATGGAGGGGTTGAAAGGTAAGCTTCTAAATGGATGAAAACCCCCAATTTCGACGGATAGAGATGAGGGCAGTGATCAGAGGCAATTTAATGTATCAGACTGGAGAAATGCTCACAAGTGGAGTACAGAGGGTTCAGTTCTTTGCACCAGTGATGTTTATTGCAACACAAATGATCTACCAGTTGGTATACAGAATTATATGAGCATGGTTGCTGATGATGCTAAGATAACTGGAAGGATAAGAAATTTAGATGATTGTCATGAACTTCAAGAAGACCTGGACAAATAAGTAAATTGCAGAGCACCACATGGCAAATGGAAGTTAATGTTAATAAATTTTATGTTATGGAATGTGGAAAGGAGAACCTAGCCCCAAAACAACCTATCATTATGTGAGAAATCTTTAAAGAACTTGATAAAGAAAGACCGATAAGAGCTCTAGACGGTCGGGTTATAGATAGAAAACTATTGCTGAGGACCACATAAAGAATATGTGCAAGTAGCCTATGCTATGCTTATAACTTCAGAATTGCTTTTAATTACATGGATGGGAATATAATAAAGAAATTGATCATGACTTTTGTTAGGCCAAGCTAGAATATGCAGCTGTTCGTTGTTGCCCATATCTTAAGAAGCACATAGAACAAACTGGAAAAGGTGAAGACATGCTTCTAAGTGGCGACCCAGAACTGGAAGGACGTAGAGCTATTAGGGGGAGAAGTTAGAAGCATTAAATACGCCAAAACTAGAAGACAGTAAGGAAAAAAGAGGCGCTATGATCAATACGTACAAAAAAGTAACAGAAAATGATAAAATCGACAGGGAATATTTCCCGCAGACCTGGAAAACTTCAAGAACAAGAGGTCATAGATTTAACTAGCTAAACAAGCTGCCGAAGAAATATAAGAAAATTCAACTTTGCAAATAGAGCTTCCTCTTTGGGGTTTTCGGGGTTCCGTGCCTTGGCACCTTCCCGAGCCTTCGCTCGATGTGTTCACCGACGGTCTGGCTGGAGCTTGTGACCAGTGCTCACCAGGTCGGCTGGGGATGGTGGGGTCTGTCTGTCCATCGGGCTCACAGCACGGTTTGGGAGTTCGGGGCTGTCTGGTTTGCGCTTCGGAGGTTCGGGTCACTGGTGCTCTACTATTCAGCTCTATTCGGACTGTTCTCTGGCAGTTCTTTAGTGGAACCACAGGGTTTCTCTTAGGTGTTTGCCTTTGGGTTTGGTCCCTTCGAGTGGCTCGTTTGCTGGATTCTCGGGTTTGGCTAACATGAGGTTCATGTCCGGGGTGTGTCCTATGTCCTGGCAGACAGCCTGTTTCAGTTCATTCCTCTGTTAGCGATTGGCCTGTCATCGCCGACTCGTTTCGTTGACTCTGCCAGACGTATGGACTCCTGGCCATGGACGTCTTCGAGTCGTGTGGTCTAGGCGTCGCCCATTCTATGTGGCGCCCTTACCCGCCTGCGAGGCATTCATGGTGGATGCTTTTCGGCAGGACTGTTCGAGGTGGGGTTACCTGTTCCTCTTCTCCCGTCCAGCTGTTGCTTCGGGTTCTGGCTCAGTTGGAGCCTATTCCCAAGAGTAGTCCCTCATGGTCCCTTGGTGGCCGGCCCAGCTTTATTTTCAGACGATGCTTGATAGGTGTCCCGAACCCGGGGCGTTTTTCCGTGGCTCTGCCTCTTTCGGCAGGTCGGACCGGTCCTTTACGTGACTGGTTCGGTCTTCTCCTCGGCTCTTCGTGTCTGGTATTTTGATGCAGGTATCACCATCTCTGTGGTGATCAGGTGGTTTTGTTGATGGTGTCCCACCTGTGAGCTTCGTCTCAGCAACAGTATAATGTTCCTGGTGTTTCTATGCACCTTTTTCTTGCTCTTCGTAGGTCGTCTTCTCTTTCGTATCAGGTTGTCTTGTCCTTTCTTGGGTTTTCAGGACTACAGTTATTTGATGTTTCTTACTGTCACCTCGTTTTGTGCGGTGCTGGCGGAACCGCTCCAGCTTGCGTTCGGGGTGGACGTCACATCTGCCCCGTTCCGTACGCTTTCTTATGTTTGACCTCCGGCCTGCTCATGCGTTGCGTGAGTCGTCCTGGTCCTTTATTAGGGTACCCTCTTATCTTCTCAGTTTGTGGTAGCCCCTTCAGTTCAGGTTTCTGCTCTTTGGTACTGGTGGTAGGTTTATACGTTTACAGCCTTTCTCTGTCCTTCTGGCGACGGTCGAGACGGCTGCTTACTGGGGGGTCCTTGGGTTATTGATGCTTGATTGGTTCGGCTGGGGGTGCCTCCTGTGTTGTCCGGTTGCGCTTTTTTGCCGTTACCTGCGTACCGCGTCAGGGGATGTGCTTTGGGTTGATCCGTTCCCCTCGTTCCCTGTTTCAGGGCTCGGGTCTCCCAGGTCGTTCGCAGAGTTTAGGTCTTCCAGCCTGTGGTCTATCCTTGCACCCATGCTGTTCGGACGTCTGCAGCTTTTGCTGCTGTATTGGTGACTAGGGCTCATTTTGGGCGCGATGATTTGAGGGTCGCACAGGTTCCTGGCCACCCATTCTTTATGTGCGTCTGCTCCTGTGCTTTTCTTGTTGCTTTTGGGTCGATGGCAAATAAAGAAAACCCCAACCACAAGGGGGTTTTCCAGGGCTATTGCTTCCTGAAACCTCTCTGAAGGGGCCGGTTCTGGTGCTGGTACCTGGTAGGTCTGAACTCTTTAGCTAATGTCCCAGTCTAATATAACATACATTAGCCCAATAAGCTCCAGGGAGCCTCCGGGGCTCACCCAGAAAATGGCGTTTCATTACATTCAACACTGTTTTTTTTAGCCACTTTACACTGGTATTCTCAACTAAATAGTCCATGACTGTTGCATGAGAAAATCCACCAAAGCAGAGTTCATTTGAGTGGAGTCACACTGTACTCTACAGTACAGTACTGTCTTTACATAACATGGAAATAGTCAACTTCTGGTATTTCATGATATTAACCTACGTAAACCAATCCTGAGCAAGGTAAATGTAGGACATTAACACAATATATGAAGTCAAATTTTGAATGCTTATAAATAAGTAAGAGTGTCTTCTCTAGTAATTTTTAATATATGTTTACAATTTATAAATGAATGAAAATAATAAAATAAAATTTTGAAGTTCTAATAGCATTTGTTTTTGTTGAATGTGACAGGGGTGTACAGCATGTGGGTGCAGCTTATCAGGTAGCCGCAATAATGTGGCCAGTTGTGACCCAGCAACAGGTGTGTGCGTGTGTAAGGATCATGTGGAGGGCCAGCAGTGTCATCAGTGCAAACCTGGATACTTCAACCTAGATGATGTCAATGAATTTGGCTGTACCCCATGCTTCTGCTATGGCCATTCCTCTATTTGTTCCTCTGCTCATGGATATGCTCAGGGTAAGTTTGGGCATTTTAAAATAAAAGTTCCTGGAGGGAATCCTTTCCTCAATAGCTTCCTTGAAGCTGTCATGTTGAGATTGCTCCATACTAAAGCATCATGTTAGTTGCAGAAATTCTGTTTGGCCTACTGGGGCACTAGAGTCAGATCCTGGCTCCCCTGGCTGGAACAGGGAGCCGGTGGCTGAGCGGACAGAACACTGGACGCGTGATCCTGTGGTCCCGGGTTCGATTCCGGGCGCCGGCAAGAAGCAGAGGACATAGTTTCTCTCACCCTGATGCCCCTGTTACCTAGCAGTAAATAGGTACCTGGGAGTTAGTCAGCTGTCACGGGCTGCTTCCTGGGGGTGGAGGCCTGGTCGAGGACCGAGCCGCGGGGACACTAAAACCCGAAATCATCTCAAGATAACCTCAAGATAACCCCTTCCTTTCTCACAGAGGCACTGGGAATGGGAGACCATCTGCCACTCCACTGGAGAAAGCCTCCAGAAAGTCAGTGCAGCATTACAGAAAACTGGTGGGTTCATAGATAATGAAGCCTCGAAAGCACCAAAGAACTCCATAAACTATTCACACAAAACAAAGGATTCATTGCTTTGCATTCTTTGAACCTTGCAATTGTCTGTATTGCTGTGCTTACTTTCTGGATGTTTTCTCAGTGAGGGTGACCCCTGTTCCCTCTGCCTCTGTTATAGTTCCAGGTTCAATCTTTGGTCCCCAGTAGGCCATATTAGACTATTAGGGATGATGCAATTCAGTAAAGGAAGAACTACCTCAACTACCTTGCTTCATGGAGCCACCATTTGGTCCCTTCAAAAAATCGGAGACACTCCTTACATGAAGACTTATAGAAAGCTGAAATACCTGGAAGAGCATACCACAGTGTAGCACTGCAGTGAGTAAGGGGGAATCAAGAAGCTCCAGTAAGAATAGGAGAAAATCCAGTCCATAATAGACCAAATAAAAAGTATATGAAAACTTGGCAACTGTGAAAGCTTGCCGGGCCTATGGTGATATAAAATGGTCAAGAAATAGATGAGCTGGCATCACACGTACAATCAACAATGGCTAAAAAAAAAAAAAAAGTTGAATGTAATGAAACTCCATTTTCTGGGTGAGCCCCGGAGGCTCCCTGAAGCTATCCAAACTGATATATTCTATATTAGTTTGGAGTCATCAGTCATAGGAGTCCTTGACCACAAGCCAGAACCTGGGCCTCCTCAGAGAGATGCTGGGAGCAATGGCCTATGAGCACTTTAAATATAAAGTGTGGAGCAGTAAGGCAAACCAGCGAGGTACCTCACTGGCCGGACCTGCTGAAAGAGTTGGAGGTGCAGAAAAACCGCCCGTGTTTGGACACCGAACAAGCAGTGCCTGAAACCATAGCTGGGCTGGCTACCTAGGAGTCAGGAGAACCACTCACCCCGATATGAATCCAGCCGAGCCAGAACCCGGAGCAGCAACTGGACCGGAAGGAAAAGGGTCTGGAACCCCCCACCCACCTCGACCATTCCTGCCAAAAAGTATCTACCGTGAGGGCCTTGCAGTCGGGGAACGGCGCCACGTACATTGGGAGATGCTGAGATCATGCCGATGCGAAGAGGTCCACCTCCATCCGCCCATATGTCCAACAAAGCCAAAGGAAAGAGGCGAAGTCGACCGTCCATGGAAAGGGGAATGAAGTATGACTGGCTGTCTGCCATATCGATGGACACACCCAGAATATGAACGGTGTGGAGAGCTAAACCACGAGAGCTCAACAGAAGAGCTACCCGAAGCGACCAGCCCAAAGCTATGGCCCAAAGAGACTCCCCTTCCCCCGGTTTAGACAATGAACCATGGGGAGCTGTCTGAATGGAACCGGCAGACAGCGGCAAACACCTGCACCATGTTGTGAGCTCGATGGAAGGATGGCGCCCAATGCCCCTGGCCAGCCTGGTGAGTGCTTGGTCACAAAGCCCCAACTGAGAGATGAGACATCCGTGAACACATAGAGTGAAGGGAAGAGGAAGGTGCCATGGCACCGAATGCCAAAAACCGGAAACCAGAAACACAGCAACTGGCACAAGGAT
Source organism: Procambarus virginalis (assembly GCA_020271785.1). NCBI lineage: Eukaryota > Metazoa > Arthropoda > Malacostraca > Decapoda > Cambaridae > Procambarus > Procambarus virginalis. The sequence continues at coordinate 17,598,876 of WNGS01161107.1, forward strand.
ACCAGGGAACGAACCCAGCAATCGTGAGAGGGGCAAAAGAGGCTGCTCCAGAGATACCAAAACAGCCTCTGAAGCCAAACCCAGCCAAGCGAATAAACCAGCAGGGCAAAGTTCAGGCTCCCGCACAGTTGCTCGAGTAACTGCTGAGTGACCCGGGTCCCCCTCAAATATGGCTGAAGGTGGGACTGCAACCGGAGTAAAGCCACAGGAAGGAGAGAAATGGACACAGTCTGAGAACCCCTACTAGGCCCAGCCAAGCCTGAACCTGGGACAAAACCAACTGGGACTTCTGCCAAGTTAACAGGAACCCGAATCCGGCAACCTGGGAAAGAACCAGAACCCCTGGTACATAGACAGCAGACCGGCAGAGAGCCCACACCCACCAACCAGTCATCGAGGCAGGCTGCCAGCCAGGAAGACACCGAAACCTCGAACCGCACCCAATTAGTGTAAGAAGAACTGAACTCAAACAGAATTGGATCCAACACAGAGGCATAAACTGTGTCTCACAGGAGGTTTGCACCATCCCTCAGCTGTGGGATGGTGCCCCACGACCAGAGCAGTGCCCTGGCGGTGAGTCGTGGCAATTCAAACTGTGTAGCAAAATTCTTTCCAGAAATATCTACAATGAAACCACTGATCTGAGAGGAGTCAGGAACCCCCCACCCACCTCGACCATTCCTGCCAAAAAGCATCTGCAAAAAGCAGGGGTACCAAAAGCACTGGAAAATAATGTAAAATAAATGTATGATGAAGCAAATGAAAGAGTTATATTAATACAGTATATATCTTTCTGGAGGGAGCCCCATTGGGTCCCTTCAGTTACCAGGGGATATCAGCTGGATATCTGATATCTGCCATATTTGTCTAGAACATCAGTTACTGGAGTCCTTATGCCTACTGGGAACCACGAACCAGAACCTGGTTCCCTCAGAGAGGCAATGGCTTATGAACACTTCACTGTTTGAGAGTACAGTGGTACCTCAGTTTTTTAATTTAATCTGTTCCCAGAGACAGTACGATAACCGAAAATACGAAAACAGAAACAAATTTTCCCATAAGAAATAATGTAAATTTAACTAATCCATTCCACACCTCCAAATATATTAACTAAAAAATACATTCTATACATAATAATACTCTTAGGTACCTTACTTTTATTGAGGACTCTGGTTGGCATATGAAAGACAGTGAGGAAGAGGGGAGGAGGAGAGGTGTTAGTGTTTGAAAGGGGTATCCCTTTCTATTATAACAGCAGTGATGACTTTTCTGGAATACTCTCTCTCTCACATTTTTGCAGGCATACCACTAGGACCTGGTTGTGGCTCACTGCTTGCTTGTTTTTTCTAAGAGTGTCTGTTGACACTTGTTTTCTCTACGTTTTAACACTTGTCTGTACTGAGACATCACATTGTCTCATTATGAATGCTCTCTTGTTTTTCCTTTATCGTCATCCTCACAACTGTATTCTTAGGTTGAACATTACTGCTGAATTTCTTGGAACCCATGGCATGATATATAATAAGAACTTTTATGTTCAGAAACTATAAAGGCACAAAACACAATGAAATTCTAATCAAAGAATTCAAGCGTGATCATCACTAGGCGGGAGACACTGGTAAACCGAAGCGCCATGCACTCGGTGGACCCCGTATATGTATAAACAAACTCGGAAAACTGAGGCAAACAACAAGAACCGAATCGAGTTTTTCAAAGAAATTGAGTTCGAGAACTGAAAACTAGAAAAACAGGGGCATAAGGAAACAGAGGTTCCACTGTATAGTCAGTCTGCCATTGACTTGGGGGGGGGGGGGGAGAACCCAGAAAGGTAGGCGAACGAACCATCACAAGCCACAACTAGTAAAACATTGCAACCCAAGACTGAACAGAGGCTAAGAACTCAACCCTCCCACCCCCTCCCCAGAGAAAAAAAGCAAACAGGCAAATGTCCACTCAACCAGTGCACCCGCTCGTTAGCACCCCCTCCCCCCTCTGGGGGGGGGGGGGCTGCCTAGGTAGCCCAACTGCTCACACCAGCAGTTCATCAACTGATGCCATATAGAGCAGACATTACGTTTGGCCCTCATTCTCCTGCTGGATTTTACCCTGTGAGGGTTGTGCCGGCTGTGGTGTATTTTTGAGTGTTATAAGTTTTTTCTTTTTCAGGAGGAGGTCTGCTTAGCTTCTGATTTAGTTTGCATAGGTTGTGTTTGTGGTCCTCCTCTGAGCCCCTCAAGGTTGCACGCATGGCTTCCTTGGGTCAGTTTGCCCTGTATTAGATGGGGGTTCAACTGGCTTTAGCTACACCAGTGCCTGGGCTCCCCATTCGGATTCCTGCTCCTGTGGGGCCTGGTAAACCTCTTGGGGCTCGGGGCAACTCTGGATAGGTCTTTTGAATCCCCACTTGCTTTGTGCAAGTTTGAAGGTTGTTCGTTGCCCCTTGTCTCAGAACGATGATCATCTGTTCTGTATCTGTCATGCTGCTTGTTGGGTTGGTGACACCTACGACCCAGAGTCGTGTGGAACTTGTTTCCCGCTCGTCCTCCACCTTACCCATTCTTCTTCAGAAGTCCTTGAGGGTTAGGCAGCGGCTGCATTGCAGCTTAGGTTTTTGTTGTTGCAATGCACCCGGTTGTGGCCCAGTCAAATGCCCCCTATGCTGCCCCATTTTAGTTTTAGGGACATGGAATTGTGGGTGTTGGTCGCTTTGACCTTGGTTTTGCCTGCTCCCCCGATTTCATGCATTTTTTCACCTCTGGCCTGCTCATTCGCCACCTGTGCTGTCCTGGTCTTTGGATTGGGTGCTCTCATTTCTCTCTTCTCTTCAGTTTGTTGTGGGGCCCTTTGGTTCAGGATTGCTTTGGGAAGGCTTTGTTTTTGTTGGCTTTGGCCTCTGGGGGATGGGTTAGGGAGCTTCATGCTCTCTTCTGGTGTATCTCCTTCATGCTCCTGTTTGTTTGTTTGTTGTTTTCTCTTGGGGGAAGTTCTCAGCCTCTGTTCGGTCTTGGGTTGCAATGTTTTACCAGTTGGGGCTGGGTATGGTTTGCCTACCTTTCTGAGTGATACCTTCAGTCGATGACAGCAATTTTCATCTATATATACTTTCATCTAGACTATACTCTCAAACAGTAGTGTTCATAAGTCATTGCTCCCTTTGCCTCTCTGAGGGAACTAGGTTCTGGCTCATAGTTCCCAGTAGGCATGACTCCAATAACTAAAGCTCTAGACTAACATGGTGAATATCAGTTCGATAGTTGCAGGGAGCCTCGGGGGCTCAACCCAGGAAATGACGTTTCATCACATTCAATGCTGTTTCTGGGGGGAGCTCCTTCGGCTCCCTGAAGCTATCCAGGCTGATATGCTAATGTCAGACTTTGGCATCAGTCATGTGTATGGAGTTCTGTGGGCCTACCGGGGACTATGAGCCAGAACCTGGCCCCCCCCCCTCAGGGAGGCATGAGGAGCAATGGCCTATAGAAACCTCAATGTGGTTGGAAGCATTCTATGTCTGCCATCGACCGGGTCAGGCACCCAGAAAGGTAAGCGTCCCAAAATAAACCCCTGGTGAAAATTGCTAAAAAAATTATCTGGTGAAAATTGCTAAAAAAACAAACAAACAAGTAGATGGAACTCCCCAAACAGAAACAAGCAAACAAGCATGACGTCACACGTCGCCGCGTCGCTAACTATGTACCTCCCCCCCCCCCTCCTTGGGAGGGGAAGGGGGGAATCCCAGACCCTGTGCCGGCAATCCACACCCCAGTTCTGAGGCTGATGATATAGTCAGAGATTGTATGCTCTGGTTCCAGTGATTGTTTCAGCACTGTGTCTTGTGTGTAGTGATTGTCTTCTAGGTGGTGCGTGAGCCAGGAGAATTTCTTCAGTACTCGGGCTGCATGCGCCTAGGGTTCTCTTCCTTAGGTGCCCAGTAAGTACTGCCCTTGGGGCTTGGGGCCACCTTCCACAAGTTCCTTGGGTTCTGCCTCTGCTTGGCCGTTTACTGCTCGGTTTTCGACTGCCCTTTGAGTGCTTGGGTGTTTTGTCTCCCTTGTTTACCTTAGGGTAGGAGGCAGTTTGCACTGGTACAGGGCACAGGGTACTGTGCAGCTGGTTTTCACCATTCAGTGGCCGGCTCTGTTCTGCCTGGGTACGCTGTCCTCTTGTGGGGTTTTCTTTTTCTTTTTGTTTTCCTGCCTGGTGGAGAGGTCTGCCTTGGTTGTTGCCCCCTGTGAACTGGTACTAGGTACTGTTTTTTCTGAAGGTGGTACCCCTTGCTAGGTCCCCGTGAGTGTACAAGTCCCAGGGGGTTCAGCTTTAGAAAGTCGTTTGGTAGATTTGGGCACCGCTAGCAGTACCCTGCCTGGGCTTCCCTGAGCGTGAGTTCTGTCTCAGGCCCCTGAGAAAACCCTGAGGGGGCGTGCGGGTCCGATGGATGTGGCCCCCCCCCCAACCCTCGAGTTCGAGGGTTGCTCTGTCCCCTTGTCTCAGGGTGACTCTCATTGTTTTTGTCTCCGTCACGCTGTCTGTTGGGTCAGTGATACCTTCGACCCGGAGTCCTGCAAGTTTTGTTGCTTGCTGGTGACTCAGTTTATCCAGTCTAATGATGACGTTCTTCGGGCACATGCATTGCAAGCATTGCATGTTAGGTTTAGGTTGTTGCAACGCGCTAGGTTGATTGATATGCCGGATGCCCCGAGACTGCTCCGTTTTGCTTATAGGGACCCGGACTTGAGGGTGATGGTCGCTTCAGCCTTGTTTTTGTCCGCACCCCCTCGTCCTTCCCCTTCTGTGGTTCGGTCTGGTCCCCCTCCCCCTCTCCTGCTTCCTGCTCTAAATCGTCTGAGGGTTTTTGAGTCGAGGCAGGGTTTAGATGGTCTTGAGACTCGGACGGTCTCAGGGGATGCCCCTTCTGGTGTGGCGACGGAGGCTTTCGAGTCTGCTCTTCCTCCTGAAGCCTCTGGGTCTGACCAGTGAGCCCCCTACCATCCGGCTTTTACAGCTGCACTGGTCTTTTCTTTTCAGGCTGTGGCTTTGGGAGATGACTCGGCCCCGGGTCCAGATGCGAAGGATCCTGGTGCTGGAGAGGGGCTGACCTGGGGGCCTTGGGCCCCGTTGGACCCCGCCTGGGTTTTTCTGCCCTCTGAGCAGGGTTTACTGTTACAAGGTGTGGGGTTTTCTTTCCCCCCCGCTGTGTACAAATTGGATTTGGTGTCTGCCCCTTCCCGGGTTCGGTTCTGTGTCCCTTCGGGTGCTTCGGTCCCGTCTTTCCAGGAGGTTTTTGACTTCCCGCATCCAGCCTAATATGATGTGAGAAGCCTTTGCAGCTTACCTAATGCGCGACCCGGATTACGCCTCTACCGTCTTCATTCAGGTTTGGGTCTACATTTCCCTACTGGATCCGGTATGAGGTTCCGGAGTCGTCCAGGCTGGCGGAATGTCCTGTTTTTGGTTTGGAGGCATGGCATACCTTCTGTCGTTCGCACACACTTGAGTGGCGTGAGGCGTTGACGGAGTTCCAGGTTTTCCTGGGGGGCGAGTTTGAGCACCTCAATGAGTGCCCGTTTGCCCCTGCCCTTCCTTGGGATGTAGGCTTTGTGCAGCGCCATGTGCAGGTTCTTTCCCTTTCGGCTGCATAGGTTGCTAATGACTTGCACGCCTTTGGCCTCTTGGCTTTGGCTTTGCATTTCTTTTCCCTCCTAGAGCTGTCTTTGGACTGGCTTGAGGAGGATGTGGAGGCGCTTAGGGCTGTTCCTGGGTCAGGTGCCTTGGGCTCGGCGGCTCACTCATCGTCTGCCTTGTTGAAGCTGTTTGCGCCGTTGCTGTTCCCTCCCAGCTTGTGTGTTGGCAGGCGGTGCTTGCTTCTTCCCTGGAATCTGCCTGGACCTTGGCTCTAGGATATCTTTGCCCTTCTGCCCCTTGCTGTTTGTGTATTCTGCTGTGACTCAGTATCTGCAGGCGGTTTCAGCTAGCTGTCCCATGTCTGATTTGTTGGTTCTCCAGGGGCTCCGGGGGGAGGCCTTTCCGGAAGGGTCATGCCAGAGCTTGGGGTTTCGCTTGTTGGGCTAGGTCACTAGTGCCAGTTTTGGAGCCAGTACCTCCTTCGAAACTGCCTTCGTCTGGTTGGCGCGGTGTTCACTCTGTGCGGGGCTCGAGTTCTCGTCAGAGGCGTCGGCCCTTTTGCGGTTCATCCCATTGACAGGGCGATAGGGAGGAGGCTTGCTCTGTTCGCTGACGCCTGGTCTCACGATTTGTGGGCTTATCGGATCGTCTCCGACGGTCTGTGGTGGCGTTGTATCGCTCCATCTCCTTTGGGGGGCTTGGGGCTGACAGGGCAGGCCTCTTTCCCTACGCTCTGTCCTTCATCTTGGAATGGGTTCGCTTGGGTGGGGTTGAAACGACGACGTCCCTCAGGTGGGTCTCCCGCCCGTTTCCAGTCCCAAAACGGGACTGTGCAGACCTGAGGTTCATTCTGGACTTGTCCCGTCTGAATCCCTAGGTTCATTGCCCATCCTTTCGGATAACTATGCTATCCCAGGTCCGGTTTCTGTTGGAGCCAGGCGCTTCGATGGTGTCCCCTGGACCTCTGGGACACACATTGGCACATCCCAATTCATCCGGGGTTCAGGGACTGGCTTGGTTTTGTTATGGGTTGTCAGTTACCACTTTCGTCATCTTCTGTTCATGTTGAACTTGGCATCTCGCGTTTTCACACGCCTTACTCGGGTCGTGGTGGCCCGTCTGCGTCTTTTAGGTGTTCGGGTGTTGGCATACCTTGACGACTGGCTGGTATGGGCTCCCAGCCGGTCAGCATGTCTGCTAGCCAGGAGTTTGGTTCTTTCCCAGCTCACCGGGTTCGGGTTCTTGGTGAACTGGAGGAAGTCCCATCTGGTCCTCTCCCAGGTTCGGACTTGGCTGGGTCTTGTTTGGGACTCTCGGACCGCTTCCTTGTCTCTCCCTCCGGAGTCTCTCCTTCGTCTGCGGCCCCGCCTTTGCCGTTTTCTGGAGGGCTCCTGGGTCACACTGTGGTTGCTCGAGGGTCTGTGTGGAAGCCTGAACTATGCGATGATGGTCTACCCGCTGGGTCGGGTTTGGCTTCATCGGCTGTTCTGGTTCCTTCGGGGACATCCCTTCTGCCTCTCTCGCGATTGCTGGGTTTGACATCCCAGGGGCCTTGCGATGGCTGCTGCGTCGCCGGCTTCCTCTTCGTGTTTTTCGGGGTTCAGTGCCATGGCGCCTATCTGAGCCCTCACTCGATGTGTTCATGGACTCTTCATCTCTCGGCTGGGTCTTTGTAACCAGTGCTCACCAGGCCAGCCAGGGGCGATGGGGTCCATCCTTCCATCGGGCCTACAGCACAGTGCAGGAGTTCACGGCGGTTTGGTTTGCGCTTCGGAGGGTTCGCCCATGGGTTGACGATCCGGCTCCATTCGGACTGCTCCCGGTGGTTCATTGCTAAATCGAGGGAGATCGATGCGGTCCCTGGCGCTTTGGCTCTGATCATTTTGGATGACTCATCTGCTGAGTTCTCGGGGTTTGGCTCTTCTGGCAATTCATGTTCGGGGGGTGTCCAACGTCTTGGCGGTTGGCCTGTCTCGGTTCGTTCCCCTTTCCACGGAATGGATGGTCGATGCCAACTCGTTCAGTTGGCTCTACCAGACGTTTGGGCTCCCGGAGGTGGACCTCTTCGTGTTGGTGTGGTCGCGGCGCCTTTCGATATATGTGACGCCCTTCCCTGACTGTGAGCCTGTCAGGGTCAATGCCTTTCGGCAGGACTGGTCGAGGTGGGGGTTCCTGTACATCTTTTCCCCGGTCCCGCTGGTGCTCCAGATCCTGGCTTGCTTGGAGACTTACCAGGGGAGAGTAGTCCTTGTGGCCTCGTGGTGGCCGGCCCAGCCTTGATTTCAGGCGCTGCTTGCACGGTGTCCAAACCCGGAGGTTTTCCCCTGGCTCCACCTCTTTCAGCAGATCAGACTGGTGCATCACGTAGCTGGTTCGACCTCCTCCTCGAGTCTTTGCATATCGTATTTTTGACTCAAGTCTATTATCATCTCTATGGTGATCAGGTGGCTTCATTGCTGGTGTCCCAACTGCGGGCTTGGTCTCGGCAGCAGTATGAAGTCTCTTGGCGGTCCTTCCGTTTCTTTCCTTCGCTTCGTAGGTAAACTCCTCTGTTGGTTAAGGTTGTCGTGTCCTTTCTTTCTTTCTTGGTTGTTCCAGGACCATCGTCTTATGCCCAATACTGTCGCCTCCTTTTGTGTAGCGCTGGCGGAGCCGCTGCCCTCCTTGCTTTTGGTATTGATGTTACATCTGCGCCATTTCGCAAGCTGTCTAGTGCAGTGTTTCACCTCCAGCCTGCTCATGCGTCACTTGAGCCATCCTGGTTGATTGACAGGGTGCTCTCTCCTATCTCTCTTCTCCTCGGTTTGTAGTGGCCCCTTTGGTTCAGGACTGTTTCTCTAAGGCTCTTTTCTTGTTGGCATTGGCCTCTGGGGGTCAGGTTGGGGAGATTCATGCTCTCCTCTGGCACAGGGTTTTCTGCTCGTTTGGTCCTGGCGGTAGGTTTGTTCATTTGCAGCTGTCTTTTTCTTTTCTGGCAAAGAATGAGACTGCTGCTTTCCGGAGGGGTCCTTGGGTTGTTGATGCTTGGTAGTCAGGCTGGGGGTGCATCATGTGTTGTGTCTGCGAGTTGCGTGGTGACCACCGGCCAGGTCGGACGCTCCTGAGGTCTCTCCGCACTGGCTAGTGTTTACGTTGGGTGATTGCTGGTTTGCCCTGCTGGTGGTGGTCTGCCACTGACAGGGTAACGTTTGCTTAGCCATGGGGACTTCTCGCCCCCCAGTGAAGAGGACATTGTCGGCTGGTCTGGCGTTTACGGTACCAGTGGACCATCCATTGGTTGGTGTCGCCCTGGTGGACGTGCTTCATGTGCAGCTGTTGGACCTGGTGGGCATCCAGCTGCTTCAGGGCAACCGTGCTGTGGTAAAGTTCCGCCTCCAGGCTGCCTTTCAGGCGTTTCTCGAGCGGTGTGAGGGGCGTGTTTACCCTCTCCCTGATACTGCTGGCTCCGTTAAGGTAGTGAATCTTAGTGTCACCTTGACGTCTGTGGCGGTGCATGGCGCCCCCTTCGAATTTCAGGACGACTTTTTGACCTCCTGTTTCGAACGGTTTGGGACAGTGTTAAGTGTTCGTTGGAACAGGGTCGTTGCCGGGCACTGTGTTGGTATGCTTGACGGCTCCCGCACCCTGACGATGTCGCTGAAGTGTAGTGTACCGTCGTCGATATCCGTGTTGGGATACACGCTCCACTGCCAGTATCGGGGTCAACCGCGCACCTGTTATCGGTGTGGTCACGAGGGTCATCTGGCTGCAGCGTGCGACGTGGGAGCAGCTGGTCGGGTGCATGTTTTTCGTGCGGAGGATTTCCCACCCTTGTTACTTTCGGACGGTTCTGAGGATGGAGTGGGTACTGTGCCTGCGGCGCCTGGTTGCCTTTCTGCTGCTCCGCCTGTTGAGGTGAATTCTACGGCCTGCACGACCCGTCTGGTGCCTGCTGTGGCCCCTGGGGATGTTGAGCCGGTGTGTGTGGGTGTTGGGCCGTCGCCTGAGCTGCGTGTTGTGCAGGATGTCCCGGTGGAGGTCCATGTCCCGCCTGTGGATGTGATACCGGCTCCCGGGAATACGGGTTCTGCTGTTTTAGAGGGGATGCTTCGGCAGGGAGAGGTGCCTGCCGTGCCTGTGTGTGCTGACAACTGTAGTTCTGCTCTTTCCATCCCTTTGCCGAAGCGTGCGCGTCAGTGTTCTGAGGCTGTTTCCCTGGATGATGTGGACAGTGTGGGTGATGTGGCCTCTGTGGACTCTTCGGACGGTGCTGGTGTGACCTGTGTGGATGTGAAGATGGTGGCCGTGCCTGCGGCGGGGCCTGCTGGGCGTGGTGTGGTGCGACCTGTCTCGAAGCGTTCACGGCGGGCTCGGAGTGTGTCTCCCCCTCGTGGTGTGCCTTGGGAGGAGGTGGGGGAGTATGATGATCTGGCGCCCCCCTCCGAGGATGTTGGTGCTGTGAGAGACTCCGAAGTTGCTACCTGTGCCTCTCCTCCTGCGTCTCCTGCTGTTGGATCTCCGCAGTGGGGGGTTTGTCCCTGATGATCGGGACCTCGTCGTGATGTTGCGGAAAGATGTGCGCCGGGGGGCCTCGGGTCCTGTGCCCGGTGGTGGGGTCGGTGCCGCGCCTGCATCCCCTGCTGTATCCCCTCCTTCCTTGCTCCGGTCTGGGGATTGCCTGGTTCCGTCTGCTGGAGTCGTGCCCTGTGAGGGTCCGGAGTTGGGCCCTTATCGTGATGCCCGGGTGCTTCCGATCCCGTGGTGCTCGTCCACTATCTGGGTGTCGCGGGTGAAGGAGTTTGTGTATCGGGTGCCGGATAGGATGTCTCAGCCGAGGGCGCTGCCTGGTGGCCGGCTGCCCGCTGACGAGCGGGTGATTTGGGAAGCGTACTGCTTGCGCTTTCCGATATACAAGTTTCCGGAGAAGTATTAGTTCCCGTCTTGCACACACTGCTAAGCCGTGCGTGGGTCAGCTGCCACCGTGACCACGACGCCCCGCCCCCCGGTGCGGGGTGTCTCCCTCTAACGTTCGACTCTGTTTTCGCCGCCTCTCCTCTCTCTACGGCCCATCACATCTACCGCTTTTGACTTTCTTCTCATCCTAACCGTCAACGCATCTCCTTACGTCTGTCCTGGTGCAGTCATCGGGAGGGTTAACCCTTCATGCAAACTGCACCTATTCTCAAGAAGAAGAAGTTGTGTCTGCTTGCGACTCTTTGTGTTATTTGCGCGCCACGGGCTCTGTGGCTGGGGATGCGCTTTGGGTTGACCCGGTTTCCTTTGTTACCTGTTCCAGGGTTCGAGTCTCCTAGGTCGTCCTCAGGGTTATTTGGTCTAGCCAGCCTGTGGTCTATCCCTGTGCCCATGACATTTGTTAGTTTGCTGTTCTTTCTGATGTTTTTGGTAATATGTCCTGGGTTGATATTCGGGCACTTGGTTTTTGGAGGTCGAACTGGGTCCTGGCTGCGCATTACTTGGTGAACGTTCCTGGGCCTAGTCGGGCCTGTGTCACTTTGGGTTGGTGGTTGCAGCCAGTTGTCTCAACTTCGAGTTGAGGAGTGAGTGGCGACCGCCTCCCGGGTGAGTCTCTCTGGTTTTTATCTTTTGGTATGTAGCTCCGGGGAGCCAAAAGGGCTCCCCACCCCCCCAGAAAACCAACATTGAATGTAATGAAACTCCATTTTCTTGGCAAGACCCGGAGGCTCCCCCAGCAACCCTCCCTCCCCCCGGTCGGTGGTTTTTCGCGTGTTTTGAAATCCAGCCTCAGAACTGGGGTGTGGATTGCCAGCGAGGTGGTCTGAGGCTCTCCCTTCCCCCTTTCGTGGAAGAGGGAGCTGCGTAAACAGAGGCGCGGCAACGTGTGACCTCATGCTCATTTGCTCGTTTCTGTTTGGGGAGCTCTATCCACTTGTTTGGCTTTCTGTAGCAATTTTCACCTGAATAGGGGTTTGTTTTGGGACGCTTACCTTTCTGGGTGCCTGACCTGGTCGATGGCAGATATAGAATGCTTCCACCCACACGGGGCTTCTATAGGCCATTGTTCCTTATGCCTCTCTGAGGGGGGCAGGTTCTGGTTCGTGGTTCCTGTTAGACTCACAGAACTCCATACACATGATTGATGCCAAAGTCTGACATTAGCATATCAGCCTGGTTAGTCCTGGGAGCCTCCAGGTCTCACCCAGAAAATGATGTTTCATTACATTCAACGCTGGTTTTTTCTGTGGGGAGCCCCTACGGCTCCCTGGAGCTTATCGGGCTAATGTATGTTATGTTAGACCGGGACATTAGCTATGGAGTTCAGACCTACCAGGGACCAGCGCCAGAACCTGGCCCCTTCAGAGAGGTTTCAGGGAGCAATGGCCCAGGAAAACCCATTATGGTTGAGGGTTTTCCTTATCTGCTGTGGACTGTGGTTAGGCACCCAGAAAGGTAGGCATAACAAAACAGTCCCCACATGGTAAGAAACTACAACAAAAACCGAACAGAGAGGTAGAAAACTCCCTACAATCCCAAGGAAACAATCAAACGATTAATTTACTGCCCCGCCGGTTGTCCACGCAGCCCTCCCCTCCCTGGGAGGGGGAGGAGGGGCCCCGGACCTCACCACGCCGGCTGCCTTCAGTTCGTAAGCTAGTATCAACCGGGATAGACGCTTCTCTGGCCTCAAATTCCTGGGCGGTGTTTGCCTCGTGTGGCATTCTCTGCTGTTTTTGTGTGGTGTGAGGTGGCCAGGAGTACTTCATCAGTGCCGGAGCTGCATGCGCTTAGGGGCTTCCTTCCCTAGGCGCCCTGTGAGTACTGCCCCTGCGTGTCAGGGTTATCTTCCCTGGGGTGTTCGGGAACCGCTCTCGTAGGGGTTCTTGCTGCTCAGCATTTGCCTCGCCCTTGGGGCTAGCTGGGGCTTGGGGCCCTTATTTGGCCTTGGGTAGGGAGGGGTATTGTGCTGGTTAGGGCATCAAGGTGTTGCGCGGCCTGCCACCTATGCGGCGACCGGTTCCTGTTGCCTCTGGGGACGGTGTACTTTTGCGTTTTTTTTTTTTGTTTTTGTTTGCCTGGTGGAGGTTCTGCCTTGTGAGTGTATAGTTCCCTTGGTATTTCTCTGCACCTCTGTGTTCTGGCTCTGGTCCCCAGTATGCCAACAAGAACTATCTGTGGCTGTTGTGACCTTCTAGTGTGAAGCAATCTCGGGAAGGTAACTTCAGGGAGACACCGGGTTCCTCCAGAAATTGGTGTTAAATTTCATACAATGCTGTGTGGTAAATTTCATACAATTTCATACAATGGATTACAAGGAATTTATAGAAGTTTGTAATTATATTCCAATAAAAGAATTTTTTGTTTTGCTTTTACTGTACAAAATATTGCTCGGTAATGAATAGAGAAGAAATCCAATTCATCCAATTTTAATAAAGAAATTTAATTACCAGACTTAGAAAAGTTGAAGTTATTTGAACACTAGTTAATTTTTTCATTTGCCTTGACAGTCTTCTATTGAGAGTTTAGTAGAGTTTAGGTTAATTATAAATTTTTTTATTAATTATTATAAATCACAAATGTTTCCATATGTTCAGGAGTCATTGAGAGTGGTTTTGTGCGTGGTGAGGAGCGCTGGCAAGCTGAAGAGTCTACAGGAAGATCAGTGCCACTTAACTATAATGCCGTCACTCAGAGTCTGGCAGTGTCAGCCCCTGGAAGAGACAAGGTTTACTTCTTAGCACCAGGTGAGTTACTGGGATAAAGCAACTGTACATTATGAACTGATGATGCAGACAGTATGGGATGAGTACTGAAGTTTTGGAATGTTTCTGGTGTGTCATTCACAACAAAATTGATAGGGAAGAATTCTTGAGACCTGGAACTTCAAGAACAAGAGCTCATAGATTTAAACTAACTAAACAAAGCTGCTGAAGAAATATGAGAAAATTCTCTTTCACAAACAGAGTGATAAACAGTTGGAACAAGTCAAGTGAGAAGGTGCTGGAGGTCAAAACTATCAATAGTTAGTGCCTGGGAAGATGGGACACCACCAGGGTGCAGTGCCAATTTTATAGGTGCCGGAGTTCTGGTGGGTCTGACAAAAGCCTTTCATTTCCTACCCTGTTTCAATGTCACACAATTAAGTATTTCATGTTTGTACTCACTAATTATCATAAAATATAATTATCAAACAAATAAAGAAAAAATCTTAAATTTATAAATAAATGATTGATATTATTAAAACACTTAGTGCTCACAAAATACAACCAGTGAAAAGTTTCACAATAGTTTCCACAAAGGGTCAAGTGTGAGATGTTTTCGTGGGCGTGAAGCAACTCTTGTCCTGGTGTCATCTGCCGATCTGTGGTACAGCAGCCACAATATGGCATATGGCTCAGGATTCCACTGAACTAGAGGAGGTCCATGTAGTTTAACAAACATAAGTGCTGATAAATGATTTATGAGAATTCTTGAGTGTGTTGTTGTTGTTATTAAGTTCATGTAACTGAATCCACTCTCACACTCAGGAGTACTAATAGGAATACCTTGTAAACAGCTCAGTAATGGGTGTAAATCTTGAGGGATGTGGTGTCCATGATCCTCCACATAGTCTCTGAAGGCATTTAGAGATTATTTTGCAAATCTGTTATTTAAGTTGAGAGGCACAATCTGATAGCTCCTTTTGATTTAGAGGTGATCTACTGTAAACTGAGTACAATTTGTCCATAAATGCTTGAAAATTAATAATTCCATGAATTTCTCTCACTGAATCACCTACTGGAAATTCTAATCTGTGATTAAGACAGGGCCAGATTATTATATCAGGGTAATGTTCCTTGAGAATTGTTGCAATGACAGATTTGACACCAAGCATGACACTTGCACCATCACTAGCAAATGCCATAAGGTTCTGTTTCAAAAATAAGTTGTCAAATCCATGATACTTAGGACAGCTCAATAAATGCCTAGCAATAGTTGCTGCTTTTTAATCAGGTAGTTCAATTAGATCTAAGAACATGAAATGTTCCTTATCACTTTCACATTTAAACTAAACTGTCAAGGTTGTCTTAATGCTCAGGCTTGTTGATTCATCAATGAGAAGGTAAATTTTGCCATTTATTTACTTTATATATGCTAGCAAATTTTCGTTTTCATATTAATGGCTATGTGATTGATTATCTCTGTGGCACTAGTGTGGGAATAAAGTCCCATTCCAATGTCAAGACCATTTTGCTTTTGTAGTTCCAGTAAGCCAAAGTGATCAGAGTATGGTCTGTCATTCTGAGCTAAATAATATGCAGAATGCAAAAATTAACAAGTTGTCTTTAGATGTGAAGCATTCATGGCATCACACAAATTTCCAAGAGCTTCTTCACTAGCTACATTTTCAACATAAAGCAGTGGTATGAGCTTTTGATAGTTTATGGTCAACAGTTTTTGGTCTGAGAGGAGCCCCATTGGCTCCCTGGAACAATCGGACTGATATTAGCTATATTAGTCTGGGGCTTCAGTCACATGGAGTTCTACCTATCGAGAAAAATGAGCCAGAACCTGGCCTCCTCAGAGAGGCGAAGGGAGCAATGGCCAATGAAAACTCCACTGTTTGAGAGTATATTCATGTCTGCCATCGACCGGGGTTAGGCACCCAGAAAGGTATGCACCCCAAAACAGACCCCAACTGGTAGAATAGCAGCTTGGGGTCTTGACAGGTCTTGACAAGTAAGACAGCTTGCATACTAGCAACGGCCATGTCTCTCTCTGACCTCCTGTTGTTGTGAAGCACATTCAGGGTTTCTTTTCAGTCTTTTTAGATTCTTTCCTTCCTGGAAAGAATCCAGAAATGGGAAGCTAGGAGGGCTGCCTGGTTTCCCATTAGGTATGCCTAGGTTCCATTTAGTGGTCCTCCACTCGGCATCTCGAGATTGCTCCCTTCACAGGGTTCAACCGGCTTTGCAGCACCAGTGCCTTGGCTTCCCGAAGGGACACCTCCCCCTGTGGGCCCCTGGAAACCCCCATCGGGGTTCGGGTGACCATGGATATATTTTCCCATTGCCATCCTGAGTACCAAACTCTCAGTTTGAGGGTTGTTCATTGCCCTTGTATCAGGGTGATGATCATACTGTTTTGCCTCTGTCATGCTGCTTGTTGGGTCGACGACACCTTTGACCCAGAATCGTACAAGACTTGTTCCTCGCTCGTTATCGAATTTACCCATTCTTCTTTGGGAAATGTTAGGGGTCAAACAGCTTTCGTGTTGCAGGCCAAGTTTCAGTTGATGCAATGCACTAGGTTGGTTGCCTGATTTAATGCCCTGGGGGATGCCCCATTTTGGTTTTAGGGACCCGGATTTGGGGACGTTGGTCGCTTAGACCTTGGTTCAGTCCGCACCCCTTTGTCCTTCCCCTGTTGGTGTGATTCACCCTCCTCCTCCTCCTCCTTCCCTGCTGCCGGCTCCCAAACTTCTGAGGGTTTTGGAGTCAGGGCGGGGTTTTAGTTGGGGGATGAGACTTGGTCGGCTCTGGGGCTGCCTCATTTGACGCAGGGACAAAGGCCTTTGAGCTTGATCCTCCTGCCGAGGCTTCTGGGTCTTACCAGAAGACCCCTTTCTTTGATGTCTTTTCCCTGGACTCTGCCTTTTCCTCAAGGGTAGAGGGTGTGGAGGTTGGCTCTGCCCCAGAAGCCTGGTTTTGAGCCTTCTGGGGCTGGGGAGGAGTCGGCCCTGGGGTACTTGGGCACACCCATTTGATCTTGCGTGGGCTTTAGTGCCCTCGGGGCAGGGCTTGCTGTTGCAGGTTTTGGAGTTTTTGTATCCCCCTTTCTTGTACAAGTTTAAGATAGGTTTGTTTCCAGGTTCCTCTGAGTTCTGCTGCTTCATAATTCCGCAGGATTTCCACCACTCTGATTTCCCCTACAGAGATTCTGGAAACCCTAGGTGCATACCTCCTGCGAGACCCGGACTTTGCCTCTGTGATGGACCCGGTCACTTTTTAGTTCGGTTCTTCATTCCCGTATTGGGTGTGATAAGAGGGTCTGGCATCTTACTGGCTTGCAGAGTGCTCTTTCTTTTCGCTTGGGGCGTGGCATGGGTTCTGTCATATCCGCACCCTGGATTGGCTGGACCGTACTACGGTATTGCAGGTTTACCTGGGAGTCGCTTTTGAGTACCTCAATGCATGCCTTTATGCCACTGTGCTTCCTCTTGAGGTTGGCTTGCTCCAGTTGCACGCCTAGGTGCCTTCTCTTTTGGCTCCCTTGGTTGTGGAGGAACTTCGCGCTTGCAGGGACATCTGGCCTCGGTCCTGCACTTGTTTTCTCTTCTCATGCTATCCTCAGACTGGCTTGTGGAGAATGTGTAGTCGCTGAGTGCCAGGCCATTGTCTGGGGCATTGCTGAAACTGTATGCGCCTATCCTCCGGGAGGCAGTGACTGTTTTTTGCCTCTCGCCTTGCGTGTTGACAAACCGTCCTCACTCTCTCTATTGATTCAGCTTGGGTTCCTGGCTCATTTGTTTTCTTCACCTTTCTGTCCGTTACTGGTTACAGACTCTGCTGCTGCTCAGTTTTGCAGACGGCTTCTGTTAGTTGCCGTCCTCTTTCCTATTTGTTGGCGATCCGGAGTGGACTTTCTCGCGCTTCCCGGAAGGATTGTGCCAGTGTTCAGGGGCCAGATTCACGAAGAAGTTACGCAAGCACTTACAAACCTGTACATTTTTTCTCAATATTTGGTGGCTTTGTTTAAAATTATTTAACAGTTAATGAGCTCCGAAGCACCAAAAGGCTTTTTATAACAATAACAAGAGTTAATTGGGAGGTTTTTATGCTTGTAAACTGTTTAATAAATGTAACCAAAGCCATCAAACATTGAGGAAAGGTGTATACGTTCGTAAGTACTGGCGTAACTGCTTCGTGAATAGGGGTCCAGGTCTCTGCAGATCGTGGTGGGCCCTTGGTGCCAGCTTCTGTGCCTGTGCCTCCTTTGAAGTCATCTTCATCTAGTCGGAGCGGTGTTCACTCTACACGTAAGTCGGCTTCTCAGAGGGGGCGCCGGCCATTTCACAGGTTGCCCATTCACGGGGAGCTGGGGGGAAGGCTGGCTCTGTTTGCCCATGCTTGGTTTCACGATTCGTGGGCATTTTGGGTCGTGTCCTGCAGCCTGTGGTGGTATTGGGTGGTTCCTTGGAAGAGGAGGAGGAGGAGGAGGATTGGGGCTGGCAGGGCAGGCTTCTTCCCCTTCACTCCGTTAAGCCATCCTGGATGCGCTTGGGCATGGTAGAGACAACTTTGTCCCTCAAGTGGGTTTCTTGCATGTTTCAGTGACGAAACAGGTGCAGATATTTGGTTCATTCCGGACTTGTCCCGTTTGAACCGCTGGATTCCTTGTCCCCTCCTTTTGGATGACCACTCTGTCCCAGGTACTGTTTCTTTTGGAGCTGGGTTCGTTGATGGTGTGTCTGGTCCTCCAGGATGCATGCTGGCACGTCCCCATTTTCCTCCGGGTTCAGGAACGGATTAGGTTCTGTGGTGGGGCAGCAAGCTTACTGCTTTTGTTGCCTTCCTTTTGCCTCGAATCTGGTACTTCGCATATTCACGAGACTTACCCGGGTCATGGTGACCCGTCTGTTTCTGCAAGGGCTGTATCTGGCACCTCGTGTTTTCACGCGTCTTACCCGGGTCGTGGTGGCCCATCTGCATCTGCTAGGTGTTCGGGTCTTGGCCTACCTCGATGACAGGTTGGTATGGGTTCCCAGCCAGTCCATTTGTCTACTCGATAGGGGTTTGGTTCTTTCCCAGCTCGCCGGGATCGGGTTCCTGGTGAACTGGAGGAAGTCCCATCTGGGTTCCATCCCAGGTTCGGACTTGGCTGGGCCTTGTCTAGGATTCTCAGACAGCATCCATGTTTCTCCCTCCTGCAGCATT
Source organism: Procambarus virginalis (assembly GCA_020271785.1). Lineage (NCBI taxonomy): Eukaryota > Metazoa > Arthropoda > Malacostraca > Decapoda > Cambaridae > Procambarus > Procambarus virginalis. Next base: position 17,617,367 of record WNGS01161107.1, read on the forward strand.
GTTCCAGCTGCAGTTGTGCCTTCGGCTGTTCTTGAGGGGGTCCCAGGTCACTCGGCGGTTGCTCGAGCAGCTGTGCGGGAGTTTGAACTTTGCCGTTCTGGTTTACCCGCTGAGTCGGGTTTGGCTTCGGCGTTTGTTCTTGTTCCTTCGAGGCTATCCCTTCCACCATTCTCACGATTGCTGGGTTCGTCCACCAGGGGCCTTGCATCGGTTGCTGCGTCTCCGACTTCCTCTTCAGGTTTTTCGTTGTATGCGGGGAGCCGATGGCTCACCACTTGTTCTCGACTGATGTGCATGGTGGTCATCAGTCACTTCAGGCCTTGATTTTTTGTTCTGGATTTTGCCTTGTGTGGCTGTACCAGCGGTGTGTGTGTGGTGTGGTGGCCAGGTGTCTTCTTGTACATGGGGCTGCATGCATCTAGGGGTGGCCTTCCCTAGGCTGTAACTATTACCCTTGAGTTTCAGGGTTTTCTTCCCATGGGCATTCGGGTCTCACTCCCGTTTGAAGACTTTGTTGCTTGAGTTTGTCTTTGCCCTTGGGGTATGTCAGGGGTCTCCAGGCTTTCCGTCTTGCCCTGGATAGGGAGTGTTTGTTGCTGGGCTTCGACACTGCGGCTGGTGCAGGTTGCACACACAGCAGCTGACGATTCTCTCTGGCTGCCGGTTTGTTTGTTGTGTGTCTTCGGGGGGTTTTGTTTTGTTTTGTTTTATATCTTTTTTTTTGTTCACAGAGGTCTGCCTAGCTTCTTATTAGGCAAGTCTTGGTTGTGTTGGTGGTCCTCCTCTGTTGCCTCCAAGGTTTTACGTCTGCTACTGGTGGTCAGTTTGCCTGTTGATAGACAGAGCTCTAATAGCTTAGCTAGTAGAGCCCTGGAAAGCCCAGTGCCTGGGCTTTCCATAGGACTTATTCACCCTAAGAGCCCTAAGAAACTCTAGTGGGCTTGGGGGTACCATGAATGAATCTTTCGAGTCCTCTCTCGCTTTGTGTGATGTTGAAGGTGGTTCGTCATCACTGCCTCAGGGATACAGTCATCCATACTGCCTCTGTCATGCTGCCTATTGAGTCGGGGACACCTACGGCCCGTAGTCTTGTGGGATTTGTTCCCTGCTTGTAAGTCAATTTATACATTCTTTGTCTGAAGATCACAGGGGTCAGGTAATAGCTGCATTGTATGCTCGATTCTCCTTATTGCACCTGGCCAGTTTGGTTGCCAGGTTGGAGGCCCCGGAGCTGCCCTGCTTGTGTTTTAGGAACTTGGATTTGGGGGCGTTGGTCGCTTCGACCTAGGTTCTGCCCATGCTCTGGCTTCCTTCCCAGGTGGGTGTGGTTCTTCTGCTTCTTTCTCCCGCCCCCCCCCCCTCCTCCTTCCCCATCCTCTACTTTCGACTCCCAAACATCTGAGGATTTTGGAGTCAGAGCGGGGTGTAGTGTGGGATGAGGCTCAGGTGGCTTTGGGGGGCTGCCCCTTCCGACTCAGGCGCAGAGGTGGTTGAGTTTTTCCCACTGAAACTTCTGGGGTCACCCCAGTAGACTCCTTTCTTTCAGGCTTTTCTCCTGGACTCTGCCTTTTCTTCAGGGGTGGTGGGTGTGGATGAAGGCTCTGTCACGGGGCCTGTGTCGGGGGATTCCTGGGGCTCTGGGGGAGTCCGCTTGGATCCTTGTGCTTTCTGGGCAGAGGTTATTGCTGCAGCAGAGAGGGTTTTCGTATCCTCCTTCCCTGTATGAATACGACTTAGGAACAGCTCCTCTCCCCCAGGTTCATTTTCGGCGTGCCTTTGGGTTCCTTGGATTTGTCTTTCCTGGGGTTTCTTATTGGATTTTCCCTGGGGAGGTTCAGGAAGCCCTTGGTGCGTACCTCCTTTGAGACCCGGTTTATGCCTTGGTGTTGACCCAGCTTCTTTTGGGTTTGGTTCTTCTTCCCATTTTGGGTGTGTTATGAGATTGCGGGGTCTTCCTGGCTGGCAGACTGCCCGTTTTTCTCTCAGAGCTTGGCATGGCTTTTTTTTGTATCCCGTGCACATGAGTGGCGGAAGGTTTCTTCTATGTTGCAGGTATTCTTGGGGGGGCTCGCTCAAGTTCCTCAATGAGTGCCTCTTCACCCCTGCGCTTCCTCTTGATGTGGGTCCGGTGCAGTTGCATGCTCAGGTTCCCACTCTTTCGGCTGCTTTGGTGGCAGAGGACCTCCAAACTCGCGATTATTGGTCTTTGGTCTTGCGCCTTTTCAGTTTTCTAGAGCTCTCTTCGGATTGGTTTTCAGAAGATATGGGGTCATTGATTCTAGGGCCTCCGGCTGAGGTTTTGGTCTCGGCTGCCGAGACGTCGTCTGCCTTGCTTAACCACCGCACTGCACATCTGGTTTCGGCAAAAACTGCATAGTGCAATTGTCAGGACATATTTTTGTTGTTTTTATAAATGTTCAGGTAAAGTTAATATCAAAATGTTTCCAAACTCAATCATTTTCATTTCAAAACACAAAAAGTGATGAAAACATTAAACATATTAAGGCTCTGCAGTGGGTTCTTTTCTAGGTCGTCTCAGTTTGGTAGTGCCTCTGTTGGTCAAGGTATGACCCATCGGGTCATCTTGGAGTGGGTGCACTTTGTCGTGGTCGAAACGACCCCGTTCCTCAGTTGGACCCACTGTTTCCAGTGCCGAAATGGGACTGTACGGATCTGCGGTTTATTCTAGACTTGTCTCATCTGAACCCCTTGATTTCTTGCCCCTTCTTTCGGATGACCACCTTGTCTCAGGTCTGGGTTCTGCTGGAGCCAGGTGCCTGGATGGTGTCCCTGGACCTCAGGGACGTGTATTGGCATGTTCCTATTCATCCGGGCTTCAGGGACTGGTTAGGTTTAGTGGTGGGGCATCAGGCGTACCTCTTTCATTGCCTTCTTTTGGCCTTCAATCTGGTACCTCGTATATTCACGCGTCTTTGATGTTCAGCCTCCGAACTGGATGGCTTAGGTAGCCGGATAGGGGGAGCTGCACGGACAGGTGGTGAGGTGTGCCATTTGCTTGTTTCCTTAAGTTGTAGGGTGAGTTCTGCCTCCCTGTTTGGTTTTCGGTTATAATTTCTTACCATGTTTGTTTGTTATGTCTACCTTTCTGGGTGCCATCCCCAGCCGATGGCAGACATGGAATGCCCCCACCCACATGAGAGCTTTTATAGGCCATTGCTTCCTTTGCCTCTCAGAGAGGGCCAAGTTCTGGCTTGTAGTCCCCTGTAGGCTGAACTTCAATTGACTTATGCCCCAGACTAATATAATACATATCAGCCTGATAGCTCCGTGGAGCCTTCGGGGCTCAACCAGAAAATGGGGGTTTCATTACATTCAACGCTGGTTTTTTGCCAATATTAATTTATAATTTTTCTATTGTCTCAAATGCCTTGTTACTTACAGATCGTTTCCTTGGTGATCAGCGCGCAAGTTACAACCACGAACTCTCATTCTTCTTGAATGTAGGGGAACTGGGTCCTCAGGCTAGTACAGAGGATATTGTCTTAGAGGGGGCAGGACTCTCAGTCTCTGCACCAATCTTTGCACAAGGCAACAGTCTTCCAAGTTCTCAGGTAATACCTTTGATTTCACCGAAGTTTATTTTACGAAAGCTGAACTATAGGAGAAAAGAATACCATTGTGCTGTACTATGTTTCACCAATGTTCATTATTCTGGATAAAATTTGTTATGTATTTTTTATGTACCAATAAACAACATGAAAGTTAAGGATCCAGACAGCTTCTTTATGAATGGCATCCAAGCTGCACATAATGTAACGGATATTAACACGAACTCAGAAGACTTTGAAAGAGAAATTGACAGCATGCCCATGCACTCAGCCCCTGGGCCCGACTCGTGGATTTCAATATTCATAAAGAAATGTAAAGAACCAGTAACACGAGCACTCTGTATAATGGGGAGAAAGAGCCTGGATACAGGGGAGATTCCAGCAGCACTTAAATCTGCAGATATAGCTCCTCTGCACAAGGAGGGTAGTTAAGCTTTGGCAAAACATTATAGACCAGTTGCACTAACATCACACATAATAAAAGTTTCTGTGGAGAGCCCCCTTCGGCTCCCCGGAGCTATATCGGGCTGATGTGTATATATATTATACCATGGCAACAGTTAATCGATGAAGTTCTAGGCCTACCAGAGATCAGCGCTAGAACCTGGCCCCTCAGAGAGGCATGAGAAGCAATGGCCTATATACACCCACATGTAATTGGAAGCAGTCTATGTCTGCCATCTACCTGGTCAGGCACCCAGCAAGGTAGGAATTCCAGAATAAACTACAGCTGGTCAAAAATTGCAAACCAAAAGCTGAACCAGCAAGCAGAACTCCCCAATCAAAAACAAGCAAACAAGCATGATGTCACCATAGCTGCCACACAGCTGTCTGCACACAGCTGTCTGTGCTGTCTGAGCCCCCTTAGTCCCTTCTCCCCGGGAGGGCAAAGGGGGAATCCCCGAACCTCCCATGCCAGCTACCCAACCCCAGTTCAGAGGCTGTTGTGTTTGGTTGTGGTCGATCATCTCTGGCTCCATCCTTTTGAGCAGTGCTGTTCATAGCAGTATTGTTCTATTGTGTGGTGGTGTGCGAGCCAGGAGTAACACAAGAGTACTGGGGCTTTATGCGCCTAGGGCCACCTTTCCTAGGTGGCCTGTAAGTACTGCCCTTGCGGTTTAGGGTAATCTTCCATTAGCTGTTCGGGAGACTACCTCTGCGTCGTTTATTTGCTGCTTGGTAATTGCCCCGCCCTTGAGGTCAGCTGGGGTTGTTGTTATTTCTATTTGATCTTGGGTAGGAAGTAGTATCATTGCTGGCTGGGGCACAAGGTACTGTGCAGCTGTCTGATATACGCATAGCGGCCGGGTCTATTTCCCTGGGGGATGTTGTGCTTTTGCGGGGTTTTACTTTTTCTTTTGTTTTGTTTTGTCTGGTGGGGGTCTGCCTGGTGTGGCTGTAGAACCACTTGTATGATTTGGTAGCCCTCTGCTAGGTTTCTGTGATTGCACATGTTCAGCTTTTAGTTTATTGCTTGGTAGCTCTGGGATAACCAGTTAGCAGTACCTTGCCTGGGCTTCCCTTAGCAGTCAACCTAAGGGCCCTGGGATCCCCCGTTGGGGCTCACTGGTCGATGGAGGAGACCTCTGAGCTCCCAAACGTCTAAGGTGTTTGGAGTCGGGGCAGGGTTTTCTTGGTGGTGAGACCCTTCCAGATCAGTGGCAGAAGCATTTGAGCCTGTTCCTCCTGCCGGGGCTTTTGGGTCATGCCAGTGGGTCCCACTTCATCCTTGCTTTTCTGGTGGACTCTGGCTTTTCACCGGAGGCAGAGGGTTTGGAGGACGGCTCAGCCCCAGGTCCTGATGTGGAGGATCCCGGGGCTGGGGAGGTATTGACAGGGGAGGGCTTGATCCCTGTTTGACCTTGCTTGGGTGTTGGCACCCTCAGCGTGGGACTTGTTGTTACAGGGGGAGGGGTTTTCCTATCCTCCCCTCCCTGTATGAGCTTGATATGGTTTTAACTCCTCCCCGGGTTTGGTTGGGTTCCCTTGGGTTCCTCGGTTTCCTCCTCCTGGAGTTTTTGTCTTCCTGCCGAGGGAAATGTGCGAGCCCCTTACGGCCTACCTCATGTGAGACTCGGATTATGCCTTGATAATGGATCCTTCTGCTTTTGAGTTTGGCTCCTCTTTTCCTTACTGGGTGCATTACGAAGTGCTGGAGTCTTCCTGGCTGGCAAACTGACCTTTCTTTTCGTTGAGGGCATGGCATGTGTTCTGTTGAATCTGCGCGCTTGAGTGGCAGGAGTTGACTAGGGTCATTCAGGTTTACCTTGGGTGGGGGGGGGGGGGAAAGCGAGTTTGAGCACCTTAATGCCTTCTTGTTTGCCCCGCCCCCCCCATGCTTCATGTAATATTGGCCAGGTGCAACAAAATGTGCAGGTTCCCTCCCTTTTGGCATCCCTGGTGGCCGAGGATTTGTGGCCCCCATGGACATTGGTTTCGGTCGTGCGCTTCTTTTCCCTGCTGGAGGTGTCTTCAGACTAGCTCGAAAAGGATGTGGAGGAGCTGGGTTCCAGGCTTGCATCTAATGTGCTTGCCTTGGCAGCTCAGGCGTCGGCTGCCGTGTTGAAGTTGTTTGCGATGATTCTGAAGGAAGTGGTATCTCTGTTCTTTGCTTCACTCCTCGTGTGCCGGCAGGCAGTGCTTGTCCACTCTTTGGAATCCGCTTGGGCCCTGACTCTTAGATTTTTGTCCCCTTTTTGCCTGTTGCTGTTTGCAGAGTCTGCGGTGGTGCATTTTCTGCAGGCAGCTTCTTCTAGTTGCCAGCCTATGTTGGACTTCTTCATTTTCCTTCGGTCGTCATAAGCCAGTTTTGCCAGATTCAGGGCCGGCTCCTCCTGTGGAGTCATTGGTGTTTGGTTGGCGCAGTGTTTACTCTGAACATCGGTCGGGCTCTGATGAGGGTCGTCAGCCCTTTCGCAGTTCGCCCCCATTGAGATGGGGAAAAGGCTTATGCTATTTACTCTCGCCGGGTCCCCACGATTCGTGGGAGTTTCAGGTCATTTCCTCCGGCCTGTGGTGGTGTTGGCTGGCTCCTCCTCCTTTGGGGGGATTGGGGCTGGCAGGGCAGGCCTCTTTCCCTGCTCTCTGTCAGGTCATTCATCCAGTTGCGAAACGGGATTGTGCGGATCTGTGGTTCATTCTGGACTTGTCCTGTCTGAACCCCTGGGTCTTTTGCCCCTCCTTTCATATGTCTACCTTGTCCCAGGTCCGGCTGCTTTTGGAGCCGGGCGCTTGGATGGTGTCCCTGGACCTCCGGGATTCATATTAGCACATCCCAATTCATTCGGGGTTCAGGGACTTTCTCGGTTTTGTCGTGGGGCAACAGGCTTACCATTTTTATTGCCATCCATTCAGCTTGAATCTGGCACCTCGTGTGTTCACTTGTCTTACCCGGATTGTGGTGACCCGTTTGCGTCTGTTAGGGGTTCGGGTTCTGGCTTGCTTCAACGACTGACTGGTCTGGGCTCCCAGGCAGTCTGCATGTCTGCTCGCCAGCGATTTGGTTCTTTCCCAGCTCGCTGGGTTGGGGGTTCTTGGTGAACTGGAGGAAGCCCCATTTGGTTCCCTCTCAGGTTCAGACTTGGCTCTCAGGGCCGTTCCCACGGCTGGAGTCCCGCCGTCGGCTGTTTTTGGAGGGCACCCGGGTCACTCGTAAGTTGTTTGAGCAGCTGTGTGGGAGTCTGAACTTTGCCGTGCTGGTCTACCCGTCGGGTCGCATCTGGCTATGGCAGCTGTTCTGGTTTCTTTGGGGACATCCCTTCCGCCACTCTCACAATCACTGGGTTCGGACCCCAGGGGCCTGCTGGCTGCTGCGTTGCCGGCTTCCTCTTCAAGTTTTTCCAGGGTTCTGTGCCTTGGCACCTACCCAAACCTTTGCTCGATGTGTTCACAGATGCTTGTCTCTCAGCTGGGGCTTTGTGACCAGTGCTCACCAGGCCAGCCAGGGTCGGTGTGGTCCGTCCATCCATCGGGCTCACAGCACAGTGCGGGAGTTTGCGGCGATGGGGCATTCACTTCAGAGGATTTGTATCACTCCCAAATCGACTATCCGGCTCCATTCGGACTGCTTCCCCCTGTGGTTCATTGTCTGAACTACAAGGGTTTGATGCGGTCTTTGACTTTTTGGTGCTGGTCGCTTTGGGTGATTCGTCTGATGAATTCTCAGGGCTTGGCTCTCCTGGCAGTTCATGTCCAGGGAGAGTCCAATGTACTGGCGGCTGGCCTGTCCCATTTCATTCCCCTGTTCACGGAATGGACGGTCGACACCGACTCTTTCTGTTGGCTCTGCCGAACGTTCGGGCGCTCATACATGGATCTCTTTGCGTCGGCTTGGTCGAGCATCTTCCGGTATATGTGGCTCTCTTCCCTGACTGTGAGGCTGTCAGGGTCGATGTTTTTCGACTGGACTGGTCGAGGTTTGGTCACCTGTACCTCTTCTTACCAGTTCGGTTGTTGCTCCAAGTCCTGGCTCACCTGGAGACTTACCACGGAAGTGTAGTCCTGTTGGCCTCTTAAGTGCCTGGCCCAGTCCTGATTTCAGGCGCTGCTTGTGTCCAAACCAGAGGATCTTCCCGCGGCTCCGCCTCTTTCAGCAAATCGGTCTAGTCTGGTACATGACTGGTTTGATCTTCTCTGCTCTTCGTATTTGGCCTTTTTGACACAGGTGTACTGTATTACCACTTATATGGTGATCAGGTGGCTTCGGTAATGGTGTCCCACCTGCGAGTTTCGTATCGGCGGCAGTATGCAGTTTCCTGCATACTGCCGGCGGCTGTCATTTCATCACTTTTTGTCTCTTCGTAGGTTCTCTTTGATTTCTGATCAAGTTGTTTTGTTCTCTCTCTTGGTTGTTTCAGGATCATCATCTTATTCTGAATACTGTCGCCTTGTATCATGCGGCGTTAGCGAAGCCACTTCTGCTTTCGTTCGGGGTGGATGTCACTTCTGCTTTATTCCGCAAGCTGTCCCGGGTATTGTTTCACCTCCGGCCTGCTCATACGCCGCATGAGTTGTCCTGATCTTTAGACCAGGTGCTCTCTTTTCTCTCTTCTCCTCGGTTTGTGGTGGCCCCTTCAGTTCAGGACTGCTTTTCTAAGGCTCTTTTCTTGTTATTATTGTCCTCTGGGGACTGGGTCGGGGAGCTTCATGCTCTCCTCCGGTGCAGGGGTTTCTGCTCTTTCGGTCCTCGTGGTTGGTTTGCTCATTTGCAACCGTCTCTCTCTTTTCTGCCGATGAATAAGACTGTTGCTTTCCAGAGGGGTGCCTGGGTTGTTGATGCTTGATTGGTTCGGCCTGGGATGCATCATGTTTTGTGTCTGGTTATGGCTCTTCGCCGTTACTTGTGCTCCACGGCCTCTGTGGCAGGGGACATGTTTTTGGGTTGACCCGGTTTCCCTTATTCCCTGTTCCTGGGCGCAGGTCTCTCAAGTTGTCTGCAGGATTATTCACCACGAGCATAGCTCTCATCCTGCAACTACACTTAGGTACGGTAATTACAAAAGACTTAAATCATGTTGTGAAGTGAATACTAATAGCATTGAACATATCCTGTGCTCAGACATTCTGAAGAATAACCCTGATAAAAAAAAACTTGAATGAATCATAGTAGAACACTAACAAGAAGGGTGAATGCCAGAACAAAAAGGGAGGGAAGCCAGTTCCTCTGACCCCTGTTGTTGTGATGGTGGGTCACTTTGTGGTGGGTGCTTTATCTTTTGATAAACTAACAGTAGTCTGAAAAGTAATAATTGGCAGTCTTAAGTTATTAAAAAGTTCACTTCCTGGGGGAAATTTGAGTGTCATGATTCACTCCTTTTGCAGGCGAAGAGTTCTACTATGATTCATTCAAGTTTTTTTTTATCAGGGTTATTCTTCAGAATGTCTGAGCACTCCTTTTGTATCGATGAGTATTTTCTCTAAATAGTGGCTTGAGTTACCACTGTCAAGCATCCCAAGATATAAGACAGGATTTCTTTTATAGATTCCTGTTTGTGTGTTTGTATGAAAGTCTTGAAAACCAAATGATTGATATGAATTCTTCATGGAAACTATAGGAGCTATTAACTGGATACATCTGAGGCAGCCTTAGTTCAGCAATATCTTTTCTTATTTCATAATTATAATTTGTGAAGCAATATTTAATTTGAGTCCTTTTCATTTATTCCAACAGAAACAAGAATATAAATTTCGCCTTCATGAAAATTCTCAGTTTGGTTGGTCTCCACGTCTAGCTTCACGTGACTTTATATCCCTCTTGTCCAATCTTACGGCACTCAAGATAAGAGGGACGTATACATATGAAGGTAAGAAAACATTATTTGTATAAATTGTCTACATGAATTATAGATGCATTATAAATATGTAGAACTCAGATTTCTCATATTTTGACAACTTAAATATAGTGATAGGTATTTATTGGAGTTGATCTTGGCAAGCGAAAAGAGAGCAACAATATACTTTATGTGAAGTGTGAAAGTGAAAAGCATGCCTAAGTTCAGTGTTTTTGGACTCCAATAGTTATTCTTGATGCCTCTATTAGGCCACATGTTAGGTTCAGGGGTCTTTTTACCCTCAGAACTGAATTGTTTGTTGGCATTGGTCTTATGCTCTGGCTGAGCCATCCTCTCGGGTGGCTGCAAGGGCTGCACTACCTGTTACTTGGATTCTGTCCTCTGTGGAAGGTCTTTGCTTGTGTTTGCTCCTCTACTGCTTCACATGCATGTTTGTCATGGCCTGTGTCATGGCCTGTTGCTTGTGTGTTAATCGCACTTATTCACCTCGGCATCAAGTGTCTTGAGTTGCCTTCTCTGGTATTTCCTGGCATTGCCCCCACCTTTAGGATCTTGATAGTACAGTTGAGTTCGTTCTCGATTCGGTCAGGAGTCCCAAGTTCAAATCTCGGGTAGGACAGAAAAACCTGTCGATGATTCCAAGGATCAAGGTCTCCATGGCCCTGTCTCTGACCAGTCCTCTGGTTGTTGGTCTGGTAAACCAGCATGTTTGGCTGCTTGCACCCTAATTGTCACATTCTTGTTGATCAGGTATCCTTTGAAGGTGTTTTATCAAGTTCTCTTTTGAGCACTGCAAGAGGCCGGCCAGTTATGCCTGGGGTGTGTGTAGAGGACGTGTGTTGAAAAGTCTTGCACCATTGTTGTTGATCAAGCTCTCTCTCAGCATGCCTCTTTCCCCTATACTTTTCAGTCAGGCTATTTTGCACATCTTGCAATGGCTTCTTGGTCCCAATAATTAGTTTTTTCTGGGGGGGGTGCCCCTTGTGACTCTCTGAAGCTACCATCTCCAATGTAGGTGCCATCAGTTGTGGAGTTCTCTGACCTACCGGAGACCCAGAGCTATAACCTGGTCCCCTCAGAGGTGGAGGAAGCTGTGGCATTTATATATTAGGTTATTCATTTATGCCATCACTGAGGAAGGCACCTATAAAATCAGAGTCAAATAAACAACAACTGGCCTCTTTGGTGGATTTTTCAACTTTTTTCTGGACCCAAAACAGGATACTGTACCTGGTTGATACCTGGTTGATGGGGTTCTGGGAGTTCTTCTACTCCCCAAGCCCGGCCCGAGGCCAGGCTCGACTTGTGAGAGTTTGATCCACCAGGCTGTTGCTTGGAGCGGCCCGCAGAGCCACATACCCACCACAGCCCGGCTGATCCGGGACTTCTCTTAGGAAACAGTCCAGTTTTCTCTTGAAGATGTCCACGGTTGTTCCGGCAATATTTCTTATAGTCGCTGGGAGGACGTTGAACAACCGCGGACCTCTGATGTTTATACAGTGTTCTCTGATTGTGCCTATGGCACCTCTGCTCTTCACTGGTTCAATCTTGCATTTTCTTCCATATCGTTCACTCCAGTACGTTGTTATTTTACTGTGTAGATTTGGGACCTTTGAGACGATCCCAATAATTTAGGTGTTTTATCTCGTCTATGCGTGCCGTATATGTTCTCTGTATTCCCTCTATTTCAGCAATCTCTCCTGCTCTGAAGGGGGAAGTGAGTACTGAGCAGTATTCGAGACGGGACAACACAAGTGACTTGAAGAGTACAACCATTGTGATGGGATCCCTGGATTTGAAAGTTCTCGTAATCCATCCGATCATTTTTCTGGCTGATGCGATATAGGTGTTTTATCTCGTCTATGCGTGCCGTATATGTTCTCTGTATTCCCTCTATTTCAGCAATCTCTCCTGCTCTGAAGGGGGAAGTGAGTACTGAGCAGTATTCGAGACGGGACAACACAAGTGACTTGAAGAGTACAACCATTGTGATGGGATCCCTGGATTTGAAAGTTCTCGTAATCCATCCGATCATTTTTCTGGCTGATGCGATATTTGCTTGGTTATGCTCCCTAAACGTTAGATCGTCGGACATCATTATTCCCAAATCCTTGACATGCTGTTTTTCTACTATGGGAAGATTTGATTGTGTTTTGTACCCTGTATTATGTTTCAGATCCTCATTTTTGCCGTACCTGAGTACCTGAAATTTATCACTGTTAAACATCATATTATTTTCTGCTGCCCAATCGAAAACTTTGTTGACATCTGTTTGTAGTTTTTCAATGTCTTCAGCAGAGGTAATTTTCATGCTGATTTTTGTGTCATCTGCGAAGGATGACACGAAGCTGTGACGTGTATTTTTGTCTATATCAGATATGAGAATAAGGAACAGTAGCGGTGCAAGGACTGTACCTTGAGGTACAGAGCTTTTAACATCGCTTGGACTCGATTTTATCTGATTGACTGTTACTCTTTGTGTTCTGTTCGACAGGAAATTGAGTATCCAGCATCCTACTTTTCCAGTTATTCCCATTGACCTCATTTTGTGAGCTATCACCCCATGGTCACATTTGTCGAAAGCCTTTGCAAAGTCTGTGTATACAACATCTGCATTTTGCTTTTCTTCTAGGGCTTCTGTGATTTTGTCATTCTCCAGGTCTCCGGCTCATTCTCAATCTTTTGGGGCTGAACCGGTTTATTCCTTGTCCCCTCTTTCTGGATGACCGATCTGTTCCAGGTCCGTCTTGATTCGATGATATCCTTGGATCTCCCTGACACTTATTGAAATGTCCCTATCCATTCAAGGTTTAGGGATTAGTTAGGGTTTGTAGTGGGGCATCATGCTTACCACTTCTGATTTCTCCTGTTTGGCCTGGATGGCATTGTGCATTTTCAAGCATCCGGTTTAGGTTGTGGTGTCCCTCTTTGTCTCTGGGTGTTCAGATTTTGGCCTGCCTTGATGACTGGCTGGTGTGGTATGCCTAGTTCAGAGGTATGTCATGCCTAGTTCAGAGGTATGCCTAGTGGCATACCTCTGAACTTTTTCCAGCTTCATCTTGTGCTTGACTAGATACGGACTCCATGCTGGGGCTGCATACTCCAGGATTGGCCTTACATATGTGGTATACAAGGTTCTGAAGGATTCCTTACACAGGTTTCTGAAAGCAGTTTTGATGTTAGCCAGGCTCACATAGGCTGCTGATGTTATTCTTTTTTTATGTGGGCTTTGGGAGACAGGTTTGGCGGGATATCAACTCTTAGATCTTTTTCTCTGTCCGTTTCGTGAAGGACTTCATCTCCCATTTGGTATCCAGTGACTGGCCTCCTAGTTCCTCCTCCTAGATTCATTACCTTACATTTACTTGGGTTGAACTTTAGTAGCCATTTGTCGGACCATTCCTTTAGTTTGTCTAGGTCATCTTGTAGCCTCATACTATCCTCCTCAGTCTTGCTCCTCCTCATAATTATTGCATCATCAGCAAATATCGAGAGGAACGAGTCAATTCCTTCTGGGAGATCATTTACGTATATCAGAAACAGTATAGGTCCAAGGACTGATCCCTGTGGGACTCCACTGGTGACTCCCCTGGGGTCACTCCCTTGTGTGTGATTCTCTAAGTCTTGTCAGCCCCAGCGCAGCAGCTTGGGAAACTACTGATTACCTCGCTATAATAAGGCATTTCATTACATTCAGTGCATGGTTTTCAAGTACAGTATAAGTTTGAAGGTTTGTAATGAGTTTGGAATGATTTAGCATAGTGAGGAATAGTGGAAATGTGGAAACAATTTAATATTTATATTTTATCATGTTGAGTGACTACTGTACATTGTTTTGAAGAAAGTGAATACAAATGTGATAAAATGAGAGGTCAGATATGTACAAGGTGAAAGTGTCAGGTTAATATTAGCAGCTATGAAATGTTGTTATTAGCAGCTATGAAATGTTGTTCTTCTATACCTGAGATGAACTTTGCAAAATTGGCACTAACAATAGTTTTCTGAAGGAGCTCCTGGCTCCCTGAAGCTGTCTCGCTGAGATTGTTCCCAGCTACTAGGTCACATCAGTCATGAAGTTCTGTTTGGTCTACTGGGGACTAGAACCACAACCTGAGTTTCCCCCAGTCACAGAGGCACAGAGAGCAAGTGACATACTCTCACCATCGAAAAAGCATACAAAAAATCAGTGAAGCGTTACAGATCACTGCCTCGTTTAAAAAACCAAAGCCTCAAACTGCCAAATGAACCCCAAAACAATGTAAACAAATGATTGGGTCTCTCAGAGCTTGCTTAAACTCATTAGTCCCAAACCACCACCACTAGGGAACTCAGAGACCCAGCTCTCCCCAAACCCTCCAAAGTCAATTCTGTTGCTGATATGGTCAGTTCAGGTTGGCTACTGTAGTGTTTGTGTAATTACCTAAGTGTAGTTACAGGATGAGAGCTACGCTCGTGGTGTCCCGTCTTCCCAGCACTCTTTGTCATATAACGCTTTGAAACTACTGACGGTCTTGGCCTCCACCACCTCTTTTTCTTCTGTCTTCTAGTTTTGGCATATTTAATGCCTCTAACCTCTCCTCATAGCTCTTGCCCTTCAGTTCTGGGAGCCACTTAGTAGCATGTCTTTGCACCTTTTCCAGTTTGTTGATGTGCTTCTTAAGATATGGGCACCACACAACCGCTGCATATTCTAGCTTTGGCCTAACAAAAGTCGTGAACAATTTCTTTAGTATATCACTATCCATGTATTTAAAAGCAATTCTGAAGTTAGAAAGCGTGGCATAGGCTCCTCGCACAATATTCTTTATGTGGTCCTCAGGTGATAGTTTTCTATCTAGAACCACCCCTAGATCTCTTTCTTTATCAGAATTCTTTAAAGATTTCTCACATAATATATAGGTTGTGTGGGGTCTGTGTTCTCCTATTCCACGTTCCATAACATGGGCATTTATTAACATTAAATTTCATTTGCCAAGTGGTGCTCCATATACTTATTTTGTCCAGGTCATCTTGAAGAGCATGACAATCATCTAAGTTTCTTATCCTTCCTATTATCTTAGCATCATCAGCAAACATGTTCATATAATTCTGCATACCAACTGGTAGATCATTTATGTAGACAATAAACATCACTGGTGCAAGAACTGAACCCTGTGGTACTCCACTTGTGACATTTCTCCAGTCCGATACATTGCCTCTGATCATAGCCCTCATTTTTCTATCAGTCAGAAAATTTTTCATCCATGTTAGAAGCGTACCTGTCACTCCTCCAATATTTTCCAGTTTCCAGAACAACCTCTTATGTGGAACTCTGTCGAAAGCCTTTTTTAGGTCCAGATAGATGCAGTCAACCCAACCATCTCTTTCCTGTAATATCTCTGTTGCTCGATCATAGAAACTGAGTAAATTCGATACACAGGATCTTCTAGATCGAAAACCATACTGTCTGTCTGATATTATATCATTTCTCTCCAGGTGTTCTACCCATTTAGATTGAATTATTTTTTCCAATATTTTGACTATTACACTTGTCAATGATACCGGTCTATAGTTAAGGGGGTCTTCCCTGCTTCCACTTTTGTAGATTGGAACTATGTTAGCCTTTTTCCACACATCAGCTACAACTCCTGTAAACAGGGATGCCTGAAAAATCAGTTGAAGAGGAATGCTGAGCTCAGGTGCACATTCTCTCAGAACCCATGGTGAAACTCCATCTGGACCAACTGCTTTGTTCTTATTTAGCTCCTTGAGCATTTTTTCCACTTCGTCTCTAGACACCTCTATGTGCTCTATGTTGTTCTCTGGAATTCTTATTGTATCTGGTTCCCTGAAGATTTCATTTTGTACAAACACACTTTGGAACTTTTCGTTTAATGTTTCACACATTTCCTTTTCATTTTCCGTGAATCTATTTCCCATTTTCAACCTCTGAATATTATCCTTTACCTGCAATTTGTTGTTCATGAATTTATAGAATAGACCTGGTTCTGTTTTACATTTGTCTGCAATCCTGCAAGTGTTACCAACCAGTTGTGCTGATACTACTAGGTTAATAGTGTACACCTCCATTTGCCCTTGAGGTGGCAGTATGAAGTTGCTTGGTGCTTATTTCACCTCTTTGTCCCTCCATCATCTTTCTTCGATCTCTGTTTGAGTTGTGTCTTTCTCTCTTGATCTTTTCTTGACTAGCATCTTAAGCCTAATATTGTCACTTCTTATTATTCAGCACTGATGGAGCCACTTTTGCTTGCTTTCATCATGGATACTGCTTTGGCACCATTCTAAAAGTTGTCTTTTGCTTTGTTTCACCTCTGGCCTGCTCGCAGTCCTCCTGAGCTGTCTTGGTCTCTTGACCACATCCCTCGCCATTCTGTCCTCTTCTCTGTTTATGGCTTCCTCTTTGGTCTGGGATTCCTTTCTCAAGGTATTGTTCCTGCTAGCACTCACCTCTGGCTGTAGAGTGTGGAACCTTCCTGCTCTTCTCAAGAGGCATGGGGTTGGTTCCCGTGGACCTAGTTGGCATTTTATTCCTTTGCAGCGTTCTTCTTTTCCGGTGAAGAATGAGTCAGCAGGCTTCTGAAGGGGTTATTGATAATTTATGCTTGGTTGGTTCGGCTGGTGGTCACATAATTTGTTGTGCCCAATGGCGGCTTTACATTGCTACCTTCAAGCCACCAATTCTGCCTCGCCGGATGTTTTGTGGGGTGTTATTTATTTTTGGTCCCCCTTCTTGAGGTTATCTTAGAGACGATTTCGGGGCTTTTTAGTGTTCTCGCGGCCTGGTTCTCGACCAGGCCTCCACCCCCCAGGAAGCAGCCCGTGACAGCTGACTAACACCCAGGTACCTATTTTACTGCTAGGTAACAGGGGCATAGGGTGAAAGAAACTCTGCCCATTGTTTCTCGCCAGCGCCCGGGATCGAACCCGGGACCACAGGATCACAAGTCCAGCGTGCTGTCTGCTCGGCCAACCGGCTCCCCCCTGGTCCAAGGCTCACGTTTCTCATCATTCACAGTGTTATTAGATCTTGCTAGCCTGCAGTCTACCCTCATGTCAATGAGATTCAGAAATATGCTGCACATGCGGCTGTCTTTTCTAACTAACGTGTCCTGAACAGATATTCAGGCACAAGGGTTTCAGAGGTTTAACAGGGTCTTGGCAGCACGGTGTTTGTTCAGTGTCCCTGGGCCTCTTCATGCCTCTGTTGTTTTTGCACGTTTTTTGCCCCTTACTAATTTTGGGCGCTACCAGCATCTTGAACCAAGCACAAAATCGTTAGCAATATTATACTTTCAATACAAACTGCAAAGTTACTATGCATGGTAAAGTGTTCAATTTGGTATTTTTTTAAGCTTAAGAGTTGTACTTTAAAAGGTATTTTCAAACTGCAGTAAAAGCAATATAAAATAAAAAGTTAAAGTTAGCTTACATGACGTTGAAAATGACGACTGCAGTCATCATCGGAACGTTCTGGCCTTTTGGGCAAATGATGACTGAAGGTGTCACAAACAATAGAGGGGTTAACTTCTCTAATAATTAGCAATATGTGAGTATAAAAAAAGAACTACTGTAATGTTAAGAATAAGGTTTGTATCAGAGTTTATAAATCAACTTTAAGTAATATATGATGTGTTGGTAATATTTAGTACAGTGGAGCCTTGATTAACGAGTTTAATCCCTTCCGGCACCGAGCTCGTCATGCGGAAAACTCGTCTTGTGAAACAACAACAAAACTGTCGTCAGAGGTGTCCGAGAACTAACGGGAACGTTCGTTAATCAAGCGAAAGCGTGTCAGTCGAGACATATTTTCTGCGAGTGGCTTGCTCGTTACTCGAAATGCTCATAACTGGAGCCGCTTGTCACTTGAGATTCCACTGTATAAATATTTGAGGTTTAATGCATTGTTAATACTATAAATATATACTTAAGCTGTATATTAATAGAACTGTTAAATACCAGAATTTTTATTTCAGGTCGAGGTTTTGTAGATGATATAAAGCTAGAAACAGCAAGACGCGGTGTATTTGGTGTTCCGGCACGTTGGATAGAGATGTGTACCTGTCCAGAAGGTTATGTAGGTCAATACTGTGAGTCATGCGCTCCTGGCTATAGACACAACCCCGCTAATGGTGGACCCTTTGCCACCTGTATTCCATGTGACTGCAATAGTCATGCAGACATTTGTGATTCTGAGACAGGTATGTATATCCAAACCTTACTGTTTATTATTGATATCTTCAATGGTGTGTTTGCTCTGGGAACTCCCCAGTCATGATCGGGTTCTAGTTCTATCCCAAGTTCTATCCCAGGAGGCAGACAAGAGGAGCTCCAGCTTATTTCAACAATCCTAAGTGTTGTAGTACAGGATGATGATAGTGAGTGGTGTCCCAGACAACATAAAGGTATAGTGCTTTTGAAAAATAGGTGAGATAACAGGAATGTGCCAAGGGAAGTGAAAAAATTGGATGAGAAAAAGTTGCCCTAGTGTTTACAGTGCAGAGAACAACATTCAAGATGGCCGCCGGCAAGAGGAAATACACAACAGAGCATGATTTTGATGGTTTCAGTGAAGAAAGCATTGAGATAGCCAGTCTATACAACAAGTTGGCAAAATTAGATACTATAGTGACCTCTCATATAGAATTAATTAGTAAATTGAAAGAAAGTAATGACCATTTAAATAGCAAAGTTGTATGTCTTGAGGGTGTAGTGAAAGACTTGTGCAAGGATAAGATTAAATTGGAAACAAATTGCAAAGCCATGGAAGAAGAAAATAGTCTCTTAAAAATAGCTTTGGAAGAAGTTAAAGTAAATTTAAACACAAATGACTACAATAGGTTAGGCAAGGAAATTCAACAGGAGAAACAGCTTTTGTCAGCACAGATGGAGGAAGTTGCACAGGGAA
This sequence comes from Procambarus virginalis, assembly GCA_020271785.1. Lineage (NCBI taxonomy): Eukaryota > Metazoa > Arthropoda > Malacostraca > Decapoda > Cambaridae > Procambarus > Procambarus virginalis. The sequence goes on from WNGS01161107.1 coordinate 17,636,131, forward strand.
TAGAACAGTGCAAGAAAGATATGCAACTCACTTATGCGCAAGTGGCCAAGGACAAGGAAAAAATAGAAGAAGCAGTAAAAGAAGTCAAACACTGCAGCAGCCAAGATAAAACAAACATTAGGCTAGAAGTGAGAAAAGAATTGGCATCTAACCCAAAGTTGGTGCAAAACACAGTTGATCGGAGTAAGTCCCTGATCATTTTTGGATGCAAAGAAAAGGAGATAACATCTAGGTCAGAAAGAGCTGTAGAAGAAGCAAAAGTAGTAGATAAAATTGTTGGCCTCGTGGAAGGTCTTACAACCAAAGAGAATGTGTGCGACTACAGGAGAATAGGCAGATATGTAAAAGGGAAAGATCGACCTTTGAGGATCACCCTAAACGGTGCCAAACAGATGGAAGAAGTACTAAGGAATGCCAGAAAATTACAAAGCGTTGAGGATGGGAAAGGGTGGTCGTTAAGACGAGATCTTTCAAAAGAAGATAGAGAGAAGCTGAAACTGAACCTCGCCGAGGCAAAACGTTTAAATGAGAGCAGGAATGAAGAAGAAATCAATTCTTTTTTCTACAAAGTGATAGGGGTAGGCAGACCAGTAAAGTGGTACATAAAAGCAAACCAACAAAATCATTAGAGAAAGGGGGAGTGAAAAATAAGAAGATGGGGAACAAGTTCCTGAAGATTGCATACACCAACATAGATGGAGTAAGGTCAAAGATACTGGAGTTAAGTGATATAATACAGCTGCAGACACCAGACATTGTTGCACTCACGGAGACAAAACTTGAAGATGTTATTTTAAATGAGGTCATATTCCCAAGGGGCTACTCAATTTGGAGACGGGACAGAAAAATTAGGAAAGGTGGTGGCGTTGCTGTGCTGGTGAAAGAACACCTAAAGGTGAACGAAATAATGACTACCAATCCACAAGAAGTTGACATAATAGCACTAGAGATCTGCCATGAGGATGATAAACTAGTGATCATAAATGCATATAGTCCACCGCTAAGCAGCACATGGTCAAAGGAGGAGCTAGATAGTAAACGAGAAGGTCTTATAACGATAATGAGAGAGATCATAGCGAGAGCGGATAACGATAGTTCACGACTGTTGATAGTCGGCGACTTCAACTTGAAATCCATAGACTGGGAAGCATATGAAGCTAAAACAGAAGATTTCTGGACCTGTAAATTTGTAGACCTCATCCTGGAAACATTCTTGTATCAACATGTTAAACAAGCTACGAGGATGAGGGAAGGTGACGTTCCCTCCATGCTAGATTTGATATTTACCAGGAAGGAGGAAGAAATATTTGACATTCAGTACCTTCTCCCTGGGTAAAAGTGACCATGTCTTTTTGAGGATAAAGTATGCAATGCGTTATAATCTGGAAGAAAATATGATGGTCGATGCAATTGAAAAACCTGACTTTAGGAGAGGACATTATGGCAACCTTAGAAAATTTTTTAGGGAGTAAATTGGACAGACTTGTTGCTAGGCAAGGAAGTGAATGAGATGTATGTCAAGTTTTGTGAAATATATGATAAAGGCACAAAAAAATTTATACCAAAACAGAGAAGCAGAACTAGGAAACAGGATTGGTTCGACAGAAAGTGCGAGAGGGCCAGAGACCAAAAGACGCAAAAATGGAATCAATACAGGAAGAGGCCAAACCCCCAATATACCAGCGATACAAAGATGCGAGAAACAACTACACGGCAGTGAGGAGAGAGGCAGAAAGAAATTTTGAAAAAGGATTGCTAGA
>WNGS01161107.1:17637914-17662492 GCA_020271785.1 Procambarus virginalis
AAGGTTACAGGTAACTCCCACCTTGACCAGTCCTGCTGAACCCCGAGAACTCAGCAGATGAGTCACCCTGGTAGCCTATAATCTGGAAGAAAATATGATGGTCGATGCAATTGAAAAACCTGACTTTAGGAGAGGACATTATGGCAACCTTAGAAAATTTTTTAGGGAGTATAATGGACAGACTTGTTGCTAGGCAAGGAAGTGAATGAGATGTATGTCAAGTTTTGTGAAATTTATGATAAAGGCACAAAAAAATTTATACCAAAACAGAGAAGCAGAACTAGGAAACAGGATTGGTTCGACAGAAAGTGCGAGAGGGCCAGAGACCAAAAGACGCAAAAATGGAATCAATACAGGAAGAGGCCAAACCCCCATCATACCAGCGATACAAAGATGCGAGAAACAACTACACGGCAGTGAGGAGAGAGGCAGAAAGAAATTTTGAAAAAGGGATTGCAGACAAATGTAAAACAGAACCAGGTCTATTCTATAAATTCATAAACAACAAATTGCAGGTAAAGGATAATTCAGGGTTGAAAATGGGAAATAGATTCACGAAAATGAAAAGGAAATGTGTGAAACATTAAACGAAAAGTTCCAAAGTGTGTTTGTACAAAATGAAATCTTCAGGGAACCAGATACAATAAGAATTCCAGAGAACAACATAGAGCACATAGAGGTGTCTAGAGACGAAGTGGAAAAAATGCTCAAAGAGCTAAATAAGAACAAAGCAGTTGGTCCAGATGGAGTTTCACCATGGGGTCTGAGAGAATGCACCTGAGCTCAGCATCCCTCTTCAACTGATCTTTCAGGCATCCTGTTTACAGGAGTTGTAGCTGATGTGTGGAAAAAGGCTAACATAGTTCCAATTTACAAGAGTGGAAGCAGGGAAGACCCCTTAATTATAGACGGTATCATTGACAAGTGTAATAGTCAAAATATTGGAAAAAATAATCAAAACTAAATGGGTAGCACACCTGGAGAGAAATGATATAATATCAGACAGACAGTATGGTTTTCGATCTGGTAGATCCTGTGTATCGAATTTACTCAGTTTTATGATCGAGCAACAGAGATATTACAGGAAAGAGATGGTTGGGCTGACTGCATCTATCTGGACCTAAAAAAGGCTTTCGACAGAGTTCCACATAAGAGGTTGTTCTGGAAACTGGAAAATATTGGAGGAGTGACAGGTACGCTTCTAACATGGGAAAAACTTTCTGACTGATAGAAAAATGAGGGCTGTGATCAGAGGCAATGTATCGGACTGGAGAAATGTCACAAGTGGAGTACCACAGGGTTCAGTTCTTGCACCAGTGATGTTTATTGTCTACATAAATGATCTACCAGTTGGTATACAGAATTATATGAACATGTTTGCTGATGATGCTAAGATAATAGGAAGGATAAGAAATTTAGATGATTGTCATGCCCTTCAAGAAGACCTGGATAAAATAAGTATATGGAGCACCACTTGGCAAATGGAATTTAATGTTAATAAATGTCATGTTATGGAATGTGGAATAGGAGAACATAGACCCCACACAACCTATATATTATGTGAGAAATCTTTAAAGAACTCTGATAAAGAAAGAGATCTAGGGTGGTTCTAGATAGAAAACTATCACCTGAAGACCACATAAAGAATATTGTGCAAGGAGCCTATGCTATGCTTTCTAACTTCAGAATTGCTTTTAAATACATGGATGGGGATATACTAAAGAAATTGTTCATGACTTTTGTTAGGCCAAAGCTAGAATATGCAGCTGTTGTTTGGTGCCCATATCTTAAGAAGCACATCAACAAACTGGAAAAGGTGCAAAGACATGCTACTAAGTGGCTCCCAGAACTGAAGGGTAAGAGCTACGAGGAAAGGTTAGAAGCATTAAATATGCCAAAACTAGAAGACAGAAGAAAAAGAGGTGATATGATCACTACATACAAAATAGTAACAGGAATTGATAAAATCGACAGGAAAGATTTCCTGAGACCTGGAACTTCAAGAACAAGAGGTCATAGATATAAACTGGCTAAACACAGATGCCGAAGAAATATAAGAAAATTCACTTTCGCAAACAGAGTGGTAGACGGTTGGAACAAGTTGGGGGAGAAGGTGGTGGAGGCCAAGACCGTCAGTAGTTTCAAAGCGTTATATGACAAAGAGTGCTGGGAAGACGGGACACCACGAGCGTAGCTCTCATCCTGTAACTACACTTAGGTAATTACACTTAGGTAATTACATGCACATTGTGACACACACATTTTCAGATGCAGAGCTCCTAAAACATTTTAAAAATTCTGCATGTTTATTTGACTATCATAAAAAGTGATGTGGATGACATTTGCATCCAGTGAAAAGCAATACTAGCATTTACAAGTCAGAAAGTGGGAAGGAAGGTTGTTGATGAAAAAGAAATATAAAGGCTGCAAACTTTTTTTTGAAAGATCTATTCTTAGCTGGAGTAAATGGACCTTTATCATGTAAAGTGTCTGTGCCCAAAGACACAGACTATCAATGGAGAAAGGATTGGTTTCTTTACCTGACCACCTCCCCCATCCTCAAGTAATGCTTCCAAGGGTAACCATGGATAAGCAAAATATTACACCCCTTTCACACTTATACTCTTTCCCCCACCTCCCTTTACCCTGTCGTGCACATTCAGTGACTGTCTCCACATGTTCAAGCATGTGTTCATACACATGTAATGTTGGTGGTGGTACGGAAACCACGTACAAATCTCAGACAAATCATAACATAGCATGAAAAGGCAATGTAAAGGATTTGGGTGTACTCATGTCGGAAGACCTTACCTTTAAAGAACACAATAAAGTGGCCGTCACAACTGCACGAAAAATGACAGGTTGGATAACAAGAACTTTTCACACTAGAGATGCTATACCGATGATGATACTTTTCAAAACGCTTGTGCTCTCTAGAGTGGAGTACTGCTGCACAATGACAGCCCCTTTCAAACCTGGAGAAATTGCTGACCTGGAGAACGTGCAGAGATCCTTTACTGCTAGAATCCACTCGGTAAATCATCTAAACTATTGGGACCGACTAAAGAGCCTACATCTGTACTCCCTTGAGCGCAGGCGGGAGAGATACATAATAATTTACACATGGAAAATATTAGAGGGGCTGGTCCCAAACCTGCACACAGAAATAACATCACATGAGACCAGAAGACATGGCAGGATGTGCAGAATACCCCCGTTGAAAAACAGAGGTGCAACAGGTACTCTGAGAGAGAACTCTATCAACATCAGGGGCCCGAGACTGTTCAACACGCTCCCGCTACACATAAGGGGTATAACTGGCAAACCCCTCACAGTGTTCAAGAGAGAACTGGATAAGCACCTCCAAAGGATACCTGATCAACCAGGCTGTGACTCATACGTCAGGCTGCGAGCAGCCGCGTCCAACAGCCTGGTTGATCAGACCAGCAACCAGGAGGCCTGGTCGATGACCGGGCCGCGGGGACGCTAAGCCCGGAAGCACCTCAAGGTAACCTCAAGGTAGGTGTCTGGGCAACTGCCGGGAACCCATCGGCACCTGCTACGTCGCCCACCAGGGCTCACACACACTTGAAAAAGTTATTGACTTTTGTTATTTAAAGTTATTGTCATTTAAAAGTTAAGAAATGAATCAAAATAAGAAACATTGGTTTAAAAAAACCAGCATTGAATGTAATGAAACGCCATTTTTGGGCGAGTCCCGGAGGCTTTCCAGAGCTATCCAGGCTGATTGGATATGTATAACTTTCTGGCATCAGTCAAAGTGCTAGGAGTTCTTGCCTACTGGGGACAAGCCAGAACCTGGCCCCCTCAAGAGAGGCACGAGGAGCAATGGTCTATAGAAATCCCCGTATGGTTGGGAGCATTCTATGTCTAACATCTACCGAATCTGGGACTCAGAAAGGTAGGCGCCCCAAAGCAAACCCCTATTCTGGTGAAACCATTGCTACTGAAAGCCAAATGAGTGGACAGAACTCCCCATACAAAAATTAGCAAATGAGCATGACATCATCATGTTGCCACGTTGCTGTCTGCGCAACCCCCTCCCTCTCCCTGGGAGGGGGAAGGGGGAATTCCAGACCCCCACATTGGCAATCCACCCTTCAGTTCTTAGGCTGGATGTCAAAATACGCAAAAATACCACCGACCGGAGGGAGGGAGGGATGCCGGGGAGCGTCTGGGACTCACCCAGAAAATGGCGTTTCATTACATTCAACACTGGTTTTCTGGGGGGGAGCCCTGTCAGTTCCCCGGAGCTAACTACCCAAAGACAAGGAAAAACAGGGACTTACCCGGGCAGTGGTCAGTCCTCACTCCTAAACTTGAAGCCAAGACAACTGGCTGCAACTGCCGACCCAATGCAACGCATGATCAGGGACATTGACAAGGTAGTGAGCGGCCAGGAACCCTGTTCGACCTCCAGAAACCCTCGTGCCCGAATGTCAACCCAAGGCATGTTGCCAAAGAAGACACCCAAAGCAGCAAACTTAACGCACGTCATGGAAACGAGGATAAACTGCAGGCTGGTTAGCCTTAATAATCTTGAGGACGACCTGGGAGACTTGAGCCCAGGAACAGGGAAGAAGGGAAACTGGTTCAATCCAAAGCGCATTCCCGGCAACTGAAGCCATGGCACGCAAATAATGGCGAAGAGCCGCAACCGGACACAAGACATAGTTAACCCCCCCCCCCTTGCCGGCCTGACCAAATGAGCAATAACAACCCAAGGACCCCTCTGGAAAGCAGCAGTCTCCTTCTCCAGAAAAGGAGGAGACGGCTGCAACCGAACAAACCGATCACCAGGACCAAAAGAGCAGAAACCTCCTGCACTGGAGGTAAGCATGAAGCTCCTCGACCTGACCCCAAGAGGCCAATGCCAACAGGAAAAGAGCCTTGGAAAAACAATCCTGAACCGACGGGGCCACCACAAATTGAGGAGAAGAGGGATAAGAAAGCACCCAGTCCAATGACCACGATGGCTCAGGCAGCTCATAAGCAGGTCAGAGGTGAAACAATGCACGAGACAACTTGCGGAACGGAGCAGAATGTAACATCAATACCGAATGCAAGCTGGAGCAGCTCCGCAGCACTGCACGATAGCAGGCGACAGTATTTAGCATAAGATGATGGTCCTGAAACAACCACAACAGGAAGGACAAAACAATCTTATCAGAGACCGAAGTACACCTATACAGTGATAGGAAAATCCAGAAGGACCGCCAGCAAACCTCATACTGCTGCCGAGACGAGGCATGCAGATGGGAGACCAACATTGAATCCACCTGCGCCCCATACAAATGGTGATAGACCTGAGTCAGAAAGTCCAGACGCGAAGACTTGAGGAGAAGAGCGAACCAGCCTCGTAACGGGAAGAACTGATCTCCTGAAAGAGGCGGAGCCACGGGAAGACCCTCGGATTCGGACACCGAGCAAGCAGCGTCTGAAACCAAGGCTAAGCCAGCCACCAAGCGGCCAAGAGGACTACACTTCCCTGGTATGTCTCCAAGCGAGCCAGGACTTGGAGCAACAGCTGAACCAGGGGGAAGAGGTACAGGTAACCCCACCTCACCCAGTCCTTCCTGAAGGCATTGACCTTGACAGCCTCGCAGTCAGGGAAGGGTGCCACATATACCGGGAGATGCCTCGACCATGCCGACGCAAAAGTGATCCATTCCCGGAGGCCCAAATGTTCGACAGAGCGAACGGAACAAGTCAGCGTCAACTGTCTATTCCGTGGACAGGGTAATGAACCGGAACAGGTCGTCCACCAGGACATTGGACAGTCCCTGAATGTGAACCCGCCAGGTTCTGGCTCATAGTCGCTGGTAGGCCTCAGAACTCCATTCACACTGACTGATGCCAAAGTCTAATAGATCCATATCTCTCTCTTTGGTGTATGGAAAGAGAGGGGGAGGTGGTAATGAGTCTAGGGAAAGAGAGAGGGAGGGGGTAATGGGTGTGGGGAAAGAGAGGGGGAGGTGGTAATGGGTGTGGGGAAAGAGAGAGGGAGGTGGTAATGGGTGTGGGGAAAGAGAGAGGGAGGGGGTAATGGGTGTGGGGAAAGAGAGAGGGAGTGGGTAATGGGTGTGGGGAAAGAGAGGGGGAAGGGGTAATGAGTGTAGGGAAAGAGAGAGGGAGGGGGTAATGGGTGTGGGGAAAGAGAGAGGGAGGGGGTAATGGGTGTGGGGAAAGAGAGAGGGAGGGGGTAATGGGTGTGGGGAAGAGAGAAAGAGGGAGGTAATGGGTGTGGGGAAAGAAAGAGAGAGGGAGGGGGTAATGGGTGTGGGGAAAGAGAGAAAGAGGGAGGTAATGGGTGTGGGGAAAGAAAGAGAGAGGGAGGGGGTTGGGTGTGGGAAAGAAAGAAGAGGGAGGGGCAGTAAGGAACAAAGAAGTCTAGAATATGTCTTATTTAATGTCTATCATTAGTAAAGGTTTTTAAATGACTCTGTATTAATATTTTCTTAATGACAGGTCGTTGCATCTGTCAGCACCATACTGCTGGAGAACAGTGTGAACGTTGTGCTAAAGGTTACTATGGCAATGCCTTGCGTGGGACACCAAATGATTGTCAGACGTGCCCTTGCCCTAATGGAGGTGCATGTATTCAGCTTCCAGACGACACTGTTGTTTGCCTTGAATGCCCTACAGGATATGCAGGTAAGCATTAAGTATTCCAATATTTTTACAAATTTTTTTTTATTAAATACAAAATACAAAACTGCTTAGCATTGGTTTGCAATTTGTTTAGTTTGTTTATACTGTAATTTAATATATTAGCACTTACTGTGGTAATATAAGAGATATAAAAAAGAACAAACATATCTTCCAATTATTTTCTTGGTCCTAGCAGCCATTTATTTATCATGGAGACTTCCCAAGTCTCTCCTATTTCCTCTATTTTAGATGTTCTTTAATTTACCTTTGGCCCCCTGTATCTTTTTTGACTTGTTAACTCATTTTCTGGGGGGGAGCCCCTTCGGCTTCCTGAAGCTTATCCGGCTAGTATTTTATATTAGACCGGGACATTAGCTATGCATTTCTGACCTACCAGGGAGCATGAGCCAGATCCTAACCCCTTCAGAGAGGTTTCAGGGAGCAATGGCCCTGGAAAACCCCCCTTGTGGTTGGGGTTTTTCCTTATCTGCCATCGACTGGGGTTAGGCACCCAGAAAGGTAGGCATAACAAAACAAACCCCACATGGTAAGAAACTAACTACAAAAGCCAAACAGAGAGGTAGAACTTCCTTCAGTCCCAAGGAAAGAAGCAAACAAGCAAACGTAACACACCATTGCCGCACCGCTCGTTTGCGCAGCTCTTCCCTCCCCGAGATGGGTAGGGGGGAGGGGGCCCCGGACCTCATCGCGCCAGCTGCATACCACTCCTGTTCGTAATAACTTGGGCCTACTACCGGGACAGACGCTTCTCTGGCCTCAGTTTCCTAGGTGGTTTTTACCTCCATGGCGTTCACTGCCATGTCTTGTGTTGTGTGGTGGCCAGGTGTTCCTCATCAGTGCCGGGGCTGCATGCGCTTAGAGGCTTACTTCCCTAAGCGCTCTGTGAGTACTGCCCCTGCGTGCCAGGGTTATCTTCCTTGGGGCGTTTGGGACCCATTCTCGTAGGGGTTCTTGCTGTTCGGCATTTGCCTTGCCCTTGGGCCAGCTGGGGCCAGCTGGGGCTTCGGGCCCTTGTTTGGTTTTGGGTAGGGACTGGTATCTAGCTGGTTGGGGCATCAAGGTGTTGCGCGACCTGCTACCTATGCCGCGGCCAGTTCCTGTTGCCTCTGGGGACGATGTACTTTTGCGGGGTATTATTTTTTTTTCTTTTCATTTGCCTGATGGGGGTCAGCCTAGTGTGGGTCAGCCTAGTGTGGGTATGGTTCCACTGGTGTTGTTTGACGACCTTCTGCTAGGCCCCTGTGATTGTACACGTCGCAGGGGTTTTCATTGTTAGTATCTCCCCCTTGTTAGCTTCGGGTGTTAACCGGTTAGCGACACCTTGCCCAGGCTTCCTGTAGTTGCTACCCTGCGGGGCCTGGAAAATCCTGTCGGGGCTCGGTCCATGGACCACTGGATGTGTCTTCTGAGTTCCAACCCATCTTGTGTGGGTTCGTTGGTTACTGTGCCCTTGTCTCAGGGTGACAGGGTCCTCTTTTACCTCCGTCATGCTGCCTGTTGGGTCACTGACACTTTGACCCGGAGTCTTGTGACTTGTGTTCTCTGCTTATTCTCCAGTACTCTCCTGATGTCCTTACTGTTAAGAGTACAGGCGGCATTCGCGTTGCATGCTCGGTCAGGTTGCTGCAAAGCGCTAGGTTGGTTTCCCACCTGGATGCTCCGGGGCCGCCCCGTTTTGGTTAGGTGTTGTTCACCCCTTTCCCCTCCCTGTTCTCGGCTCCTGCCCATCTGTGGGTTTCGGGGTCGGGGTGGGATTTAGTTGATGTCAAGACTTGGGCGGCTTCAGGGGCTGCCCCGTTCAGGTTGGGGACAGAGGTTTTCGAGCCTGTTCGTCCTGCCGAGGTTTCTGGGTCTTACCAGCGGCCCTTTCTTTGCTACCTTTTTCCTGGACTCGTCCTTTTCTTTAAGGGCAGAGGGCATGGATGACGGCTCTGTCCCAGGGCCTCTGTTGCAGGTTCCCGGGGCTGTGGGGAATGCCTGCTTACAGTTGTGGGGCTGTTTCCTCCTGCCTGGGTTTTCTGCTTCTAGGCGGGGTTTTTTGTCCCTCTCGTCTGCTTACTTCCCACACTTGCTGGTGTGTTTTCGGATCTCTTGCATCAGTTGTGGCTCTTTTTGCATTTTCTGTTTGAGGCTGGGCCCTGGGATTTGGGTTTAGTGTTCCTGTCTGTTTCTGCTTGCTCCCACACCTTGTGTCCCTCCGTTTATGGTTTGCTTTGGCTGTTTTACTGGGGGTTCTGTCTGGGTGCTGTGCTTTGCTCTTTCTGTGGTGCATTCCCAGTGGCAAATGTGGTGGTTTGGGCTTCCCCTGGTTCGATTCTGGGTTCCTTTGGGTTCTTTGGTTTCATTCCAGAGGTTTCTTCCTCTTGACCCCCCTTTGAGGGTTCAGGAGGCCTTTAGTTACCTCGTGGGTACCTTCTGCCTTCTGGGGTTCCAGGGGTCTTCCTGGCTTGCATGTCGTTTTTTTTTGGGGGGGGGTCTTGGCACGTGTTGTGGTCATGCCGGGGCATTGGTTTTTGTTGTCGAAGTTGGCCTTTTGGTGTGGTTTTTGTGCTTTATCGGGGCCTTCTTAGTCTGGCCGGCGCGGTGTTCTCTGCCCACCAGTCAGCGGCTTGTTTTTTCTTTTCTTTCTTCATTTGTATTTTTTATTTCATATATATTTATATACACATTTTCTTTCGGAAGGGGGTCTGATCCCTTCGCTGTTGACAGGGCACTGGGGAGTGCAGCTTGCTCTGTTGACTCGCGCTTGGTCCCGCAGTTCGTGGACATTTTTGGTTGTCTTTCGGCCTCTGGTGACGTCGGGTGGCTCCTCCCCCTTTGAGGGGTTCGGGGCTGGTGGGGCGGGCTTCTCCCCCTGCGCTTCATTATGTCATCTTGGTGCGGGTGCGCTTGGACGTGATCGATCCGCCCCATCCTTCCAGGGTTTCCACCTGTTCCAATGCCTGCTTGATACCTGCTTGTTGGGGTTCTGGGAGTTCTTCTACTCCCCAGCCCGAGGCCACGCTAGACTAGTGAGAATTTGGTCCACTAGGCTGTTGCTTGGAGCGGCCCGCAGGCCCACATACCCACCACAGCCTGGTTGGTCCTACTTTACTGGTTATTCCCATTGACTTCATTTTGTGTGCTATCACTCCATGATCACATTTATAGAATGCCTTTGCAAAATCTGTGTATACCACATCTGCATTCTGTTTTTCTTCTAATGCCTCAGTGATTTTGTCATAGTGGTCAAGTAGCTGTGAGAGGCATGATCTTCCTGCTCTAAATCCATGTTGGCGTGGATTTTGGAAGTCATTGATCTCCATGAAACTAGTGACCTGACTCCTGATCACACTCTCAAATACTTTTATTATGTGGGACGTTAGTGCAACTGGTCTATAATTCTTTGCCAATGCTTTGCTACCTCCCTTGTGTAGAGGGGCTATGTCTGCTGCTTTAAGCGCATCTGGTATCTCCCCCGTGTCCAAGCTCTTCCTCCACACTATACTGAGTGCCTGTGATACTGGCACTTGCATTTCTTTATAAATATTGAATTCCATGAGTCTTGACCTGGGGCTGAATGCATGGGCATATTGTCAATTTCTCTTTCAAAATCTGCCATGCTCGTGTTCATATCAGTCATATTTACAGAGGTTTGGATATCACCCATAAAGAAGTTGTCCGGATCCTCCACTTTCATGCTCTGTATCAGGGTGCTAAACATGTCCTCGTACTGCTTTTTTAGGATTTTCCTAATTTCTTTGTCATCCTCAGTATACGAACTTTCACTAGTACGAACAGGTCCAATACTGGCAGTGGTTTTTGCTTTTGATTTAGTATATGTGAAGAAATATTTTGCGTTATTCTTTATTTCTTGAATTGCTTTCTGTTCTAGTTGCCTTTCATCAATCTAATCTTCAGTCTCTGGTTGATTTCTTCAATATCCCTGCTTAAATTATTCCTTCTTTGTATGGAAAGTCGTGTTTGCTTCAACATTTCCGTTAACATTTTTCTTCTTTTGTAATGTCGTCTGCGTTCTCTTTCTACGTTGGACCTCTTTCTGGCTTTCCTCAAAGGAACATGTTTCAGACAGACTTCATAGGCTTCAGAAGTCAGTTTTTCTATTCCTTGTGTAGGATTTTTATTACTTACAACATTTTCCCATTGAATGTTTGTAAGTTCCCTGTTTATTTTCTCCCAGTCTATTCTTTTATTATTAAAATTGAATTTATTGAATAGCCCTTCTCGCTTGTTGTTTCTCTTGGGCCTACTACCGTTATTGATGTAAGTTTGCACTTCAATGAGCTTGTGGTCAGGGTACATAGTGTCCGAGACAGTAATGTCTCTGATTAGCTCATCATTGTTCGTGAATATGAGGTCCAGCGTGTTCTCGTTCCTAGTTGGTTCTGTAATCTGCTGACTGAGCGAGAATTTGTCACAGAATCTCAATAGTTCTCTGACCTGTGATTGGTTATTTACAGGTTGATTTCCTGCTATAATATTATTGTTTACTACTCTCCATTGTAAACTGGGTAGATGATACAGTGCTATAGATTGTGTCCTTGTCTATGTCCGATATGAGGATGAGAAAAAGTCCTGGAGCAAGCACAGTACCCTGGTGGACTGAGCTCTTCACGGTTGATGGACCGGATTTTATTTTGTTGACTATTACACATTGGGTTCTGTTACTCAGGAAATTGTAGATCCATCTGCCTATTTTTCCAGTAATTCCTTTTGAACACATTTTATGTGCAATAACATCATGGTAACATTTGTAGAAGGCTTTTGCAAAATCTATGTAAATTACATCAGCGTTTTGTTTGTCTTCCATGGCATCTAATGCCATGTCATAGTGGTCCAGCACCTGTGACAGGCAAGAGTGCCCTGTTCTGAAACCATGTTGTCTGGGGTTATGGAGATGCTGTGATTCCATGTATTTTGTGATCTTACTTCTTAGAACTCTCTCAAAGATTTTTATGATGTACGATGTTAGTGCTATCGGTCTGTAATTTTTTGCCTCTGCCTTATTTCCTCCTTTATGGAGTGGTGCTATCTCTGCTGTTTTTAGTATGTCAGGGATAATGCCAGTATCTAGGCTTTGTCTCCACAGAATGTGGAGGGCCTGCGATAGTGGTTTTGTACAGTTCTTGATGAATATGGAGTTCCAAGAATCAGGGCCTGGTGCAGAGTGCATAGGCATACTGTTTATTGCTTCTTCAAAATCCAGTGGGGATAGGGTGACGTCTGATATATGATTTGATGTTGGTATCATATCTAAAAAATTCATTTGGGTTATCAATCTTTAGTGTACAGTATTTAGTGGCTCGCTGAAAACAGAGTTGTACTGCATCCTTAGTAACTCGCTCATTTCTTTGCTGTCATCGGTGAAAGTTCCATTTCCCTTTCGCAGAGGCCCGATACTAGATGTGGTTTTTTATCTTGATTTTGAATAGGAGAAAAAATATTTTGGATTTCTGTTTCACTGATGGCCTTTTGCTCTCTTTGCCTCTCCTGGGGTTTTGTATGATTCTTGTAGCTTTAATTCAATTGTTTCTATTTCTCTACCTAACCTTCTTCACCGTTCATGAGATAGGGTGCAACTCTCAAGTTGTTCAGCATTTTGTTTTCTTCGCCTATAGAGAGGGAACGACATTCCCGTTCCGATCTGCATCTCTTCCTCTTTTTTTCTTAGTGGTATGCGGTTTGAAGATATTTCTAGTGCTAATCTTATTTTTTCTATGCACTTGTTCAGGTTTACATTTTCTAGCTGTTCTTCCCAGCCTATTTCTGTGAAGTCTTGGTTTATTTGCTCCCAGTTTATCTGTTTATTATTGAAGTTGAATTTGCTAAAATCTCCTCCACCGGGAATCGGGACTGGTTTTGAAGGTCTATTCCCCATGCTTGTCAGAACTTCAATTAAGTTGTGATCTGAGTAACAGGTATTTGTAATCATTATGTTCCTGATCAATTCATCATTATTGGTGAAAATGAGGTCCAGCGTGTTCTCCTTCCTAGTTGGCTCTAGTATTTGCTGGTTTAAGGCAAACCTGTCGCACACCCATAGCAGGTCATTTGCATGTGCCTGTTTATTTATGCTACTTCCTGGTATTCTTTCTGATATTACTGTATTAGCTAGGTACTTCCATTTCAGGTGCCGTAGATTGACGTCCCCAAGCAAGATGATGTTCGGGGCTGGATTTGCGAGGTTTTCCAATCAGTGTTCTATTTTCATTTGTTGGTCTTTAAACTTCTGAGGGTTTGCCTCCGGTGACTTATATAGAAGGACATTAACTACATTTAGGATCTCTATTTTGATTATCAGCACTTCCATCATATCATTTGTGGTGTTTAACAGCTCGGTACAGATGAGTGTGTCTTTGATGTAGAGGCTGACCCCACCCTGTAGCCGGTGTTTCCTGTCACATCTGAAAAGATTGTACTCTAAGATCCATATTTCACCATCATGGTAGTCCTTTGTGTGAGTTTCCATTAGGGCTGCAAACACTGCATTTGCCTAATGAAGGAGACCATCTATAAAATGAACTTTGTTGGATTTGCATGTTTTTATACCCTGGATGTTGGCAAATATAAATGATGTTATCGTGTTTGTGGATGTGTTGGATGCTTTACTTGGTATTAATATCTGAGGTTCTGGTAGGGAGGTCACTGTGTTTGCATCCTCTCTAGCATTTGACCAAAATGGTGGTAGAGTCCCCGGAGTCCCCCTCACTTCGTGCAAGTTCGAGGGTTGCTCGGTCCTCCTTGACTCAGGGTGACCCTCACAGTTTTTGCTTCCGTCACACTGCCTATTGGGTCGGTGACACCTTCGACCCAGAGTCATGCAATTTCTGTTGCTTGCTAGCGACTCAGTTTATCCAGTCTCAAGATGATGTTCTACAGGTACAGGCGGCCCAGGCGTTGCATGCTCGTTTTAGATTATTGCAACAAGCTAGGTTGGTTGCTCACCCGGATGCCTCGAGGCTGCCCCGTTTTGCAGGGGCAAATATAGGGACCCGGACTTGAGGGTGGGGGTTGCTTCAACCTTGGTTCAGTCCGCACCCCCTCGTCCTTCCCCTGCTGTGGTGCATTCTGGGCCCCTTCCCCTGCTTCCGGCCCCGAAGTGTCTGAGGGTTTCGGGGTCGGGGCAGGGTTTAGATGGTCTTGAGTCCTCGGGCGGACAGAGGCATTCGAATCCGATCTCCCTGCCGAAGTCTCTGGGTCTGACCAGTGGGCCCCCTTCTGTTCGGCTTACTCGGCTGCGTTAGGGGCCGGTGCTCTGGGGGATGACTCAGCCCCGGGTCCCGAGGAGGGGGATCTTGGGGCTGGGGAGATGCTGACTTGGGGGCCTTGGGCCCTGCTGGACTCTGCCTGGGTTTTTCTATTCTCGGAGTTGGGCTTATTGTTACAAGGAGTGGGGTTATCTTTTCATCCCTCTGCGTACAAGTTGGATTTGGCGTCTGCCCCTCCCTGGGTTCGGTTCCGTGTTCCCTCGGGTGCGTCGGTTCCGTCTTTCCGGAGGTTTTCAGCTTCCCGCATCCAACCATCTGCGGTGCGGGCAGCCCTGGCATTTTACCTCCTGTATGACCCGAATTACGCCTTTGTGAGGGATCCGTTGTCTTTCAGGTTTGGCACTTTGTTCTCTTTCTGGGTCTGTTATGAGAGTTCTGGAGTCGTCCTGGCTGGTGGACTGTCCTATTTTTGCTTTGAAGGTTTGCATTCTTTCTGTCATTCCCGCACGCTTGAGTGGCACGAGTTCTCGACGGTGGTTCAGGTTTTCCTGGGGGGGCGACCTTCAGCACCTCAATGAGTGCTTGTTTGCTCCTGCCCATCCCCAAGGAGTTGGCGTTAAGCAGCTCCATGTGCAGGTTCCCTCCCTGTTGGCTGCGCAGGTGGCTGAGGACTTGCGTGCTCGGGGCCTCTTGGTTTTGGCTTTGCGCTTCTTTTCCCTTCTGGAGCTGTCTTCGGACTGGTTTGGGGAGGATGTGAGGGCGCTCGGGGCCGTTCGGGGTCCAGTGCCTTGGGCTCGGTGGCGGGTGCGTTGTCTGCCGTGTTGAAGCTGTTTGTGCCGATCTTGCGGTATGCGGTTTCCCAGTTCTACACTTCCCGGCTCGCGTGTAGGCAGGCGGTGCTTGCCTCCTCTTTGGAATCGGCCTGGGCCCTGGCTTTTAGGATGTCTTCGCCTTTTTGTCCTTTTCTTTTTGCTCCTTCGGCCGTGGCGCAGTATATTCAGGCTGCTTCAGCCAGTTGCTGTCCTATGTCTGACTTGTTGGTTCTCCAGGGGACCTGGGGGTGGGGGAGGCCTTTCCTGGGAGATTGTGCCAGGGCTCGGGGTTCCACTCGTCGTGGTAGGCCACTAGTGCCAGTTTCGGATTCGGCTCTGCCTCCGGACCCGCCTTCGTAATTACCTAAGTGTAATTACCTAAGTGTAGTTACAGGATGAGAGCTACGCTCGTGGTGTCCCGTCTTCCCAGCACTCTTTGTCATATAACGCTTTGAAACTACTGATGGTCTTGGCTTCCACCACCTTCTCCCCTAACTTGTTCCAACCGTCTACCACTCTGTTTGCGAAAGTAAATTTTCTTATATTTCTTCGGCATCTGTGTTTAGCTAGTTTATATCTATGACCTCTTGTTCTTAAAGTTCCAGGTCTCGGGAAATCTTCCCTATCGATTTTATCTATTCCTGTTACTATTTTGTATGTAGTGATCATATCACCTCTTTTTCTTCTGTCTTCTAGTTTTGGCATATTTAATGCCTCTAACCTCTCCTCGTAGCTCTTGTCCTTCAGTTCTGGGAGCCACTTAGTAGCATGTCTTTGCACCTTTTCCAGTTTGTTGATGTGCTTCTTAAGATATGGGCACCACACAACCGCTGCATATTCTAGCTTTGGCCTAACAAAAGTCGTGAACAATTTCTTTAGTATATCGCCATCCATGTATTTAAACGCAGTTCTGAAGTTGGAAAGCGTGGCATAGGCTGCTCGCACAATATTCTTTATGTGGTCCTCAGGTGATAGTTTTCTATCTAGAACCACCCCTAGATCTCTTTCTTTATCAGAATTCTTTAAAAATTTCTCACATAATATATAGGTTGTGTGGGGTCTATGTTCTCCTATTCCACATTCCATAACATGGCATTTATTAACATTAAATTCCATTTGCCAAGTGGCGCTCCATGTACTTATTTTGTCCAGGTCATCTTGAAGGGCATGACAATCATCTAAGTTTCTTATCCTTCCTATTATCTTAGCATCATCAGCAAACATGTTCATATAATTCTGTATAGCAACTGGTAGATCATTTATGTAGACAATAAACATCACTGGTGCAAGAACTGAACCCTGTGGTACTCCGCTTGTGACATTTCTCCAGTCCGATACATTGCCTCTGATCACTGCCCTCATTTTTTTATCAGTCAGAAAATTTTTCATCCATGTTAGAAGCTTACCTGTCACCCCTCCAATATATTCCAGTTTCCAGAACAACCTCTTATGTGGAACTCTGTCGAAAGCCTTTTTTTAGGTCCAGATAGATGCAGTAAACCCAACCATCTCTTTCCTGTAATATCTCTGTTGCTCGGTCATAGAAACTGAGTAAATTCGATACACAGGATCTTCCAGATCGAAAACCATACTGTCTGTCTGATATTATATCATTTCTCTCCAGGTGTTCTACCCATTTAGTTTTAATTATTTTTTCCAATATTTTCGTCTGGTCAGCACGGTGCTCGCTCTGTGCGGGGTTCTGGGTCTCATCAGGGGCGCCATCCCTTTTGCGGTTCGCCCCAGTGACAAGGCGATGGGGGGGAGGCTTGTGCTGTTCGCTCACGCCTGGTCCCACGATTTGTGGGCATTTCGGGTCGTTTCCCTTGGCCTGCGGTGGCGTTGGGTGGCATCTCCTCCTTCGCGGGGTTCGGGGCTGGCAGGGCAGCCTCTTTTCCTGCGCTCCGTCTTGTTGTCTTGGAGTGGGTTTGCTTGGGTGTCATTAAAAATGACGTCGTCCCTCAGATGGATTTCCCGTCTGTTTCCAGTGTCGAAACGGGACTGTGCGGACCTGAGGTTAATTCTGGACTTGTCCCATCTGAATCCCTGGGTTCATTGCCCCTCCTTTCGGATGGCTGTCTCAAGTTCGGCTCCTGTTAGAACCAGGTTCTTGGATGGTGTCCCTGGACCTCTGGGACGCTTATTGGCACGTCCCAATTCATCCGGGGTTCAGGGACTGGCTTGGTTTTGTTGTGGGGCATCAAGGTTACTGATTTCGTTATCTCCCGTTCGGGTTGAATCTGGCACCTCGCGTGTTCATGCGCCTTACGCGGGTTGTCGTGGCCCATCTGTGTCTGTTAGGTGTTCGGGTGTTGGCCTACCTCAACGACTGGCTGGTTTGGGCTCTCAGTTGTCTGCTAGCCAGGGATTTGGAGCTTTCCCAGCTCGCTGGGTTCAGGTTCTTGGTGAACTGGAGGAAGTCCCATCTGGTTCCCTCCCAGGTTCGGTTGTGGCTGGGTCTTGTGTGGGACTCTCGGACCGCTTCCTTGTCTCTTCCTGCAGAGTCTCTCCTCTGGCTGTGATCCCGCTTGTGCCTGTTTCTGAGGGGCTCCTGGGTCACTCGGCAGTTGCTCGAGAGTTTGTGTGGGAGCCTGAACTTCTCGATGATGGTCTACCCGCCGGGTTGGGTTTGGCTTCGTCGGCTGTTCTGGTTCCTTCGGGGACATCCCTTCCGCCTTTCTCGCGATCACCAGGTTCGACCCCTGGGGGCCTTGCCTCGGCTGCTGCATCGCCGGCTTCCTCTTCAGGTTGTTCGGGACTCAGTGCCTTGGCGCCTACCTGACTCCTCACTGGACATGTTCATGGACGCTTCGTCTCTCTGCTGGAGCTTTGTGACCAGTGCTCACCAGGCCGGCCAGGAGCGGTGGGGTCCAACCTTCCAACGAGCCCACAGCATGGTGCGGGGAGTTCACAGCGGTGTGATTTGTGCTTCGGAGGGTTCGGGTCGCCGGCAGATTGACGATCCGGCTCCATTCGGACTGCTCTCCGGTGGTTCATTGCCTGAACTGCAGGGGGGTTTGATGCGGTCTTTGGCTCTTTGGCTCTGGTCGTTTCGGGTGACTCGTCTGCTGAGTTTTTTGGGGCTTGGCTCTCCTGGCTGTTCATATGCAAGGAGTGTCCAACGTCTTGGTCGACGGCCTGTCTCGTTTTGTTCCCCTATCCACGGAATGGATGGTCGATGCCGACTCCTACCGTTGACTCTGCCAGACGTTCGGGCATCCCGAGGTGGACCTCTTTGCATTGGCGTGGTTGCTGCTTTCCGCCATTATTTGCACGCCACAGCTTGTGTGTCTGGGGACACACTTTGGGTTGATATGGTTTCCCTTCTTCTCTGTTCGCGGGTGCGGGTCTCTCAGGTCGTCCGCAGAATTATTAAGGCTAGCCAGCCTGCGGAGCCCGGTGGCTGAGCGGACAGAACACTGGTCGCGTGATCCTGTGGTCCCAGGTTCGATCCAGGGCACCGGCGAGAAACAATGGGCAGAGTTTCTTTCACCCTGATGCCCCTGTTACCTTGCAGTAAATAGGTACCTGGAAGTTAGTCAGTTGTCACGGGCTGCTTCCTGGGGGTGGAGGCTTGGTTGAGGACTGTGCCGCGGGGACACCAAAGCCCCGAAATCATCTCCAGATAACCTCAAGATAACCTCAAGATCCCCGTTCCCATGACGTTTGTAAGTTCGCTGCTCTTGCTGCCGTCTTTGGCAGCATGTCCTGGGCTGACATTCAGGCATGGGGCTTTTGGCAGTCGAACATGGTCCTGGCTGCTCGTTATCTGGTAAACCTGGGCCTCGTTGGGCCTGTGTCGCTTTGGGTCGGCGGTTGCAGCCAGTTGTCTCGACTTAAGAGTTGAGGAGTGAGCAGCGACCACCTCCGGGGGTAAGTCCCTATGTTTTTCCTCTGTGGGTAGTTAGCTTCAGGGAGCTGAAGGGCCCCCTCCCCAGAAAACCAACGTTGAATGTAATGAAACGCCATTTTCTGGATGAGACCCAGAGGCTCCCTGGCATCCCTCCCTCCCTCCAGTCGGCGGTTTTCTGGGGGGAGCCCCGTCGGCTCCCCGGAGCTATCCCAGGCTGATATGCTAATTTCAGACTTTGGCATCAGTCATGTGTATGGAGTTCTTAGGCCTACCGGAGACCACGGCCAGAACCGGGCCCCCTCAGAGAGGCACGGGGAGCAATGGCCTATAGAAGCCCCCGTGTGGTTGGAAGCATTCTATGTCTGCCATCGACCGGGACAGGCACCCAGAAAGGTAAGCGCCCCAAAACAAACCCCTATTCTGGTTAAAATTGCTACCAAAATCCGAACTAGTGGATAGAACTCCCAAACAGAAAAACAAGCAAACTAGTGTGACGTCACACGTCACCGCGCCGCTGTCTGCGCAGCTCCCCCCTCCCCGGGAGGGGGAAGGTGGAGCCCCAGACCTCCCACGCCGGCTATCCACCCATCAGTTCTTCGGCTGATGCTATAGGCACCGGTTATGTGCTCCGGCTCCAGTGGTTGTTTCAGCACTGCACCTAGAGTGTGGTGTCTGTTTTCTAGGTGGTGCGCGAGCCGGGAGTGATTCTCCAGTACTCGGGCTGCATGCGCCTAGGGTTCCCTTCCCTAGGTGCCCTGTAAGTACTGCCCTTGGGACTTGGGGCCACCTTCCACAAGTTCCTTGGGGTCTGCCCCTGCTAGGCCGTTTACTGCTTGGTTTTCGGCCGCTCTTTGTGTGCTCGGGTGTTCTGTCTCCCTTGTTCGCCTTAGAGTAAGGGGCAGTTTTTGCACTGGTGGGGCGCAGGGTACTGTGCAGCTTGTCTTTTCCCAATCATAGCGGCCGGCTCTGTTCCGCTTGGGTACGCTGTCCTCTTGCGGGGTTTTCTTTTTCTTTTTGTTTATCTACCTGGTGGGGGGGTCTGCCTTCGTTCTTGCCCCTGGTGTCCCTTGTGTTCTGAGTTTTCTGGTGGTACCCCCTGCTAGGTCCCCGTGAGTGTACACGTCCCGGGGGTTCAGCTCTTAGAAAGTTGTTTGGTAGTTTTGGGTGCCGGTTAGCAGTACCCTGCCTGGGATTACCTGAGCGCGAGTCCTCTTATAGTAAACGCTCGGGACCCTGGGAAACCCCTGGGGGCGCGTGGGTCCGATGGATGTGACCCCAGAGCCCCCCCCTCGCTTCCAGCGAGTTTGAGGGTTGCTCACCCCTTGTCTCTGGGTGACTCTCTGTTTTGCCTCCGTCTGCTGCCTGTGGGGTCGGTGACACCTTCGACCCGGAGCCCTGCGAGTTTGTTGCTCGTTATGGCTCGGTTACCCAGTTGTGCTCAGCTGGTGCGGGCAGCAGAGGCGTTGCACTTGAGCCTTGGTGGTGGCAACGCTCTCGTGGTAACTCCCCGGGAGCCCCGGGGCTGCCCCGTTTTGGTTCTTGTTTTTCCCCTGGATTCCCCTTCCTGCCTGCATCCGGTTCCTTACCGTCTGTAGGTTCAGGGCGGGGTTTGGTGGTGTTGAGACTCGGGCAGTCTCGGGGAAATCCCCTTCCGGGGTAGTGACGGGGGCATTCGAGCCTGTTCCTCCAGCCGTGTTGTAAGAGTCTGCCAGTGGGCTCCCTTCCTTAGTGTTTTCACGGCTGTCCCGGTTTTCTGGTACGGCCGGGGCTTTAGGGGGACGGCTCGGCCCCGGGGCCTGTTGTGTGGGTTCCCGGGGCTGCGGAGGGGCTGACTTGGGGGGCCTTGGCCCCATAGGACCCCGTGGGGTTTTTATCCCCCTCTCGGCGGGGCTTGTGGTTACGCGGAGTGGGGTTTTCCTCTCCACTCGCCGTACGTGCTGTTGGGCGTCGGCCCCTCCCCGGGCTCGGTTCCTTGGCCTTCGAGTCCGTTGGTTCCGTCCTGTGGGTGGATGTTTCCCCCCACCCCTTTTTTGGGGGGGACGGTGTTTTCGTCATGTTTCCCCGTTTTGGGGGTTCTCCATGACTACTGGTCTCGGGTGCGCATGCGCCTTTGTGTGCCTTCGGGTCTGGTTTTGGCTTCCGTGTTCTCGAGGGTTCGGGAAGGTTTTTCCTCCTTCCCGCGTTATTGGAACGTCTGTCGGCTCCTCGTCCTTGTTGGCGAGTTTGGGCTACTTGTAGCCCTGTTGGGCTCCTTGTGGTCCTGTTGTGCTCCTTGTAGCCCTGTTGGGCTACTTTTGGCCCGGTTTTGGGCTACTTGTGGCCCTGTTGGGCTACTTGTGGCCCGGTTGCGTGCCTTTTTTGGGCTCTGTCTTCGCTTCTTTGGCCGGTTTTCTTGTTCCTGCTCACTCTTTTGGCTACTTTTCTTGTGCAGTAGTCTTGGTTGCCGCCTTCCCGCAGGGTAGGTTGCGCGTTTTCGGCCGGCATGTCATGCGCGTGCGCCGCGGAGTTTGTTTTGGTCTGGGCGGTGTGTAGTGCCGGTGTTCGTCGTCTTTTTGCTCCAGTGCTTCGCCTTTCGCTCTTCTCCCTTGCCGCGGTATGTGCCCCTTTTCGCTCCGGGGGTGTCCTGGGTTCCAGTTGTGGGGAGGCCGCCGAGGTTTCCCCTGTGTCATGGGTGTGGGCCGCCTTCTTCGCCTCTTCCTTGCTCTCCTGCAGGTCCGGCTCTGGCTTCTTCACCTGGCGGTGCTCCCAGGTTCTTCTGGGCTCGGTTGAGTCGTGTCACTTCGAGCCACCGTTTGCCAGGTGAGTTTCTGCGGTCTGGCGTCTTTTGGCAGGGCGCTGGATGTGGTGTTATATGCCTGTCTTTCTTTAGGTCTCTTTTTGTACGACTGAGACCGTTCGCACACCAGTGTCGGTCCCCTTTTTTCACCCCTTCCTGTCCCACTCTTGTGCATGTCCATCCCATGCTAGGGTCATTCAGGGGTCCCACCTTTGTTAGTGTTATGTGGTGTGGGGGTTTGTGGTGTTGGTTCTGTACTCGCCTGGTAGGGCTTCTGGCTGTGCTTGCAAGGTTTATGCGCTCTGGCTTTTGGGTCCCGCCTATCTGGTAGAACTTGCGGGATAGTACCAGTGGAGTGCAGTGGTGCCATAGGCACACTCGGGGAACACTGTATATCCATCAGAGGTCTGCAGTTGTTACACGACCTCCTTGCGAGCATACGCCTTCTCGCTGGTACCTTATCTTGAGGTTAACTTGAGGTGCTTCCGGGGCTTAGCGTCCCCGCGGCCCGGTCATCGACCAGGCCTCCTGGACTGGTCATGCTGGCTGTTGGACATGGCTGCTTGCTGCCCGACGTATGAGTCACAGCCTGGTTGATCGGGTATCCTTGGAGGTGCTGATCCGGTTCTCTCTTGCACCAACCCGTCACCGCATCTTTATTACGTCAATATTGACTTCTTCGTTCCGTGCATAGGTGCCATACTAAACATAATGGTTTCCCTTAAAAAACTTCGTGGAAAACACCGACCTTACCTGACCTACTTAGTAGGTTACAATAAGCATCTTATGGTTTCGTAATTACAATTGTTACTTAACCTATTATCGGTATGCCACTGAACTCTGTGAGGGGATTGCAAGTTATGCCCCTATGGTACGGTCTGTGGACTTTCGGGGCACACTAGCTTGCCTTCGACTTAGTTATGGCCCATCCTGGTTGTGGGGAGTCTGTGGGCCTGCAGGCCGCCCCATGCGTCTTCCTGGTGGGCCTCCCTTTGGCCGGTCTAGCCTGGCCTCGGGCCGGGCTTGGGGTGTACATGAGCTCCCGGTTCCCCATCCAGCCGGTTTTGAGCGGGGTTTCTCCGCCGTCGGTCGCCTGGTAGGCGGGTTCCTGGGCCTGCTGGGTTCTGTCGTGTCTCAGTGGGCCCTGTCTGGGGTCTATCTGCTCCGTTCTCTGCCTTTGCCGGAGCGAGTTGCTCTTTACCTGTGGCATGTTGCGGTGGTGTATACTCCCCTAGTTGTGCTTGCGGGGGTTGAGCTCTGGCTCTTTGGTCCCGCCTCTCAAACGTCAATCTTATAACAGGTGTACGGTTTCCTGAGCCTATTGGGCTCTTATCGTATCTACACTTGAAACTGTGTTTGGAGTCAGCCTCCACCACATCGCTTCCTAATGCATTCCATTTGTCAACCACTCTGACACTAAAGTTCTTTCTACTGTCTCTGTGGCTCATTTGGGCATTCGGTTTCCACCTGCGTCCCCTAGGGCGTGTGCCCCTTGTGTTAAACAGCCTGTCTTTATCCACCAGGTTGTATGTTGCTACTACTGCGCGTGTGCATTAGTACCGTGTTTCGCAGTGGCGTGTCCTTACTCCTGGGGTTTTTTATGCTTCTGCTCTTTCGTCCTGCCTCACCCCAGTCGTTTTCCTGGCATCTCCTTTGGTCAGTTTTGCCTGCACTTGCTGCTATGTTGGGGGACGTGGTCGGTTTCCACCACTTCATTGTTTGTGTGTTCCCTTGTTTTCCTCCTCTGCCACAGGGGTGTTCTGCGTGTGTTCCTTGGCTTCTTGGGCTTTTTTCGGCCTGTGTCCTGTGGTGTGCTTCTTTGTCTCGGTCTGTTGCTGTTGCTCGTACCTCTTGGTTCGGGTAGGGTTCTGGCGGCAACCCTTCCGCCTTCTTTGGTTTCCTTGCTTGCCCTGCCACTTGGTTTTTTGGGGTCTTGCGATGTCTCGCGTCGGACCCGTCATTTGTTCTCCTGGCGGGTTTGCTTGCTTTGGGATTTGTCTGTTCGGCAGACGTTCCATCTCCTTGTACCACCTGAGTTCGGTGGTCGCGCCCGAGATCTTCTTGCGGCTCCGCCTTTTCCTGGGCTCGGAGGGGCCTTGTCGGGGCTGCTTCCGTCTGCCTCGTGGTCTCGCCTCCGGCTGGTGGTCGGTGTCCCACCTGCGTGTTTCTCTTGGCGGCAGTATGGGGTGTTTTGGCGGTCCTTCCTTTTCCTGTACCTTCTTAGGTGGTTCCTCTTGTTAGCGTCGGCCTGGTTTTTTGGTGGGGGTTGGGGGCCGTCGTCGTGCCACATACTGTCGCCTCTCTCTTTTTGTGCGGCGCTGGCGGAGTCGCTTTGGCTTGCTTTCGGTCTTGCTTCTACACCGCTTAGTAAGCTGTCTTGTGCTTCGTTTCCCCTCCGGCCTGTTCGTGCGCCGCTTGCACCATCCTGGTTTCTGGTCAGCGTGCTCTGTCTTCTCCTCGGTTGGTAGTGCCTCTTCGGTTCCGGTTTGTTTTTCGTCGGCTCTTTTCCTTTTGGGCATTTGCCTCTGGGGGTCGGGTCGCTGTGTTTTCCTGCTCCTTTGGTTTTAGCGTTTTGGTTGTTTGGGTGGTGTCCGCCTCCCGGTTCCGTCCCTTTGATCTTCCTCTGTGGGTAGTTAGCTCCGGGGAGCCGACGGGGCTCCCCCCAGAAAACCAGCGTTGAATGTAATGAAACGCCATTTTCTGGGTGAGTCCCGGAGGCTCCCCGGCAACCCTCCCTCCCTCCGGTCGGCGGTTTTTCGCGTGTCTTGACATCCAGCCTCAGAACTGATGGGTGGATAGCCGGCGTGGGAGGTCTGGGGCTCCACCTTCCCCCTCCCGGGGAGGGGGGAGCTGCGCAGACAGCGGCGCGGTGACGTGTGACGTCACACTAGTTTGCTTGTTTTTCTGTTTGGGAGTTCTATCCACTAGTTCGGATTTTGGTAGCAATTTTAACCAGAATAGGGGTTTGTTTTGGGGCGCTTACCTTTCTGGGTGCCTGTCCCGGTCGATGGCAGACATAGAATGCTTCCAACCACACGGGGGCTTCTATAGGCCATTGCTCCCCGTGCCTCTCTGAGGGGGCCCGGTTCTGGCCGTGGTCTCCGGTAGGCCTAAGAACTCCATACACATGACTGATGCCAAAGTCTGAAATTAGCATATCAGCCTGGGATAGCTCCGGGGAGCCTCCGGGACTCACCCAGAAAATGGCGTTTCATTACATTCAACGCTGGTTTTTT
>WNGS01161107.1:17675463-17702291 GCA_020271785.1 Procambarus virginalis
TATAAATATATTCATC
Organism: Procambarus virginalis; assembly: GCA_020271785.1. Lineage (NCBI taxonomy): Eukaryota > Metazoa > Arthropoda > Malacostraca > Decapoda > Cambaridae > Procambarus > Procambarus virginalis. The sequence goes on from WNGS01161107.1 coordinate 17,675,480, forward strand.
ACTCACCTGATAAGCACTGATCACAATAGAACCCTCCAGTATTGAAGATACATTTCAAACATTCTCCAGTAGTACGATTGCAGTTTGGGTCACCATTAAACAACACGATAATTCCTGCAGACGACGCTCCTCTCACCAAAATGGGGCTCCCAACCTACTCCTCTCGCTGGTTATCTCACACTATACCACACGTTATATGTAAGTATCTACATTTGTGTTCACCATAGCGAACCCTAAGCTGGTATGGTGAGTGCAGTCAATAAATGGTGGCCACACACAGTCAGAAGACAACGCCACAATCCTCCCTCCACAGCCGTACTCCTCCCTCCATCGAGCACAGCGCTAAATATCTCACAATCAAGCTGTTATCAGAATCCTGGTCAGTTTTATCAAATTCAGGGGGCTTCAGTAATACTATCACTGCTAAATAATAGCAGTATCACTTATATTTTGGCATTTGTAGGCGATGCTGTGGTCACAAGCTGAACAGCGGTGCTGTGAGCTCGTGCTGCGTGCGCCAGCCTTGGTGGCTGGCGCAATACTGACGCTCTCACTCCCAAGAATGTTGGGCTGGATTTTTTTCTAGGTGGGATCTGGCAACTATCAGTCGTGGCTGTACTATAGCTGCCCCTATCCCAGGCGGGGTGGTTAAATTATAGCGCTAGACACGAAATCATATATAAATGATGTGCGCGATTTCGGTTTTGTCACTGATATCATTTATATATGATATGCGCGGTTTGAGGGTTAAAATAATGGAAATCAAATTAATCCATTCTACTACCGAAAAACATCAATATGATATTTGATGTTTTAATAATAGAGCAGCCTACCTGACAAACACTGAACGAATCTTTTTGACATTTTTTTTATAATTTCATTTCTTTTTTCTGTAAAAAAGTCAATGCTTTGCAATATCACAGCAGTCACCCCCTTACATCCCAGCATCATTAGCATCTTTAAAAAAAAAATTTTTTTTACATCGTCGTAGGTGTCCGAGAATGTGCGAGAAGCAGCGCTACCCCCACCATGTGGTGGTGGTGTTATTCAAACGAGCGCTCGCCAAACGAGACGAATTGTCAGCGATCGGGGGCACTCGTTTACTCAATTGCTCGCCAATTGAGGTGCTCGTCACTCAAGGTTCTACTGTATCTGCTAAGATTCCTGTGCACAAGAATGTTTGAAATATTATTGAAGTGGAATGCTCAGCTCAGTTTCACATTCTTGCAGCACCCAGGGTGAAACATCATTTGGCCCAGCTGCTTTATTTCTTTCTAGCCCCCTGAGTAATTTTTCCACTTTGTCTTGAGATACCTCTATGTATTTCATGGCATGATATGAAACCTGTTTTGGTATTATTTCCGACTCTTAAATCCTCATTTTGTACAAACACATTTTGGAACTGTTCATTTAGTGTTTCACACATTTTTTGTTCATTCTTAGTAAACTTATTCTCCATTATCAATCTCTGGATTTTATCTTTTACATGCAGCTTGATTTTAACCACTGCACTGTGCCACCCGACCTGCCATTGGCTATGAGTGTTGCACCACCTGACTTGTAAGCAATGTTAGGGTATCATAAAACTCAAAATGCTTCAAAATGCAAGCGCGGTGGATTGGTTATGAGAATGAGGCCTGAAGCCTCCAGTGAGCGGCAGAGATCTTGATAAAAATGCCCCTGGGCCGTGGGTAGGCTCAGTTCTGTTTCAGCAATCATGGCTGCAACACGCACCTCTAGCTCCCGTCCCCTGTCGGACGTGGTGTTGAAAGATCGCTGTCTGAAGGGGAAATTCAGACATTATTGTTTGAAGAAGAAGAAAAGGGTAGTGATATTGATGAACCAAAGCACGATAAAGACCTAACACGAGTGATGCAGACACAGATGTGGACTATACAGCGACTGTGTCTTGTACAGGGTGAGTGCCAGGCATGGTGCAGCCTCACAGGTCATCGCCCTTGCCAGTATTATCACCGCTTTTGTCATTTTCCATTTTTGACAAAAGTAATACTGTAGATGAATAATTTTCTGGGTTCAGTGAACCCAGAAAATCCCCATCCCGGCGCACCTCATGCGCTGGGACGCAGGAAGCCGAAAACCTCCGGAAGGATGGGACCGACGAACCCAAAGGAACCCCGGAACTGAACCCAGGGAGAGACTGATACCATATCTAAGTCAAATGCAGAAGGGGGAAAGAAAAACTCCTCCTTATAACAAGCCCTGCTGGGAAGGAACAAAACCCCAAGCAGAGTCCAACAAGCCCCAAGGCCCCCCCCCAAGTCAATCCCTCCCAGCCCCATGGGCCCCCGTCGCAGGCCCCAGGGCTGAGCTGTCTCCCAAAGCCCAGGCCTCACAAGAAGAATCCAGAACAGCTGTACAAGCAGGAATAAGGGGAGCCGACTGGTCAGACACCAGATGCTTCGGCAGGAGGACCCGGCTCAAACGCCTCCGTTGCCAGCCCGGAAGGGGCAGTCCCCAAGATCGCCAGTCTCCACACCATCTCAACCCTGGACCTACTCCGAAACCCTCAGACGCTTCAGAGCCCAAACCAGGGGGGGGGGAGGCAGAATGAACCACAGAAGGGGAGGAACGAGGGAACACGGATGGAAACAAGGTCAAAGCGACCAAAACCCCAAGGTCCAGGTCTCTAAACCCAAAACAAGACAGTTTCGAGGCTTCCGGGGTTAGCAACCAACCAAGCACTTCGAAGCAACCAAAACCGAGATGGTAACGACTGAGCCACCTGTACCCGAAGACCCAAATCAGAGGTCCTGGTAACCTGAGTCATCAACAAGCAACAGAGCTCACAGGACTCTGGGTCGCTGGTGTCACCGACCCAGCAGGCAACATGACAGAGGCAAAAACAGTGAGTGTCCACTGGAGACAAGGGGACAGAGCAACCTTCAAACTCGCACAAAGTGAGAGGAGACTCAGGGAACACATCCATTGGACCCAAGAGCCCCCCATGGGGTTTCCGAGGGCCTTTAACTTTTCAATCTCCACTGAGGGAAGCCCAGGCAAGGTACTACTAACCGGCTCCCAGAACTACCAAACAAACTTCTAAGACTGCACCCCCGGGACGTGTACACTCACGGGGGCCTAACTGAGGTATCACCGAATTATATTTATATATAGAGGGTATGACCCAAACCCAAGGGTAGACCCCACCACCAAGGCAAAGGAACAAAAAGAAAAAACCACAAGAGGACAGTGTACCCAGAGGATGCAGAAGACAGCCGCTATGTGATGTGACAACTAGCTGCGAAAATACCCTGCGGCGCTACCAGTGACAAACACTACCCCCCTACCTAGAGACAAATTGAGGAGCAAGAACCCCCCCCCCTCCGTTGACTCCAAGGGCAGACAAGTACAGAGCAGTAAATGACACAACGGGGCAGCCCCCAAGGTGACTTATGGAAGGAGGCCCCAAGACCCAAGGGCAGTACTTACAGGATGCTTAGGGAAGGGAACCCTAAGCGCATGCAGCCCCAGCACTTGTGAAGATACCCCCAGCTTGCACACCACCGAATATGAGCAAGAACAGAGAAGAAATTCCAGAGCTGGAGGTACACAACCGAAGCCCACTGACATTAGCCAAGAACTGGCAGGCTTGGATAGTCGGCAGAAGGTCTGGGGGCTCCCCCTTCCCCCTCCCAGGGAGGGGGGGGGATTGTGTAGATGGCGACGCATTGGTGACGAGATGACGTCATGCTTGTTTTTCTTCATGAGGAGTTCTATCCACTTGTTTCGGCTTTGGTAGCCATTCTTAACCAGAATGGGGAGGTGTTTTTGGGGCGCCTATCTTTCTGGGTGCCCAACCCGGTCGATGGCAAACAGAGTACTTCTAAATTATATATAAGGTGTCTCTATAGGCCATTGCTCCTTGTGCCTCTCTGAGGGGGCCAGGTTCTGGCTTATGGTTCCTGGTAGGCCTAGAACTCCATGTACATTGACTGATGCCCAAAGCTAATACTCCGTATCAGCCAAGATAGCTCCAGGGAGCCGAAAGGACTTCACCCAGAAAGACGATGAAAACCTAAGAGCCAGGGGCCCAAGCAGAATGCAAAGAGAGATCGAGCACAGCCTGTCGGCACGCGAGGCGAGAGCAAACAGAGAGCAGAGAACAGAGCAGAGTCCCTGAACAGAGACACTGCTTCCCTGAGAATTGGCGCAGACAGCTTCAACAGTGCAGGCGATGCATGAGCCACCGAGGCCAGGCACCAGATGAAGGCCCTGCACTCATTGCCTCCACATTCTCCCCAAGCCAGTCTGAGGACAGCTTGAGAAGGAAGAAGATGCACAAGACCAAAGCCAAATGCCCATGGGCGCGCGCATCCTCTGCTACCAAAGACGCTGAAAAGGTGGTTATCTTGAGATGATTTTGGGGCTTTTTAGTGTCCCCACGGCCCGGTCCTTGACCAGGCCTCCACCCCCAGGAAGCAGCCCGTGACAGCTGACTAACACCCAGGTACCTATTTTACTGCTAGGTAACAGGGGCATAGGGTGAAAGAAACTCTGCCCATTGTTTCTCGCCGGCGCCTGGGATCGAACCCAGGACCACAGGATCACAAGTCCAGCGTGCTGTCCGCTCGACCGACCGACTCCTTGGACCTACTGAACTGGTGGAAACCTGCACATGCAGCTGGACAAGGCCAACATCCCAAGAAAGGACAGGGGCGAACAAGGTTGCATTAAGGCACTTAAACTGGGCCCCCCTCCCAGGTAAACCTGCAGAATGGTAGCCGCCTCCCGCCATTCGAACGTGTGGATTCGACAAAACCCATGCCACACCCCCAATGAAAAGAATGGGCAGTCTGCCAGTCAGGAAGACTCAGGAACCTCTAAACGCACCCAATATGGGAAAGAAGAACCAAACTCAAACGAGGACGGATCCATCACAGAGGCATAATCCGGATCTCGCAGAAGGTATGCAGCAAGAGCCTCCTGAACCTACTTAGGCAAGATTTGAGAGGCAGAAAACCTCTGGAAGGAAGGAGCCGAGGAACCCAAGGGAACCCGAAACCGAACCCCGGGGAAGAGCCGACCCCAAATCATACTCATACAGGGAAACTCATCGTAAGAAAACCCCTCCCCCTGCAATAATAAACCCTGCAAAGTGGGCACTAAAACCCAAGTGGGATCAAAGGCAGCCTAAGCTTCCTTTGACCCCCTAAGTCCACTCCTCCCTCCCTGGGATCCTCCAAACCAGGACCCAGGGCAGAGCTATCCTCCACACCCTCTACCCCTGAAGAAAATGCAGAGTCTAAAGGAAAGGACGAAAAGAAGGGGATCTGCTGATGGGACCCAAAAACTTTGCCAGGAGGAACAGGCTTGAATACCTCCATCCTTAACCTGAGTGGGGCAGCCCCGAAGCTGCCCGAGTCTCATTACCAACTAAACCTTGCCCCAACTGTGAAACCCTCAGATGTTTGGGAGCCAGGAGAAGGGGATGGGGGGGTTACCTTACCTTGAGGATACCTTGAGGTGCTTCCCGGGGCTTAGTATCCCCGCAGCCCGGTCGTCGACCAGGCCTCCTGGTTGCTGGACTGATCAACCAGGCTGTTAGATCAGTCCTTTGGACTGATCTAACAGTCCACATCTAACAGTCTGTCATCACATCTAACAGTCTGAAACCTCCAGGTATCCTTTGGAGGTTTCCCACCCCTTTGGGGGGGTGGGAAAGAAGCAGGGTGAACAACTCTAACCGAGAAAGGACTGAGGAGCGTGGACTGAACCAAAGTCAAAGTGACTAACGCCCCTAAGTCCAGGTCCCTATAACTAAAACGGCACAGCTTCGAGGCATCCGGGTGGGTAACCAATCTAGCGCGTTGCAGTAGCCTAAACTGAGCACGCAATGCGGATGCTTCCCGAAGCAGCTGCCTGTACCCGAACATCAATATTTACAGAATGGGTAAATTGGAGCATGAGTAGAGAACATGTCTCGCAAGACTTCGAGTCAAAGGTGTCGGTGACCCAACAGGCAGCGTTTTTGACGGAGGCAAAACTGGTGACTGTCACCCTGAGACAAGGGAACACAGCAATCTTCAAACTCACATGAAGTGAGCTGGAACTCAAAAGACACATCCATCGGTCCACTGAGCCTTGACAGGGTTATGCAGGGCCCATAGGCTGACTGCTACGGGAAGCCCAGGCAAGGTGTTGCAAAACCAGTTAAACCAAAGTGCCAATAAAGTGGGATGAACTACGACACTGAAACCCCTGTGATACATACAATCATGGGGACCTAAAGGAGGGCCACCAAAGTATCATATATGGACCAACAGCCAAACAAGGCAGACCCCCTCCAGGCAAGAAAACAAAAACAAAAGAAAAACCTTGCAAAAATACATCCCCAGAAGAAACAGAAACACGGCCGCTGCATAAAAAAAAAAAAACAGCGTTGAATGTAATGAAACGCCATTTTCTGGGCGAGTCCCGGAGGCTCCCCTGAGCTATCCAGTCTGAATGGATATGTATAACTTTCTGGCAGCAGTCAAAGTGCTAGGAGTTCTTGCCTACCGGGGACCACGAACCAGAATCTGGCCCCCTCAGAGAGACACGAGGAGCAATGGTCTATAGAAATCCCCCCTGTGGTTGGGAGCATTGTATGTCTGCCATCGACTGGGATAGGCACCCAGAAAGGTGTGCGCCCCAAAACAAACCCCTATTCTTGTGAAAATATTGCTACCGAAAGTCAAACGAGTGGATAGAACTCCCCAAACAAAATTATCAAACTAGTATGACATCATCACATCGCCGCGCCACCGTCTGCGCACCCCCTCACCCTCCCCAGGAGGGGGGAAGGGGAAGCCCCAGACCCTTCGCACCGGCGATCCAACTGGCAGTTCTTAGGCTGGATGACAAAATATGCGAAAAACACCGCCGACCGGAGGGATGGAGGGATGCTGGGATGCCAGGGAGTCTCCAGGACTCACCCAGTAAATGGAGTTTCATTATATTCAATGCTGTTTTTCTGGGGCACCATCGGCTCCCCGGAGCTACCTCACCAAAGATAAGGAAAATAGGAAAGGATCCGGGAGGCGGATGCCACGTGCCCCTAACCTAAAAAACCAAGACCACAGACGAAACAAAGACCCTGCAGACCCGAACAGGAACGAAGGGAAGAAAGGGAACGGGAACAACCACAATACATCCACGACCCTAGGGGCCAAGATGCGCAGAGAACAGCAAAAAAATGCAACCGAACAACAAAGGAAGCACCCCCCGGCCCGACCAACCAATCTTGAGGTTATCTTGAGATGATTTCGGGGCTTAGTGTCCCGCGGCCCGGTCCTCGACCAGGCCTCCACCCCCAGGAAGCAGCCCGTGACAGCTGACTAACACCCAGGTACCTATTTTACTGCTAGGTAACAGGGGCATAGGGTGAAAGAAACTCTGCCTGTTGTTTCTCGCCGGTGCCCGGGATCGAACCCGGGACCACAGGATCACAAGTCCAGTGTGCTGTCCACTCGGCCGACCGGCTCCAAGCAGCAACCAAGCAGCAACTCAACGTCCAAAATGAGGAGAAGAAAAGAGACCACCCGGGCCAATGACCAGAATGGAACCAGAACTCAAGAGCAGGCCCAATGGTGAAACAATGCCTATGACAGCAAGCAGAACGGAGCAGAAGGAACAGCAACACCGAACACAAGCTGGAGCGGCTCCGCCAGCACCACCCATTACGAGGCGGCAGTACACGGTCCCAGGGCTCTGGGACCGTGTCTGGTGCTCCCCTTGGGGCTATCTGGGGCTCCCCCCTCCCCCTCCCAGAGAAGGAAGGGCTGCGCAAACAAGTGGCACAGCAGTGGTGATGTGATGTTTGCTTGAGAGTTGGGGAGTTCTGCCTCCCTGTTTGGTCTTCGGTTGCATTTTTCTTACAAAGTGAGGTTTGTTTTGTTATGCCTACCTTTCTGGGTGCCGAACCCTGGTCGATAGCAGACAAGGAATACCCCAACCACAGGAGGGGGGGGGGTTCCGGAGGCCATTGCTCCCTGTGCCTGCCTGAAGGGGGCCAGGGTTCTGGTTCGTGGTCCCCGGTAGGCTGAACTCCATTGACTAATGCCCCTAGACTAATACATCGCATATTAGTCCGATAGCTCCAAGGAGCCAGAGGGGCTTCCCACAGAAAGAATGTTAACCTGTACATGGGGATCAGCAAGTCCTTGCCTACAGTAGCAGCCAAGTAGAAATAAGACAAGTTCCTGTTGCTACATGGAATTTCTTTCCATACCACTGACAGCAGTTTTGTCATGCCTTTGGTGCTTATGATCACTTCATAAGCACCAAAGGCATGATCACTTATAGCAACAAGCTTATTATACTGTATATAAATTAAACAAATTTAAAAATAATGTATTACTCACTGTAAGTGCTTCCCGAGCCCTCTGAATGATGTCTTCAGCTTGGGTAATGTTAAACTCCCCCAATAACGCCAAGCCTGCTCCACGGCTAACTGCTCGTCGTATGCCATTCAACAACTCTTTTACATCATTGATCCGTTTTTCTAGCTCCTCAATGTGTTGTGCCACAGTTTTATCTCCTGTAAATGACCAGTACATATACAATACTACAGTACTTAGTGGCTCTATTTTTTTTACTGGTGCCAATATATTTTGCTTTAACAAATTGGGGTGTACTGTACTCTTATAGTTGTGATGGCTTGGCACTTTCTCCTGATAGTTGTCTTCTCTTAATAGAGTACTAATCATCTAAACAAACTGTTTTGCCAATACTGTATTTATTATATTACACTGGATATGTATTTTGTAAATTTAATAGTGCATGAAACTTTATTATATGACCATTAATCCTTTAACAGCGCAAATCGTATACAGTATATACAATTTTGGTCAAACTGGCTAAATTGTGCACACCGTATATACTGTATATACATTTTAAAGTACCGAGTAAGCTTTATAAGTCCCACAGCTACATGGGGTTAATATCAGCTTCCTCAGGGATCTAGTAAACAGACTCCATTTAAAAAACAATTGTGAATAATATTTCCGGGTGTGAAGGCCTCAGTACTGAGTGAGCCACCAAAGGTGGTGCACACAGCTTGAGCTAACAGCACTGCTGGTCAGCTTGTGACCACAGCATCCCCTGAAAATGTCAAAATATATATGTAACTGGTATTATTTAGTGATGATAGTATTACAGAAGAGTCTGACTGTGATAAAGACTGTACAATGTTCAGATATCAATGAACACAATGCTGTTCAAGATGTTCACAGCACACTGCTGTGAATATCTTTTTGAAACTTTGAAACTTTGAAACAAAAAGTTTCAAAGCGTTATATGACAAAGAGTGCTGGGAAGACGAGACACCACGAGCGTAGCTCTCATCCTGTAACTACACTTAGGTAATTACACTTAGGTAATTATCTTGAATAGCATTGTTTGGTCCATCTAAGAATCTTGAAATTACTTGTCATGTTCTTTTACAAAATAAACTTGTGGAAAATTATTAATTTACAGGATTTAGTGACCAGGATTCTGATAATGGCAGCATTGTGGTGAGAATTACTGATGTACGTGGTATGGTGGGAGTAGGAATCTTGGTGGTTACCTTGAGGTTACCTTGAGATGGTTTTGAGGCTTAGCGTCACTGTAGCCTAATCCTCGACCAGGCCTCCTCATTGCTGGACTGGTCAACCGGGCTGCTGGACTTAACTGCTCGCAGCCTGATGTATGAGTCACAGCCTGGTTGATCAGGTATGCTTTGGAGGGGCTTATCAAGTTCTTTCTTGAACACTGTGAGGGATCGGCCAGTTATGCACCATATGTGTAATGCAAGCATGTTGAACAGTCTCAGGCTTTTGATGTTGATAAGAGTTTTCTTTCAGAGTACCTGTTGCACCTCTGCTCTTCAATGTGGATATTCTGCACATCCTGCCATGCCTTCCAAGTCTCATGTGATGTTATTTGTGTGTGTGCAGGTTTGGGACCAGCCTCTCTACTATTTCCCATGTGTAAATTATTATGTATCTCTCCTGCCTGCACTCAGGAGAATACAGATTTAGGCATTTTAGTAAGTCCCAATAGTTTAGGCTATTGGGGCTATTCCACCTCCCGGGTGGAGGTGGAAACAAATTGGCCGAGTTTCTCTCACCCTGATGCTCCTGTTCACCAAGCAGTAAAATAGGTACCCGAGAATTAAACAGTTGCTATGGGCTGCTTCCTGGGGGGGGGGGTGTAATAAAAAGGAGGCCTGGTCAAGAACTGGGCCATGGGGATGCTAAGCCCCGAAATCATCTCAAGATAAGATTTCAAGACAGGTGTTTTACTGAGTGGAGTCTAGCAGTAAAGGCTCTCTGCACACTCTCCCACTCAGCAATTTCTCCAGCTTTGAAAGGAGCTGTCATTGTGCAACAGTATTCCACTCTAGAGAGCACTAATATCTTTAAAAGTATCATCATCGGTATAGCATCTCTAGTGTGAAAGCTTCTTGTTATTCAACCTGTCATTTTTCTTGCAGTTGTGATGGTTACTTTATTGTGTTCTTTAAAGGTAAGGTCTTCTGACATGAGTACACATAAATCTTTTACATTCCCTTTTCGTTCTGTGTTATGATTTGACTGTGTTTTGTATGCGGTTTCTGTTTTTATATATTAATTTTTTCCGTAGTGCATGAGCTGGAACTTATCTTCGTTAAACACCATATTAGTTTCTGTAGCCCATAGAAAGACCTGATTTACATCTGATTGGAGGTTTGCCATGTCCTCTATATTGTTTACTCTCATAAAAATCCTAGTGTCATTTCTGCAAAGGATGATATAGTACTATAGATTGTGTCCTTGTCTATATCCGATATGAGGATGAGAAAAAGTACTGGAGGGACTGAGCTCTTCATGGTTGATGGTCCAGATTTTATTTTGTTGACTACTACATATTGGGTTCTGTTGGTCAGAAAATTGTATATCCATCTGCCTATTTTTCCGGTAATTCCTTTTGAATGCATTTTGTGTGCAATAACACCATGGTCAGAGAGGTGTTTGGAAATCAGAGGCACGTGAGCCACCCATGGTCGCTCACTCAGTACTAACCCAGCCAGCAGCTATGGGGCATTCTGGGAATTTTTTCCAAGATAGCTGCATCTCACTGGAGGTTCCAAGAGTCCATTTTGTACACAACCTAATGCGCACGCATTTTGAATGGGTACGAAATATTCAAAAGGGGCTTTTCTCAGTTGGCACAGTTTCCAACCGACCTAGTTTTCTCGGTTAGCGCAGAACAGTGGTTAAGAATATTATGTGAGGAGCCTATACTACACTTTCTAACTTCAGAAATTGCCTTTAAATACATTGATGGAGAAATACTAAAGAAATTGTTCATGACTTTTGTTAGACCAAAGTTGGAATATGCAGCGGTTGTGTGGTGCCCATATCTTAAGAAGCACATCAACAAACTGGAAAAGGTGCAAAGACATGCCACTAAGTGGCTCCCAGAACTGAAGGACAAGAGCTACGAGGAGAGGTTAGAGGCACTAAACATACAAAAACTAGAAGATAGAAGAAAAAGAGGCGATATGATCACTACGTACAAAATAGTAACAGGAATCGATAAAATTGATAGGAAAGAATTCCTGAGACCTGGAACTTCTAGAACAAGAGGTCATAGATTTAAACTAATGAAACAAAACTGCCAGAGAAATATAAGAAAATTCACTTTTGTAAACAGAGTAGTAGACGGTTGGAACATGACAAAGAGTGCTGGGAAGACGGGACACCACGAGCGTAGCTCTCATCCTGTGACTACACTTAGGTAATTACACTTAGATAATTACACACACATCAGAAATAAAATCTCAGGAATATGAATTTAGTCAACAATATTTACCTCCAGAGCGAGCAGCTTCCCGAGCATCTCCCCATAATTGCTCCACTTGTGTTGTAACAGATACTAAAGTTTCCTCAAAGTCTTCGTCATTTAATACAGTTGGATTGCTCACTATGTCTGCTAGGAGGCGTTCCAATTCAGCTAACCTCTCACGATGCACGCTGACACTATCTAGCACAAGAGTGTAGCACGGGGGGCAGTCTGTGAAGAAGAAAATTGGTAAATATAAAACATGTGGAACACACATTACTGAAGTATATATATACACAAAAGATAAATAGAAAGACCAACATAAAAAGATAAATAGAAGGTAGATACAAGATGATAAACATATAGTAAAATATTAAGAGATACATAGTACTTGTACATATAAAAGGAAAAACATTTGGCCAATGATGAAGTACAAATATACTATTACCATCGAGACGTTTCCATTATTTTAGTGTCTGTGCTTCATCTTGTAAAGACTTGCAATTCTAAATTCAAGTACTGAACACTATTTTCATCAATGTAAAGTTAATTCTCTTATCAATACAGATACAGTATTGGATATAACATTCTTAAAAATTAAAACAATAAAATAGCATACATTTATACATCTATACTTGAAGTTTTAATAACAAGTTCATTTGTTCTGTACTTACCAACACAGCCAGCTTGTTTGTCATACGTATTCTCTTGACAGCGTTCACATCTCCGACCATCAACATTTTCTCGGCACTGTAAATAAACAAAAAAACCAGCGTTGAATGTAATGAAACGCCATTTTCTGGGTGAGACCCAGAGGCTCCCCGGAGCTTATTAGGCTGATATGCTAATGTCAGACTTTGGCATCAGTCATGTGAATGGAGTTCTGTGGGCCTACCGGGGACCACGAGCCAGAACCTGGCCCCCTCAGAGAGGGATGGGGAGCAATGGCCTACAGAAACCCCGTGTGGTTGGAAGCATTCTATGTCTGCCATCGACCGGGTCAGGCACCCAGAAAGGTAAGCATCCCAAAACAAACCCCTATTTTGGTGAAATTATTGCTACCAAAAGCCGAACAAGTGGATTGAACTCCCCTAAAAGAAACGAGCAAACGATGATGACATCACACGTCTCTGCGCCGCTGTCTTCGCAGCTCCCCCCTCCCTGGGAGGGGGAAGGGGCAGCCCCCTGACCCCTTACCCCAGCTATCCACCCGTTAGTTTTGAGGCTGGATGTCAAAACACACGAAAAAACGCCGACCGGGGGGAGGGAGGGATGCCGGGGAGCCTCCAGGTCTCACCCAGAAAATGGCGTTTCATTACATTCAACGCTGGTTTTCTGGGGGAAGCCCCTTCGGCTCCCTGGAGCTAACTACCCACAGAGGAAGAATGTAGGGACTTACCCAGGAGGTAGTCGTTGCTCACTCCACAACTCAAAACAGAGACAACTGGCTGCAACCGCCGACCCAAAACGACAGGCCTGACTAGGCCTAGGGACGTGCACGAGGTAACGAGCAGCCTGGACCCTGTCCGACCGCCAAAAGCCCCATGCCCAAATGTCAGCTCAGGACATGGTGCCAAAGACGGCAGCAAGCGAAGTGAACATACGAACACCATGGGCACGGGGATAGACTGCAAGTTGGCTAGCCTTAAGAACTCTGCGGACGACCTGGGAGATGCGCACCCGCTAACAGGGAAGATAGGGAACCCGGATCAACCCAAAGCGTGTTCCCGGACACAAAGGCCAAGGCACGCAAGTAACGGCGAAGAGCCGCCACCGTACACAAAACATGATGCACCCCCAGCCCAACCAACCAACCATCAACAACCCAGGGACCCCTGCGGAAAGCAGCAGTCTCAATCTTTGCCAGAAAAGAAGGAGACGGCTGCAGACGAACAAAACCACCACGAAGACCTAAAGAGCAGAAAACCCCAACGCCAGAGGAGAGCATGAAACTCCCCAACCCGACCCCCGAGGCCAATGCCAACAGAAAAGGAGCCGTGGAGAAAAATCCTGAACCGAAGGGGCCACAACAAACCAAGGAGAAGAAAGAAAAAACCAGCGTCGAATGTAATGAAACGCCATTTTCTGGGTGAGCCCCGGAGGCTCCCTGGAGCTTATCGGGCTAATGTATGTTATATTAGACGGGACATTAGCTAAGGAGTTCAGACCTACCAGGAACCAGTGCCAGAACCTGGCCCCTTCAGAGAGGTTTCAGGGAGCAATGGCCCTGGAAAACCCCATTGTGGTTGGGTTTTCCTTAACTGCCATTGACCGGGGTCAGGCACCCAGAAAGGTAGGCATGGCAAAACAAACCCCACATGGTAAAAAACTAAAACAAAAAAATGAACAGAGAGGTAGAAACTCCCTACAATCCCAAGGAAACAAGCAAACAAGCAAACATCACACTTTACTGTCACGCCGATCGTCCGCGCAGCCCTCCCCGGCCCGAGAGGGGGAGGGGTTAGCCCCAGACCTACTGCGCCGGCTGCCAAGCTTCAGTTCGGAAGCTAAGCTTCAACCAACGCAAAAAAAAACCCGACCGGTGGGAGGGAGGGTTGCCAGGGAGCCTCCGGGGCTCACCCAGAAAATGGAGTTTCATTACATTCAACGCTGGTTTTCTGTGGGGAGCCCCTACGGCTCCCTGGAGCTTCATACCCAAAGAGAAGGAAAAGAAACGGCTAACCCGGAAGCGGCCGCAACAAACTCCGCAACGCGAAGCCGAGACAACAGGATGCAACCTGCGACCCAAGGCAACAAGAACACACAGGAGCAGATGCGCATAAAGAAGGGCGGCCAAGAACCTGTGCGACCCAACAGGTCGCACGATTTACCATGTGGGGTTTGTTTTGTCATGCCTACCTTTCTGGGTGCCTGACCCGGGTCGATGGCAGATAAGGAAAACCCCAACCACTAGAGGGTTTTCCAGTCAGTGCCATTGCTCCCTGAAACCTCTCTGAAGGGGCCAGGTTCTGGCGTTTGTGCCTGGTGGGTCTGAGCTCCTTAGCTAATGTCCCGGTCTAATATAACATACATTAGCCCGATAAGCTCCAGGGAGCCGTAGGGGCTCCCCACAGAAAAGCGCTCCGTCCAATAACCAGGACGCCTCAGGCGGCGCAAGAGCAGGCCAGAGGTGGAACAATGCATGACATAGCTTGCGAATCGGAGAAGAGGTAACATTAAAACCGAAAGCAAGCCGAAGCGGCTCCGCCAGCGCTGCACAATACGAGGCGACAGTATGGGGCAAGATGACGACCCCAAACCTCCACAAGAAAAGGAGAAGGCCACGCCAACATACTTAGCTACCGAAGAAGGGACAGAAAGAAAAGGAAGGACCACCAAAAATCCCACACTGCTACCAAGAAGAAGCACGCAGGTGGGACACCATCAACGAAGCCACCCGACTACCAACACAAGGTGAGAGATTCAAGGCAGAACCGAACCAGCCCCGCCATGGGCCAATCGAGCCAAGGAAAAGGCAGAGCTACGGGAAGATCCTGGGTGCGATCACGGAGCCAGCAAAGCCGGAAACCCAAGCCGGCAAAGGAGGAGATGGAACATCCGCAGTACAAAAAAACATCCCAACTCCCGCGAGCCTGCCAGGAGATCGGAGACGACAGTCCTGACGTGCGATTCTAGAGAAGGAAAACCGAGAGAAGGTGAAAACACCAACAGGCTGGGTAAGCCAGGTAACCACTAACTGAAACCTAGCAATAGGAGAGCCAAAAGGCACAAACAAAGCACACAACCATGTGTAGGATAAAAGGAGAAAATGGAAAACACAAGAAAAGACCAAACGAAAAAGCCATATCAGCAACGACCAGGGACATAAGCATAGAAGGAAGATGAGGAACAAAGAAGACAAGGAGCAAAATGGGAATGAAAAGGACTCAACCAACAACACAGAGCCGCAGGTCATGTCCCAACAAGCCATGCCAACAACACAGGCGTGTGATACGTTCCAACACAAGACGAAAAGGAAAAAAGGTACAAAGGTATGCCAACAGACCAGTACCTGGACCAAGGAGTACAAGCAATGAGGATATGATCCCCACATCAAAGATTCCCAAGGGAAGCAATAAGCAATAAGGTAGAGAAAAACCAACTACGGGACCCCAGGGGCACATGCACCAGGGGACACCGGTGGAATGAGAGCCCAAACGAGCCAAAGAGACACGGGAAAGAATTATCGCAGTGTCAGAGTAGTAGACAAGCGGAACGCATGAAGAAGTGATATGGTAGAGGATGACACCACACACAGCTTCAAGCGCAGATATGAAAGAGCCCAGCAGGTCCAGAAACCTGCACATGGGTGAATGACAGGTGAGAAGTGGGACCAAAAAGACAGAGCCCAACTCCCGCAACACAACTAGGGAAATACAACTAGGTAAGTACCGTACAGAGAATCCAATGAATATGGAAGGTCTAAGCCAGGCACTGCAAGACGTGCAAGGAAAGAGCGACCCAGATAAGACCATGAAAAACAGGACCAAGAGCCCCCTTGCAACCATTAACCCAGATGAACATGGAAGGCCATGGGAAGAAGCACGGGAGGGCCAAACAAAAATCCACAACCAATCCCCAACACACATCCACAGCATGAAACCTGCTTCCAAAATGTCACCTCAGAATGTCCAGACAAGAACACTTACCCACACTTACCTCAAGCTACAGGAATCATACAAAACCTAGGAGAACCAAAGAGAGCAAAAGGCCATCAGTGAAATAGAGAGAAATCCGAAATATTTTTTCTCCTATGCAAAATCAAGAGCAAAAACCACATCTAGTATCGGGCCCCTGCGAAAGGGAGATGGAGCTTTCACCGATGACAACAAAGAAATGAGCGAGTTACTGAGGAAGCAGTAAGACTGTTTTCAGCGAGCCACTAAACGCACTAAAGATTGATAACCCAAATGAATTTTTCATGGATATGATACCAACACCAAATCATATATCAGACATCACCCTATCCCCACTGGATTTTGAAGAAACCATAAGCAGTATGCCTATGCACTCCGCACCAGGCCCGGATTCTTGGAACTCTATATTCATCAAGAACTGTAAAAAACCACTATCGCAGGCCCTTCACATTCTGTGGAGACAAAGCCTAGATACTGGCATTATCCCTGACATACTAAAAACAGCAGAGATAGCACCACTCCATAAAGGAGGAAATAAGGCAGAGGCACAAAAATACAGACCGATAGCACTAACAACGCACATCATAAAAATTTTTGAGAGTGTGTTAAAAGTAAGCTCACAAAATACATGGAATCACAGCATCTCCAGAACCCCGGACAACATGGTTTCAGAACAGGGCGCTCTTGCCTGTCGCAGTTGCTGGACCACTAAGATATGGCATTAGATGCTATGGAAGACAAACAAAACGCTGATGTAATTTACACAGATTTCGCAAAAGCTTTTGATAAATGTGACCATGGTGTTATTGCACATAAAATGCGTTCAAAAGGAATTACTGGAAAAATAGGCAGATGGATATACAATTTCCTGACTAACAGAACCCAATGTGTAATAGTCAACAAAATAAAATCCAGCCCATCAACCGCGAAGAGCTCAGTCCCCCAGGGTACTGTGCTTGCTCCAGTACTTTTTCTCATCCTCATATAGGACATAGACAAGAACACAACCTATAGCACTGTATCATCCTTTGCAGATGACATTAGGTTCTTCATGAGAGTAGGCAACATAGAGGACATGGCAAACCTCCAATCAGATGTAGATCAGGTCTTTCTATGGGCTACAGAAAATAATATGGTGTTTAACAAAGGTAAGTTCCACCTCATGCGCTATGGAAAAATGAAAATATAAAAACGGAAACCACGTACAAAACTCAGGCAAATCATAACATAGAACGAAAAGGCAATGTAAAGGATCTGGGTGTACTCATGTTGGAAGACCTTACCTTTAAAGAACACAAGTAGCCATCACAACTGCAAGAAAAATGACAGGTTGGATAACAAGAACTTTTCACACTAGAGATGCTATACCGATGATGATACTTTTCAAAATGCTTGTGCTCTCTAAAGTGGAGTACTGCTGCACAATGACAGCCCCTTTCAAAGCTGGAGAAATTGCTGACCTGGAGAGCGTGCAGAGAGCCTTTACTGCTAGAATCCACTCAGTAAAACATCTAAATTACTGGGACCGACTAAAGAGCCTAAATCTGTACTCCCTTGAGCGCAGGCGGGAGAGGTTATCTTGAGGTTATCTTGAGATGATTTCGGGGCTTTAGTGTCCCCGCGGCCCGGTCCTCGACCAGGCCTCCACCCCCAGGAAGCAGCCCGTGACAGCTGATTAACACCCAGGTACCTATTTACTGCTAGGTAACAGGGGCATAGGGTGAAAGAAACTCTGCCCATTGTTTCTCGCCGGCGCCCGGGATCGAACCCGGGACCACAGGAACACAAGTCCAGCGTGCTGTCCGCTCGGCCGACCGGCTCCCGCGTCGTATGCTCCCGCGTCATATGCTGCACATATTTACTATGTATCATGCTAATTTATGTATATATATAATCTATTTACACACTATACACTGTCACACACTATATACATTCACCATCATCAACACATTCAGAACACCTCGAGTGAGAGCAGCCACACCCAGCCAGTCGCCCTCACTCCAACATCTTACTCGTCAACATTGCTCCTCCCACCATACTGTTATTCTTCTCATTACACTATTTACACATGTTATATATACCTATCTACATGTTTTATTTACTAGAACTATGCAAGTAAGCCGGTATTGTGTCCAAACAGTACAGTTGTCACCATACACTGCATGAAAAATCACACAGCAGACATAATAACAGAGATACAGAGATACATACATAACAGAGATACAGATACATACATAACAGAGATACAGATACATACATAACAGAGATACATAATAATTTACATGTGGAAAATAATTGAGGGGCTGGTTCCAAACCTGCACACAGAAATAACATCATATGAGACCAGAAGACATGGCAGGATATGCAGAATACCCCCGTTGAAAAGCAGAGGTGCAACAGGTACTCAGAGAGAGAACTCTATCAACATCAGAGGCCCGAGACTGTTCAACACGCTTCCACTACACATAAGGGGCATAACTGGCAGACCCCTCACAGTGTTCAAGAGAGAACTGGATAAGCACCTCCAAAGGATACCTGATCAACCAGGCTGTGACTCATACGTCAGGCTGCAAGCAGCCGCGTCCAACAGCCTGGTTGATCAGTCCAGCAACCAGGAGGCCTGGTCGACGACCGGGCCGCGGGAACGCTAAGCCCTGGAAGCACCTCAAGGTAGGTAACCATAACATATACCCCCTACCATTGTACCTCGTAGCCTGGTGGAGGTAGGTCCCCTATCTGGACTCAAGCATGGGCTAGACATGCATATGAGTGGGACTGGATGGGTATAAACAGCTGCTGCCTCATATGGCCCAATAGGCCTGCTGCAGTCACCTGTGTTCTGATGTTCATATATCCGTATCTAAAAATCACTAACCAGCGCCTAGCCAAAAGAGAAGCCAGACCGCATAAACTCACCTGCACAACGTAGGCACAAACGTGTCACGACACAACATAGCCGAGAAGATTCTCGGAGCATTGCCAGTGGAAGAAGGCAGAGCTGCACATGCAGGAGAAGAGGGTAGAGGCGACAGAGGAGCCCCACACCCATATGCAGGGAAAACCTCGCATCTGCCACATAACAGCAATCCAGAACACTCTCAGGAGCTACCGGGATGGACTGGAGAATGGAGAAGAGTGAGAGGGGAAGCACCCGAGAGAAAAGGGATGCAAAACCCCAGCTCACATGCACACTGCCTGTATCAAAGCAAACAACTATGGCACATGCGCAGCAGGGATGCCAGATGTGGGTCGCCAGAAATCGCGACCTGAAGAAAGAAACCATGAATGTGACTAGAAAATAGACAAAACAATGTCGTTAACGACCAAATCCCATATGAGAGTAAATAGGGCAGCCGCCAACCGTAGTCGAAAAGAGCAGGAAGGAGCGAAAAGAAACATAGCACAGCTCCCCATTCGGGCTACAAGGAGCCCAATCTGGCAACCCTGTGCAGCGCAGGACAGTGCACGGAGAGAAGAGAAAAATGAAAGAACGAAACAGGACTGAAAAACGAAAAGCTTGGAGAAGGACCAGCAAGCCACAAAAAGAATCGGAAGATGACAGACGTTCTAAGAAGACGGGAAGAAACAAAATCTTCCCAATCCTTCTAGAACATAAAGAAGCGAACGTGAAGCACAAAGGCATGGAAGGCAAAGTCGCATCCGAGACCAAAAGTCATGCAGATCCCCGAGAAGAGGGGAAGATGACTGTGAAGGCCCGTCCCAATTTGAAGGGTGGAGAAATGTACCCACCGACAGGATGGACCCGACGGATCCAAGGGACGAGGAACCAATCCTGGGGAGGGGACGAGGAACCGATCCTGGGGAGGGGACGAGGAACCGATCCCGGGGAGGGGACGAGGAACCGATCCCGGGGAGGGGACGAGGAACCGATCCCGGGGAGGGGACGAGGAACCGACCCCAGGGAGGGGACGAGGAACCGATCCTGGGGAGGGACGAGGAACCGATCTCGGGGAGGGGCCGTCTCCCAAAAATATGTACGGAGAGGGGGGGGGGGGGCAAGAAAAAAACCCCACTCCTCTTAACTGCAAGCCACACCCAAAGGGTAGAAAAATCCAGGGGTCCAAAAGTCAGCCTCTCATCAGCCCCGGGAATCCACAAGGCAGGTCCTGGGCTGAGCCGTTCCCCCCCTAAGCCCTAGCCTCACAAGAAAAAGCTCGGACAACCGGACAAATACTAAGGAAGGGAGCCCACTGGCAGACTCATACAACAAGGCTGGAGGAACAGGCTCGAATGCCCCCATCTCTACCCTGGAAGGGGGAAATCTTTGAGACCGCCCGAGTCTCAAGACCAGCGAAGCCCTGCCCCAACCCCGAACCCACAAACGGTAAGGATCTGGATGCAAGCAGAAAAGGAGAGGGGGGAACCATAATAGGAGAAGACAAGGGAGCACGGAAGGAACAAAACCGAAGCATCCAACATCCCCAAGCCCCATCACACCAACCAAAACGGGGCAGCCCCGGGGCTCACGGGGAGCAAATGACCTAGTGCGTTGCACCACTGAACGCCCATGCTGCCTCCACCCACATAGTCAGCATAAGACAGGGTAATCGATCCACAAACAAGCAACAAAACTCGCAGGGCTCCGGGCTGAAGGTGCCACCAACCCCACAGGCAGGAGACGGAAGCAAAAGAATGGGAGTCACCCTGAGACAAGGGGACAGAGCAACTTTCGAACTCGCACAAAGCTAGGGGGGGGGACTCCAGGGCCATATCTATCAGACCCACGCATCCCCTACGGGTTTCCCAGGGTCCTGAGCATTTACCAACAGGGACTCATGCCCAGGTAATCCCAGGCAGGGTACTGCTAACCGGCACCCAAGTCTACCAAACAACCTTCTAAGAACTGAACCCCCCCGGAACATGTACACGCACGGGGACCTAGCAGGGGAACCACCGGAAGAAGTAAGAGTACTCAGTACACAGGGGGCAAGAACCAAGGCAGACATCCCCACCAGGCACACAAACAAAAAGAAAAAGAAAACCCCGCAAGAGGACAACATATCCAGGTGGAACAGAACAGGAAAGGAACTTGTGGAAGGTGGCCCTAAGCTGTGAAGGCAGTACTTACAAGGCACCTAGGGAAGGAAACTCTAGGCGCATACAGCCCGAGTACTGGAGAATCACTTCCGGCTCACTCACCACCTAGAAGACAGTTACCACACACTAGGTACAGTGCTGAAAAAACCACCAGAGCCAGAGCACACGACCTCAGCTTTTAGCATTAGCCTTAGAATTGATGGGTGGATAGCTGGCGTGAGGGGTCTGGGACTTCCCCTTTCCCCTCCTGGAGAGGTGGGAGCTGAGCAGACAGCGGCGCGGTGAAGTGTGACGTCATGATCGTTTGCTTGTTTCTTTTAGGGGAGTTCTATCCACTTGTTCGGCTTTTGGTAGCAATAATTTCACCAGAATAGGGGTTTGTTTTGAGGCGCTTACCTTTCTGGGTGCCTGACCCGCTCGATGGCAGACATAGAATGCTTCCAACCACACGGGGGTTTCTATAGGCCATTGCTCCCCATGCCTCTGAGGGGGCCAAGTTCTGGCTTGTGGTCCCTGGTAGGCTCAGAGAACTCCATACACATGACTGATGCCAAAGTCTGACATTAGCATATCAGCCTAGTAAGCTCCGGGAAGCCGAAGGGGCTTCTCCCAGAGAACAGCGTTGAATGTAATGAAATGCCATTTTCTGGGTGAGACCCGGAGGCTCCCCGGAGCTATACCGGGCTGATGTGTATATATATTAGACCATGGCAACAGTCAGTCGATGGAGTTCTAAGCCTACTCAGGACCACAAGCCAGAACCTAGCCTGGCAATGGCCTATAGATACCCCCATGTAGTTGGAAGCAGTCTATATCTGCCATCCACCCAGAAAGGAAGGCATCCTAAAACTACAGCTGGTTAAAAATTGCAAAACGAAAGCCGAACTAGCAAGCAGAACTTCCCAATCAGAAAACGAGCAAACAAGCATGACGTCACCACAGGTGCTGCACCACTGTCTATGCAGCTCCTGCACCGGCTACTCAACAGGGAAAAAGAAATGCAAAACCGAGGAAAAGTGCCCCCCTGGGCATGCAAATCCTCAGCTATCAGGAATGCTGAAAGGGCGGGACCTGCACATGGAGCTGCACCTGACCAATATCCTTAGGAAGAATGGGGGGGGGGGTGTTGAACTAGCATGCATTGAGGTGCTCCAACTCACCCCCACCAGGTAAACCTGAACCACAGCAGAAGTTTTCCACCAGTCAAGCGTGTGGGTCCGACAGAACGAATGCCATGCCCTCAACGAAAAGAAAGGGCAGTCTGCTAGCCAAGATGACTCCATGACCTCATAATGCACCCAATAAGGAAAAACAGAACCGAGTTCAAACGAGAAAGGGTCCATTATCGAGGCAAAATCTGTCACGCAGGAGGTATGCCGCAATGGCCTCCCTTTCCTTAGGTGGGATACAGGAAGCTGAAAACCTCCGGAAGGAAGGTACCGAAGAACCTAAGGGAACCCAGAATGGAACCCAGGGAGGAATCGAACCCATATCAAATTCGTACATGGAAGGGGGTAAGAAAACCCTCCCCCTGCAACAACAAGCCCTACGCCAAGGGGTACCAACACCCAAGTGGGGTCAAATGGGATTCAAGCACCCGCAAGTCAACTCTTCGCCAGCCCCGAGATCCTCCACGCCAGAACCGGGGCAGAGCTGTCCTCCAAATCCTTTGCCTCAAAAAAAGGCAGACACACCTGGAAAAGCTGGGAAAAAGGGGTCTGCTGGTCAGACCCTGAAGCACCGCTGGAGGAGCAGGCTCGAATGCCTCCGTCACCGAACCGGAAGGGGCAGGCCTGAGACGCCTGAATCTTGCCACCGTCTAGACCCTGGCCCGACTTCGAAACCCTCAGATGTTTTCACATGACTCACCAATGGCGCAGCTCCATACCTACTCCTTTCGCTGTTATCTCACACAACACTAACGTTATATAAAAGATCTACAATTTTGCCACCATTAAGCTGAACCACTCAAGCATGGTATGGGAGCTCGTCACGAAATGTCATCAATGTGGCCACACACACTGTCAGAAGACAGATCGCCATAACCCCCATCCACAGCCTTACTCACTCTCCCAGGGAGGCACCGCACTATCCTAATATCAACACATCCAAGTCCTGCTCCGATTATCAGAATCCTGCGTTCAGTTTTATCATCAGTCCACGGCCTCCCGAATTTCACTGCTTAGCTATCAATATGTATACTCTATCACTGCGCTTTCTTCTAATAATCAGCGTGCAGTTATAATACAAATGTATTTTAGGGAATTCTGTACACAGCGACAGCGATGCTTCCGGACTCGTGCTGCCGCTGTGCCAGCCTGGTGGCTGTGTCATCAGCTCTACCACCCATAGAATTGTTGGACTGGATTTTTTGACCTGGGAGCACTTGGCAACCATATCGGTCGTGGCTGTACTACCTATACGCTGCTTGCTTAATTCCACCAGGCGGGGCCGTTCTAAATATAGAGATAGACTACTGATACCATACCTACTATGTGAATACTGCGCGGTTCCTCCCGTTCCCGCCCCTTGTTCTCTTTGGTCATGAGACACATAGTACTATATATAGATTTGGTGCGGTTTAGGGTTAAAGGGCTAATTTCCAGCATCTATACCCCTATGAAAATCAAGCCGATGGGCAGGCCATGTTTTCAGTATGGCCTGACAGCTGCGTATGGAGAATTAAGTCGGTATGTCCTCAGTTTGGGGGCAGAAAACGATTCGAGGACTGCCTCAATGTGACCCTCAAAGACTTGGACATCGACCCCAATACACGAGTCACTTACTCAGGACTGTCCAACTGCGAAGCAACGTCACCCAGGGGCCAGTGTGGCAGAGAATAGACAGACGCAGAGGTCTAGAGGAAATGTGCATGCATAATGCTAGAGCTAAGCCTCCACCACTACACGCAGCAGCCAACTCGTGTACCAGTATGTCCCATGTGTTGTAGCGAGCCTTCTGATCCAGATTGGTATTATCGTCCATGTTGTGATCACCGATCTTCGCACCTGATTTTTGAGCATGCTTACTTCGATTCTGAAGGATGAAATCATCATGATGTGTGTGGAAACAACACCATATGATAGTTGTGGTAACATAACTGGGAATATGCCCAATTTTGACTTTATCATAAGAATTCCTGCGTATTCAGAGTTCGTTCTGCTTAACTGGTAAGGGATGGGCCCCATATAATCCTGATAAATGAGAGTAGACAGTACATACATGCACAGTATTGGCTGCAAAACCAATTTTTTGTACTCTTGACCAAATAATTACTGTAAGTACTATAATTTCAGAAAGATGACTTGTATTTTATTGTGCTTCATTTAATCTGAATATTTTTTTTTATCTTTTCCAGGGTTGTGAAGAATGGGCTGTGATTATGTAGCGTGCATTAATGGGACTGTGATGTACATCGTGCAGTGCTTCTGTCAACGCGGGTGTAACAGAAGAAATGGATATGTGTGAACCGTACACTATGGATTTTCTCGTATGGGTCTTACAGCCTCTGTATTGTGACCCCATGCTCAGTTTCTCTTAGTGTGATGCTACTGGTCCAATGTCGTATGTTACTGTATATTAAAATCTGTTTGTTATAATGTCTGCTTTTATATGGTTTACTGTGACACGGGATAGATAAGTGCAATCAGTCTATAAATAGCACTGGAACATTGTTATTTCTGGGAGGACTCCTTGTGGCTATCTGAAGCTATCGTTACTGACTGCATACCCATCTACTAGGCGCATCAGCGCGAAGTTATATTGACGTACAGGGACCAGTGACAGAACCTGCCCCCACCCCCTTTCACAGAAGCACAGAAGCGGTGGTATTTATTTATTTATTTATTAGACCACCGGAGAAGCAACCAGAAAGTCAGTAAAGTCAAAACCAAACCACCTGCTGGCTCAGTAAGGACCACAACCCTCTAAAACTGGCAACATCCGTCCATATTATGTAAAAAATGTATTGAATCTCAAACTAGTGCAAGCTCATTTACCCCACCATCGGCCAAATACATTTGGGGGGAGGGGGAAGGGGGAAGGCAGCTGACGATCAGGCGGAATTCCCACCCTCAGTTATTTGCGAGTAGTGCGTGCTAGGTTGCCTCTCTTCCAGTCTGGCTCCAGTGTTCTGCTATTCAGCTAGTGGTGGTTTTCTGTGGAGAGCCCTTCGGCTCCCTGGAGCTGTACTGGGCTGATAGCATATATTAGACTGTGGCATTCAGTCAGTTTGATTGGAGGTCTAGCCTACCGGGAACCACGAGCCAGAACCTGGCCCTTCAGAGAAGCACGAGGAGCAATGGCCTATAGAAACCCCCATGTGCTTGGAACATTCATGTTCTATTATCTACCCCCGGGTTAGGAAACCCAGAAAGGTAGGCATCTCAAAACAGGTGCCTCCTGGTTAAAATTGCTACCGAAAACCGAACTATCTAGCAGAATTCCACAGTTTGAAAACAAGCAAGCAAGCATGATGTTACAACCACTGGCTACTCTGCTGTCTGTTGCAGCTTCCCCCTCCATGGGAGAGGGAATGGGGAGCCCCAGACCCCTAAACCAGCTACCCAACCTCAGTTCTGAGGCTGATGTGTTGCAGGGCAGTCATTCAACTCTGGCTCCTGTGTCCGAGCAGTGCTGTACCGGTTCTGTTCCTCCTGGAGACGTGTACTTTTCAGGGTTATTCCTTTTTTTTGTTGTTGGCCTGGTGGGGGGTTTGCTCCTTGGTTCATGGTCACCCTCTGTTATTCAGGTGGTCCTCTGTGATTATACAATCACAGGGGTTCAGCTTTTAATTAGATCTCTCGGTAGTTGGGCTAACCAGTTAGCAGACCTTACCTGGGCTTCCCTTAGAGTCAGCCTAAGGGCCCTGAAAAAATCCCATTGGGGCTCATTGGTCCAGTCGATGTGTCCCCTGAATCCCATCTCGCCTTGTGCGAAGTTAAGGTTGCTCTGTCCCCTTGTCTCTGGGTGAACATCACCTGTTTTGCCTCCATTATGCTGCGGTGTGATCAGTGACACCTTCGACCCCAGAGTCCTGCGAGTGGTGTTCCTTGCTGTGTTCCCTAATTCACCCCAGTCCACTACACTGATATAGAGGAACCTCGGGTGATGAGCAGCTCCATCTTTGAGCATTTTAGGTAACGAGCTAGCCACTCGCAGAAATTTGTCTATTGAGGAGCACTGCTAGTTAACGAGAAAAACACATGGTGCTTCCAAGTGTTTTTCCACCGGTTCTCGCAAATTCTCGGACGCTTCCAACATAAATTCGTTTCACAAGATGAGTGTTTCACATGGCGAGCTCGGTGCTC
>WNGS01161107.1:17712899-17726364 GCA_020271785.1 Procambarus virginalis
TTGTTCCTGCAATATTTCTTGTACTCGCTGGGGGCATGTTGACACAACCATGGACCTCTGATGTTCTTGCAGTGTTCTCTGACTGTGCCTATGGCACCCCTACTCTTCACTGGTTCTATTACTTCCAAACCACCACATTTGCCGGCGAAAATACACCACGGAAAGACAGGGCAAAATACATCACCCAGACGTAACCCCCAGGGAAACAGGCAGAAATGAACCAAAAACTGAGGGACAAAAGGAGTGGGAGCAAGCATAGCAAACATCCAGGGACACTGGGCCCAAACCCCAGCGCCCAGACCCAAGCACAGACAGAAAACCCTAAGCTGAGTGAAAAACCAACACCCAAGCATTCCCAGAAGAACAGGAGAAGGGCAGAACTCCCTAGGAAAGAAATCAAAATAGAGAAATAGCAATGGGAGGATAAAATCTCTGAAGGTGAAAACCCGCCCCAAAAAGCGAGCGCACACTCCCAGACACATGTAAACAACCTGCAGCACTGCCCTGGTGGCCATGCGGGGAAGCGATCAGCAGAAAAGAAAATGGACACCATAACAAAAGGAAATGCGGCTGATGCAAGAGATCTGAAAAAATGCCAGCAAATTTGGGATCATAAGTAGAGGAGAGGGACGAAAAGCCCCACCCAGATGACAGAAAACCCAGGTAGGGGTACAAAGCCCGAGAATTACTAGCGAGCACCCCCCTCCACAGCCCCAATAACCCACAACAGAGGCCCTAGGGCAGAGCTGTCCTCCACGCCTTCCACCCCTGAAGAAAAGGCAGAGTTAAGGGAAAAGGCAGCAAAGAAAGGGCTGCTGGTAAGGCCCAGAAGCCTTGGCAGGAGGAGCAGGCTCAAATGCTTCCGTCCCCAACCTGAACGGTTCAGCCCCCGAAACTGCCTGATTCTCGGTACCAACTAAACCCTGCCCCGACCCAGACATCCACAGATGGATCGGAGCCAGGAGCAGGGGAGGGGAGGGGGGGGAGGAGAGAAAAGCAAACAACGCCTAACCAAAACAGGGCAGCCCCGGGGCATCCTCGGGGCATCTGGGAAGGAAACCAACCTAGCGCATTGCACAAACCTAAACCTAGCATGCAATGCAGATGCTGCTTGCACCTTAACAGAAATACCATCAAAACAATACTGTACTGGAGAACAAGCAGAGAACACGACTCGCAAGACTCCAAGTCAAAGGTGTCATTGACCAAATAGACAGCATGAAGGAGGCAAAAGAGGTGACTGTCACCCAAAGACATGGGCACACGGCAACCATCGAACCTGCACAAGGCAGGCTGGAACCCGGAAAATGCATCCATTGGTCCACTGAGCCCCGACAGGGTTTTCCAGGGCCCATAGGCTGACTGCTACAGGAAGCCCAAGCAAGGTGTTGCTAACAGGTTAATACCCAAAGCTAACAAGGGGGAGAGCAAAACACTGAAAGCCCTACGACATGTACAATCATGGGGGCCTAGCAGAGGGCCACCAAAGTATTTACAGTGGAATGATAGCCACACCAGGCAGACCCCCACCAGGCACGAAAAAAAGAAAATAGAAAACCCCGCAAAAGTACAACGTCCCGAGAAGAAACAGGAACCGGCCGCCGCATAGGTAGGCATGTTACACAACACCTTGACGTCCTAACCAGTATGATACCACTCCTTACCCAAGGCCAAACAAGGGCCACAAAACCCCAGCAGGCCTCAAGGCCGTGGTAAGTGCCAAGCAGCAAGAACCCTCCAACGAAAATGGTTTCCCTAATGCACCAGGGAAGAGAACCCTAACACACAAGGGCAGTACTCACAGGACACCTAGGGAAGGATGCCCCTAAGCTCATGCAGCCCCAGCACTGATTTGGAACACTTGGCCTCTACACACAACAACATACAGAGGTCGCCACTAAGGCAAATACTGCCTTGGAAACTAAGGCCAGAGTAGACGTCCACCCCGGACCACATTAGCTTTTGAACTGGAGGCTTGAGTAGCCAGCGCAGGGGGCCCTTGGCTCCCCCCTCCCCCTCTTGGGGAGGGGAAAGGAGGGCTGCGCGGACAAGCGGCATGGCAGTGGAGTGAGACATTTGCTTGTTTGCTTGTTTCCTTGGGATTGGAGGGAGTTCTACCTCTGTTTGGTTTTTAGTTGTTAGTTTCTTACAATGTGGGGCTTGTTTTGTTATGCCTACCTTTCTGGGTGCTTAATCCCAGTTGATGGCATACTGTATATGGAAAACCCCCAACCACGGAGGTTTTCCAGGGCCATTGCTTCCTGAAACCTCTCCGAAGGGGCCAGGTTCTGGCTCGTGGTCCCTGGTAGGTTGAACTCCATAGACTAATGCCCTGGTCTAATATATCACACATTAGCCCGATAGCGCCAGGGAGCCATAGGGGCTCCCAATAGAAATGACTGTTTGCATTTTTTCATTGGGGTCAAAACAAATTCTGAGCAGTTGCTTGCTTTGAAACATTTTTGGGGTTTTGTCCAGAATTGGGGACCAGATTCTGATCGTGGTCACTGGTAGGGGCTCTTGAGTCACGGAGGCCTGGTGTGTTTCCTAAGGTTTTGTCATTGTCAGGTTATAGTATCAGGGAGCTACTAAGAGGTTGAAGGGACATCTCATTACACTGAACACCGAATTTTTCAAGTACAGTACTGTAGTACAGGTACAGTATTTGCAACTTGGAAAATAATATCTTCTTGTAACCTGTTTAAAAATGTTTTAATTAAAAACATAACCAAGACTGTAGCTTACCTTGAGCTTTTAGTTCAACAGCATCTATTGGAGGGATGGCTATGCTTGAAGCCTCAGTGCTAAATGCTAGTGCTTCACTGTATTTTTCTTTGGCAAGTTCTCGTGATTCATTTGCCACTTGCATTGTTTTTTCATGTGAAGTTGAGAGGCTAAGTACGTCATTGTTCAAGTCCTGGGGAATGAAATTTCAGAAGCATTGTGGTCATTGTCTTCATTTGTGTATTACATCTGTATTGTTTACAACATAATGTTTACAATATAATGTTTAAGAGATTTTGAGAAGTTTTTTAAAGTAAAAAACCAGCATTGAATGTAATGAAACATTATTTTCTGTGTGAGCTCCGGAGGCTCCCTGGAGCTATTGGCCTGATATGCGATACAGTATATTAGTCTGGGGCATTCGTCAATTGGAGTTCAGCCTACTGGGGACCACAAGCCAGGACCTAGCCCCCGTTAGAGAGGCTCAGGGAGCAATGGCCTATGGAAACCCCCATGTGATTGGGGGCATTCCATGTCTGCCATTGAATGGGGTTAGACACCCAAAAAGGTGCCTAGGCATAACAAAATAAACAAACCCCACATGGTAAGAAAATTGCAACCGAAGATTGCACAGAGAGGCAGAACTCCTACAACACCCAAATAAACAAGAAAACAAGCAAATGTCATACACTGCTGCCGCACCACTTGTTCGCGGTGCAAACATCCCTCGGTGCTCTTGGAGCACCTGGAGCGGTGATGTTCGCACGGCAATGTTCACACAGCAAACATCACGGCTCCATCCCTCCCCAGGAAGGGGAGGAGGGAGCCCAAGACCCCCCCTTCCCCCCGCCAGCTAATCACACCTCCAGTTCGGAGGCTGGGCATCAAAAGCAAAACAAAACCGCCGACCAGAGGGAGAGAGGGTACCAAGGAGAGACCGAACCCTGGAACAGGAAACAAGGGAAACCGGGTCAACCCAAAGCGCGTCCCCGTTCACAGAGGCTGAGGCGCACAGGTAACGGCAAAGAGCTATTACACATGCCACATGATGCACATGATGCACCCTTGCCTGACCAACCAAGTATCAATGGCCCAAGGGCTCCTCCTGAAAGCTGCCATCTCGTTCTTCACCAGAAAAGAAGGAGACGGTTGCAACCGAACAAACCAACTACAAGGACCGAAAGAGCAGAAACTCCAGTACTGGAGGAGAGCATGAAGCTCACCAACCCTTTAGAGGTACTCCTGGCTGCATTTTATATGACTATTATATGTTCTAGCTGTCCAAAACACCCAGAAACCAATGCCAACAGAAACAGAGTCTTGGTAAGCAATCCAGAACCGAAGGGGCCACCACAAACCGACGAGAAGAGAGAAAGGAGAGCAACCTGTGCAGGCAGAGTATGAGTAGGCCGGAGGTGAAACAAAGCACAAGAAAACTTACGAAATGAGGTGGAAGTGACATCCACCCCGAACTCAAGCTGAAGCGGCTCTGTCAGCGGCGCACGATACCAGGCGACAGTATTAGGCATCAAATGATGGTCCTGAAAAAGTCAAGAAAGAAAGGACAAAACAACCCAACCCAACCCAATAGAAGACAACCTAGGAAGAGAGAGAAAACAATGAAACGAATGCCAGGAAACATTATACTGTAGCTGAGATGAAGCTCAGGTGAGACCACAAAGAAGCACATGATCACCAGATAAGTGGTGATACACCCGCATCAAAAACACCATATGCGAAGGGCAGAACTCCCTTCTGGAGGGAGTGGAGGAGAAGACCGAACCAGCCATGTACCGGAGTGGTCCGATCTGCTGAAAAAAGTGGGCCTGCAGAAAATTCCCCCAGGTTCAGACACAGTGCAAGCAGCGCCTGAAACCAAGGCTGGGCTGACCACCAAGGAGCAAGAACTGGAAGCAACAGCTGGATCAGGGAAAAGAGGTATAGGTAATTCCACCTCAACCAATCCTGCTGAAAGACATCCATTGTGACAGCTCCACAGTTGGAGGAAGGGCGCCACATATATTGGGAGATGCCTCAACCAGCAGAGCCAACTGAAGGAGTCGGCATCGACTGTCCATTCTGTGGACAGTAGAATGAACCGAGACAGGTCGTCCGCCAGGACATTGGACACTCCCCGGACATAAGGCGTACAGAGAGCCAAACCCCTGAGNCCACCACAGGGGCCCCTCTGGAAGCTAACTGGCACTATCTTTGCTAGAAAAGAAGGAGCCAACTACAAACGAACAAAGTGCCCACCAGCGCAAAAAAAAAAAAAAAAAAAAAAAAAAAAAAAAAAAAAAAAGAGAAAAGAACCAAAGGAGAGCAGAAGTTCTCTCCATGCAACAATTGGAAGCCAAAAAAAGCAAAACTAACACTTTCCGGAAAACACTCTCAGACCAAAGGGACCCCCATAAACTGAACGGACCAAACAAAAAGAAAGAACCTAGTCAAGTGTTCGTGAAACAAGTGCAAGCTAGATTTCACAAATTTGTAATTGTGTTTTACATTGTTGGGGGTAGTTCTTTTCACAGTTTTGAGCCTGTGGTCTCATTTCTAACCAAGCAGTGATCTGTTTGTGTCACTGACTTTCTGGGTGCCTTCCCTTGGTGTTTGGCAAACATGAATAATTTACATAAATTTTTCATACATGCCACTACTCCCTCTGCCGCTCTGAGAGGGTCAGGTCTTGGTAGGCCAAATAAAACTCTGACTGATGGCACCTTGTAGTCGGGCACTATGTCAGATATAGTAGTTTCAAGGAGCCACAAATCCACAAACTGCAACATGACCTAGATAAGACCTTGGTGATCCATACACAAAGAACAGCAGAGATGGAAAAGAATTTGGATTATCTATAGTAAAAAAATGCAACCCATAATCCTGTTTTGATGGTCCCTCTTGTGACGATCGTCAATAGTCACAAATTCGTACATACAGTACTTACCTTTTAGATAGTAGTATACCGACTCGTAAAGAATTCTTTAACAAAAAAATAGAAAACAAAAACAAACTTAAATATTCCTAGGCCAAGTATGGCACACATATGTAGTATATTAGACGTAGGAAGGTTAGGTTAAGTTACTTTAGTTTGTCTTTGCAACACAAGTAAAGAAAAAGTTTTCCAGTTTGTCCATCTCAATAGTGCCGATTTCTACTTTCTAATTTTGTTGTACATCGGTATATATACTATGGTTGTCATCATTACTGTACTACCAAAACTGGAGGATGGGCTGGAAAAAAACATGTTTAACCGCTGTGCTGCGCCAACTGAGAAAACTCAGTTGGCAGGAAACTGCGCCAACCAAGAAAACACATTTTGATTATTTCGTGCCCATTCAAAATGCGTGCGCAGTAAGTTGTGTACGAAATGAACTCTTGGGACCTCTAGTGAGAGGCAGCCATCTTGGAAAAAATTCCCAGAATGCCCTAGGGCTGCTGGCTGGGTTAGTACTGAGTGAGCAACCATGCGTGGTGCATGCGCCTCTGGCACCCAAACACCTGTCTGACGCGGTGTTGAAAGATTGCTCTGTAGGTGAAATTCAGACCTTATTGTTTGAAGAACATAAGGGTCATGATATTGATCAAGCTAGGTGCAATAAGGACCTAACAAACGTTGGATGCTAGTGATACAGCACCTATGAGGACAATATTGTGAACGTATCCAGTTGTAGCTCTGAGCGCCACTCTTGCCGTCTCCAATTTTTATAGATGATACATAGATGAATTGTTTTCTGGGTTCAGTGATGATGCATCTGATACAGGTTGCATAGATGAACAGTGTTAGTGGCTTCCATGGTGGTGTTTTCCATATATTTTCAAGAATACCTGAATCTCTTCCAGAATGGCTGACACTCTTCCTGAATCTCTTCCAGAATGGCTGATACTCTTCCTGACTGACTGAATCTCTTTCAGCGAAGGATCCTACAAAGCGATCTTTTCATGACAACCTTACAAATAGATCTTTTCCTATAATCTTTTCAAAATTACTTTATGTTTTACAAGCTTGGCTACATACTACCTACAGGTACTAGTGCCAAGGGTGTACGTGAGTGCGTTATTTGCAGGCACACAGAAGGTAGAACAGGAAGCGAAAATCTACCCGTACCTGGTGCAATGAGAGTGAAGTCGCGCTGTGTACCATGGACTTCTTCATTGATTATTACTCACTTATGAAGTACTAAGTGTGTAATACAGTGTGTTACTGTGTAGTGTGTGAAACTGTACATATTATAATTTTAGTGAATTTTTAACAAGTAATATTGCGACAATAAACATTTATTATGGACACACTACTGATACATGTATCACAGTTCCATGGAACATTATGAACATTCTACTGTATACATATTGTAAAGAACACAAATATGCAGCATATACAATAAAAAAAAACTAATAAAACCGCATTGGAAATGCATAGAACAAATAATTAAAAATATATTTGTGGCAACTCGCGGTGCTTGAATAGTGCGTGCGACTGCCTTTGGGAGTTTCACGCACAGGCGACCAGCCCATGATGCCCTCTTCTCCATGTCCCCACAGCCAAAGTAGGTGGATTTTTTTTTTTTTTACATGTATGTATTCAGGGAAGGGAATTTATTATTTTACAAAGATAAAAAAATTGCGAACACTTGATTTTATGCGCACAGGGGAATGTCACAATAAACTTGGCGCATCACAATGGTCAAACCATTGTAAAATGAATTTGTATCAAGTCTGTAATTCTGACCAACCTTTGGGCGGCATTACTACTCAATTAACCCTCAAACCGCTAGGGGCCCAAATGGAATTCACACCCACAGGCGCAACAAAAAAAAAAAATCCAAAAAATTCTTTTGTCTTATAGAATTGTTTATTTTTGTTCCCTGATCACGGAAAAAATAACAAAAAAATCGTAGGTAGCATATTTTAGCCGCAGTAGGGTAGGGAAGTGTGGCAAAAAAGGGGCGTTGGCAGAGCCTTCGCCAGACGAGGTCTACTCCGCCCGAGCTGTCAGACGGCAGTTGCCACAAATATATTATTTCCTAATTATTTCAATGTCTCTGATTGATTTTTTCTTAGTTTTTTTGCAGTAATATTATTCCATACAGTGAATTGTGGTATATTTATATTATAAAATGTGTGAACCATCGCTGTACTCAAAATTATGGTGTGCATATAAGTGATTCAATTATTATGTTCATAAAACAATAAACAAATAGTTTTGCTGTTGTTACACTATATACACAGGTTATATATAAGTATCTGCATGTTTTGTTCACCATAACGAACTACTAAGTTGGTCTTGTGAGTCAAAAAGCAACGAGGAGTGGCCGCCACACACCAGCGAGCCACTCACTGCCACGCCCTCCCTCAACACCACCTCACTCACCCTCATTTACCTCCCACAATACTGTTTTTGCATTTATTCACTATACACAGACGTTATATATACGTATTTACATGTTTTGTTCACCATAACTGTACATCTAAGCTTGTATGGTGAGTAAACGCACAAAGACGTAGCTACTCCACAGTCAGCTGATCGGCGGCCACCCTCAAGGCCACACACACTAATATTTCTCCTCCAACAATATTGGTTGTGGTGTTATTATGCTATATACACACATTATATATAAGTATCTACCTGTTTTATTCACCATACTTGTACAAATAAGCTGGTATGGTGCCCAAAGACCCTTTGTGGTCACAGGTAAACAACACGATAATTCCTGCAGACGACGCTCCTCTCACCAAAATGGCGGCTCCCAACCTACTCCTCTCGCTGTTATCTCACACTATACACACGTTATATGTAAGTATCTACATTTGTGTTCACCATAGCGAACCACTAAGCTGGTATGGTGAGTGCAGTCAATAAATGGTGGCCACACACAGTCAGAAGACAACGCCACAATCCTCCCTCCACAGCCGTACTCCTCCCTCCATCGAGCACAGCGCTAAATATCTCCACAATCAAGCTGTTATCAGAATCCTGGTCAGTTTTATCAAATTCAGGGGGCTTCAGTAATACTATCACTGGTAAATAATAGCAGTAT
Organism: Procambarus virginalis; assembly: GCA_020271785.1. Classification (NCBI taxonomy): domain Eukaryota; kingdom Metazoa; phylum Arthropoda; class Malacostraca; order Decapoda; family Cambaridae; genus Procambarus; species Procambarus virginalis. The sequence goes on from WNGS01161107.1 coordinate 17,721,659, forward strand.
CACTTATATTTTGGCATTTGTAGGCGATGCTGTAGTCACAAGCTGAACAGCGGTGCTGTGAGCTCGTGCTGCGTGCGCCAGCCTTGGTGGCTGGCGCAATACTGACGTTCTCACTCTCAAGAATGTTGGGCTGGATTTTTTTTCTAGGTGGGATCTGGCAACTATCAGTCGTGGCTGTACTATAGCTGCCCCTATCCCAGGCGGGGTGTTTAAATTATAGCGCTAGACACGAAATCATATATAAATGATGTGCGCGATTTCGGTTTTGTCATTGATATCATTTATATATGATATGCGCGGTTTAAGGGTTAAAAAAATTAAAATGGCTTATATGAATGAAAGAGAATTTTACAAGAATGTAAAAGTGTTAGAAAAGAATGTTTAAAACAATTTGTTTCAAATTCAGAAATGCAAACCTAAAGATGTATTACTTCAAGATAAACATACTACATATAACAAAAGTAATTTAAACACATGCTAATAGCATTAACATAACAAGAGAGCCCAGGAAAATACCTTCAAGGACAGTAAGTGTGTTCTTGGCCTCTGTAAGTGTCTTCTCTGCCTTCTTGATAGCATCCCTTGCCTGACCTTCAGCTGTGAAGGTGTCTGCCAGGAGTTCAGCTGTAATTTGTTGTTGTGTCCAGCCACGATTCTTCAATTCTGAAGTTTCTTCAAGTTGAGCCTGCACTTCCACAAGCAAGTTGCTACGTTGTTCCAATAATTCTTGCGTTTCACTCTTAAGTCGTTCAGCCTCATGAGTGATGGCCGTTGCTTGATAAAAAAAGTGATATTAATGGGATAATTTTTTTATTAATAAAATTTGTCAATTATTATAAAGTGGTCATAATAAAACAAATTACACAGAACCCAAAAATGGAAAGGAAACAGCAATCACTTGCAAAATCTATTAGTTTTATTAATTTGACACAAATTAAACAACAAAAATAACCATTGCAATTTTCTACTTTGTTAAATAAACTTTAGTTTTATATCTCCCTCAGATTACAAAAATGTTATGAAATAGTTACAAGCAATAAGCACTGATTGAAATAAAATGTTATCTGGTGGGCCCCTCAGTAGCTTCAAGACAGTTACATGAGGCAATATGATCACTACGTACAAAATAGTAACAAGAATCAATTAAATTTATAGGGAAGAATTCCAGAAACCTGGAACTTCAAGAACACAAGGTCATAGATTTAAACTAATTAAACAAAGTTGCCAAACAAATATAAGAAAATTTACTTTCGTAAACAGAGTGGTAGACGGTTGGAACAAGTTAGGTCAGAAGGTGGTGGAGGCCAAGACCGTCAGTACTTTCAAAGCGTTATATGACAAAAAGTGCTGGGAAGACGGGACACCACGAGCGTAGCTCTCATCCTGTAATTACACTTAGGTAATTACCAAGGTATTGTTAAGTCTTGGAATACTAATCTGTCAGAAGCTAGTACAGTATAGGTTTCCAAAATTTTGTGATGTGAGAAGAGCTTAGGGATCAGAGATTTACCCATAATAAAAAATCCAGCACTGAATGTCTTGAAACGTCTCTTTTTATATGTTAGATTAAGGACCTACCCAAAATGCTATACCTGCTTGATACCTGGTTGATGGGGTTCTGGGAGTTCTACTCCCCAAGTCCGGCCCGAGGCCAGGCTCGACTTGTGAAGTCGATACGTGTTAGTGGTTTTGCAAGGTTATAAGAACACCAATGTACTCTCACAACCCAAGTACCTTCTTGTATATGAATAAATACTTTATTTCAGGCTTTTTTTTGTTAGCCGTCCACTTCCAGCTGTCAGGTCGGAGAACTTCATGTTCTTCTCTCAATGCAGAAGTTTTGTTCCTTTTACCCTGACAGGCAGTTACTTCATCTGCAAAACCCACAACCATAATGGGGTTTTCCAGGGCCATTGCTCCCTGAAACCTCTCTGAAGGGGCCAGGTTCTGGCACTGGTCCCTGGTAGGTCTGAACTCCATAGCTAATGTCCCGGTCTAACATAACATACATTAGCCCGATAAGCTCCAGGGAGCCATAAGGGCTCCCCACAGAAAAGAATTTTTAGGGAACATTTTACTTCATGAGCACCGGGGAAATTTCACAAGAAACTCGGCGCAGCACGGCGGTTAACAGAAACATTGTAGTTATTATGTTGAACTCAAATTCTGCTACAATGTAAATTTATAGTATTGATTATACTGGTGATGTTGCATGTCTTAAGAACTAATATTGCAGGAGTGGGTAGCACAAGATACAGTGTGAGCTTGAAGCACAAGGTGGAAAACTATGAAGATAAAATTGGGAACTTTTTCGTTTTAATTTTGAATAAAGCATAGGTTGGAATTTTTTTAAATTCATTAGAGAGTGAGTTCCATAGACTGGGTCCTTTTTTTTGCATGGAGTGTTTTCACAGGTTTAGTTTGACTCTAGGGATATCAAAGGGATATTTATTTCTGGTGTGGTACTTATATGTTCTGTTACATCTATCAAGGAATAGTTTCAGATCAGGACTAGCATTTAAAAATAAGATTTTGTACATGTAAATAGTACAAGAGAATGTGCAGAGTAAGTGTATCTTTAGCCTGTTTAGGGATTTAAGCAGAGGGATTGTGTGATATCTGAAGTCAGAGTTTGTTATAGCTCTGACAGAAGATTTTTGCTGGGTGATGATGGGCTTGAGGTAATTTGCAGTGGTTGAACCCCCATGCACTGTTACCGTATGTTAGATAGGGATAGATTATCATGTAGTATAGCGAAAGAAGAGCATGGTAGGGAATGCAATATCTGCTTTTAGAGAGTATTCCAATAGATTTTGAAACTTTTTTGACTATGTGGCATAGATATAGTATGTGGGTGCTGAAGTTAAGTCTTTTGTCCACATAAAGGCCAAGGAAGTTTCCATCGTTATTAATGCTAATGTTAACATTGTCTATCTGAAAGAGAATTTGGTATGATGATTTACTTTCAAATAAAATGAAGGTCTTTTCTATGTTTAGTGTGAGTTTGTTGGTTGACATTCATAAGTGAACTTTTTAAATTCATTATTTACAATATTATTTAGTGTGTGTGGGCAGTGATCTGAATAAATGAAGGTAATATTGTCAGCAAATAGTACAGGTTTAAGAATGTTAGACATTTAGCAAATCATTAATGTATATAAGAACTAGGAGAGGTCCAAAGATGCTGCCCTGTGGCACTCCTACTGTCAATGGTAGAGTGGGGGAGGTTATGTCATTGATGGCGACAAATTGATGTCTGTCACTGAAATATGATCGAATATAGCTCAAAGCAAGGCCTCAGATTTCGAAGTGATGAATGTTTAAGTAAGAGGTAGTTATGCTTTACAGTATCAAAGGCCTTTCTCTGGTCAATGAAGAGGCCAGTAGGGAAATCATTTTTGACAAGGGCTGTGTAGATTATATCAAGCAGGCTAATAATGGCATTATTAGTAATCTCTTGGGAACAGACGCCAAACTTGCAGGGACTGTTGAATATGTAGAATCTCAGAAGGTAGGAGAAGAGTTGTATGTAAAAAAACCAGCATTGAATGTAATGAAATGCCATTTCTGGGTGAGCCCGGAGGCTCCTGGAGCTTATCGGGCTAATGTATGTTATATTAGACCGGGACATTAGCTAAGGAGTTCAGACCTACAAGGGCCAGCGCTAGAACCTGGCCCTTCAGAGAGGTTCAGGGAGCAATGGTACTGGAAAACCCTTGAGGTTGGGGTTTTCCTTATCTGCCATCGAGGGGTCAGGCACCCAGAAAGGTGGCATGACAAAACAAACCCCACACGGTAAAAAACTAAAACAAAAAAGTGAACAGAGGTAGAAATCCCTACACTCCCAAGGAAACAAGCAAACAAGCAAACATCACACTTTACTGCCGCGCCGATCGTCCGCGCAGCCCTCCCCGCCCTGAGAGGGGGAGGGGGGAGCCGGATTACCGCCAGCTGCCAAGCTTCAGTTTGGAAGCTAAGCTTCAACCAACGCGAAAAAAACCGTTGACCGGTGGGGAGGGAGGGTTGCCAGGGAGCCTCCAGGCTCACCCAGAAAATGTCGTTCATTACATTCAACGCTGGTTTTCTGTGGGGAGCCCCTACGGCTCCTGGAGCTTCATACCCAAAGAGAAGGAAAAGAAAGAACTAACCCGGGAGGCGGCCGCCACAAACTCCGCAACGCGAAGCCGAGACAACAGGATGCAACCTGCGACCCAAGGCAACAAGAACGCACAGGAGTAGATGCGCATAAAGAATGGGTGGCCAAGAACCTGTGCGACCCTCAACTTCCTGTGCCTGAAATGAGCCCTAGACGTCCCCAACACAGCAGCAAAAGCTGAAACGTCCGAAACAGCACTGGCGCAAAGACAGACCACAGGCTGGAAGACTGAAAAAACTTGCGGACGACCTGGAAGACCCGAGCCCTGAAACAGGGAAATGAGGGGAACCGGATCAACCAAAGCGCATCCCCAGACACGGTACGCAGGTAACGGCAAAAACGCAACCGGACAACACAGGACGCACCCCCGGCCAAACCAATCAATCATCAATAACCCAAGAACCCCTCCGGAAAGCAGCCATCTCGATCGTCGCCAGGACGGAGAAAGGCTGCACACGTACAAATCTACCACCAGTACCAAAAAGCAGAAACCTGAACCGAAGGGGCTACCACAAACTGAGGAGAAGATAAGAAGGCACAACCACAACAC
>WNGS01161107.1:17734666-17751553 GCA_020271785.1 Procambarus virginalis
CGTGTGACGTCATACTAGTTTGCTTGTTTTTCTGGTGGGGAGTTCTATCCACTAGTTTGGCTTTTGGTAGCAATTTTAACCAGAATAGGGGTTTGTTTTGGGGCGCTTACCTTTCTGGGTGCCTGTCCCGGTCGATGGCAGACATAGAATGCTTCCAATCACACGGGGGCTTCTATAGGCCATTGCTCCCCGTGCCTCTGAGGGGGCCCGGTTCTGGCCGTGGTCCCCGGTAGGCCTAAGAACTCCATACACATGACTGATGCCAAAGTCTGACATTAGCATATCAGCCTGGGATAGCTCCGGGGAGCCGACGGGGCTCCCCCCAGAAAAACACGACCGGAGGGAGGGAGGGATGCCGGGGAGCCTCCGGGTCTCACCCAGAAAATGGTGTTTCATTACATTCAATGCTGGTTTTCTGTGGAGAGCCCCTTCAGTTCCCCCGGAGCTACCTAACCAAAGAAAAAGAAAAGAGGGACTTACCCGGAAGGCGGTCGGCACTCGCTCCTCAACTCGAAGTCAAGACAACTGGCTGCAACTTGCGACCCAAGGCTACACTTGACCGAGAAGGGCCAGGAACATTAACAAGATACCGTGCGGCCAGGACCCTGTTCGACCTCCAAAAGCCCCGTGCCCGAATGTCAGCCCAGGACATATTCCCAAAAACAGCAGCCAAAGCCGCAAACTTGCGAACGTTATGGTCACGAGGACAGACCGCAGGATGGCTGGAGTGAATAATCCTGCAGACGACCTGGGGAGATCCGCACCCTGGAACAGGGAAGAACAGAAACCGGGTCCACCAAAGTGTGTCCCCTGCCACAGAGGCCGTGGCACGTAGATAACGGCGAAGAGCAGCAACCGGACACAAAACATGATGCATTCCCGGCTGAACTAACTAAGCATCAACAACCCAAGGACCCCTTTGCAAAGCAGCAGACTCATTCTTCGCCAGAAAGGAAGGAGAAGGCTGCAAAAGAATGAAATGACCACCAGAACTGAATGAGCAGAAAGCTCCTTCGCCAGAAGAGAGCATGAAGCTCCCCGACCCGACCCCCAGAGGCCAATGCCAACAAGAAAAGAGCCTTAGAAAAACAGTCCTGAACCGAGAGGGCCACCACAAACCGAGGAGAAGAGAGAAAAAAGAACACCCGGTCCAACGACCAGGACGGCTCAGGCAGCGCATGAGCAGGCGGAGGTGAAAAAACACCCGAGAAAGCTTGCGGAAGGGAGCAGAAGTGACATCCACCCCAAATGCAAGCTGCAGAGGCTCCGCCAGCACTGCACGATACGAGACGACAGTATTTGGCATAAGATGACGGTCCTGAAACAACCAAGAGAGAAAGGACAAAACAACCCGATCAGAAATCGAAGACAACCTACATAGACAAAAAATGACGAAAGAACTGCCAGGAAATTTCATACTGCCGTTTAGACGAAACTCGCAGGTGGGACACCATCAAAGAAGCCACCTTGTCACCATACAAGTGGTGATACACCTGCATAAAAAAAAAACAGATGTGAAGAGTGGAGGAGAAGATCGAACCAGCCATGTACCGGACCGGATCGAACTGCTGAAAGAGGAGAAGCCACGGGAAGACCCTCGGGTTCGGACATCTAGCAAGAAGCTCTTGAAACCAGGGCTGGGCCGGCCACCAAGGAGCCAACAGGACTACTCTTCCCTGGTAAGTCTCCAACCTAGCCAGCATCCGGAGCAACAACCAGACCGGTGGGAAGAGGTACAGGTAACTCCACCTTGCCCAGTCCAGTCAAAAGGCATCGACCCCGACGGCTTCGCAGTCTGGGAATGGCGCCACATAAACTGGCAGATGCATCGACCACGCCGATGCGAAGAGGTCCACCTCTGGGCACCCATATGTCCGGCAGAGCCAACTGAACAAGTTGGCGTAGACCGTCCATTCCATGGAAAGGGGAATGAACCGAGACAGGCTGTCCGCCAAGACGTTTGACACCCCTTGAACATGAACTGCCAGGAAAGCCAAACCCCGAGAACTCAGCAGACGAGTCACCCGAAGCGACCAGCCCCAAAGAATCAAAGACCGCATCGAACCCCAGAGGTTCAAGCAATGAACCACCGAGGAGCAGTCCGAATGGAGCCGGATCCTTGCTCTTCGAGTGACCCGAATCCTCTGAAGAGAATGCCACACCTTCCCAAACTCCCACGCCATGCTGTGAGCTCGACGGAAGGACAGACCCCCACCGACTCTGCCTGGCCTGGTGAGCACTTGTCTCAAAACCCCAGCCGAGAGATGAGGCATCCTTGAACACATTGAGCGAGGGCTTGGGGAGGCGCCACGGCACAGAACCCCGAAAAACCCGCAGAGGAAGCCGGCAACGCAGCAGCCGATGCAAGGCTCCCTAGATCCGAACCCATCAATCGCGAGAGTGGCGGAAGGGACAACCCCAAAGAAACCAGAACATCCGCCGAAGTCAGATCCGACCCGATGGGTAGACCAGCACGGCGAAGTTCAGGCTCCCACACAGCTGCTCAAACAACTGACGTGTGACCCAGGTGCTCTCCAAAAATAGCTGGAGGCGGGACCGCAGCCGTAACAGCGTCGCAAGAGGGAGAGACAAGGAAGCGGTCCAAGAGTCCCACAGAAGACCCAGCCAAGTTCGAACCTGAGAGGGAACCAAATGGGACTTCCTCCAGTTCACCAAGAACCCAAACCCGGCGAACTGGGAAAGAACCAAATCCCAGGCGAGCAGACACACGGACTAGCTGGGAGCCCACTCCAGCCAGGCATCGAGGTAAGCCAGAACCTGAACCCCTAACAGACGCAAATGGGCCACCACATCCCGGGTAAGGCATGTGAACACTCGAGGTGCCAGATTCAAGCCGAATGGAAGGCAACGAAAGCGGTAAGCTTGTCGCCCCACGACAAAACTGAGCCAGTCCCTGAACCCCGGATGAATTGGGATGTGCCAATACGCATCCTGGAGGTCCAGAGACACCATCCAGGCACCCGGCGCCAAAAGCAGCCAGACCTGAGACAGAGTGGTCATCCGAAAGGAAGGGCAAAAAGACTCAGGGACTCAGACGAGACAAGTCCAGTATGAATCGCAGATCTGCACAGTCCCGTTTCGGAACTGAAAACAGGCGGGAAACCCACCTGAGGGATGTTGTCGTTTCGACTATACCCAAGCGAACCCACTCCCGGATGACCTGACAGAGCACAGGAGAAGAGGCCTGCCCTATTAGCCCCAACCCCCCTGAAGGAGGAGTGACCCAACGCCACCGCAGGCCGGAGGAAACGACCCGAAATGCTCACGAATTGTAGGACCAGGCGAGAGCAAATAGTGCGAGCCTCCCCCCTATCGCCCAGTCAATGGGGTGACCAGCGAAAGGGCCGACGACCCCTATGAGAGCCCGACCGATGCTCAGAGAGATTACTGTGCCAACCAGATGCCGACGGCTCCAGAGGAGGTGCCTGCCCCAAATCTGGCACTAGTGACTTACAACGACCGAAGGAACCCCGGGACCTGGCACAACCCTTCCGGGCAGGACCACAACGGCCCCCCTGGAGAACCAACAAATCCAACATAGGACGGCAACTAGACGAAGTCACTTGCAGAAAATGCACCACCGCAGACTCTGCAAACAGCAACGGACAAAAAGGGGATGAAAATCTAAGAACCAGGGCACAAGCCAATTCCAATGAGTGGACAAGCACCGCCTGACGGCACGCGAGATGAGAAGCAAAGAACAGGGACACCGCCTCCCTCAAAATCGGCGCAAACAACTTCAACAAGGCAGCAGATGACCGAGCTGCCGAAGCAAACAAACCGGACATTGGTCCAGATCCCAGTTCCTGCGCATCCTCGCCGAGGCAGTCCGAAGTTAGCCCCATGCAGAGAAAAGAAACGCAAGACCAAAGAGCTAAATGCCCACGGGTGCGCAAATCCTCAGCCACCAGGGATGCCAAAGGGAGGGAACCTGCATGTGAAGCTGAATCTGACTGACATCACGAGGAAGTACGGGGGCGAACAAGCACACATTGAGGTGCTCAAATTCGCCCACTAGATAAACCTGAATAACCGTAGTCACTTCCCGCCATTCAAGCGTACGGGTCCGACAGAACAAGTGTCACACCCCCAATGAAAAGAAAGGGCAGTCTGCCAGCCTGGAAGACTCCAGCACCTCGTAACGCATCTAGAAGGAAAACGAGGAGCCAAACTTGAAAGAAGAAGGATCCATTACCAAGGCGTAATCTGGGTCTCGCAAGAGGAAAGCTGCAAGGGCTACTCGCGCCACCTTTGATGTGATGCAAGAAGCCGAAAACCTCTGGATGGAGGGAACCGAGGAACCCAAGGGAACCCGGAACCGAACCCGGGGAGGAGTCGCACCCATATCAAACTCGTGCAGGGAGGGGGGAATAGGAAAACTCCTCCCCCTGTAACAACAAGCCTGCATCAATGGTACCAACACCCAAGTGGGGTCAAACGGGCCCAAGCACCCCAAGTCAACTCCTCCCTAGCCCCGGGAACCTCAACATCAGGACCCGGGGCTGAGCTGTCCTCCAAACCTTCTGCCTCTGGAGAAAAGGCAGAGTCCGCCAGAAAAGCTGGGATGAAGGGGGCCCGCTGGCACGGCCCAAGGGCTCCAGCAGGAGGAACAGGCTCGAATGCCTCCGCCGCTGATCCAGAAGGGGCATTCCCCAAAGCCGCCCAAGACTCACCACCAGGCAAACCCTGCACCCGACTCTGAAACTCTCAGACGTTTGGGAGCCGGAAGCGGGGGGGGGGAGCAGGATGAACCACAGCAGGGGAAGGACTAGGGGGAGCAGATGAAACCAAAGTCGAGGACCACCCCCAAGTCCAGGTCCCTATAACCAAAGCGGGGGCAGCTGCAGGGCATCCGAAAAGGCAACCAACCTTGCGTGTTGCAGCAACCTAAACCTTGCATGCAATGCCGAAGCTGCTTGCACCCTAATAACAATCTCAGTGGACTGGGTGAATTGGAGTACAAACAAGGAACACCACTCGCAGGACTCCGGGTCAAAGGTGTCATTGACCCAACAAGCAGCATGGCGGAGAAAAAGACGGTGGAACAGAGCAACCTTCAAACTCGCACAAGGCGAGGTGGGACTCTGCGGTCTCTTCCATCAGACAACTGAGCCCCCAAGGGGGTTTCCAGGGCCCTTAGGCTAACTGCTAAGGGAAGCCCAGGCGAGGTACTGCTAACCAGTTATCCCAGAGCTACCAAGCAAACAAACTAAAAGGTGAACTCCTGAGACGTGTACAAGCATAGGGGACCTAGTGGAGGGCCACCAAAATCATACAATTGGTCCTACCGTCACACCTGGCAGACCCCCGCCAGGCAAAACAAAACAAAATTAAAAGAAAAACCCCGCAAAAGCACAACGTCTCCAGGTGAACAGAACCGCTTGCTATGCATATATCAGACAGCTGCACAGTACCTCACGTCCCAGCCAGCGACGAAACTACCTCCTACCCAAGGAAAAACAGGAGCAAGAACCACCCCAGCAGAATCCCCAAGGGCGGGCAATCACCGAGCAGCAACAGAACCACGCGAAGGTAGTTCCCGAACGGCTCAAGGAAGATAACCCTGAAGCCGCAAGGGCAGTACTTACAGGGCACCTAGGGAAGGCAACCCTAGGTGCATGCAGCCCCAGTACCCTTGTGTTACTCGTGGCTCGCACGATACCAAAAATGAACAACAACACCGCACTGCAGCACTGCTCAAAGGATGGAGCCAGAGTCGATCGATCGTTCACCCTCACAACAGCCTGTGAACTGAGGAGAGTTGCCAGTGCGGAGGTCTGGGACTCCTCCATCCACCTCCCGGGGAGGGGGGGGTTGCGCAGATGGAGGCGCGGCGTTTGTGGTGATGTCATACTGGCTTCCTTGGTTTTGATTAGGGAGTTCTGTTGCTAGTTCGGCTTTCGGTTTGCAATTATTTAATCAGCAGTTGTTTGTTTTGGAATTCCTACATTTCTGGGTGCCTGACCTGATAGATGGCAGACAAAGACTGCTTCCAATTACACGGGGGTGTCTTTAGGCCATTGCTCCTCATGCCTCTCTTGAGGGGCCAGGCCTAGAACTCCTTCGATTGATTGTTGCCATAGTCTAATATATACACATCAGCCTGGTATAGCTTCGGGGAGCCAAAGGGGCTCTCCACAGAAACCAGTATTGAATGCAATGAAATGCCATTTTCTGGGTGAGCCCCGGAGCCTCCCTGGAGCTATCGGGATATATGCAATTCATTAGGCCAGGGCATTAGTCATAGGAGGTTCAGCCTACCGCAGACCNAGACGTGTCAAATGTGATAGTATCCTCGGAATTAGGCACAGGTACGTCGACGAGCCAAAGTGCCGAGGAAGAGGTGCGCAATGTAGGAGTTCCAGGTAATATCGCTGGGCTCTAGCAATTTCTGAGTAGTCGATGTGGGTCGTCTCGGGAAAAGTGCACTCAAGCCAGGTTGAGAGAAGGCATCGGCAACGTCATTCTCAGTCCCTTCACGTGCCTGATGTCAGTAGTGAACTGGGATATGTAGCTCAAATGTCGAGTGAGTCGCGGCAAGTGGGAATCTCCTTTTGCTGCCAGGGCAGCAGCCAGCAGTTAGTGGTCGGTGCGAACGTGGAAGTCACGTCCCTTAAGAAAATGCCTGACTGAAGTGTATGGCTAAATATACTGTATAGCAAGGAGTTCCCTGTGAAATGTGGTGTATTTTGTCTCTGCCGGCATTAAGCTTGCTGAAAAGAAAGCAAAGGGTCGCCAGGTGTCGTCGATAAATTGATGGCATACCGCTCCTATAGCATGTTGGAGGCATCCATTGAGAGGCTAGTTGTCCCATTGAATACTGGATGGGCAAGGAGAGTGAGTTGAGCTAGCTCCTGCTTAAGGCTGGTGAATGCCACCTCTGTCTCTGGTGACCGTTGCAGGGGTACTTTGGACGCCTACTTATGCTCACACAGGAGGTCATATAAAGGTTTCAGGAAGTCAGAACAGTGTGGGATAAACCTATGGTAAAAACTAACCACACCCAGGAATTTCTTGAACCTTTTTAGTTGTGGTGGGTGTCGGAAAATCTCGGGTAGCCTCACTCTTCTCCTCCAGTGGTAGAATACCTGTGGAAGACACTCAGTGTCCCAAGATGTTGAGCTCAGGAACCTCGAAAATGCATTTCTCTAGATTAATCTGCAGACCATAGTCGCAGAGGCGAGCAAAAAGTATACGAAGATGCTTCCGATGGTCAGCCTGAGAGGACTCGTTATTAGGAGGTTATCAATGTAGGCATAGCAGATGGGTAGGTCTCTGAGGACCTGATCAATGAAGCGTTGGAATGTCCGAGCTGCATTACAAAGACCAAACAGCATTCTAATAAATTCAAACAAGCCAAAAGGTGTTGTAATTGCAGTTTCGAGGATGTCCACTGGCTCTACTGGGATTTGGTGAAATGCTCGCACCAAATCTACTTTTGAGAATGTTGTTGCCCCATGTAGCATGTTAGAGAAGTCCTGAATGTGTGGGATTGGGTAACGGTCTGGCAGATATACAACAGAGACGTGTATATTCCCCAATATCCTCGACTCTCACCCAGGTACAGTACTCGTGAAGGAGGTTCCCCAGTGTTGGACATCTAACCAGCAAGTACAGTATTTCATACTCATTAGGACAAGGTGGAAATTACAGTAGAGGCTGTTTTCTTGATCAAAAAATTACTGTGGATCAGCTTAATGTGAGCAACATGAAGCCTTCTTACAAAGATGGTGGTGAGAATCCGCATCACTAAGAAATATGATGATATTTTTGTAATTAGGTAATTTTTACAATACATTTTGTCCACGATTAATAATTATTAGCTTTTTAAGACAATGTTAGTTCTTTCTTCTAAATATTAAATATGTTATTCTTAAAGTAGTTTATAAATTTCTTAGATAAACAATGATAACATTTCTATCCCTGTAGATTCAAGATGGTATCCATGTACATGACGCTATGGTACTGCTTCAGGAAGGCAGCAGAGAAGATAGAATGGGTCCGGGTTGTGCGAGAGTATGTGGGGCCCTGCATGGGGTTTGCCATCCTGGCTTCCTACTGTGCTCTCGTCCCTTTGATGGACGACACTGCTACCCGGTACCTTCTGCATCAAGGCATCGAGTCCTTTCACCTTATTGGAATGACCAATAACCAGACCAGACCAAACAGGTCTGGTCTGGTAGAGACCAGACCTCTTGTTATGGAAGATAAAGATGTCCTTAACAATGTGGAGAGTGTTCTGGACACCCTGTACACGAACTATAGTTTGTACTGGGGCACCATCCTCGGGATTCCCACCTTACGTCAGATCCGAGCCAAGCACGTCAAATGCAAGGTAAACTATGTCCCCGCCTCTAGCTGTCAAACTGCCCACGTCACCAGGGACCAGGTAAACAAAACCTGCTTCGGGTGCTGGAAGACGCCCTTGGTCAACCCCCACAACTGTTCCCTGTCAGACGCTGAGAGCAACAAATCAGTGGAAACCCCATGTCCCATGGGAAAATGTGAATCAGGTTTCGGTTACTGCAGTTTGCTGAGTGACGCCGCAAAGGTAGGGTACCGTGTGTACCCCAGTGGGGGTCATGGCCTCCATATGAACGTGGACAGAGCCAACACCTGGAAGATTACTCTCATGCGACTGCGGGCTCTTCACTGGCTGGATCGTCACTCTCTCTTCGTCTCTCTCTCCATGACTGCACTGAGCAATGCCCACATATGCCGCCTTCAGTTACACTTCATTAGGATTGGCAACAATTTATGGACCTTCTTTAATGAAACTTCTGTCGAGAAAATACAAAACTATTTTCCACATTTATATAAATATAAATGGAGCAAAAATGTGACCTACACATGTGACAAGATTCACCGTACCATAGCGAGTTGGTCTGTTTACCATGATGAGGCACAGACCACAGAGTATTTCCTACTGGTGTTGCCCATCCTAACGCTCCTTCTGGTGCTGGTAGAGACACCTCACTGCGGAATGTTGTGCAAGGGACGAGCAGCGACAAGGCTGGAACACATGCTGCTGGTTATTAATGTGATGTGCCTTGTGCTGCACTTGGCCTTGTGCACCACACTCCACCTGGCGTGGCTCCATGTCATCAATAACGTGTGTGATCCCTTCACCTTCAGCCAACCCATTGTGCTGCCAAGGGTCACCAGAATGTTGCTATTGTGTCTCATCTTGCTGTGGTGGGCAAAGCTCTTCTTCCACCCAGTTTTGTTCCACAGGGCAGTGAGCATTGTGACGGAGGTCCGTCAGGGCACATGCGCTGTTATGTGGGTGCTGGTATACCTGTTGGTGGTAATGGTAGTGGTAGCTGTTACTCTGAGGCTAGTACGCCATCCAGCCACTGCCAGCTTTGTTGACTCCTTCATGACTGTGACACAAGAGAGCATCGAGCAGACATGGCTGAAGGAGGCCTGGCCTTCTATCATTGTGTTTCGTTTGTTGCTTCTGTTGTTAATGTTTGCTATGATTGTGGCCACTGTCTGGACTGTTGCCTATGCCTCCATAACCTCTCACACAAACTCACTGAGCCAATAACCTATGCCTCTGCAGACCAGTAATAATACCAGCCCAATTTTTCAGGAGAGTGAATCGTGAGCTGCCCAAGGCAGTCATAAATTAGTTGACTTATGGGCTTCTATTTATAAATGAATCAAATATCTATTAAATCACCCATGCTCTACACTTTCTAAACCACGGTATCCACACTAAGTTGTAAATAAGTTGACACCTGATATTGATGTGTAGCTTGGAACACATTAAGTAGCATAACATCCAGATCAGAAGTGAGTAATTGTTACTTACCTATGAGAACTGACTATCTTTCCTGGATGTTAGTCATGAGTGGCATGGTTGTGTCCAGGATGTTAGTCATGAGTGGCATGGTTGTGTCCAGGATGTTAGTCATGAGTGGCATGGTTGTGTCCAGGATGTTAGTCATGAGTGGCATGGTTGTGTCCAGGATGTTAGTCATGAGTGGCATGGTTGTGTCCAGGATGTTAGTCATGAGTGGCATGGTTGTGTTCAGGATGTTAGTCATGTGAGTGTCATAGTTGTGTTCAGGATGTTAGTCATGTGAGTGACATGGTTGTGTTCAGGATGTTAGTCATGTGAGTGTCATAGTTGTGTTCTGGATGTTAGTCATGTGAGTGGCATAGTTGTGTTCAGGATGTTAGTCATGAGTGGCATGGTTGTGTTCAGGATGTTAGTCATGAGTGGCATGGTTGTGTTCAGGATGTTAGTCATGAGTGGCATAGTTGTGTCCAGGATGTTAGTCATGTGAGTGGCATGGTTGTGTTCAGGATGTTAGTCATATGAGTGGCATGGATGTGTCCAGGATGTTAGTCATGTGAGTGGCATGGTTGTGTTCAGGATGTTAGTCATGTGAGTGGCATGGTTGTGTCCAGGATGTTAGTCATGTGAGTGGCATGGTTGTGTTCAGGATGTTAGTCATGTGAGTGGCATGGTTGTGTTCAGGATGTTAGTCATGTGAGTGGCATGGTTGTGTTCAGGATGTTAGTCATGTGAGTGACATGGTTGTGTTCAGGATGTTAGTCATGTGAGTGACATGGTTGTGTCCAGGATGTTAGTCATGAGTGGCATGGTTGTGTCCAGGATGTTAGTCATGAGTGGCATGGTTGTGTCCAGGATGTTAGTCATGTGAGTGGCATGGTTGTGTTCAGGATGTTAGTCATGTGAGTGACATGGTTGTGTCCAGGATGTTAGTCATGAGTGGCATGGTTGTGTTCAGGATGTTAGTCATGAGTGACATGGTTGTGTTCAGGATGTTAGTCATGAGTGACATGGTTGTGTCCAGGATGTTAGTCATGAGTGGCATGGTTGTGTCCAGGATGTTAGTCATGTGAGTGACATGGTTGTGTTCAGGATGTTAGTCATGTGAGTGGCATGGTTGTGTCCAGGATGTTAGTCATGAGTGGCATGGTTGTGTTCAGGATGTTAGTCATGAGTGGCATGGTTGTGTTCAGGATGTTAGTCATGAGTGGCATGGTTGTGTTCAGGATGTTAGTCATGAGTGACATGGTTGTGTTCAGGATGTTAGTCATGTGAGTGACATGGTTGTGTCCAGGATGTTAGTCATGAGTGGCATGGTTGTGTTCAGGATGTTAGTCATGTGAGTGGCATGGTTGTGTCCAGGATGTTAGTCATGAGTGGCATGGTTGTGTCCAGGATGTTAGTCATGTGAGTGTCATAGTTGTGTCCAGGATGTTAGTCATATGAGTGGCATGGTTGTGTTCAGGATGTTAGTCATATGAGTGGCATGGTTGTGTTCAGGATGTTAGTCATGTGAGTGGCATGGTTGTGTCCAGGATGTTAGTCATGAGTGGCATGGTTGTGTTCAGGATGTTAGTCATGTGAGTGGCATGGTTGTGTTCAGGATGTTAGTCATGTGAGTGGCATGGTTGTGTTCAGGATGTTAGTCATGTGAGTGGCATGGTTGTGTCCAGGATGTTAGTCATGTGAGTGGCATGGTTGTGTTCAGGATGTTAGTCATGAGTGGCATGGTTGTGTTCAGGATGTTAGTCATGTGAGTGGCATGGTTGTGTTCAGTATGTTAGTCATGAGTGGCATGGTTGTGTTCAGGATGTTAGTCATATGAGTGGCATGGTTGTGTTCAGGATGTTAGTCATGTGAGTGGCATGGTTGTGTTCAGGATGTTAGTCATGAGTGGCATGGTTGTGTTCAGGATGTTAGTCATATGAGTGGCATGGTTGTGTTCAGGATGTTAGTCATGTGAGTGGCATGGTTGTGTCCAGGATGTTAGTCATGAGTGGCATGGTTGTGTTCAGGATGTTAGTCATGAGTGGCATGGTTGTGTCCAGGATGTTAGTCATGAGTGACATGGTTGTGTTCAGGATGTTAGTCATGAGTGACATGGTTGTGTCCAGGATGTTAGTCATGAGTGGCATGGTTGTGTTCAGGATGTTAGTCATGAGTGGCATGGTTGTGTCCAGGATGTTAGTCATGAGTGACATGGTTGTGTTCAGGATGTTAGTCATGGGTGACATGGTTGTGTTCAGGATGTTAGTCATGTGAGTGGCATGGTTGTGTTCAGGATGTTAGTCATATGAGTGGCATGGTTGTGTTCAGGATGTTAGTCATATGAGTGGCATGGTTGTGTTCAGGATGTTAGTCATGAGTGGCATGGTTGTGTTCAGGATGTTAGTCATGAGTGGCATGGTTGTGTCCAGGATGTTAGTCATGAGTGGCATGGTTGTGTTCAGGATGTTAGTCATGAGTGGCATGGTTGTGTTCAGGATGTTAGTCATGAGTGGCATGGTTGTGTCCAGGATGTTAGTCATGAGTGGCATGGTTGTGTTCAGGATGTTAGTCATGAGTGGCATGGTTGTGTTCAGGATGTTAGTCATGTGAGTGGCATGGTTGTGTTCAGGATGTTAGTCATGTGAGTGTCATAGTTGTGTTCAGGATGTTAGTCATGTGAGTGTCATAGTTGTGTCCAGGATGTTAGTCATGTGAGTGGCATGGTTGTGTTCAGGATGTTAGTCATGTGAGTGTCATAGTTGTGTTCAGGATGTTAGTCATGTGAGTGGCATGGTTGTGTTCAGGATGTTAGTCATGTGAGTGTCATAGTTGTGTCCAGGATGTTAGTCATGTGAGTGTCATAGTTGTGTCCAGGATGTTAGTCATGAGTGACATGGTTGTGTCCAGGATGTTAGTCATGAGTGGCATGGTTGTGTTCAGGATGTTAGTCATGTGAGTGGCATGGTTGTGTTCAGGATGTTAGTCATGAGTGGCATGGTTGTGTCCAGGATGTTAGTCATGAGTGGCATGGTTGTGTTCAGGATGTTAGTCATGAGTGGCATGGTTGTGTTCAGGATGTTAGTCATGAGTGGCATGGTTGTGTCCAGGATGTTAGTCATGAGTGGCATGGTTGTGTTCAGGATGTTAGTCATGAGTGGCATGGTTGTGTTCAGGATGTTAGTCATGAGTGGCATGGTTGTGTCCAGGATGTTAGTCATATGAGTGGCATGGTTGTGTTCAGGATGTTAGTCATGTGAGTGGCATGGTTGTGTTCAGGATGTTAGTCATGAGTGGCATGGTTGTGTCCAGGATGTTAGTCATGAGTGGCATGGTTGTGTCCAGGATGTTAGTCATATGAGTGGCATGGTTGTGTTCAGGATGTTAGTCATGTGAGTGGCATGGTTGTGTTCAGGATGTTAGTCATGTGAGTGGCATGGTTGTGTTCAGGATGTTAGTCATGAGTGGCATGGTTGTGTTCAGGATGTTAGTCATATGAGTGGCATGGTTGTGTTCAGGATGTTAGTCATGTGAGTGGCATGGTTGTGTTCAGGATATTCATTTAAGTGCTTCTAGTATCTCAGTGTCCAAGCTTTTTCTCCACACTACACTGAGTGCCTGTGCCACTGGCACTTTACATTTCTTTATGAATATTGAATTCCACAAGTCTGGACCTGTGTCAATTTCTCTTTCAAAGTCTGCAAAGTTTGTGATGTTGATTTTATTTTTAGGGGTTTGAATATCATGCATACAGAAGCTGTTAGGATCTTTTACTTTCATGCTGTTTATCGAATTGATAAACATGTCTTCGTACTCCTTTTTTAGTATTTCACTAATTTCCTTGTCATCCTCTGTGTATGAACCTTCACTAGTAAGTATAGGTCCTATATTTACAAGTTTTTTTATTTCAATTTTGCATGTGAAGAAATATTTTGGATTTTTATTTGCTCCTGTATGGCTTTCTATATTTCTTTCTACAATAACATGGCTGAAAATATGATGACCAAATTACACATCAGAAAATGGAGAAACAACGTTGATTTTCAATCTTCTTGTTTAAATTATTCTTGCATTGTCTGCTTAAGCATTTCCGTTATATTTTCCTTCCGTAGTGCCGTCTGTATTCTCTAAGCTGCTTCTCTTTCCAGCTTTCTACATGGGATCATATTTCAGAGAGACTTTATATGCTTTGACAGTCAGTTGTTCTTTTCCTTGCGTGAAATTTTTATTACAGTACTTAGAACAGTTTCTCATTGAATGTTTGTAAGTTCCATGTTTATATTTTCCTAGTCTGTCCATTTATTATTAAAATGTTAATATACATACATTGGGGCATTAAACACTAACAATGATGTTTGATTTCCCACAATGGGAGCTTGAAACACCTACCATGATGTTGGTTTACCTGCAGGAGCTATACTCTGCTTCTAAGACCAGAGCATTCCATAAGTTTGACTGGTCATTTACCAAATTTCTAAACTAGTAAGAAAACTGTATTAAAATATCATAATGTGCAAAAAGGATACATTTAACAATAAAAAGCAATTACAGTATAATTTATTTTGTCCACATTATACAGTATAAAGATTGGAGTTTTTGAATAAAAAACAAATTAACACAAAGCACTATAATGACAGCAAAAAATAGAAGGAGGACTTGCCATCATTTCACATTCTTCACAACATCTTTGGTTGAACCTGTGGAAGGAGTTCTGGCCACGACGCCTCGTATCACTGCATAGACAACTAGCAAATATATGAAGCTTATGGAGCAAATTACATATTTAAAAATTTTAAACCATGTAATATGTTAAATGGAGAGCTTGAAAACTGTTACTATAGACATGTCGATAAAGTTGTGTTAATCAAACATTTTTGTTATAAAAGTGTTTACTTAAAAACACTATAGTTGTTTAGAACATTCCTTACTAAGCAGTGTTTCCAAATAGAATTCAAAACAAAATAAAAACAATGTCTGTAAAAAAATTTGATAATACATTATAATGTTTGTTTTTAAGATGGCCAGAATGATGCTTCATTTTTCACAAAACTATACTTAAAATGTAATTACTTTCACACTATTATTAGATTAAACTATAGCAGCACCTAAAGAACATGTGTGACTTCACAAATACAGTAGTTTTAAGTACCTTTAAAACTACACCTTATACTAATGAACACTCACAAAATACTGACTAAAATTACTTTTCACAAGTTATATTACAATGTTACTGCAAATTTGCAGTTTTTGAAAGAGAGAGAGCGAGAGCATTAAGATTCCTGTATTGCCTAATTTACAGGAGACAGTATGAGTATGGATGAATTGGCAGTACAGTGTAATTGGCAATCATGCTAATCTTGCTACTGATATATCAATTAGTATTTAACCCCCCTCTAAATTATTATTTTGGGTCTATTGTAAATCTTAAGCACACACACCTTGTTTATGTAACTTTACTGATTTCTTGTACAAGTGTATAATTAGTATCCTAATGCTAAGTTTAAGGTTCTAGCTTAGTTTGACTATAACAGCCATCAGGAAGGGAAATCTTTATTTCTTCTATATTGACAACTTCAATTTGTAGTCTTCTAATCTCCTCTTCATATACTGATATCTGACGTTCTTGCCAACTACGTGCTTCTACAAGTTCAGTAACTGTAGTTTCGACACCACTTTGGTAGTAGGTTTGCCATGCCTCTTCAAGGCGCTGTTCTAAGGTATCTAGCTGTGAAGGATCAAGGTCTGGTGAACGTTCCAGTATATCTAGGATCTCTTGTACCACTTCATATGCCTCGCGTACTTTAGCACTGGCAACATCTGCCCGATCCTTGGCTTGGTTAGCTCTTTCCTGAGCTTCCATCACCTGCTGATGATCTTCATCTGCCTGAGCTTCATATGTACTTACAGTAGAGTCTGTCCCTGCTACCCTACTAGCTAGCTGGTCTGCTTCATCCTTAAGAGAACTAGCTTCATCTTTGGTGGCATCTGCTTTGATACGCACATCACCAGCTTCTATGCTGGCATCACTTGCAGTCTTCTGTGCCTCCTTTGCAATATCACGTGCATTCTTTGCATCAGACTCTGCACCCACGAGTGCTTCTTCGGCATCAAGAGTACGTGCCTCGGCTTCTCCAATGAGTTTTTCAATTTCTGCCACACGATTTAGAGCAGTCTCTGCCTCACCACGACTCTCTTGTACTTGCTTATCAAATCCTGAAAAAAATATATATATCACATAAAAAAAGGAAAAAAAATTCCACTTATAGTGTGGGAAGGTATTGCCTGGAGAAGACAGAAAAAAACCAGCGTTGAATGTAATGAAACGCCATTTTCTGGGTGAGACCCGGAGGCTCCCGGGAGCTATACCGGGCTGATGTGTATATATTAGATCGTGGCAACAGTCAATCGAAGGAGTTCTAGACCTATCGGGAACCAGAGCCAGACCTGGCCCCCTCAAGAGAGGCACGAGGAGCAATGGCCTAAAGACACCCCCGTGTAATGGAAGCAGCCTTTGTCTGCCATCTACCAGGTCAGGCACCCAGAAAAGTAGGAATTCCAAAACAAACTACTGCTGATTAAATAATTGCAAACCAAAAACCGAACTAGCAACAGAACTCCCCAATCAAAACCATGGAAATCAGTATGATGTCGCCACAAACGCCGCGCCTCCGTTTGCGCAACCCCCCTTCCCCCTCCCTGGGAGGGGACGGAGGGGTCCCAGACCTCCACGCCGGCAAACTCTCCCCAGTTCAGAGCCGAGTATCAAAAATGCAAAAAACCAGCGTGATGTAAATGAAACTCCATTTTCTGGGTGAGTCCCGGAGGCTCCCCGAGCTATCCCAGGCTGAGATGCTAATGTCCGACTTTGGCATCAATCATGTGTATGAAGTTCTTAGGCCTACCGGGGACCACGGCCAGAACCGGCCCCCTCCAGAGGCACGGGGAGCAATGGCCTATAGAAGCCCCCGTGTGATTGGAAGCATTCTATGTCTGCCATCGACCGGGACAGGCACCCAGAAAGGTAAGCGCCCCAAAACAAACACCCTATTCTGGTTAAAATTGCTACCAAAAGCCAA
>WNGS01161107.1:17785803-17806764 GCA_020271785.1 Procambarus virginalis
CAAAATAAGCCACACATGGCACAATAACAACACAAAACAATAACACAAAAACATGCACAACCACTACTTGCAGTGCAAGAAATATAAGGAGAGGCACAAGCACAGAACACAATAGGGCAAACAGTATAGCCAGAGGGGCACATAATACAACAGAATCAAAGAAACAGATAACAGGAAATGGTATGCCACACGCTAAGTATGTGAAAAAATGTAAGGAACACAATAAACAGGGACATTGAGAAACTAAACATTACACCGGCCTGAAGGGCGCACAATAAATATACACATAGCAGAACATACCACAAGTCCTATGCATACACTAACACACAGCAATCACACAATCAAGAGTGTGCATACTTATCCGGCCACTCCGCCGCCGGGAAACGAATACAATACGCCTCCCAAAGCAACAGGATGTCGTCCAGAAACAGGGTGAGCATGGACCTTACGAGGATCAGGCATCAAGTCCGGCACACCCTCAACAAAAACCCGAGCCTGCGGAACCCAGATGTCGAGGGGCACCATGGAACAGGCTGCACGCGGTCAATAAAGTAAAATGACAAAGGGTTGTTCGTCCCATCATACGCCACGCCGGAGGCCAAGACGATTGGGACAGGCTTTCCCCTACAGGCCGGGCAACGGGCAGCGCACTTGTAACCTCCTTGGCAGCCTCACAGGGCTCCGCGGCAACCACCGGACGTGACCCTGCAGGGGCTCCCACGCCGAACATCCTTCTTCAGCAACAACACGAGGTCGCGGCCCGCACCAACACCCACACCACCTACGTCCGGAGGAGCGACCACCCCCACTGCGGAGAACCGTCTGCAGAAGAAAGAACAGGAGGTGAATCATAAGCACAATCGTCGTCATCAGCAGGCACATGGACGTCAGCGACCACTGACAGAGCGTGAAGCACCCGGATCACCACATCATCGCCCGAAGACCCACCGGCGTCGAAATCCTCCACATCAGCCCAAGCAGTAGAAGAACCGGGACCGCTTGGGCACCGGGCACACATCCTCAGAGCCGGAGGCGGACCCAGAACCACGGGCATCACAAGCCGTGCGAACCGATGCCCGTCGCATGACGGCAGCAGCCTCAACCGCAGGGGAAATGGGCGCACACAACAGGACGCTCCGCAGCCCCCCAGCACCCAGCTCAGCCGAAACACCCGGCGAAGGCGCAGAGCCAGACGCAGCAGCAGGAGACGAGGAAGACGAAGACGTCGACGACACGCAGAGACCATCTGGAAGACCCCGGGAGCAGCTGTATCAGTGACAGGGGCAGGAAGATCAGCCGACGGCATCGGAACACCCAGAGGAGGAGCCGCACCATCAGGAGGACTGCCGGGCGACGCAGGGGGAGCCGCAGCAGCCAAGGGACGTCAACATCCTCGCCCATGGAATCCACCCCAACAGGGAGCGGCGGGAAATCATCCTCCCGGAACAGGTTCACAGGAGCGACAGCAGCCTCCGAGCACCCGGCAGCCTGATGCCCAACAGGCCACACCGAAAGCAGGTACGGGGCTGCCGGGCATAGAATACCCGGACGTAGTACCCAGAAGCCGGACCGAAGAAGGGATGTCAGACCTCAGGCGCATCCCAAGGGTACGAATCGTCGTCCTCATACCCTTATACCTCCCTGAGAACAGCGTGTGCACCCGCACACTGACGACTGCGCCAAACTGTTGGAAGTAACGCCGGAGTAGAACTTCGGGAAACTCCAAGGGGCCCCGTGCACACTCACGTAGGTCAGGGCACCACTACGGTCTGTAATGGTCACAGAGCCGGCACCATCCGGCAGCGACAAGGAACGCCCCTCGTAACGGTGGAGGAAAGCACGATACACCCACCCCCGCCAACTTGATAATAACCCGGTGAGCAGTTACCAGCTCAACACCGTAGACGTAGTCGACCGGGACACGGAGCATGTCACACATGACAAGCTCAACTAAAGGGTAGCCAACACGGCCGTAAACTCAGTACCACGGAGTTTACTCTCGTCACAGGAGGGAGAGGGACTCCCATCGCAAGCGTGTGCCGTCAACACCGCCAAGCAGCAACTGCAGGGAGGGTGGGGACGCCCACACCCCTGGCGACGAAAACGGCAAACACCCCAAACTACCAGAGGCCGGACGACACGTCTGTACCTCACGGCAGCCCCAGGTGCACTCCATAGTGACAACAGTTGGTTGCCGCTACGATTGCTGAACTGCGAATTACCAATATTTCTATGCCTAGCGTTATAATCACCTATAATGATGCTAGGCTCAGTCTGAATACAGATAGGAAGGTCAGTATAATTAAACGTATCACTAGGAGCATACAGGTTAAAGATATTGAGGGCAGAGTTCCCCACGTAGATCCGCACACCATGATACTGAAGCCCTTCGGTTGACTTGGCTGGGAGTAGCTGGCGAGGAAGGGACTTCTTAACATACAAAATACAAGAGTGACTGGATTTAAGGTTATAGACAACACATGAGGGTAATTTAGGGGGTGGAGACCTGGTGGGAACTCTGCACTCCTGAAGGCAGACGACATCAATGGACTCGGTCGTCACTTTGTGGTGGAGATCAGGAAGTCTTTTCCTGAGTGATGCTATATATATGTTCCAACTGAGGATACGAAGCACCGTTGTATTGGGGGAGTTTGTGGAGGGATCCATAGTTTATATTTAATTATTAGTCCCCAAAAGCTTTAATGTGTGTTTGTGTAATTTACTGTCCCTTTGCTCTGCTTTGTATCACTCCTGACATTTGTTTTTAAGGATTTGGGAACACTGTTTTTAATAGGATGTCAATTTCCGCAGGTTCTAGCCGCGATATATCAAGCACACTAGCTAGACGAGTGGTGGTATTTAAGTCACCAGGTGTGTGAGCCTCGCTCACTACACTGCTCTCAGTCCTGGCTGGTGACTGTGGGTTACTGTTCAGGTCACTATACTCGCCATGTTCTTCACGATGACAGCGACAGCGCTGCTCTATTTCTTTCAGCTTCTGCTCATACGTCTGTTTAACTGCTAACATATCTGCTTCGTGCTGACGGCGAATCTCGTCTAACTCAAGTTCCCGAGTGTGCTGTAACTCTGAATCTATATGTTGTAGCGCAGGCTGCCGCTCCACAGAGCATTTAAATGTCCGCACCTTCAGACACCTTCCTACCCTGGGAGGTTGCCTGTGGGTGGGGAGGGGAGGCCAAGCTGGTGGCGGCCCCAACCTCGAGAGTGGGGGGGGGGGGTGGAGACCTACCACCCGCCGGCCGGGGCGAGCCTGGTTGATACCTGGTTGATGGGGTTCTGGGAGTTCTTCTACTCCCCAAGCCCGGCCCGAGGCCAGGCTTGACTTGTGAGAGTTTGGTCCACTAGGCTGTTGCTTGGAGCGGCCCGCAGGCCCACATACCCACCACAGCCCGGCTGGTCCGGAACTCCTTGGAGCCACACCTGGCAACTGTGTACTGTGGCACCCGGTGCCCAAATGAGTGGGCAGAGACGCTCGCCGCTGTTTCGTTGTCCAGAGTGAGTCAAGGGTGAGCGGGGAGTCGGAGTGCCAGCTGTGGCCCACCGTAGTTGATGGCATAGGACAACTTTCCACTGATGGTGACACTCTATCATCATGACGTGGCGCCTTGTAGAGCGGGACACTGCTAGGAGGGGGCGGCCTAGCAGCAGCTGGGCAGCTCTGGTGAGTTGCCATCACGCCAGGAGCACGACAATTAACGCATCTTGTTTCCACTGTCTGCCCGGCGTTGTAGAGGTCAAAGCGTCTTTTAGAATCATGATCACCAGCACACACTGCACATCGGTGGGTTCTGGAGGTGCAGCGTGCTGCAGTGTGTCCCCAACGCTGACATTTGTAGCACCTCCGGCGTGGAGGTATATAGGGAGCCACTCTGTAAGTTCTACCCAGCGTTAGGGGCACTGAGAGTCGCTTGGGAATCTCCGTTGTTGCTGTCCAGCTTGCAACGATGAGGTTGTTCTTAGTGCGGTGTGGGTTTTGCACATTTTCGGACCGGAAACACTCTGGGTCAATGCACTTGTTAACACCAAAAAAAAAAACGATTCTGATCGGGGAGAAAAACAAACCAGGAGTGGGGGGACCTTAATTTATTAACTAATGTTTACAGAGCAACTGCTGTACCACAAACTAGTGATATGGCCACTCGTTTCTGTGACAGCAACCGTGCCCGCATCCCAGGAGAGGGCATTAAAAGGGCATTGGGGGCAGAGGGCATTGCGTAATAGTGGCTTTAGGCATTGTATGTACTAGCTCTTTCTATAAATCTATACATTAATGTAACATCACTTGTATGTATGTACCTTACCTGAATAAACATATTTATATTTATTTATATTTAAAACAGCCGGGTTCCTCCTGACTGACAAAGGTACCAAACCCGTTCTACTAGGCAGTTAAACAGTTAAACTAACTGTTTACAATTAAAGTTAAACTAGCCGTTCTACTAGGCAGTTAACATGATGCAAGTTAAACAGCATCCTAGGTGAGGCCCACGGAGTATCATCGCGACGATCCAGAGCGTAGAGGACAAGATGTACCCCCCATGCAATGTCCATGTGAGGTGATCGTACAGCAGGGATTGTACGTACGCCCAAGTAGGGCACTGTGCACGATGTCGTAAGACTGGTCATCGCTGGAGCCCGGCAAATAGGACACTGGGATTTATTAATCGAAGCGTTAGTAACAAGACACCTGGTGTGCTTCTTCAGCTATATCTTGCTCTGGTTAGGCCCCATTTAGATTATGCAGTTCAGTTTTGGTCGTCTTACTATAGAATGAATATAAATTCACTTGAACGTGTCCAGCGTTCAGTGTTCAAGTGTCCAGTGTTCAAGTGTTCAAGTGTCCAGCGTTCAGTGTTCAGTGTCCAGCGTTCAGCCTTCAATTTTAGCCAAATATCCCCAGTTTGCTAACTGTAGGTAGTAACTGAGTGATTGTAACCTATCCACCGCTGCCCACTGGAAGGGGGGGCGGTGTGCAGGACAAACATATCAATTGTGACACTAGCTCTCCACATATGTCAGTTGCTTAATTTAGAACCTGTACTTGAGGTCGATCTCGAACCCATTGTTGATGTGACGACTTATATTGAATTTTGTAACTAGCTCATCAAGATTGTAACTTGCTTAGCTAAATGAATTGTGGGGTTCAGTCCCTGAGCCCATTATGTGCCTCTGTAACCCTTTCCACTACCGCCCACAAGATGGGTATGGGGTGCATAATAAATGAACTAAACTAAACGTGTCCAGCGTAGGATGACTAAGTTAATTCCCCAAATTAGAAACCTTTCATATGAAGAAAGATTAACAAAGCTTAAATTGCATTCACTGGAAAGGCGAAGAGTTAGGGGTGACATGATTAGAGGTTTACAAGTGGATGAATGGACATAACAAAGGAGATATTAATAGGGTATTAAAAATATCAACACAAGACAGAACACGAAACAATGGGTATAAATTGGATAAGTTTAGATTGAGGAAAGACTTGGGTAAATACTGGTTCGGTAACAGGGTTGTTGATTTGTGGAACCAATTACCGCATAACGTGGTGGAGGTGGGGTCCCTCGATTGTTTCAAGCGCGGGTTGGACAAGTATATGAGTGGGATTGGGTGGTTATAGATAGGAGCTGCCTCGTATGGGCCAATAGGCCTTCTGCAGTTACCTTTCTTCTTATGTTCTTAATTTCCCTACCGATTTTTGTATTGTAACGTACGTTTATGTTACGTTGTTGGGTAGATTAGATACACAGTATTTAGTGAGTTTCATATTTATTTAGTAGTCCTGGATACAGCAGTGTTGTAGACGTTGAGACGAAGCCTGGAGCAGAGCAGAGAGCTGAGTGAGGCCGGAGTCGTGGAGCTCTATGTGCGAGAGCGTTGTAGCTGAATGAGGTCGTAGTCTGCTGCCTGCTCTGTGTCGAAGCTGTAGCGTCTTGGGTCGATTAGGACTGTACACGCCGAGTGCTATATTGTTGACTCGAGACTGTACGGTCTTGCTGTTCGATTGATGAAGATTAAGCCACCCAAGAGGTGGCACGGGCATGAATAGCCCGTAAGTGGTGGCCCTTTTGAGCCATTACCAGTATCAAGAGATGATACTGGAGATCTGTGGAGGCGCGACTGCACCCTGCGTGACAGGAGATGTCTCCCGGACCAAATGGTGACCAAATGGTGTCTTGCTGTTCCCCCATCGCTGGGTTATATGGTGATTACACCTCAGCTCCCTCCAACAAGGTGAGGAGAGTATTGGGGAAAGGATTGTAGCTTCTGTAATTAGTTATACTATTAAGATAATGAGATAATGGAGCGAGTATAAGATTAACTCGCTACAGTATCATCTGCAAATTTGCAAATGTTGCGACTCAACCCTGAATCTAAATCATAAGAACATAAGAACAAAGGCAACTGCAGAAGGCCTATTGGCCCATACGAGGCAGCTCGTATGGGCCAATTTATGTATATTATAAACAACAGAGGTCCCAGGACAGAGCCTTGAGGCACTCCACTAACAACATTATCCCACTCTGACTTAACCCCATTTATACTAACTCTCTGTTTCCTTTGGAATAGCCATGCCCTAATCCAACTTAATATAGCACCCCCAATACCATGAGCCTCTATTTTTTTAATTAGTCTTTCATGTGGCACTGTATCAAAAGCTTTGCTAAAGTCAAGGTACACAACATCACAATCCTTACCACTATCAACTGCCTCAATTATGCTGGAATAAAAAGATAGCAAATTTATTAAACATGAACAGCCATTTCTAAAACCATGTTGCGACTCAATTATTAATTTATGTTTTTCAAGAAGACGACGAATTGTATTTGCAATTATCGATTCAAGTAACTTTCCCACAATAGACGTTAGGCTAATTGGCCGATAGTTTGACGCAAGTGATCTATCTCCTTTCTTAAAAATTGGTACCACATTAGCTACCTTCCATGACTCTGGTACTCTGCCTAACTCTATTGATTTATTAAATATGGTAGACAGTGGCTCGGACAGCTCCTCTTTGCATTCTTTAAGCACCCTGGCAAACACTTCATCCGGCCCTGGGGATTTGTTTGGTTTGTGTTGGGATTGAGTACTACAGATGTTGGAGGTAGCATGTTTGGAGCAGATGCTCTTTTGTTTATGATCTTGTTAACAATATTTCATGTACCTGTTTATTGTTTTGTTGTTGTTGTTACTGGCGGAGAATAAAACCATGAGGATGAAGATTGATTCTCTGACCACAACCATAACAGTGGCGACGAGGATTAAACATCTCCGGCAGAGATCTTGGGTACGAGACGTGGTGTGAGGATCAAGAGAGAGCAGGGTACGTCGTGTGGACGAGTGGACGCTTCGCGCACAACAGTACAGTGTGCTACCACCATGAGAATGACTACGCCGCTCATGTCAATGGAGCCGTTAAACACTGCCAAGATCTCGTTGGACCTGTGGCTCAGCCTGCTGGAAGCACACTTTCAGTGCCGGGAGATTAAGGAGGACGCCAACAAGAAAGCGGTACTCTTAGTTTCACTGGGCTCGGAAGCATATAGGGTTCTCGGAAATTTGTGTGCACCGGAGCTACCTCACACGAAGACCTATGTAGACCTGATTGCTCTGCTTAAACGTCAGTATGTGGTGAAACCATCATATCACAGGAGTTTGATGGATTTCCAGAAGAGGACGAAAAAGCAGCACGAATCAGTACAGGATTTATTTGCGGATTTGAAGGCTTTGGCTAACCTCTGCAACTTCGGAGCACAGTTGGACGGTAGGGTTAGGGACCAGTTGTTCATGGCAGTGGAAAAGGAGGATTATTTCCCTAACCTGGTGGCAGAAAATTTGGATCTACAATCGATGACTTCATGGACAGTGCTCGAGAAGATATTGAACCTGGAAAGGGCTTTTGGAAGTAAGACTTCTACTCAGGAAATTATGGTCTAGCAGTGAGAGCAGTGAGATCCTTGAAAGAAGGGTTAAAGCGGTTTACGGAAGGTACTATTAATACAAGGCTTTGTAGATTTTTATATAATCAAAGAAAAACTGTTCATTCTACTACTGGTAAATCTCCTTCTGAATTACTGTTTAATAGACACTTTAAAGTGCACATGGAAGCAGTAAAGACAGATCCCAATAAAGAGAAATCGGTAACTAGCTTGGCCAGTCAGTTGGCTCAGGGAGAGGAATTGTTGTTTAATGAAGGGGATGCAGTATATGCAAGGAATTTTGGAAGTGGAAAGCCCTGGGTGGAAGGAAAAATTAGGGAAGTCCTGGGCCGCAGGAACTTCACTGTGCAAGTGCAGAGTTTTGGGAACATTAATTGGAAAAGGCATGCCGATCAGCTCATGCCAAGGTTCACAGGGAATTTTGAAGACCCTTCAGGTGGGGGTGGGGCAACTAGTGATATCCATCCTAATAATGAAGGGATAGCAGCACCTGCAGGTGACCGTGAGGCAGAGCAAGGGGCAGCAGAGGGTTATGGGGATACAGTCAACCCTATGGACTCTACAAGGAGTAATTCAGAAGAATGTTTCCCAGAAGTAACAGGTCAGGACTTCCAGTTGAGAAAATCAGGAAGAGTCATACGACCGCCTGATAGACTTAACCTGTAGGGATAGAGTTTATTTAAAAGGGGAGGAATGTTGGGATTGAGTACTACAGATGTTGGAGGTAGCATGTCTGGAGCAGATGCTCTTTTGTTTATGATCTTGTTAACAATATTTCATGTACCTGTTTATTGTTTTGTTGTTGTTGTTACTGGCGGAGAATAAAACCATGAGGACGAAGATTGTTTCTCTGACCACAACCATAACAGTTTGAGTTTTACTAATTGTTTAATTACATCCTCCCTGGTAACTGCTAAACTAGTCAACCTGTCCTCATCCCCACCCACATAGACTTGTTCGGCTGAAGGCATATTGTTAAGTTTTTCTTTAGTAAATACAGATATAAAATATTTGTTAAAAATACTACTCATCTCCTTGTCATTATCCGTTATTTGACCTGTCTCAGTTTTTAATGGACCTATCCTTTCCCTAGTCTTAGTTCGATATAACTGAAAAAAACCTTTAGGATTTGTCTTTGCTTGCCCTGCTATGCGAACTTCATAGTTTCTTTTTGCTTTCCTTATCTCTTTTTTAACATTTCTAACCAGTTGTACGAATTCCTGTTCTAAAGTGACCTCCCCATTTTTAATCCTTTTGTACCAAGCTCTCTTTTTACCTATAAGGTTCTTCAAATTCTTTGTTATTCACTTTGGGTCATTAGAATTCGATCTATTCAATTTGTATGGTATACTACGTTCCTGTGCTTTGTGTGTGTGCCCTGTGTTTAACAACTACAGACCAATATCAATCCAGCATAACTTGTCAAAAATATTTGAAAAACTAATCTACAAGCAGCTTTACTCTTATCTAGCCAAACACAATATACTTAGCTCTTGTCAATATGGCTTCAACCTGTCTCCTTAATATCCTGCTTTTGTAAAATGATGGAAAGGATTTTGTTAAATAGGCTACTCTACCTTGTAGGTGATAACATGTCCAGTAATCTCTTTGGTTTTATCAAAGGCAAAAGTACTGCAGATTGTCTCTTAAAGTGTTTGTCTAATGTGGATGACAATTGTAGAGTTTTTGTTGATCTGCAAGGAGCATTTGATAAAGCCAATGGGGAAGTAATCTTATACGAATTAGCCAATCTGGGAATAACAGGGAGATTGCTACACTGGATAAGGGATTATCTACAAGGCAGAAAAGGTCAGGTGTATTACCAGGGATACATGTCTGAGGAACGGATGTTTCAGTTAGGTACCCCACAAGGGGGAGTATTAAGTCCCACCTTATTCAATGTATTAATGAACAGATTAGCATCAGAGATGTATCCTCCAGGGGTCACGACGATCATATATGCTGATGACATTCTTATACAAGGCACTTCTGG
This sequence comes from Procambarus virginalis, assembly GCA_020271785.1. Lineage (NCBI taxonomy): Eukaryota > Metazoa > Arthropoda > Malacostraca > Decapoda > Cambaridae > Procambarus > Procambarus virginalis. Next base: position 17,795,752 of record WNGS01161107.1, read on the forward strand.
GAACAAAATTCAAACTGCTCTTAACATACTTGGTACAACCTGTCACAAGTTAGGCTTAGTTATAAATGCAGATAAAACCAAATATGAGTATAGGAAACGAAGAAATATAAGACTTACTCTAAATGGTGTGGAACTGAGCCGTGTTCAGAAGTACAAGTATCTGGGCATGTATGTTGGATACACATGTGAGAGTAAAAATGCTGAAATAAATCATATCAGCACCTTATGTAAAGCCCGTCTGCATCCTCTAAAAGCACTGGCTTTTTCTGGTAAAGGTGTTGGGGTACCTATCTTGCGGATGTTATACATAAGCACTGTTCGGTCCCTGATAGACTACGCAGCACCCGTTTTGTCTTACACAGGCCAAGGCAGACTCAAAAAAATAGAGCTGATACAGAACGAGGCTATGAGGATTATTCTTGGATGTCAAAGAAATGCAATGATTGAAATAATGAGAATGGAATTAAATTTACAGAGTGTGTGTGATAGAGTCCGTGACATTAACACTAGAGTATCTATTCGTTTCATGCGGAGAAAAGGAGGGGATAAGCTGTTTGAGAGCGTTCAGACCTGCCTGAGTGACGTACACACTTCCAGGAAACTGAGGGAGACACGCTACACGAGGGGATTAGCTCATGACCTCAGGGAATACGATGTACTTGACTGCTGTAAACCCTCTCGACAGTGTAATATGTCTGCTCCATGGAAAGTACAGAAAATAGACGTCGAAATTGCACCCCTCAAGGTGAAAAAGATTCATCATGAACCGGGACAATTACGGTGTTTGTATGGAAGCATGATATCTCGGTTACCAAGAGACAACAGTTTACATGTATATTGTGACGGGTCGGTGGCGGAGGATGGCAGGGCAGGGTGTGGTGTCCTAATAAGGGAATATACGGAGTTTGGGACTGTGGACAGGATAATTGAACTCCGGCTTAGTAATTATATATCATCCACACAAGCTGAACTGCAGGCCATTCTGGCATGTTTGGAGGAAGTACGTCATGACAACAAAAATGTTTTTGTATTTGTCGATAGCCGAGGAGCACTTGAGTCCTTAAACAGTCGAAACCCAGTCTTCGTCTCCATAGTTGAGGATTGTAAGAGAAGAATAACTGAGATACAGCTGAAAGGACATAGTGTGAAATTCATGTGGATTCCATCTCATGTTGGAATAGTGCTCAACGAGGTGGCGGATGACTTGGCCAAACGTGCCACATCAAAACCACAAGTTGACATTGAATGTGAATTCACAATGAGACAAATTCGAAGCAAAATCAGAAATATTCAGGCACAGGCAGGAGCGGAGAGGAGAGATCTAATGTATGAGAGAAGTCAAACCATGCAACACTACATGTATGTGAGTCAAAACACCCATTTCACTTATGGTAAAAGGAGAAATGCTTGGAGTGACTCTGTGTACATGCGGCTCAGGCTTGGGTACAAATATTACTGGGAATATGGGATAGGTGTTCATGATAATGACACGAAGTGTAAACTATGTGGTATGTTAAGGTCTCACACCCTTGCCCATTATGTTCTTGATTGTCCGTTGATTAATGTATATAGAAACACTGAGATAAGGACTGTTCCTGAACAAATAGCCTGGATGTGTCACAACGGAAAGGTTGATGAAATTCTTGAGAGATATAAGAATTTTGCACCAAGACTGTAATATTTTGTTGAATTATCTGCATGTCTCTTGCAAATTGTCTATACAGTATACCTAGGTCATAAAAGTATTTGTGTACGTCTGATATCATACTTCTCGTGAAGGAGGAAATGTATATGTTTATCTCTCAGAATGTTTGGTAATATGATTATTGTTTGTGATGTGTGTATATGTATGTATTAACACGATGTACTGAACGGGGTGAGAATAGCTTGAGCTACCTCATCCCTTTGTGTGTATTTTACATCAATAAACTTATTTCAATTTCAATTTCAATTTCAATATGGCTTCAGACCCCAAAAAAGCACTAACGATGCACTTATTAGTATGATTAACTTGATTCATGCAGCTTTTGATAAAAAAAGAGTTCCCTGTTGGGTTATTTGTGGACCTGCGTAAGGCTTTTGACACTGTCAACCACCAAAACCTTCTTCTTAAATTACATCATTATGGAGTCAGAGGACACTCCCTGCAATACCTCAAATCTTACCTTACTGACAGGCTCCAGTATGTTTCTGTGAATAATTCAATTTCTCCCACCCTACCCATCAACATTGGTGTTCCTCAGGGCAGCATACTTGGCCCTCTCCTCTTTCTCATCTACATTAATAACCTTCCAAATGCCTACCTACACCTCAAACCAATTCTATTTGCTGACGACACAACCTTCATTTACTCCAGTCCTGACCCCCTTGCTCTAAATGCCACAGTGAATACTGAGCTAAATAAAGTCCATCTTTGGCTAACTGCCAACAAACTCACCCTTAACATTGACAAAACTTTCTATATTCTGTTTGGCAATAAATCCTCTAATCAAATAAATCTGAAAATAAACAATACCCAAATTTGTAACAAATTAGATGGCAAATTCCTTGGCGTTCTCATTGACCACAAGCTGAATTTCCAGGGACACATTCTAATATATCAAAAAAAGTTTCAAAAACTGTTGACATTCTTTCTAAGATCAGATATTATGTACCCCGCCCTGCCCTGGTGACTCTCTATTACTCCCTCATCTATCCATATCTCAACTATGGTATTTGTGCTTGGGGTTCTACTACACAAAATCATTTACGTCTTCTAATTACTCAACACAACGCTGCTATTAGGACAATATCCTACTCTGGCCCCAGACATCACTCGGTACCCCTACTCAAATCTATGAATATGTTAGATATTAAGTCACTGCACATTCTCTCATATGTATTATACATATATAAAACGCTGAACTGTAATGCCAATCCTGACCTCAAAAGCTTCATAGAAGGTTGTAACAGACCCCATGAACACCACACCAGAAATGAATGCAGTTTTGATATTCCAAGAGTACGACTTAATCAAACTAGAAATGCTCTACAAATCAAGGGACCCAGAATGTGGAATGACTTTCCCAACCATGTTAAAGACTGTACCTCTCTCAACCAGTTTAAGATAAAAACGAAGCACTACCTAATAAATTCCCTGTAACATACCTTACCCCTCTATTGTCAATCCATGTCTGTTTTTTTAATCAACGCTGTTTGTCGACCTAATTGTATTTGTGTTGCTTTTTTCAGCCATGTTTCCCCCCTTTTTATTTTTATTTTTATTTGTTCTCAACACATTTTATTTTTTATACTCAATTTGTATTAAGTTTTAGTCTTTAATGTTTTTCTTGCCCGAAACGCTTTGCGTAATGGTGGCTTTAGGCATTTTATGTACTAGCTCTATCTGTAAATCTATCAATTTTTGTAAAATCTCTTGTATGTATGTACCTTACCTGAATAAACATTTATTTATTATTATATTTATATATTTATAATTCTGCTAAAATTTATTATATATATACCTACTTAAAATTATCTGTTAGATTAAGGACCTGCCCGAAACGCACAGTCTTCCCTGTGCCTCGGGAGCGAGCGGTCGCACCAGGCCTCCTCCAACATGGATTTACTACAAAATGGATACAGTCGGCGCTAAGGAGCTATACAACCTAGCAGTGATATACACCTGGGTCACTCATACAGAACAGGTGTGTGTCTGAGGTGAGTCGCCGCTGCTGCCAGATGTGCATTCATCAGCCCAGATTGTTCCTGATTCACCTGCTGCTGGTACACAAGTCTCTCTCCAGGTAGGAGAGAGCCAAGAAGAAAATGGGGCTTTATTCCAAGAGGTGGTGAGCAAGAAGAAAAAAATGCGACTACAGCGGGAAAGAACTCCACTAACCCGCGTGATCTTCCCTCCTGACACTGGTCTTGCTGACAGATTTCGGTGGTTTTCTGCAGCCTCCAAAGCCCATCACACTAAACGAATGAAGATAAACAGAGATGAAGACAATCATGTCTTTGTCACGGATGATGACGCATTGATTAACGACTTGTTAACACAGGAATATGCTGGGATAAAAATGTTGCGAGCACCGTGTGATGACTCAGTGAAGGTGAAAATAGCACAGTGCAGGGCGTACCCCCACTTTATCCCTGAGTGCAGACCCCTACAGCAAGTACTGCCCGGTCCATGCCATGGCGAACTACTTAAGACGACGGGGCATGGAACCAGGACCTATCTTCCTGGGCGAATCGGGCTCCCCGGTCACCAGACAAGATTTCACATGGGTGCTCCGTGCCGCCGTTCGAGCACTAGACCTGCCTCCAAACGATTATGCTCCGCACTCCTTCAGAATCGGCAGGGCCACTCGGATGTCCAAGGATGGCCTGGCGCCGGCAGCAATCAGAGCAGTCGGCAGGTGGAAAAGTGATGCGTTCCACACCTACGTCAGGCAAGACGTCATTCCATTACCTAGATAAGTTTCTTCTGCGGCCAGCGGGCACCTCGCCCTTCTGGGGGTGGGGGACCGGCTTCGCTGGCCTGCGGAGTTGGGGTGCTGCGCCGGATCCCCAAGTCTAGGGCTGCCCGCAGCTACTTACCATATGTCAAGTGCTCACTTGTAGTGCAAGTTGGGGGTTGCAGACTTTACATGTAAACTAGGCACTAGCATATCATTACCCCTGGAAATTCTTAACTATTCTTTTCTATGCCCTCTGTGTATACAGAATATATTTTATACATACTGTCTGGCTGTGCCACTCAATTATCTCTGGCATTGTTTTTAATTATAGTATTAAGCTGATTGCGAATACTGCAACATTGCTTCGGCTAGCTGGCACTAGGCACGGTTAATGTCCTATGACTTATTCCCTTAGTTGCATCTTTGCAGTACTGGCATTCTACTCAGCCATGTTACACGACTTCTTTTATATTGTGGTACAGCAGTTGCTCTGTAAACATTAGTTAATAAATTAAGGTCCCCCCACTCCTGGTTTGTTTTTCTCCCCGACCAGAATCTTTTTTTTTTTTGGTGTTAACAAGTGCATTGACCCAGAGTGTTTCCGGTCCGAAAATGTGCAAAACCCACACCGCACTAAGAACAACCTCATCGTTGCAAGCTGGACAGCAACAACGGAGATTCCCAAGCGACTCTCAGTGCCCCTAACGCTGGGTAGAACTTACAGAGTGGCTCCCTATATACCTCCACGCCGGAGGTGCTACAAATGTCAGCGTTGGGGACACACTGCAGCACGCTGCACCTCCAGAACCCACCGATGTGCAGTGTGTGCTGGTGATCATGATTCTAAAAGACGCTTTGACCTCTACAACGCCGGGCAGACAGTGGAAACAAGATGCGTTAATTATCGTGCTCCTGGCGTGATGGCAACTCACCAGAGCTGCCCAGCTGCTGCTAGGCCGCCCCCTCCTAGCAGTGTCCCGCTCTACAAGGCGCCACGTCATGATGATAGAGTGTCACCATCAGTGGAAAGTTGTCCTATGCCATCAACTACGGTGGGCCACAGTTGGCACTCCGACTCCCCGCTCACCCTTGACTCACTCTGGACAACGAAACAGCGGCGAGCGTCTCTGCCCACTCATTTGGGCACCGGGTGCCACAGTACACAGTTGCCAGGTGTGGCTCCAAGGAGTTCCGGACCAGCCGGGCTGTGGTGGGTATGTGGGCCTGCGGGCCGCTCCAAGCAACAGCCTAGTGGACCAAACTCTCACAAGTCAAGCCTGGCCTCGGGCCGGGCTTGGGGAGTAGAAGAACTCCCAGAACCCCATCAACCAGGTATCAACCAGGTATCAACCAGGCTCGCCCCGGCCGGCGGGGTGGTAGGTCTCCACCCCCCCCCCCCTCTCGAGGTTGGGGCCGCCACCAGCTTGGCCTCCCCTCCCCACCCACAGGCAACCTCTCAGGGTAGGAAGGTGTCTGAAGGTGCGGACATTTAAATGCTCTGTGGAGCGGCAGCCTGCGCTACAACATATAGATTCGGAGTTACAGCACACTCGGGAACTTGAGTTAGACGAGATTCGCCGTCAGCACGAAGCAGATATGTTAGCAGTTAAACAGACGTATGAGCAGAAGCTGAAAGAAATAGAGCAGCGCTGTCGCTGTCATCGTGAAGAACATGGACATTTGAACATTTGAGAACAAATGGAAGAACATTTGCAGTCTCCGTGGTGTAGTGGTAAGACACTCGCCTGGCGTTCCGCGAGCGCTATGTCATGGGTTCGTATCCTGGCCGGGGAGGATTTACTGGGCGCAATTCCTTAACTGTAGCCTCTGTTTAACGCAACAGTAAAATGTGTACTTGGATGAAAAAACGATTCTTCGCGGCAGGGAATCGTATTCCAGGGACCTGCCCGAAACGCTACGCGTACTAGTGGCTGTACAAGAATGTAACAACTCTTGTATATATCTCAAAAAAAAAAAAAAAAAAAAAATGGCGAGTATAGTGACCTGGACAGTAACCCACAATCACCAGCCAGGACTGAGAGCAGTGTAGTGAGCGAGGCTCACACACCTGGTGACTTAAATACCACCACTCGTCTAGCTAGTGTGCTTGATATATCGCGGCTAGAACCTGCGGAAATTGACATCCTATTAAAAACAGTGTTCCCAAATCCTTAAAAACAAATGTCAGAGAGTTCATAAATAACAGTGTCATTGAAAAAGAAACGAGAGACAGTGTATTGCAACTGTATTGTCTTGCAGCCAGCTGCATCACAGAACTTAGAGGGATACCAGGAGTGATACAAAGCAGAGCAAAGGGACAGTAAATTACACAAACACACATTAAAGCTTTTGGGGACTAATAATTAAATATAAACTATGGATCCCTCCACAAACTCCCCCAATACAACGGTGCTTCGTATCCTCAGTTGGAACATATATATAGCATCACTCAGGAAAAGACTTCCTGATCTCCACCACAAAGTGACGACCGAGTCCATTGATGTCGTCTGCCTTCAGGAGTGCAGAGTTCCCACCAGGTCTCCACCCCCTAAATTACCCTCATGTGTTGTCTATAACCTTAAATCCAGTCACTCTTGTATTTTGTATGTTAAGAAGTCCCTTCCTCGCCAGCTACTCCCAGCCAAGTCAACCGAAGGGCTTCAGTATCATGGTGTGCGGATCTACGTGGGGAACTCTGCCCTCAATATCTTTAACCTGTATGCTCCTAGTGATACGTTTAATTATACTGACCTTCCTATCTGTATTCAGACTGAGCCTAGCATCATTATAGGTGATTATAACGCTAGGCATAGAAATATTGGTAATTCGCAGTTCAGCAATCGTAGCGGCAACCAACTGTTGTCACTATGGAGTGCACCTGGGGCTGCCGTGAGGTACAGACGTGTCGTCCGGCCTCTGGTAGTTTGGGGTGTTTGCCGTTTTTCGTCGCCAGGGGGTGTGGGCGTCCCCACCCTCCCTGCAGTTGCTGCTTGGGCGGTGTTGACGGCACACGCTTGCGATGGGAGTCCCTCTCCCTCCTGTGACGAGAGTAAACTCCGTGGTACTGGAGTTTACGGGCCGTGTTGGCTACCCTTTTGTTGAGCTTGTCATGTGTGACATGCTCCGTGTCCCGGTCGACGACGTCTACGGTGTTGAGCTGGTAACTGCTCACCAGGTTATTATCAAGTTGGCGGGGGTGGAGGTGTATCGTGCTTTCCTCCACCGTTACGAGGGGCGTTCCTTGTCGCTGCCGGATGGTGCCGGCTCTGTGACCATTACAGACCGTATTGCTGCCCTGACCTACGTGAGTGTGCACGGGGCGCCCTTGGAGTTTCCCGAAGTTCTACTCCGGCGTTACTTCCAACAGTTTGGCGCAGTCGTCAGTGTGCGGGTGCACACGCTGTTCTCAGGGAGGTATAAGGGTATGAGGACGAATATTCGTACCCTTGGGATGCGCCTGAGGTCTGACATCCCTTCTTCGGTCCGGCTTCTGGGGTACTACGTCCGGGTATTCTATGCCCGGCAGCCCCGTACCTGCTTTCGGTGTGGCCTGTTGGGGCATCAGGCTGCCGGGTGCTCGGAGGCTGCTGTCGCTCCTGTGAACCTGTTCCGGGAGGATGATTTCCCGCCGCTCCCTGTTGGGGTGGATTCCATGGGCGAGGATGTTGACGTCCCTTTGGCTGCTGCGGCTCCCCTGCGTCGCCCGGCAGTCCTCCTGATGGTGCGGCTCCTCCTCTGGGTGTTCCGATGCCGTCGGCTGATCTTCCTGCCCCTGTCACTGATACAGCTGCTCCGGGGGTCTTCCAGATGGTCTCTGCGTGTCGTCGACGTCTTCGTCTTCCTCGTCTCCTGCTGCTGCGTCTGGCTCTGCGCCTTCGCCGGGTGTTTCGGCTGAGCTGGGTGCTGGGGGGCTGCGGAGCGTCCTGTTGTGTGCGGCCCAGTTTCCCTGCGGTTGAGGCTGCTGCCGTCATGCGACGGGCATCGGTTCGCACGGCTTGTGATGCCCGTGGTTCTGGGTCCGCCTCCGGCTCTGAGGATGTGTGCCCGGTGGCCAAGCGGTCCCGGCGTTCTTCTACTGCTTGGGCTGATGTGGAGGATTTCGACGCCGGTGGGTCTTCGGGCGATGATGTGGTGGATCCGGGTGCTTCACGCTCTGTCAGTGGTCGCTGACGTCCATGTGCCTGCTGATGACGACGATTGTGCTTATGATTCACCTCCTGTTCTTTCTTCTGCAGACGGTTCTCCGCAGTGGGGGGTGGTCGCTCCTCCGGACGTAGGTGGTGTGGGTGTTGGTGCGGGCCGCGACCTCGTGTTGTTGCTGAAGAAGGATGTTCGGCGTGGGGAGCCCTGCAGGTGTCACGTCCGGTGGTTGCCGCGGAGCCCTGTGAGGCTGCCAAGGAGGTTACAAGTGCGCTGCCCGTTGCCCGGGCCTGTAGGGGAAAGCCTGTCCCAATCGTCTTGGCCTCCGGCGTGGCGTATGATGGGACGAACAACCCTTTGTCATTTTACTTTATTGACCGCGTGCAGCCTGTTCCATGGTGCCCCTCGACCATCTGGGTTCCGCAGGCTCGGGTTTTGTTGAGGGTGTGCCGGACTTGATGCCTGATCCTCGTAAGGTCCATGCTCACCCTGTTCTGGACGACATCCTGTTGCTTTGGGAGGCGTATTGTATTCGTTTCCCGGCGGCGGAGTGGCCGGATAAGTATGCACACTCTTGATTGTGTGATTGCTGTGTGTTTAGTGTATGCATAGGACTTGTGGTATGTTCTGCTATGTGTTATATTTATTGTGCGCCCTTCAGGCCGGTGTAATGTTTAGTTTCTCAATGTCCCTGTTTATTGTGTTCCTTACTTTTTTTCACATACTTAGCGTGTGGCTATACCATTTCCTGATTATCTGTTTCTTTGATTCTGTTGTATTATGTGCCCCTCTGGCTATACTGTTTGCCCTATTGTGTTGTGTGCTTGTGCCTCTCCTTATATTTCTTGCACTGCAAGTAGTTGGTTGTGCATGTTTTTGTTTATTGTTTGTGTTGTTATTGTGCCATGTGTGGCTTATGTTTGTTTCTTGGCGTGTTGTATGTTTTATGATTTTATAATTTTATATATTTTAATTATTTTTATTTGTTCTCATTATACTTTTTCTGTGTGTTATGATGTTTGTTTTGTTTTGTGTTCTTGTGTTTGTGTATTGTTAGCCTGTTTACGCTGTTTTCTCTTGTGTTGGTTGTTTTTGTGCTGTGCTGTCGGTCCTTCTGGCCGGTGGTTTTTTGTTTTGCTTATTTTGTTTCTTCTGTTCTTTTTATTGTATTTATTGCCTTATACTTGCATGCTTGCATAAATAAAAATAAAAAAAATTGTCACTATTAGGTAGTCACGATGATGCACAGATTGTGGGTGACCTTGAACCGACGCATATCTACGGAGGTATTCTTGATCTATGACTCGGTTTCAACGTCTCCCACACCGTCTGTGCCTCGTCAATAGTGCCAGATATGGCGTCTGATCATCTGGCCATATTAGCCACTGTAAGCATTGGCAGCGCTATCCTCCCCGGCGGAGTGTTCAAGCGGAAGAGGCTGGCTGTGCCCATCGATCAACGAGACAATTTTGTTGCTCATGTGTCAGAATGGTACAGTTCATCTGAGCCTTCATCAGTTGAAGATTTTAACAATGAGCTCACAGGTACTATCGAGCAGTTTATAGAATCGCTTGATCCATCGTCCAGGCCATGTAACCCAAATTACACTGGTCATAGCACCTATGCTTATTATAATGATTCTAAATTGCATGCACTAAACGCACTGCCAGAAGAATTGGACTAGCTTATAGAAGGACCCGCACTGCTGAAATGCTTAAGCTCTTTCAAACGGCTCTGGCTGAGGCCAGGGAACGTATGGTAGAGCTGAGGCAGACAGATTGGGAAACTTTTGTCAGTGGTCTCAATTCTCACATGCCACTAAGTCGAGCATGGAAGGATATCAATAAGATCAAAGGGAAAAATGCTGCAGAGATTGCGCACCCTAATCCTCTGCACAGAGCAAATGAGCTTGTTGATGCTTGGGCCACCACTTCCAGCTTTGACAGTCTTCCTCTACCCACACAGAACGAATTAAATAATAAATATGCTGATAGATCAAGGCTCCTTGACTTCATGCTCATCAAGAGGATGACTGTGACATGCTTTTTACTGAATACAAACTAGACTCTGCTCTACATAAAGGCAAAGCTACATCACCCGGGGAGGATGGAGTTACTACGGCATACTGCGTATGCTTCTGCTAGTTCCAGGGAATCCCTTGCTTGAATTGTATAATATGAGCTATGTAATGGGGAGCTTCAAAAGTCATGGACCAACAGTTTATTATTCCCATTCCTAAACCAAACCAGCAGAGTGCTTTTCGCCCAATATCCCTCACTAATGTCTCTGTAAGTGTCTTGAGAGGATGTGTTCTCAACCGTCTCCTTACAGATTAGTAACATGTTGTCTCCCAGATATATGACTTTACGCATGGAAAGAGTGTACATCACTGTATTACCACAGTCCTCACCCTGCATACTGATAGGTCATA
>WNGS01161107.1:17821467-17865200 GCA_020271785.1 Procambarus virginalis
GTTGTCCTGGATTGTGCAATTCATTGTTTTCCATAAAACTAGAAATTTGATTCCTAATCACTCTTTCAAACACTTTATTATGTGTGATGTTAGTGCAACTGGCCTATAATTTTTGCCAAGGCTTTACTTCCCCCCTTGTGCAACGGAGCTATATCTGCAGATTTAAGTGCTGCTGGTATCTCCCCTGTATCCAGGCTCTTTCTCCATATTACGCTGAGTGCTCTCGCTACTGGTACTTTACATTTCTTTATGAATATTGAATTCCATGAGTCAGGCCCAGGGCTGAGTGCATGGGCATATTGTCAATTTCTCTTTCAAAGTCTTCCGAGTTTGTGGTAATATCCGTTATATTATCTGCAGCTTGAATGTCATTCATAAAGAAGCTGTCTGGGTCATCAACTTTCATGTTGTTAATTGGTGTGCTAAACATAGCCTCATACTGGCTTCTTAGAATTTCACTAATCTCTTGTTGTCCTCTGTGTACGTACCTTCATTTGTAATTAACGGTCCAATACTGGTCGAGGTTTTGGATTTTGATTTAGCGTATGTGAAAAATATTTCGGATTTTTCCTTATCTCTTGTATAGCTCTCTGTTCCAATTCCATTTCCTCAGACTCATATGATCGCTTCAACGTTTGTTCGATTTCTTCGATCTCCCTGCTTAGGCTTATTTTCCTTGCTTGTGATAGTGTGTCTGCCGAAGCATTTCCGTAATTTTTTTCCTTCTCCTGTACAGTCGTCTGCGTTCTCTTTCTAGAGTGTTCCTCTTTCTGCCCCTCCTCACCGGCACGTGCTTCAAGCAGACCTTGTAAGCTTCAGCTGTCAGTTGAGCTATTCCCTGTGTGGGAGTTTTGTCGCTTAAGACCGTCTCCCATTGAATGGTTGAAAGGTCTACATTATTTTTTCCCAGTCAATCCTCTTATTGTTGAAATTGAATTGATTGAATATTCCTTCTCGCTTGTTGGGTCTCTTAGATCTACTACCGTTATTTATGCTAGTTCGCACTTCAATGAGCTTATGGTCTGAGTATGAAGTATCTGAGATTGTTATGTCTCTGATTAGTTCATCATTGTTTGTGAATAACAAGTCTAGTGTGTTTTCGTTCCTAGTTGGTTCTGTAATCTGTTGATTGAGCGAGAATTTGTCACAGAATCTCAAAAGTTCTCTGACCTGTGGCTGGTTATTTCCCGGGTCATTCCCTGCTATGATATTTGTGTTTGCCATTCTCCATCTTAGACTCGGTAAATTGAAATCTCCAAGGAAGATAATATCTGGAGCTGGGTTTGCTAGGTCATCAAGTATGTTCTCTATTTTGTGCATCTGCTCTGTGAATTCCTCAACCGTTGTATCTGGCGGTTTATATATTAAAATAATAATTAGGTTTAGTTTCTCTACCTTAATTCCAAGTACCTCTACCACCTCATTAGTTGAGTTTAGTAGTTCTGTGCATACCAGGTCCTCTTTAATATACAGACCTACTCCCCCATTTGACCTAGTTTTTCTATCACATCTGTATAAATTATAATTTGGAATCCAGATTTCACCATCCATGTAATCTTTTGTATGAGTTTCCGTGAATGCCCCAAATATGGAGTTTGACTCTAATAGGAGACCATTTATGAACTTGACTTTATTTCTTGACTTTGGCTTTAGACCTTGAATGTTTGCAAAAATGAATGATTGTCCATATTGTGTGTCACTTCTGGAAGGTTTTGGTGGTTCTCCCTCCTCTCTACCCTGACCCAGGGTGTGTTGTTGTGGCAATGGTTTGTCCAGTTTTGGAAGTGATATTGGGGAGTGTGGTAGTCTCTGTGTAGTTGGGGGGTGTAGTATGTGTGGGCTTGATGACGAAATGTAGTCCAGTCTCGGGCATTTCCCCCTCTCCATCCGTACTCCTGCCACGTTTCTGCCTGTCTGTTTCTCCCTCTGTTTCTGCCTGCCTCTAAAAAATGTTCAGGGCTATTATATTGGACTTCCTCTCTTATATAGCGCTGTGTACCTCTGACGTGGAAATCGGGGCAATGAAGATCGTAGCATTTCCTCTCATTAACTGAGAGTTTGCATAGCTTAGGGTGAAAATATCTACACTCAGTATCAAAACGACATCTGCCTTTCCCTAACCAGTTCCGGCATTTCCGTGGGTGCATGAATGAGCATTCCGTGCCTCTGGGCCCATATCTGCACTGTCCTTTTGCATAATACCTGCAAATATTTTCATCTGTGATTGCATTATTCTTGTTTGTATCCGTGTACGACTTGGCTACCTCTGTGATTTTTGTTCCAACTTTCTCGTTTCTGCATTTATTCTCGGTATTACCCTTATCTTTCGCCTTGTTGCTTTCGTCTTTCTCATTCGTCTCATTTTTTATCTCCTTATTCATATCACCAGTTTGCTCTACAATATTGCCTTCATTTTTGTGTACCTCGACGCTATGTCCTTCTACATTGCTACTTTGACTCTCTAAATTCTCAATCCCTGGGTTGTGCTCAGAGTTCGTTGCTGTCTTTATATACTCTGCATATATTTCTGGTAGTTTTTGTGTGAATTGTAGCCTGTGTACTTCAGGAATGTCATTCATTAGTTTGGCAATGTTTTCCCACACCTGTCTGTCACTTTCACAGATCCAGTAGGTACCTTCCCGGTTTGCATATTGTGTAGGTAATCCTGTACAACTCAGGTGAAATCTTATGTTACAAATATTACATACAATGCCTACAACAGTCTTCCGAAGTGCCTTATTGCAGCCTCCACACACCTCCATGTTGGGTTTGTGATGTTATAATATTATATGCATATATTTATAATATTATATATATGTATATATAATATGTATACAGTATATTTATAATATTACATATGTTTATTTGTTAAAGTTTATGTGGGGGTACTTATCGCCTTGTGGAGAAAATATGGTCCTCTTGGGACCGTATAGTTGACCGTTGTTGTCCCAGGTCGGGGGCAGGATGTCACCGGTTGCCAGTTACTTGATTTATACACTGATTATTTGCCTGTATTTTCCTAAGGGAATTTCTGCTTTCTTCCGGCTTACAATGTTATTAACTTACTCTATTACTAGTTCCTAAACCTACTTGCCCATATTACAGTATATATTGCTGGTATATTATCACTGAGGGAGTATACTGTTACTGAGGGACTCCCTTACACTGTGTAGGCCTCGTGGCTGTGGTGTAAACACAAGTGTGATGCCTCCTCCACAACTTTACATTTATACTTTTTCTATGAACAATTCTCTAACACTATTCACTAATTTATATGTTATGTTACACGTTCCACTTCACTGTTCACCGTATCACTGCTCGCTATATTTGATATATATCGCTTTTGCCTGTACACATGAGCCTGGTGGCACTGGCTCACCACGTGGGACCACGTTTATTCTGTATTTAACTCAAAGTTCCATTTTTAATTTCTGTATTCAACTTTCCTACGGGTCACTATGCACTGGGTGATCACTGTGGCCGTAATCCATAGTTGTAATCCTAAAAAATCCCGGTTTATTCCAGTGTTTTCACAGAGCGCGACGACGACACGTCTGTCCCCTAACCCGCGAACCCGCGAAACCCCTAGGTAAGCTAGGCCAAAAATTTAAATCAAATGCCAACAAAAGCAGCCCGTCCTCCAAACAAAGATCCAAAAGTGATTCCATGCACCCGCCAAACCCCCTGTTTATGAATGAAAAGCGGTTTACACACGACTCACAACTGCTGACGTTCGAACACATCCGGAACAAGTGCTTCACTGACGAATTTTGTTCGAATCACAACGCTATAAATGCTTCACCCACGTACTACAAATACAAATAATCGCCAACAGAACCTAAAAACCTAACCTAACCTATCTTATGCCTATATATACACAATATGCTAATATATTATAATATTAATTTATACTTGAGAAAATTCCCGTTTTGAATGAACAGCATGTTAAAATTTATGAATGCATCTGTGGGGTTGACTGCTGAATGTAATGGACTCGAGTCGAGGACGGGTTGACAAAAGAGGCACACCTGCGAGTAAAAGAACTCCTTAACCCAGGAGGCTGTACTATGGAGCAACATGAATGGCCAATGGAGTCAAAAACACTGAAACATCCCAAAGAACAATATGTCACAATCAGGTACAGAATTAGATGGGGAAGTCAAAAGTGACTGCTAACAAATACATAATAAGCTCCACAGGGACGAAACACACCAGCTAGCTGAACCAATACACACACAGACAGGCAAGCAAGCAGAGACATCCTAGGTGCTGGGAAATTGTCTTAGCAAAGGAAACACCAACTGTAGATCAAACCACTTGGTGAGAGAATTGCATATTAGTCATGTAAGACTTACATTGCAGCAGTTTTCACAATTAATGAGAATGTATTAGGCTAATCCAAAAGTAGAATGGTTTGATTTCTCATTTTTCCTTTTCTCCAGTCATGTTGTGCTAATTAATCAACACCAAACATCTTCCCTAGCACCTTTGATCTCACGTTTTGGGAACAGATAGAGGAACTATATGTTGAAGTTAATGATATTTGTTTTATTAAATACATAAGTTGTGGTATAATGATTAGGCAACTTGCACTTGCCTATTAAAAAATTAAAAAACCTATTAAAAAAAATTATGATACCATAATCATCTCAATCATCAGCAATTAGTGGCATTATTATTGGTATGACCATCACCTAATGGTTACCTAGACACAACACTATCATCATCAAGTAGCACTTGACCACATAATTATCCTCACCCTCACCTGTTTTATCCTCCCCAACTGTCTCTGCCTTTACCAAACATGAGCACTGTCCTAACTGTTCACATGCTGAAACTTAGTATGATTATTGTCTTTGGCTTATTTTGTGACCTTGCGATGATTTGGGGGTTCAACGTCGACCAGGCCTCCTTGTCGGCTTCATCAGAAAATGCCCATATCTTCATAAAAATCCTTGCCAGGTAGTGACTACACGATAATTGACCTCACCATTACCAGGATGTAACCACATAATAGTTGTCAATACCATCTTGAGGCTATCACGAGATGATTTCGGGGCTTAGCGTCCCCGTGGCCCGGTCCTCAACCAGGTCTCCATTTTGTTGCACACCCCTCAGGAAGCAGTCCATAGCAGCTGTCTAACTCCCTGGTACCTATTTACTGCTAGGTAACAGGGGCATCAGGGTGAAAGAAATATTTTGCCCATTTGTCTCCACCTCCACCGGGGATCGAAACCGGAACCCCAGGACTACGAATCTGAAGCACTGTCCACTTAGCTGTCAGGTGCCCCATCCATTACCAGTATGTAGCCATATAATAGTTAGCAATACCATTACCAGGATGTAACTACATAATGGTTGTTAATTCCATTACTAGGATGTAACAGTTAACAGTGCAGGATGTAATGATAACAGTGCAGTTAAAAGCTCTGTACCTCAGGGTACAGTCCTTGCACCGCTGCTTTTCCTTATTCTCATATCAGATATAGACAAAAATACAAGTCACAGCTTCGTATCATCCTTTGCAGACGACACAAAAATCAGTATGAAAATTACCTCGGCTGAAGACATTGAAAAACTTCAAGCTGATATTAATAAAGTTTTCGACTGGGCATCAGAAAATAATATGATGTTTAACAGTGACAAATTCCAGGTACTCAGGTACGGTAAAAATGAGGACCTTAAACATAATACAGGGTACAAAACACAATCAAATGTGCCCAAAGTAGGAAAACAGCATGTAAAGGATTTGGGAATAATGATGTCTGACGACCTAACGTTTAGGGAGCATAACCAAGCAAATATTGCGACAGCCAGAAAAATGATAGGATGGATTACGAGAACTTTCAAATCCAGGGATCCCATCACAATGGTTGTACTCTTCAAGTCACTTGTGCTGTCCCGTCTTGAGTACTGTTCAGTACTCACTTCCCCCTTCAGAGCAGGAGAGATTGCTGAAATAGAGGGAATACAGAGAACATATACGGCACGTATAGACGCGATAAAGCACCTAAATTATTGGGATCGTCTCAAAGCTCTCCAAATGTACTCACTAGAAAGAAGACGAGAGAGATATCAAATAATATACACCTGGAAGATACTGGAGGGCCAGGTCCCAAATCTACACAGTAAAATAACAACGTACTGGAGTGAACGATATGGAAGAAAATGCAGAATAGAACCAGTGAAGAGCAGAGGTGCCATAGGCACAATCAGAGAACACTGTATAAACATCAGAGGTCCACGGTTGTTCAACGTCCTCCCAGCAAGCATAAGAAATATTGCCGGAACAACCGTGGACATCTTCAAGAGGAAACTAGATTTATTCCTCCAAGGAGTTCCGGACCAGCCGGGCTGTGGTGGGTATGTGGGCCTGCGGGCCGCTCCAAGCAACAGCCTGGTGGACCAAACTCTCACAAGTCAAGCCTGGCCTCGGGCCGGGCTTGGGGAGTAGAAGAACTCCCAGAACCCCATCAACCAGGTATCAACCAGGTAACCATATAATAGTTATCAATACCATTACCAGGATGTAGCAATATAATAGTTAATACCATTACCAGGATGTAGCTATATAATAGTTATCAATACCATTACCAGGATATAGCCATATAATAGTTATCAATACCATTACCAGGATATAGCCATATAATAGTTATCAATACCATTACCAGGATGTAGCCATATAATAGTTAGCAATACCATTACCAGGATGTAGCCATATAATAGTTGGCAATACCATTACCAGGATGTAGCTATATAATAGTTGGCAATACCATTACCACCAGGTAACCACATAAGTTGTCAATACAGGTTACCAGGATGTGGTTACCAGGATATAACCACATAATAACTCTCAATACAATTACTAGGATGTAACTTAACAACAACTGCCACAAAATAACAAATGTTCTCACCGCCATCGCTGGTCTGCAAGCCCTGTGTGACAGCTGGCTATGGGGCTGCTCGTGATGATACCTGTGCAAGTTAAAATTATTTAAATTACACTCTATACAAAAATCCAAAATAAGCAGAAGCTTCCATAAAAGCTTCTAATAATGACTAACATGTCACAATTTTCTTGAATTTGGTTCAATAGAACTCTAAGAGCCAATTGGAGGATTATGATCTGGTCAGGCTCATAACTGACATATACTATATACAATACAGAATAGGTATGTACATTATCTAAATAAGAGAGCTGTTGTACAGATGAAAATAAAGCACTAAATGTAATGAAACTCCTCTTTCCAGTGTCCTTGGTGGGTTTTTCAGCACTAGCTACCAAGGACCAACACATGAACCCCCTAACAGACATATAGCCAGATCATCATTACAAGCCCTAACCTAGTCAAATTTCAGGGAGCCAATTTCAAGCCAAAGGGCAGAACCTTGAAGAAGTAAGCCTGATGCCCCACACTGAAATGAAACCAGTTCCAGAATGTCCAGATGGAGAAGGACGAGCCGAGGAAATTGCTTGTGACTCGGCATCTGACTCAACTGATGGCCTACCTTGACCAACAGCAGCTGATGCACCAGCTCTAATCGAACAAAGAACGAGAACCCCCAAACCAGAGATAGGCCGAAATGGACCAACAAGCCGCAGCCGCCAAAGAGACAGCCTGCACTATGACATCCTCAGGAAAGAGGAGAGGCCAACAGGAGACCAAGAGCTTACACCAAATCTAAAGAACTGGCCAACACAGTATGTTGACAGCAAATTCAGGCAGCGAAGACATGGCCTCCGCCTCCTTGTGAGTGGGAGCATACAGCTTGAGGAGTGCAGCCAATGCAGCAACAGCAGTCGAGAATCCCCGCATCCTTAACGAACCAGTCAACATGCAGCTCAAGGAGGTCCTGAGAAATGCACAGCGAAATCCAAATGAAAACGGATGCTAAAGTCAACTGCCACAAGCACCACTGACAAAGGGGAACCTTTTCATGGAGCTGTATGAGACCCAAAAGAGTAGTCTCATGCAAACAGACCACTGAGAATGAGCAGAAGCAAACAAGCTCTCCTTGAGAGGTGCAAAAGACAGCCCTCCAGAATACCAGCAGCACAGTCTCATCACTCCAGCCTGCAGGTATAACAATACCTGCATCAAGCCCCAAGCAAGAACAAGGGATTGTCTGCCAGCCAGGAAGACTCTGGAACCTCGTAACCCTTCCAATACAGAGAAGCCCCAAACTCAAAAGACGATGGGACCATTAACAAGGGATAACCCAGAAGGTACATAAAAAGATCCTCCCAAGCCACTGCAGGAGGGAACTGAGAGAAAGGAAACTTCCAGAAGGACGATCCCAATCAGCCTAAAGGCACACTGAACCAAATCCCTGGAAAAAGGTGGGGAGGAAGGGGGAACCCCACTCAAAACATATGCATACAGAGAGGATTTATGTGAAAACCCTTCCACCTGAAAAAGAAGACCGTCCTCGGAGGCAACAAAGAACCACGTATAGTCAAAATGGACCCAAGAACCCAAATCCGACTTCCCCTAAGCCCAGGAAGCAACAGAAGGGGTCCCGGGGCAAACTTAAGTCATCTATTTATAAAGCTAGCCAAATTATACAGCATACATAGACACGTACATAAAAATACATAAAATTTGTATTCAAAATAATTTGTGCACAAAGAACATAGGACTAGTTTACAATTGTGGGAACCAGAGTTACACATACTAATGAAGCCATTATTACACAAAGCATTTTAGGCAAAATTTAAGATAATTTAGAAAAAATTATATAGAGGTTTGCAGGGGTAAACACAATACTAAAAGAGAAGCAAGCTTGCAAAAATGAGAATGTATAAAAAAAAAAATACAATAAAAAAATACAATAAAAAGGTGATACAGTACTTAATGATCACAGGCAAAGAGTAATATAGTATAACTTAAGTTTAATAAGGCCAACACTTAAAAATAAACAAGGATCCTAAAGGACATTAAACACTATCAAATAAATGCAAGAATTCGGTGATCACATTTAAGGAAGAAAGGACATAATTAGTAGTATATAAAAATTTAAGATAAGAGTAACACAAAAATAACATATTACAAAGGAAAATGTGAGTGAAATTAGTCACATGATATTATTTATATGATATTAATTACATGATGTTAAGTAAATATTTCTTAGGTTTCTCTTTTAAACTGGTTGGGAGACGTACAGCTTTTAATTGCATTTGGGAGGTCATTCCATAATTTAGGACCCTTGACTTGTATAACATTTCTGCTTTGGTTGAGTCTCACTCTAGGAATATCAAGGAAATATTTGTTTCTCATGTAGGGACCCCGAATTCTATTACACCCCTCTAGGAAGCACTTAAGGTCAGAACTGGCATTGCAGTTCAGTTTTATAGATATAGAGAATACTTTTGCCTTTTGTCTTTTGCCAGACACAAAACACATTGCCAATGGCCATACAACGTTGAGAACACTGCTTCTCGTTCACTCAGTGAAGTTAATAAGCAACGTTGGGTTTGGTTAGTACTGGATGGGTGACCGCCTGCGAACACCTAATGCTGTTGGCATTAAATTTTGCAGTCCTGTGGCGTAGTGGTAAGACGCTCGCCTGATGTTTCGCGAGCACTTTGTCCTGGGTTCGTATCCTGGCCGCAGAGGATTTACTAAACACCAATCCTTAACTGTAGCCTCTGCTTACCCAACATTAAATGGGTACCTGGTTGCTAAACAATTTGGCGGGTCATATTCCGGAAAATATAGGATTAAGGACTTGCCTGAAACAGTGTGTGTGCTAGTGGCCATACAAGAATGTAAGAACTTTTGTATATATAAATAAATAAAATAAAATAAAAATAAAATAAATAAACTTGAGAGTATGTGCAGAGACATGTTCTATGACTCTTGAACATGTTCAAGGATTTCAGTAAAGGAGCACAGTGGTTCCCTAATTTTGTGATGTTTACAGTGATGAAGATGATGAGTACTGTACTGTAGATGGTTTCAGTAAATAAATAAATAAATAAATATGTTTATTCAGGTAAGGTATATACATACAAGTGATGTTACATTAATGGATCGAATTATAGATAGAGCTAGTACATACAATGCCTAAAGCCACTATTACGGAATGCGTTTCGGGCAGAAAGAACATTAATATCTAGAACTTAATACTAATTGAGCATAAAGAATAAAATGTGTTGAGAACAAATACAAATAAAGATAAAAAAAAAGGGGGAACATGACTGAAAAAGCAGCACAAATACAAAAGGTTGACAAACAGCATTGATTAAAAAAATAACAGACATGGGTTGACAATAGAGGGGTAAGGTAGGTTACAGGGAATTTATTAGGTAGTGTTTAGTTTTAATCTTAAACTGGTTGAGAGAGGTACAGTCTTTAACATGGTTGGGGAGGTCATTCCACATTCTGGGTCCCTTGATTTGTAGAGCATTTCTAGTTTGATTAAGCCGTACTCTTGGAATATCAAAACTAATGTCACGTAATGTCATTGGAATATCAAAAGTAATGAAGGCAACGTGTAGTGTACAGTACTTGGAGAGGTCTCCATCACCCTAGCAATGCTGGATACCAAAGCTAGTTTGTAATATATAATTATAAAAGTATTATATACTTATAATTATGTTCATTTCAATGGTCCCAGTAGTACAGTCGGGTTTGTTCTCAACTCACAATCAAGAATTCTGGGTTCGAATCCTGTGCAGGACTGAAACAGTTGGGCACATTTCCTATCACCTAAATCTCCTGTTCACCTAGCAGTAAATAAGTATGCCTAGTGTTTATACTCGTTTCAGTTTTCTCACCTTAATTTCGTGCTACGTCGCTCGTTTTGGTATCATTGTGTTCGCAAATGAATTCCTTACAGGTGTATATGAATATAATGTACAAAAGCCTGGCGTGCCTCCCCACAGGAAAGCCTAAAGTTACCCGTAAACGAGCACCAATTTGTACACTGCAACCTAATGTGTATACTCGTTCAGTTTGATAACATCAATTTTCGTGTTATGTCTTTCATTTTGGTATCAAATTGTTCGCAATGAAAAGGTGCATATTTTAAAACTAGTCCCATAATAATAGAACAATAACTAGAATTTTAACAAATATTTTAATTCTTGAAGCTCATCATCATAATTATTTATATCTTTCTAGTGTTCTGACATAAATTTTTGTGTTACATTTTTCATTTTGGTATCAAACTGTTCGCAACATAAAGGCGCGCATTTTAAAACTAGTCCCAACATAATAGCACAATAAATAGAATTTTAACAAATATTTTACAATTTTGACCAAAAAACCTATTTATAATCATATAAGTGTTCAGACATCAAGTTTCATGTTACATCTTTCATTTTGGTATCAAATTGTGCACATTCTAAAGGCTCTAAATTTAAAACTATCCCGAGGTCGATCGGATAATAAATGAATTTTATATAAATATTTTTGTAGCGGACGCGAGTCATGTCCAAAGCCAGCACTCAGGAGAAAAAATGGACGGGATCAATGTCCGAAGAGAGTGATAGTGTTAAGGGTTAAATAGATCCGTAACCCTATTATCAACATATTTACAAATATAATGTTCAACGTGCCACTGAATGTGCCTATTAATAGGATTTTTTGTACAGGACTAGTGATTTGCTGAGTTATTTACCAGAGTTTAGTTTACCTGAGGGCCACTAACACTTGTGGCCTTGACGAGGACAAGAAGCCGATGGCTTCGTGAAGGTCCCTCCCCACCCCCCACCCTCATTTGCCTTGAATAATAATAATAATATAATTTAAATTATACCTAAATGTCCATACCAAGGGGCAGACCACCTTAGCCCCAGGACCACCATGCAATGGGTGCACAAGGGTGTAATATAGTCGCGAAGGGGGAACCATCATCACGATAGAACATAACATAAGAACATAAGAACAAAGGTAACTGCAGAAGGCCTATTGGCCCATACGAGGCAGCTCCTATTTATAACCACCCAATCCCACTCATATACATGTCCACCCGCACTTGAAACAATCGAGGGATCCCACCTCCACCACGTTACGCGGTAATTGGTTCCACAAATCTAAAACCCTGTTACCAAACCATTACCAAACCAGATAGCTGGTACCTTACCTTGAGGTTACCTTGAGGTGCTTCTGGGGCTTCCGGGGTAGCTAGCAACCTATGTAGCGTCGTCATCAAGGGGTACCACTTCCCCGAATGGTTTTCTCGCAGGAGGGTGGACAACCTGGCCGGAGCCCACGAGTGGGTATGGCGGCAGCTGGAGGGACCCCCCCATGTCCATACATGACTACCCTCCCGCTCCAGGGCCTTGGGCGGAGCTTTCGCTTTGTTTTGCATGTATTGCCTTCAGATTTAGTTCTTATTTAATGATATTCTCTACACCCCTCCTTTTGTGTGTTGTCTTATATAAAAAAATATACAAAAGAAATTTCCATTGTACTATTCTCTTATTATTATAATCTTAAATACCATAGTGAGTGGTATTAAATTAATAGTGAGTGCGATATACCAACTATTATCTTGTATAGTTTAGTTGGGGGAGCTGGTCGGCCGAGCGGACAGAACATAACATAAGAACATAAGAACAAAGGTAACTGCAGAAGGCCTATTGGCCCATACGAGGCAGCTCCTATTTATAACCACCCAATCTCGCTCATATACATGTCCAACCCATGCTTGAAACAATCGAGGGACCCCACCTCCACAATGTTACGCGGCAATTGGTTCCACAAATCAACAACCCTGTTACTGAACCAGTATTTACCCAAGTCTTTCCTAAATCTAAACTTATCCAATTTATATCCATTGTTTCGTGTACAGCACGCTGGACTTGTGATCCTGTGGTCCTGGGTTCGATCCCAGGCGCCGGCGAGAAACAACGGGCAGTTTCTTTCACCCTATGCCCCTGTTACCTAGCAGTAAAATAGGTACCTGGGTGTCAGTCAGCTGTCACGGGCTGCTTCCTGGAGGTGGAGGCCTGGTCAAGGACCGGGCCGCGGGGACACTAAAAAAAAAGCCCCGAAATCATCTCAAGATAATCTCAAGATTGTATTATTAGGGAAATGTGTGTGCTAAGAGGTACCCACCTATCCCCATGCCCTGTGATTGGGTGAAACGGGTGCCCTGAGGCTACATAAAAGCCTTACACCCCTTGAAGTGGAAAGGGGACAACAAAAATTATACAGTACTTACGTATATATTTAAGAATATACTTAAGTATATATTTAAGTATATACTTAGGTACCTACTTAAATGAAACTTAATTTAACTTACAAGGATCACGAGGTTCAATGCGTCAAGCCCCCTTTGTAGTGTTAAGACTGGGTGAATGGCTTAGGCTTGAGTGATGGCATCTAGTGTGTGTTAGGCCCGCAAGACTGTACACGCAGCTTGGGTCGTTCACGTTCACACGTGTTGGGTTAAACGCACCTTTGAAGACGTCGCCCGGTCGCTTCTGGTACTGCCACAGCTTCCATTTTCTGTGGTCCCGCTCCTTGTTGTTCTAATGGGTTAGGGGCAGTTGTAGCACAGATAATAATAATAATAATAATAATAATAATAATAATAATAATAATTTTTATTTAAAAAAGGTACAATGGGTTTTTAAGATTACATATGTTTGGTATGTTTACATTCATGCAAAGCCACTAATGTCCTTAATTTATTTATTTATTTATTTATTTATTTATTTATATTTATTTATTTATGTATATACAAGAAGGTACATTGGGTTGTGAGAATACATAGCATAGTATTCAAGTTCACGTACGTTTATTGAGACAAGAAAAAATACATCTCAAAGGGATAGAGTAGCTTAGGCTATTTCTACCCTCTTCTACTTCAAGTCCCTCAAGGGGCGCACAAATTCAGTGAGTACAAATACACAGATCTAACACTTATATGCTGTCCTTACTATATCAAGTATATAAATACTATAGCATAGTATTTACAATCTTGTAAAGCCACTAGTACGCGCAGCGTTTCGGGCAATTCAATTTCTTTCTTTATTATGCACCCCATACCCATCCCGTGGGCGGTGGTGTAAAGGTTACAGAGGCACATAATCGGTTCGGAACTGAACCCTCTAGTTCGTTTAGCTAAGCAAATAACAATGTTTGACGCTAGTTACAAAATTATCAATGTTGTATACACATGTACACACCCTCATACATACATGACATATATATATACATTGATTATGCTGCACCCATGCTTGCTCTAGTGCCTGAGAGAATGCTTGGAGGGCTGGAAAAGATGCAAAACGAAGCCATGAGGATTATCCTCGGATGCCCCGTACAACTAAATTACTAAACATGAGGAAGGAACTGAATATTTCATGTGTAAGTGATCGTATCACTGAAATTAATGCTTTAATTGGTATCAAGATGCTTAGGCTAACCCACCCTAACCCCTGCACTGAAGCCCTCCAAGCCTTCTTCCTTGAAGGTCAGCATCCCTCCAAATGGATTACTGTAACTGCCAATGTGCTCAGAATGTATAACTTTCATCACCCCCACCAAGAGAGACAACAACAACACTTTCCTGCCCCATGGGAGATCACTCCTTTCCAAATTACTGTCCCCCTTTCCCACCCAAGAAGCTGATTAAAGAACAGCCTTGCTTCGACAAGAAGCAAAGTACAATGCCTTAAGCCAATTGATGCTTTAGTCAGAGAGCGCTCCCTTCCCAGATTATTTACACTGATGGATCCTTGCATCAGTCCTATGGTGCAGCTGGAAGTGCAGTTGTTGTGACAGGGAGAGATGGTTCCATCTCCCATGAGTGTGGAGCGAGACTAAGTAACTGGGCCTCCACTCTTCAAACAGAATTGGTTGCCATAATCCTTGCACTAGAGCGCGTATATGAATCCAAAGTTGACACGCTAATTGTAAGTGACTCCTTGTCATCCTTGACTGCCCTCAGCTCCCAAGGCATAACTGTGACGTGCTTATCTCTGAAGCTAGACACAGATATAGTGAAATAATCAATGATGGAGTCAGAGTTTGTCTCCTGTGGATTCCTTCCCATATTGGTCTCCGAATGCATGATAGAACTGATGAGCTAGCCAAGACTTTTGCTCGTAAAGAGGGAATTGATTACCAACTTGGACTGCCTTTCAGCAGCCTGAGGGCAGTAATATCCCAGGAACATCAACTAAATTTCGGAGGCTTGAGGCAAAGTGAAATTCACACCAGTTACTCCATCTATCATCATTCTATTATGCATGAAGAACCGCACGTCTATGGGTCATCCAATAATGTTAGCAGACTTCTAGATGTTACCACTGCTAGGCTTAGGCTCGGCTACAAGTACCTCTGGGAGTTTGTAACATCTGCTGATGTAGATTTGACTAAATGTAAACTCTGTCAGCAGAACTATTCGCATACTTTGCGTCATTATATAATGGAATGTGAAAAAATTGCGGAATTTAGAGATAACACCATCAATAGTGTCCAAGAAATGTGTAAGTACTTCATTCACAATGATGTGCTGCCCGAAATTTTAGCGAAGTATCCAAAATTTGCTTACTGTCGGTAATGCATGCACATGACTGTAAAGCTGCCGCCCAGTTGGGTGGGTGTGCAGCAAGACTAGTAACTGTGTGACTCACTATAGATGTAAAGTGCCTTGTATAGTGACTGTTGTGAGCCTCTTGTAGTGTCACTTGTGACACCTCTTTGTGTCACTGTGACACAAAGATTCTTGATGTGTGTATTTGTGTGGGTGATTAGATATGTATGTGTATGTATATATGTATACGTATATATATATATACATGTATGTATGAGGGTGTGTACATGTGTATACAACATTGATAATTTTGTAACTAGCGTCAAACATTGTTATTTGCTTAGCTAAACGAACTAGAGGGTTCAGTTCCTGAACCGATTATGTGCCTCTGTATCCTTTACACCACCGCCCACGGGATGGGTATGGGGTGCATAATAAAGAAAGAAATTGAANGGGAAACTGCGCCAACCGAGAAAACTCTTTTCGATTTTTCGTAACCAATTCTAAATGTGTACGAGCTTGGTTGTGTACGAAATGGACTCTTAGGACCTCCAGTGAGAGGCAGCCATCTTGGAAAAAAATCCCAGAATGCCCTGGGGCTGCTGGCTGGGTTAGTACTGAATGAGCAACCATGGGTGGCGCACGCGCCTCTGGCTCCCAAACACCTGTCCGACGCGGTGTTGAAGATGATGCTCTGTCAGTGAAATTCAAACCTTATTGTTTGAAGAACATAAGGGTCATAATGTTGGGAAGCCAGGCGCAATAAGGACCTAACACAAAGGTCGGATGCAAGTGATACAGCACCTAATGAGGACGATACAGGGAGCGTATCCAGTTGCAGCTCTGAGCGTCATCTTTGCAATTCTATGCTATTTATTTAGATGATACTTAGATGAATCATTTTTTGCGTTCAGTGATGATGCATCTGATACAAATGGCATAGATGAACAGTGTTAGCGGCTTCCATTTTGGTGTTTTCCATAGATATTTTCAAGAATGCCTGAATCTCTTCTCAACTGACGGACACTCTTGAGTCTAGTTGAATCTCTTCCTGACTGATGGACACTCTTGAGGCTAGCTGAATCTCTTCCTGACTGACGGACACTCTTTACGTATGCTGAATCTCTTTCTGTGTGGGACCATACAAAGCGATCTTTTCAAGACTATCTTACAAATTGATCTTTTCCTATAATCTTTTCAATACTACCTTATGCTTTACAAGCTTGGTTACATACAACCTACAAGTACTAAAGCCAAGGGTGTATGTGAGTGCGTTATTTGCAAGCACACAGAATGAAGAAACAAGCAGCGAAAATTTATCTGTACCTGGTGCACTGAGCGAAGTCGCGCTGTGTACCATGGGTTACTTCGTTGATTATTACTCAATTCCGAAGTACTGAGTGTGTAATACAGTGTGTTACTGTGAAATAGTGTGTGAAACTGTACATATTGTAATTTTAGTGAATTTTTAACAGGTAATATTGCGACAATAAACATTTATTGTGGACACACTACTGACACATGTATCACAGTTCCATGGAACATTATGAACGTTCTACTGTATGCATATTATAAAGGACACAAATATGCATCATATACGATAAAAAAAACAAATAAAACCGCATTGGAAATACATAAAACAAATAATTGAAAATATATTGTGGCAACACCCGGTGCTTGAATGGCCCGCTCGACCGTGTCTGGGCGAGTCACGCACGGGCGACCAGGCCCTGATGACGTCACAGCGCACTTTGTCCACGTCCCTACAGCCAAAGTATGTGGAATTTGGTATTTATTTTTATATAGACATGTTCAGGGAAGGGAATTTATCATTTTACGAAGAAAAAAGAATTTTTGGGGAACACTTCATTTCATGCGCACCGGGGAATTTCTCAATAAACTCCGCGCAGCACGGTAGTTAAACTAGCTAAACACAGATGCCGAAGAAATATAAGAAAATTCACTTTCGCAAACAGAGTGGTAGACGGTTGGAACAAGTTAGGTGAGAAGGTGGTGGAGGCCAAGACCGTCAGTAGTTTCAAAGCGTTATATGATAAAGAGTGCTGGGAAGACGGGACACCACGAGCGTAGCTCTCATCCTGTAACTACACTTAGGTAATACACTTAGGTAATTACACCCAGGAGCAGACACGCTCACAAAATAACGGGCGGCCAGGACCCTGTGCGACCTCCAAATCCCCATGCCCGAATATGAGCCCAAGACAAGTTACCAAACACGGCAGCCAAAGCTGCAAGCAGCCGAACGGCATGGGCGCGAGGATAGACCACAGGCTGGCTAGACTTAACACTATCGCTCTCTTTGGACACCGCTCACGTCCACTATTTTTCTCTCGAGTCCTAGCTTTGGACAGCGCTCGCGTCCAATACAAAAATATTTGTATAAAATTAATTTGTTTTCCAATCGACTTGGGATAGTTTCAAAATAAGCACATTTAGAGTGTGCACAATTTGATACAAAAATGAAAGATGTAACACAAAACTTGATGTCAGAACACTTGAAACATTATAATACGTTTCAGGTCAAAATTTTAAAATATTTGTTAAATTCTATTTATTGTGTTATTATTATGGGATTAGTTTTAAAATGCACGCCTTTGCATTGCAAACAATTTGATACCAAATGAAAGATGTAACACAAAAATTTGTCAGAACACTAATAAGATATAATTTTGATGATGATGAGCGTCCAAAATTAAAATATTTGTTAAAATTCCAGTTATTGCTCTATTATTATGGAACTAGTTTTAATTAACACTTTCGTGAATTGGTTACGAATGCGGTCGTCGACTATTTTTCTTACGGTTCTGCTAGTATGACGACACCTGGAGTCACGCGAAAAAATATTGTATAAATTCCATTTTCTATCCGATTTTGTTGGAGATAGTTTTGAAATGTTTGCCATGAAATTTACGTTTTCTCTAATAACCGAAGAGCTTATTAAAGAAAACGGCATGGCAGTGAATCATCGTGGTAAAACAATTGTATTATTGACACGACGAGTATGATCGACGTAGTTTTTATGTTTGTTGCCGGTCGAACGCATCCTTATGTGACGGTTTATACTTATGTTCTTCTAGAACATTTTATTGCGAACACATTGGTACAAAAATTAATATGTACATCGAAAATAATGTCAGGACAGTGAATTTAATATACACATTTCGATGCGGTTTCGCCGATATGCTGCCGCGGGTAACACTTCAGCCACTTCCCACACTCTTGTGGGTCGGTTGCGACATTGATTCTATATTTATATGCATATGTCCGTAGAGAGAATTTTATTGTGATTCCAATGATACCAACATTAATCATGTAGGACAACTGTGGGCTTCACAACCATTAAGAGAGTGGAAACATTTTGTTGCTGTTTGGCGCTCTCGGCTAGTGATGTCAATAGTTTTTTATTTGGTGTTGATATGCCTTATGATTTGGCAGCATTTTATAGGTATGTTCTTATAGACAATTCTATTGTGAACACAGTGATACCAAATTTAAATACGTACGACTACAATTAGTGTCAGGACAGTCAAAATAGTATACACTTTTCGGTCTTACCGCTTAGGCGCGCAAAACGCCGAACGCACATAGGATAAGATTTCTTTCAGAGCGCCGTAAGCGCAAAAAGTGTTTAATAAATCATAATAATAATTTCCCCTGATATAGCGGTCATATATTGGTTACAATTATACTGTGTGCTCCATTTGACATTTGAAATTGAATGGGAAGAAGAATTTAACAGTACAATGGTACCTCAGCTTACAAATCTAATCCGTTCCCAGAGACGATTCGTAAGCCGAATATTCCTAACTGAAGCGAATTTCCCAATAAGAAATAATGGAAATGAATTAATCTGTTCCAGACTCTCCAAAAATTAACTTTAGAGTAATTTTATACCTAATTCACCCAAATCTTCAGTACTAAATTACATATGAACAAGTTATTACTTACCTTTACTGATGATGCTTGTTGGCGTATGGAAGACAGTGAGGAGGGGGGGAGGAGGAGAGTGTTAGTGTTTGCAAGAGGAGTCGCTTCCATTATAACATCAGGCAGTGATGACTTCTCTGGGGTACACACTCTGGCACGTTTTGCCTACATAGCACTAGGACCTGCGTGTGGCTCACTGCTTGCTTGTCTTACTAAGAATCTGTCTAAAGACACTTGTCTTTTCCCTACATTTTAACACTTGTCCTTAGTAAGACATCACATTGTCATTTAAAAGGTCAATGCAATGGCCTGCTACAGCTTTATCTGGGCAAGTTTTTTCAACAAAACTTTGCAGTTCTCCCTTACTTCACACATTTTCTTAATGAGGAAGGATGTCCTCTACTGTCTCTACTCACAACTATTTCTTAGGTTGAACCTTACCACTGACTTTCTTGGGATCTATAGCAAGATATATAATAATTACTTTTATGTTCAAATACTCAAAAATTCAAAAAACACTAAAATTCTTTACAAAGAATTCATGTGCAATTGTCACTAGGCTGGAGCCACTGGTAAACTGAGGCGTCATCGCAGTGCCACCACGCGCTAGGTCGGCCATACTCGTATCAACAAACTCGTTTCCCGAAGTAAGTTCATAACCCGATTCAAATTTTCCGAAGAAATTAGGCTCGTAACCCGAAAAGTTGTTAAATTGGGGCATTCGTAAGCTGAGGTGTCACTGTAACTACCTGGTAAAACACGACATGTGAATACACTAGCATCACCTACAAGAAGTTTAGTTTGTGTGTAATCTTTCGCATTAATATCTGGTTGACCAGTCCAAATTCTACCATTCAGATGAGCTATATTTATTTCATTTAATTTATTAAACTATGTAGTCTTAACATTTGTAGTAAATGCTACCAATCGATAATTTTGATTAATAGACTAATTAATTAATCCCCCCCGTTTGTGAAGGAAATGATTTGTGGGAATTTAATGTCATACAGTCCACACCCTATCATCATACAGTCCGGTATCGAAATTAATAAATAACATAAGAAATTAATATAAATTATAAATAAATTTAAACGATTAAATAAATTAAAATAAGTAAATAAATCAAGTTCATAATTGTAAAGCCCAGCACAGCAAATTGGCCGTAGCCCAAGAGGCAGCAGCACGAGANTACACCGGATCAAGGTACACTGTCAACAAGGAAATGCTACACAGGATTAAATACGCTGCCACCATCCTGCCTTTGACCACTGAGACTAATCAAGCAACTAGGCAAGAAACATTGCTTGGCTTGGAGAGTACTTTCTATAACTGTCATTAAAAATGAGACGGTTGTCAGCCACGATATCAAAAGATTCTAAGAGGATTCAACAATTGACACAGACGGGAAATTTAACATGAGTTTATTGAGATACCAAATTATACTAACACCACGATAATTCCTACTCTAACACTGGCAACAAGTTAAGAAATTTAGACATGGAACAAAATTACAGAGATCACACACATTACCTTAAAACAAGACCTCTGTCTCCCCGTCTGGTGGACACTGTCTCTCCCGGCCTGTGGATGATGTCACAGAACCGGCCTCGATCCGGGAGCACCGTACTCTCTCTCTCCCCCCTGGCTCTACAGGCCCCTATATACACCATTACAAAAGGGGGGGGGGAAGATTTTTTTTGTGAAACCTACACCAAGAAATAAGAGGGCGGCCACACGTGTACAAACACTCAAGAATTTATCATTAAACTTGTTTGACATAAACCATAAACTGTTTCAAGAGAGGACTTATTAATTACGTGTATGGCTGACCCTTTGACCTGGTAAAAGGGGGAAATCCAAGCATGTTTACACATGAGGATCTGGAGTCTGTCTACTCCCTTACCCTCTTGACAAGAGTATCATGAATTATTACATACTTGAAACTTATGCTGAATAAGACTAACCCAGGAATTTTTAATCAACATACAAGAAAACCGGAGGTCATCTGGGCTGACCTTTTGGAGCAGACTTCCCTGGTTGAGAACTCTAGGGGGGGGTGGGGGTCATGAGTGTTACAGCATTTACGCTATGAAACTGTCGATTTCTTCCCCTAGAGTTTTTTCATAAATTTAAATAAAAAAATTCATCCATTTCTCGTATATGCCTTGCATGTTAAACGACGGGTCTTGTCCCCAGGGGGTTCGGAAACCAAGTGGTGCTCTGTAACACTACAAACAGTATTGTTGGGAGAGAAAGTGTTTAGTGCGTGTGACCTTGAATGAGTGAGGGAGCTGCCAGCTGACTGTGTGTAGCGACGACTCTTAATGCCTGAACTAACTATATCAACTTAGTTGTACAGTTGTGGTGAACAAAACAATATAGATACTTATATGTAACGTTTGTATATAGTGTAATAACACCACAAACGGTATTGTTGGGGGAGAAAGTTTAGTGCATGTGACCTTGAATGAGTGAGGACGCCGCCAGCTGACTGTGTGTAGCGACGACTCTTAGTGCCTGAACTAACTATATCAGCTTAGTTGTACAGTTGTGTTGAACAAAACATGTAGATACTTATATATAATGTCTGTATATTGTGAATAAAGTATAAAACAGGATGGTGGGAGGAGAAAGTGGGCAAGTGAGGCGTTGTTGAGGGAGTGGCAGCGAGTGGCTGGCTGGTGAGTGGCGGTCACTCCTCGTTGCTTTTCGACTCACAATACCAACTTAGTGGTTTGTTATGATGAACAAAACATGCAGATACTTATATATATAACCTGTGTATAGAGTGTAATAACAGCAAAACTATTTGTTTATTGTTTTATGAATATAATATTTGAATCACTAATATGCACACCATACTTTTGAGTATAGCGATGATTCACCCCTTTTATTATATAAATATATCACACTACACACTATTGAATAATATTACTGCAAAAAACTAAGAAAAAAATCAGTCAGAGACATTGAAATAATTAGGTAATAATATCTTTGTGGCAACGCTCACCTGTCAGCTCGGGTGACGCTGACCGGCTTTGACGACCGCTCTGTCAACTCCCACTTTTTGCCAGACTTCCTCGGTCTATTGCGACCAAAATATGTCCCCTACGATTTTTTTTCCCGTGCTCAGGGAACACAAATTAACATTTTTATAAGATGAAATAATTAAAAAACAAAATTCTTGTGCACAGGGGTGTAAATCTCCTCTGGACCCCTTAGTAGCGTAAGTTTCTTGTGCACAGGGGTGTAAATCTCCTCAGGACCCCTTAGCAGCTTAAGGGTTAATACAGAAATAAAACTGACTCAAATTTTGATATTACATATCTCCGTTACTAGTTACAGTTACTTACAGTTAGTTTGTTCAGAGATATTCCTCCAACAATGGGTATACCTTTCTTCTTGACAATGAAGGATGAACCTCCCAAGTATACAGGGGCAGCTGTTGCACCTGCCTCTGAAGTAACCTGCAGTTCCTTCTTCATGGTGTCCTGTTCCTGTCATTACCAATACAAACATTAATGGTCTTTAAGGTAGTTACACTGCAGAGGTTCCTGGAATCATTGTCTCTCAATGATGGCACGATCCATCAGCCTGTTGCTGTTGGATTGCTGTCTGATATAGGCACCACATCCAGGCCAATTCTGTACACAACATTTACATATACAGTGGTACCTCAGTTTAAGAGTTTAATTCGTTCCTGGAGATAGCTCTTATTCCGAAAAACTCGTATTCTGAAGCTAATTTCCCCATAAGAAATAATGGGAAATGAATTAATCCGTTCCTGACTACCCCAAAAACCCCATATCAAACTAAATTTTTATACCTAATTCATCTAAATAAACCTACAAAACTATGTTCAAGTTATTACTTACCTTGCTCTTGAATGCTGTAGGCGTATGGAAGATGGTGAGGAGGGGGGAGGAGGAGAGGAGTTACTGTTTGGAAGGGGAGTCCCTTTCCATTATCACATCAGGCAGTGAGGACTTCACTGGTATGCACACACTGGCACATTTTGCCTGCATACCACTAGGACTTGCTTGTCTTACTAAGAATTTCTCTAAAGACACTTGTTTTTCCCTACATTTTAACACTTGTCTGTAGTAAGACATCACATTATCATTTAAAAGGTCAATGCAACGGCCTGCTACAGCTTTATCTGGGTGAGTTTTTTCAACAAAACTTTGCAGTTCTTCCCATACTTCACACATTTTCTTATTCAAGGAGGGACATCCTCTACTGCCTCTTCTCACAGCTATTTTCTTAGGTTGAACCTTATCAATGGCTTTCTTGAGACCCATGGTGAGATATATAATAACAAACTGTATAGTCAAATGACCAAAAATCCAACAAAACACTGAAAATCCAGGTGAAGAATTGATGTGGGATAGTCACTGGGCGCGAGACAATGGTAAACTGAGGGGCGGAGGGGCCACGATCGCCGATCGACCACGCGCTAGGTCGGCCTGTACGCGTATCAACAAACTCGCGTCCCGAGGTAACCCTCGCGTTCCGAGACATAATTTTCGAGGAAATCCTGCTCGTCTTCCGAAAAACTCGCATACAGGGACACTCGCATTCCGAGGTACCACTGTATTTTAATTAAGTACCCTCTTGAACACATTGAGACAATTTCCTTATATTCAGAGAAATATATACAATAAAATCTTCACTTTGGGTGATTTTTTGTAATGCAATCTAAAATATGGTATGCATTTGCGTGTACATATAAATATACATAGTATAAGGTAAAGTCACTAGCCATTAGCCACAACCAGCACAACAGCCTGTAATATTTTGAAAAGAAAACCAGAGTTGAATGTAATGAAATGCACTATTTAGCTGCATGCTAGTGGCTCCCTGAAGTTATGTTGCTCAGATAGCTTCCCAATACTTGGCCACACTATATGCATCCTGTTAGATTATCAGAGACCAGAGCCAGAACCTGGCTCACTCAAAGAGGCACAGAGAGCAGGGGACTGTGACGCTCACCCTCATCGGAAAAGCATCCAGAAATTGGACAAGAGAAAACAGACACCTGCTTGGTATATGAAAACAAAGCACTGAAACAGAAACAGACACCATAAAAGAATCACTCAAAACTAAATGGTTTATTCAAACTGGGAACGAAACAAAGACCACGCACACAGTCCACCAACCAGTGGCATCCGAGCCAAGCTGGCATCCCCGCTCAGTCTGTCACTCATGGGCCATGAACTGATGCACCTGGTGGTAGGGAGGAGGGAATCTGGAAGCCACTGGGCCTCACCCAGAAAAGGGTGTTTCATTACATTCAACACTAGTTTTCTGGGAAATGTCCTTGATGCCTCCCCCTGAAGCTAACAGAGAAAAAACCAGTTTAAATGTAATGAAACACCAATTTCTGGGTGAACCCTACTGGCTCCCTGAAGCTATTACAGTGGTACTTCCATTTACGAATTTAATCCATTCCCAGAGACAGGTCGCAACTCGAAAATTCGTAACTCGAAACAAATTTTCCCATAAGTAATAAAGTAAATTGAATTTAATCCATTCCACACTCCCAAAAATATTATTATCAAAATATATTTCATACATAATACACACACACACATATATTGTACTATAGTATATACAAGCTATAGCTTACCTATATTGATGACTTGTTGGCGTATGGAAGACGGAGAGGAGGTGTTACTGGAAGGGGAGTTCCTTTCCATTATAACATCAGGCAGTGATGACTTCTCTGGGGTATGCTCTCTCCTACATTTTGCAGGCATACCACTAGGAGCTGGTTGTGGCTCACTGCTTGCTTGTCTTACTAAGAATCTGTCTAAAGACATTTGTTTTCCCTACATTTTAACGCTTGTCTGTAGTGAGACATCATATTATCTTTTAAAAATTCAATGCAACGGCCTCCTACTATTTGGACGAGTTTTTTCAACAAAACTCTGCAGTTCTTCTCATACTTCACACATTTTCTTAACCAGTAAACTGAGCATGGCGTATATATATGCCATGAGTAACATGTCCCACTGTGCGCATGGCATATATATATGCCATAGGGTGCCAGGCATGATTAAAATGGCCCGCAGCTACACGGGGTTCACATTAGCTTTCTCAGGGTTCTTGTAAATAGACGCCATGTTTAAAAAAAATCGTGGGCAATATTTTCCGGTGTGAGAACCACAGTACTGTTGGAGCAACCAAGGCTGGTGCACGCAGCATGAGCGAACAGCATTGTTGTTCAGCTTGTGACCACAGCATCGCCGACAAATGTCAAAATAAATATATAACTGCTATTATTTAGCAATGACAGTATTACAGATGGTCCTTGACAGATAAAAATGACCAGGATTGTGATAATAGCAGGATTGTTATGAGAATTAGCGCTGTGCGAGGAGTAATGCTGAGGGACGGAGGGAGATAGCATCGTTTACTGACTGTGTGGCCACCTCTTATTGTCTGCATTCACCATACCAGCTCAGTGGTTCTCTATGGTGAACACAAATGTAGATACTTATATATAATGTGTGTATTAGTGTAATAACAGCAAAAGGATTATGTTGGGAGGAGCCATTTGGGTGACGGAGGTGACATCGTCTGTATGACTTGTCTGGCTGTGTAGAGGGTGGCTAGTATGCTCTTTAGGCACCCTACAAGCTTAGGTGTACACTTACAGTGCATACAACATGTAGATACTTATATATAATATGTGTATATAGTATAATAACACTGCAAACAAAGAGAGGGAGAAATTTGTTGGGGGAGTTGGGAAAATTGTTGGGGGAGAAATTTAGTACGTGTGACCTTGAATAAGTGAGGGAGGCAGCCGCCAGCTGACTGTTTTGCAACGACTCTTAGTGCCTGAACTAACTATATCAGCTTAGTTGTACAGTTTTTGTGAACAAAACATATACAGTACATGCTTATATATAACATCTGTATATAGTGTAATAACACCACAAACGGTATTGTTGGGGGAGAAATTTTAGTGCGTGTGAACTTGAATGAGTGAGGACGCCGCCAGCTGACTGTGTGTAGCGACAATTCTTAGTGCCTGAACTAACTATATCAGCTTAGTTGTACAGTTGTGCTGAACAAAACATGTAGATACTTATATATAATGTCTGTATATCATGAATAAAATATAAAACAGGATGGTGGGAGGAGAAAGTGGGCGAGTGAGGCATTGTTGAGGGAGTGGCAACGAGTCGCTGGCTGGTGTGTGGCGGTCACTCCTCGTTGCTTTTCGACTCACAATACCAACTTAGTGGTTTGTTATGGTGACCAAAACATGCAGATACTTATATATAACCTGTGTATATAGTGTAATAACAGCAAAACTATTTGTTTATTGTTTTATGAATATAATAATTGAATTACTAATATGCACACCATACTTTTGAGTATAGCGATGATTCACCCCTTTTATTATATAAATATATCACACTACACACTATTGAATAATATTACTGCAAAAAACTAAGAAAAAATCAATTAGAGACATTGAAATAATTAGGTAATAATATCTTTGTGGCAACTCCCAGCTGTCAACTCGGGTGACACTGACCAGCTCTGACGACTGCTCTGTCAACACCCACTTTTTGCCAGACTTACTCGGCCTATTGCACCCAAAATATGTCGCCTACGATTTGTTTTTATTTTTCCCATGCTCAGGGAACACAAATTATCATTTTCAGAAGACAAAATAATTTTTTAGAATTTTTTTTCTTGCGCACAGGGGTGTAAATATCCTCAGGACCCCTTAGCAGCTTAAGGGTTAATGAGAAAGAGACATCCTCGACTGCCTCTACTGAGAACAATTTTCTTACGATGAACCTCACCACTGACTTTCTTGGGACCCATGGCATGATATATAATAATTGCTTTTATGTTCAAAAAACAAAAAACCAGCGTTTAATATAATGAAATGCCATTTTCTGGATGAGACCCAGAGGCTCCCCGGAGCTATACCGGGCTGATGTGTATCTTGAGGTTATCTTGAGATGATTTCGGGGCTTTTTTAGTGTCCCCGCGGCCGGTCCTCGACCAGGCCTCCACCCCCAGGAAGCAGCCCGTGATAGCTGACTAACACCCAGGTACCTATTTACTGCTAGGTAACAGGGGCATTCAGGGTGAAAGAAACTTTGCCCATTTGTTTCTGCCTCGTGCGGGAATCGAACCCGCGCCACAGAATTACGAGTCCTGCGCCCTATCCACCAGGCTACGAGGCCCCTTGTATATATTAGACCGTGGCAACAGTCAATCAAAGGAGTTCTAAACCTACCGGGGACCAGAGTCAGAACCTGGCTCCCTCAAGAGAGGCACGAGGAGCAATGGCCTAAAGACACCCCCGTGTAATTGGAAGCAGTCTTTGTCTGCCATCTACCAGGTCAGGCACCCAGAAAGGTAGGAATTTCCTTTCTTTAGGAAGGTAGGAATTTCCTCTGCCCTCTAGAGAAAAAGCAGAGACCGGCGGAAAAGCAGGGATGAAGGGGGCTCGCTGGCGTGGCCCAAAATCTCTGGCCAGAGGGACAGGCTCAAATGCCTCTGCTGCCGATCCGGAAGGGGCAATCCCCTAAGCCGCCCGAGTTTCACTACCAATATAATCAAGCGGGGCAGCTGTGGGGCATCAGGAAAGGCAATCAACCCCGCACGTTGCTGCAACCTAAACCTCGCATGCAACGCTAAAGCTGCATGCACCCAATGATCAGTCTCAGTGGATGAGGTGAATGGAGTACAAGCAAAGAACACCACTCGCAGGACTCGAGGTCACAGATGTCACTGACCGAACAGGCAGCAAGGCGGAGGCAGACAGAGCGTCACCTTGAGACAAGGGGACGAGCAATCTTCAAACTTACACAAGGCGAGGTGGGACTCAAAGGTCTCCTCCATTCGACCACTGAGCCCCAAAGGGGGTTTCCAGGGCCCTTAGGCTTACTGCTAAGGGAAGCCCAGGCGTTACTAGCCAGTTATCCCTGAGCTACCAAGCAAACAATCTAAAAACTGAACCCCTGCGACTTGTGCAAGCTAAGAAAAAATGACGGTCCTGAAACAATCAAGAGAGAAAGGACAGAACAACCCTATCAGAGACAGAAGAACACCGACACAGAGATAGGAAAAACCGGAAGGACCGCCAGGAAACCTCATACTGCCACTGACACGAAGCATGCAGGAGGGAGACCAACAACGAAGCCACCTGCGCACCACACAAGGAATGATAAACCAGAGTCAAAAACACCAGACGTGAAGACTCGAGGAGAAGACCGAACCAGCCTCGTACAGGGCTGGACCGATCTGCTGAAAGAGGCGGAGCCGCAGGAAGACCCTAGGGTTCGGACACCGAGCAAGCAACGCCTGAAACCAAGGAAGGGCCGGCCACCAAGGAGCCAGAAGGACAACTTGACCTCGGTAAGTCTCCAAGCGAGTCAAGCAACAGCGGAACCGGGGAAAAGAGGTACAGGTAACCCCACCTCACCCAGTCCTGCCTGAAGGCATCGACCTTCAGGCAGGTCGATGCCTCGCAGTCGGAAAAGGGTGCCACGTATACCGGGAGACGCCTCGACCACGCCAACACGAAGAGATCCACGTCCAGAGTCCCGAACATCCAGCACAGCCAACTGAAGGAGTCAGCATCGACCGTCCATTTCGTGGAAAGGGGAAGGAACCGAGACAGGCTGTCCGCCAGGACGTTGGACACCCCCAGACGTGAACCGCCAGGAGAGCCATACCCCGAGAACTCAGCAGACGAGTCACCCGAAGCAACCAGCCCCAAAGAGCCAAGGACCACATCGAACCCTCGCGGTTCAGGCAATGAACCACCGGGAAACAGTTTGAATAGAGCCTGATCGTCGATCTGCAAGCGACTCGAATCCTCCGGAACGACATCCACATTGCCGCGAACTCCCGTACCGTACTGTGAGCCCGACGGAAAGACAGACCCCCACTGCCACTGGCCAGCCTGGTGAGCACTGGTCACAAAACCCCAGCCAAAAGACAACGTGTCCGTGTACACATCGAGCAAAGGCTCGGGAAGGCGCCAAGGCACCGAACCCCGAAAAACCTGAAGAGGAAGCCGGCGACGCAGCAACCGATGCAAAGCCCCCGGAGGCTAAACCCAACGATCACGAGAGAGGTGGAAGGGCCGGCCCCCAAGGAACCAGAACAGCCGACGAAGCCACAACCGACCCGGCAGATAGACCATCATGGAATAGTTCGGGGTCCCGCACAAACTCTCGAGCAACTGCCTCGTGACCCGGGAACCCCTCAGAAACACGCGAAGGCAGGAACACAAGCGCAAGAGTCACCGGAGGAAGAAACAAGGAAGCAGTGCGAGCGTCCCAAACCAGACCCAGCTAAGACCGAACCTGAGAGGGAACCAGATGGGAATTCCTCCAGTTCACCAAGAACCCGAACCCGGTGAGCTGGGAAAGAACCAAATCCCTGGCGAGCAGACACGCGGACCAGACACCTGCGAACCCAAACCAGCCAGTCGTCAAGATAGGCCAGCACCCGAACACCTAGCAGACACGGGCGGGTCACCACGACCCGAGTAAGGCGCGTGAAAACGCGAGGTGCCAGATTCAACCCGAAGGGAAGACAACGAAAGCGGTAACCCTGACGCCCCACAACAAAACCGAGCCAGTCCCTGAACCCCAGATGAACCGGGATGTGCCAATACGCGGCCTTGAGGTCCAGGGACACCATCCAAGCGCCCCCCTCCAAAAGAAGACTGACCTGGGACAGCATAGTCATCCGAAAGGAGGGGCACAAAACACATGGGACAAGTCCAGAATGAACCGGAGGTCAGCACAGGGACTGGAAACTGGCGGGAAACCCATCTGAGGGACGACGTCGTTTCAACCACGCCCAAGCGAACCCACTCAGAGATGACCCGACAGAGCGCAGGAGAAGAGGCCTGCCCCGTCAGCCCCGAACCGCCACCCCCCCAAGGGAGGAAGAGCCACCCAACGCCACCACAGGCCGCATGAAACGACCCAAAAAGCCCACGAATCGTGGGACCAGGCATGAGCAAACTGGGCAAGCCCCCCCGCCCCAATCGCCCCGTCAATGGGACGAACTGCGAAAGGGCCGACACGTCTTGCAAGAACCGAAGCGGCGAACAGGACGGTCTCCACGACGACCAGCGACAGCCGGAATCAAAGGCGCCGCCAGCCCCGAAACCGGCACCAAAGGCCTACCTAGACAAAAGACCCCAAGCCCTGGCACGACCCTTCCGGGAAGGCCCCTCCCCCCCCCCCCCCCCGCAAGCCCCCCGGAGCAACAACAACTCAGATATAGGCCGACAACTGACCGAGGCCGCCTGCAGATATTGCACCACAGCAGACTCCGCAAACAGCAACGGACAAAAGGGCGAAGACAAAACGAAGAGCCAGGGCCCAGGCAGACTCCAAGGAAGAAGCCAGCACCGCCTGACGACATGCGAGGCGAGAAGCACAGAACCACGAAACCGCATCACGCAGGATGGGCGTGAAGAGCTTCAACAAAGCAGACGACGCCTGCACCCCATAGGGCAGCGCACCGGACCTGGCAGCTGCCCCAAGCGCTCCCACATCCAACTCGAGCCAATCCGAGGACAGCTCAAAGAGGGAAAAGAAACACAGAGCCGAAGCAAGCAGGCCACGAGTCTGCAAATCCTCTGCAACCAAGGCAGTCGAGAGGGAAGGAACCTGCACGTGAAGCTGCATGACACCAACATCCCGCGGAAGGGCAGGGGTGAACAAGCAAGCATTAAGATGCTCGAAGGCGCTCCCTAGGAAAACTTGCAACGCCGTAGAAACCTCTCGCCACTCAAGGACTCCGGAACTTCATAACGAAACCAGCACGAACCAGGGCATCCGTACACGAAGGTACGCGGATCCATCATGAAGGCATAATCCGGGTCACGCAGGAGGTATGCCGCCAAGGCCTCCCACACCTCCGAAGATGAAACACGGGAAGCCAGAAACCTCCGGAAAGACGGAACCGAAGAACCCGCGGGATCACGGAACCGAACCCGGGGAGGGGTGGACACCAAATCCAATTCGTACGCGGAGGGAGCGAAAGAGAACCCCTCTACTGTACTTGTAACACCAAGCCCCACTCAGAGGGTAGAAAAACCCAGGCGGGGTCCAACAGGGCCCAAGGCCCCCAAGCCAACCCCTCTCCAACCCCAGGAACCTCGCCCAGAGGGCCTGGGGCCAAGCCGTCCTCCTGAGCCCCCACTCCCAAAGAAAAGGTGGGAACAGCTGAAAAAGCAGGAACAAAGGGGGTCCACTGGCCAGACCCAGAAGCTCCGGCAGAAGGACCAGGCTCGAATGCCTCTGCCACCGCCCAAGAAGGGGACACACCCGAGACCGCCTGAGTCTCACAACCAACTATACCCAGCCCCGGCTCCGAAACCCTCAGACGTTTAGAAGCCGACAGCAAGGGGGGGGGACCAAATGGGCAACAGAAGGGAAAGGACTTGGAGGGGCGGACAGAACCAGAGCCAAAGAGACTCCCACCCCCAAGTCCGGGTCCCTATAACCAAAACGGGGCAGTCTCGGGGCATCCGGGGCAGCAACCAACCTAGCACGTTGCAGCAACTTAAAGCGAGCATGCAACGCCTCAGCTGCCCTCACCCGCATATCAGGCACAGAAACCTGGGTGAATTGGCGTATGTACAGACAACACACGTCGCACAACTCCAGGTCAAAACAATCACCAACCCAACAGGCAGCATGGTGGAGGCAAAATCGGTGAGTGTTCCCCTGATACAAGGGGACAGAACAACCTTCAAACTCGCAGGACGCAAGAGGGGATTCAGGGGTCACATCCATCGGACCACGTAGCCCCCATGGGGTTTTCCAGGGCCTTTAGCCTTGGTTACACGCTCAGGGAAGCCCAGGCAGGGTACTGCGAACCGGCACCCAAAACTACCAAACAAACTGCTATAGCTGAGCCCCCGGGACATGTACACTCAAGGGGGCCAAGTGGGGAGGACCACCAACACGAAATGGAGAATTAAAAATATAGATATACCCCAAGAACAGTGATGGGGGACCAACAGGCAGACCCCTCCCCCCACCAGGCAGAAAACAAAAACAAGATAAAAACCCCGCAAGACGACAACGTACCCGGGCGGAACAGAGCCGGCCGCTGTTAATGGTGAAAACTAGCTGTGCAGTACCCCGTGCCCCTACCAGTGACGAAAACTACCTCTACCCAGAGACAAACAAGGGCAAGAAAAAAACCCCAGCTGACTCCAATGGCGGCCAAGTACTGAGCAGTAAATGGCGCAGCGGAGGTAGACCCCCAAGGTGACCCAGGGAAGGTGGCCTTAAGCCCAAAGGGCAGTACTTACAGGGCTCCTAGGGAAGGTGACCCTAGGCGCATGCAGCCCAAGCACCGTGGAATATCACTCCTGGCCCACGCACCACCGGATGAGACAGCTCACACCACAAGGTACAGAACTGCAACGGAAAACTGGAGCCAGAGGCACGACCGCACCAGATCCCAGCAGCCTAAGAGCTAATGGTTGGGTCGCCGATGGTGGGGTGGGTTGCGCAGACAGCGGTACGGCGGCATGATGACATCATGCTTGTTTGCTAATTTTCGTTTGGGGAATTCTGTCCACCTGTTCGGTCATCAGTCGCAATAATTTA
The DNA here is from genome assembly GCA_020271785.1 of Procambarus virginalis. NCBI lineage: Eukaryota > Metazoa > Arthropoda > Malacostraca > Decapoda > Cambaridae > Procambarus > Procambarus virginalis. The sequence goes on from WNGS01161107.1 coordinate 17,854,536, forward strand.
CCAGAAAAGAGATTTGTTTTGGGGCGCCTACCTAGGGTGCCCATCCCGGTTGATGGCAGACATAGAATGCTCCCAATTGTAAGGGGGCTCTCTAAAGGCCATTGCTCCTCGTGCCTCTAGAGGGGGGCCAGATTCTGGCTCGTGGTCCCCGGTAGGCAAGAACTCCTTGCATTGATTGATGCCAGATAGTTATAGATATCCATTCAGCCTGGATAGCTCCAGGGAGCCAACGGAGCTCCCCCCAGAAAGCAACATTTTCTTGCTGGAAATGTAATAAAAACATAACAAAATGCAAAATAAAAATCATCCAAAGAGCACATCAGCAAAAAGAGTTAAAGTTTGTCATTAAAATACTTTCAATATCTCTCTCGTGCTCTCAATAATGGCAATGTGACCTCCAGCAACATACCTTCACTGTGATGATATCTGGAAAGTCTTCCCGGCACTGCTCAATCCAGTTTTCTGCCTCTTCGCTGCACTGATCAGCTTCATTAACGCTTCTGAACACATCTTGTGCATATCTGATAAAATCAAAGTCTTTCAAAATATCCTTAAGTGAACTTATTACTCCCTCACCTTCTGTTGCCATATACTCCACCTCAAAATAGCATGAGTTATCTGTATTATCCCAGGTCTCAAGCCTCCTCAACTCTATCCGATGAAAGTCCATTTGCGACAGTATATCTTCACAGGTGGTAATGAGGCTGATAAGACTCCTCTTCTGTTCCTGCACCATAGACTGTAATCTCTTGCTGATGTCTCTTGGGGGTTCTTCGTGAGGCTTCTCTAATTGCATTTCTTGGAATTTTCTAATGAAGGCTTCCATGCCGTAGTTAATCGGGAATTGAACAGCAGATGTGGCTCTGTGTTTCATGCGGCAGGTAGGGCAGGTGAGTGGTGGTGTCTTTATAACATCTTCAATGCACAGTGAGCAGAAAGTGTGCCCACAAGGTAGAGAGCGTGGTCGTTTCTGGTCATCATCATAAAAGTCAAAACAGAGCTGACACTCCTCTGGCTTGCTGCCATTATCCTGTGTAAAAGTATTGTTTTATTACTGACCAACACATTATAACAATATCATATCATATACGGTATTTTGTGTGTGTAAATTAAAAAAATTAACACGTAATGAAAATTGTGGCAGTGTCATACCACGAAGAAAGGAATGAAACAGTAATTTCCTAAAGTACTTTCGTATCTAATAATACATCTTCAGAAGGATCATTGCTTTTGAAGATGTATTATTAAACACGAAAGTACTTAAGGAAATTCCTGTTTCATTCCTTCTTTCATGGTCTGACACTGTCACTGCATTTTATGTTACCACAATTATAGTATTTATTGACTATCCTGCACCAGGGTAGACAATTTTCAAGAAAAAAACCAGCGTTGAATGTAATGAAACGGCATTTTCTGGGTGAGCCCCAGAGGCTCCCTGGAGCTTATCGGGCTAATGTATGTTATATTAGACTGGGATATTAGCTAAGGAGTTCAGACCTACCAGGGACCAGTGCCAGAACCTGGCCCCTTCAGAGAGGTTTCAGGGAGCAATGGCCCTGGAAAACCCCTTTGTTGTTGGGGTTTTCCTTATCTGCCATCGACCGGGGTCAGGCACCCAGAAAGGTAGGCATGACAAAACAAACCCCACATGGTAAAAAAAAAATAAAACAAAAAAACGAACAGAGAGGTAGAAACTCCTACAATCACAAGGAAACAAGCAAACATCACACTTTATTGCCGCGCCGATCGTCCGCTCAGCCCTCCCTGCCCCGAGAGGGGGAGGGGGGAGCCCGGACCTACCGAGCCGGCTGCCAAGCTTCAGTTCGGAAGCTAAGCTTCAACCAACGTGAAAAAACACCGACCGGTGGGAGGGAGGGTTGCCAGAGAGCCTCCAGGGCTCATCCAGAAAATGGCATTTCATTACATTCAATGCTGGTTTTCTGTGGGGAGCCCCTACGACTCTCTGGAGCTTCATACCCAAAGAGAAGGAAAAGAAAGGGCTAACCCGGGAGGCGGCCGCCACAAACTCTGCAACGCGAAGCCGAGACAACAGGTTGCAACCTGCGCCCCAAGGCAACAAGAACACACAGGAGCAGACGCACATAAAGAATGGGCGGCCAAGAACCTGTGCGACCCTCAATTTCCTGCGCCCGAAATGAGCCCTAGACGTCATCAACGCGAACAGCACGGGCGCAAAGACAGACCGCAGACTGGAAGACTGAAAAACTCTGTGGACGACCTGAGAGACCCGAGCCCTGAAACAGGGAACGAGGGGAACTCGATCAAACCAAAGCGCATCCCCAGACACGGTATGCAGGTAACGCAAAAAGCGCAATCGGACAACACAGGACCCCCCACGGCCAAACCAATCGAGCATCAATAACCCAAGAACCCCTCCGGAAACCAGCTGTATCGACCGTCGCCAGGACGGAGAAAGACTGCACACGTACAAATCTACCACTAGTACCAAAGAGCAGAAACCTGAACCGAAGGGGCTACCACAAACTGAGAAGATAAAAAGGCACCCTGATCAAGGACCAGGACGGCTCAGGCGAAGCATGAGCAGGCCGGAGGTGAAACAAAACACGAGAAAGCGTACGAAACCTGGCAGATGTGACGTCCACCCCGAACGCAAGCTGGAGCGGCTCCGCCAGCGCCGCACAAAACGAGGCAACAGTAAGAAACATCAAATAACTGTAGTCCTGAAAACCCAAGAAAGGACAAGACAACCCGATGTGAAAGAGAAGACAACGCACAAAGAGCAAGAAAAAGTGCATAGAAACACCAGGAACGTCATACTGTCGCCAAGACGAAGCTCGCAGGTGGGACACCGTCAACAAGGCCACCTGAACACCACAGAGATGGTGATACCCACGTCAAAATACCAGACTCGAAGAGCCGAGGAGAAGGCCGAACCAGTTACGTACAGGACCGATCTGACCTGCCGAAAGAGGCGGAGCCGCGGGAAAACGCCCAGGATTCGGACACCTATCAAGCAGCATCTGAAAAGAAAGCTGGGCCGGCCATCAAGAAACCATAAGAACTGCTCTTGTAGGAATGGGCTGCAACCGACCCAGAACCCGAAGCAACAGCTGGACCGGGAGAAGAGGAACAGGTACCCCCACCTCGACCAGTCCTGCCGAAAAGCATCCACCGTGAACGCCTCGCAGGTGGGTAAGGGTGCCACATAAAATGGGCGACGCCTAGACCACACCGACTCGAATACGTCCATGGCCAGGAGTCCATACGTCCGGCAGAGCCAACGAAACGAGTCGGCGACAACAGGCCAATCCGCGAACAGAGGAATGAACCGAGACAGCTGTCCGCCAGGATGCAGGACACACCCCGGACATGAACCTCACAGTTAGCCAAACCCCGAGAATCCAGCAAACGAGCCACTCTAAGGAACCAACCCCAAAGGTCAACACCTAAGAGAAACCCTGTGGTTCCAGCAAGAACCACCAGAGAACAGTCCGAATGGAGCTGAATGGTAGAGCAACGAGTGATCCAAACCCTCCGAAACGCAAACCAGACAGCCACGAACTCCCGAACCATGCTGTGAGCCCGACGGACGGACAGACTCCACCATCCCTGGCCGACCTGGTGAGCACTGGTCACAAAGCCCCAGCCGAGAGATGACCCGTCCGTGAACACATCAAGCGAAGGCTCGGGGAGGTTCCAAGGCACAGAACCCGTAAACCCCAAAGAGGAAGCTGGTGACGCAGCACCAACACAAGATCCCGGAGGAACGAACCCAACGATTGCAAGAGGCGGAAGGGGAGTCTCCGAAGGAACCAAAAGGACACCGAAGCCAAACCCGACCCCGCGGGCAGACCAGCACGTCGAAGTGCAGACTCCCGCACAACTGCTCAAGCAACCCCCTCATGAACAGCCGAAGGCGGGACCATAGCCGCAGTAACACTTCTGGAGGGAAAGACAAGGAGTGGCCCAATAGCCCTAAACAAGGCCCAGGTCCGAGCCCGGGACGGAAACAGATGGAATGGCCTCCAGATCACCAGGAAACCAAACCCGGCGATCTGGAAAGAACCACTCCCCTGGCGAGCAGACAAGCGGACCGACTGGGAGCCCACACCAGCCAGTCGTCGAGGAAGGCCAGACACCGAATCTCAAGCAGATTCAGACAGGGCACCAAGATCCGGTAAAGATGCAAAAATACACCAAGTGCCAATTACAAAATAGGGAAGGCAACAAAAGTGGCAAGCCTGAAGCCCTACCACCAACTGTGCCAGTCCTGGAAAACGGAGAGGAACATGCCCAGAATTGACCTGGAGGTCCAGGGCCACCATCCAGGCACCCGGCCTCAACAGAAGCCGGACAGGAGAGAACAGTCCTCCGAGGAGGGCATAGAAACCAGGGCGCAGACTGAAGAAGTCCAGAAGAACCGCAGATTCGAAAGGCCATGTCTGCAAAGAGCAGACGGGAACCCCAGAAGAAGGATCGACCACAACCAAAACACCCACTAAGATGAAATGACGAAGCGCAGGGGAAGAAGCCCACCCCGCCAGCTCTGAACCCCCCCAAAGGGGGAGAAGCCGTCCACCGCCACCACCAGAGGCCGGAAGACAACCAAAAGCGCCCAAAAACAGCGGGACCATATGAGAGTCAACAGAGCAAGCTGCTCCCCAGCGCCCCGTCAACAGAGAAGGGAACAGAGCCCCTTCCGAAAGAAAAAATACACATACACATACTGTATATACATATCATGTATATACACATACACATACATATACACAAGGTATGTTACATACATGTTACTGGAGGAAATACTGGAAAATACTGGAGGGGTGACAGGTAAGCTTCTAACATGGATGAAAAATTTTCTGACTGATAGAAAAATGAGGGCAGTGATCAGAGGCAATGTATCGGACTGGAGAAATGTCACAAGTGGAGTACCACAGGGTTCAGTTCTTGCACCACTGATGTTTATTGTCTACATAAATGATCTACCAGTTGGTATGCAGAATTATATGAACATGTTTGCTGATGATGCTAAGATAATAGGAAGGATAAGAAACTTAGATGATTGTCATGCCCTTCAAGATGACCTGGACAAAATAAGAATATGGAGCACCACTTGGCAAATGGAATTTAATGTTAATAAATGCCATGTTATGGAATGTGGAATAGGAGAACATAGACCCCACACAACCTATATATTATGTGAGAAATCTTTAAAGAATTCTGATAAAGAAAGAGATCTAGGGGTGGTTCTAGATAGGAAACTATCACCTGAGGACCACATAAAGAATATTGTGTGAGGAGCTTATGCCATGCTTTCTAACTTCAGAATTGCTTTTAAATACATGGATGGCGATGTACTAAAGAAATTGTTCACGACTTTTGTTAGGCCAAAGCTAGAATATGCAGCGGTTGTGTGGTGCCCATATCTTAATAAGCACATCAATAAACTGGAAAAGGTGCAAAGACATGCCACTAAGTGGCACCCAGAACTGAAGGGCAAGAGATACGAGGAGAGGTTAGAGGCATTAAATATGCCAAAACTAGAAGACAGAAGAAAAAGAGGTGATATGATCACTACATACAAAATAGTAACAGGAATTGATAAAATCGATAGGGAAGATTTCCTGAGACCTGGAACTTTAAGAACAAGAGGTCATAGATTTAAACTAGCTAAACACAGATGCCGAAGAAATATAAGAAAATTCACTTTCGCAAACAGAGTGGTAGACGGTTGGAACAAGTTAGGTGAGAAGGTGGTGGAGGCCAAGACCGTCAGTAGTTTCAAAGCGTTATATGATAAAGAGTGCTGGGAAGACGGGACACCACGAGCGTAGCTCTCATCCTGTAACTACACTTAGGTAATTACACTTAGGTAATTACACCCAGGAGCAGACACGCTCACAAAATAACGGGCGGCCAGGACCCTGTGCGACCTCCAAATCCCCATGCCCGAATATGAGCCCAAGACAAGTTACCAAACACGGCAGCCAAAGCTGCAAGCAGCCGAACGGCATGGGCGCGAGGATAGACCACAGGCTGGCTAGACTTAACACTATCGCTCTCTTTGGACACCGCTCACGTCCACTTTTTTTCTCTCGAGTCCTAGCTTTGGACAGCGCTCGCGTCCAATACAAAAATATTTGTATAAAATTAATTTGTTTTCCAATCGACTTTGGGATAGTTTCAAAATAAGCACATTTAGAGTGTGCACAATTTGATACAAAAATGAAAGATGTAACACAAACCTTGATGTCAGAACACTTGAAACATTATAAATACGTTTCAGGTCAAAATTTTAAATATTTGTTAAATTCTATTTATTGTGCTATTATTATGGGATTAGTTTTAAAATGCACGCCTTTGCATTGCAAACAATTTGATACCAAAATGAAAGATGTAACACAAAAATTTGTCAGAACACTAATAAGATATAATTTTGATGATGATGAGCGTCCAAAATTAAAATATTTGTTAAAATTCCAGTTATTGCTCTATTATTATGGAACTAGTTTTAATTAACACTTTCGTGAATTGGTTACGAATGCGGTCGTCGACTATTTTCTTACGGTTCTGCTAGTATGACGACACCTGGAGTCACGCGAAAAAATATTTGTATAAATTCCATTTTCTATCCGATTTTGTTGGAGATAGTTTTGAAATGTTTGCCATGAAATTTACGTTTTCTCTAATAACCGAAGAGCTTATTAAAGAAAACGGCATGGCAGTGAATCATCGTGGTAAAACAATTGTATTATTGACACGACGAGTATGATCGACGTAGTTTTTATGTTTGTTGCCGGTCGAACGCATCCTTATGTGACGGTTTATACTTATGTTCTTCTAGAACATTTTATTGCGAACACATTGGTACAAAAATTAAATATGTACATCGAAAAATAATATCAGGACAGTGAATTTAATATACACATTTCGATGCGGTTTCGCCGATATGCCGCCGCGGGTAACACTTCAGCCACTTCCCACACTCTTGTGGGTCGGTTGCGACATTGATTCTATATTTATATGCATATGTCCGTATAGAGAATTTTATTGTGATTCCAATGATACCAACATTAATCATGTAGGACAACTGTGGGCTTCACAACCATTAAGAGAGTGGAAACATTTTGTTGCTGTTTGGCGCTCTCGGCTAGTGATGTCAATAGTTTTTTATTTGGTGTTGATATGCCTTATGATTTGGCAGCATTTTATAGGTATGTTCTTATAGACAATTCTATTGTGAACACAGTGATACCAAATTTAAATACGTACGACTACAATTAGTGTCAGGACAGTCAAAAGAGTATACACTTTTCGGTCTTACCGCTTAGGCGCGCAAAACGCCGAACGCACATAGGATAAGATTTCTTTCAGAGCGCCGTAAGCGCAAAAGTGTTTTAATAAACCATAATAATAATTTCCCCTGATATAGCGGTCATATATTGGTTACAATTATTACTGTGTGCTCCATTTGACATTTGAAATTGAATGGGAAGAAGAATTAACAGTACAATGGTACCTCAGCTTACAAATCTAATCCATTCCCAGAGACGATTCGTAAGCCGAATATTCCTAAACTGAAGCGAATTTCCCAATAAGAAATAATGGAAATTGAATTAATCTGTTCCAGACTCTCCAAAAAATTAACTTTAGAGTAAATTTTATACCTAATTCACCCAAATCTTCAGTACTAAATTACATATGTACAAGTTATTACTTACCTTTACTGATGATGCTTGTTGGCGTATGGAAGACAGTGAGGAGGGGGGGAGGAGGAGAGGTGTTAGTGTTTGCAAGAGGAGTCGCTTCCATTATAACATCAGGCAGTGATGACTTCTCTGGGGTACACACTCTGGCACGTTTTGCCTACATAGCACTAGGACCTGCGTGGTGGCTCACTGCTTGCTTGTCTTACTAAGAATCTGTCTAAAGACACTTGTCTTTTCCTACATTTTAACACTTGTCCTTAGTAAGACATCACATTGTCATTTAAAAGGTCAATGCAATGGCCTGCTACAGCTTTATCTGGGCAAGTTTTTTCAACAAAACTTTGCAGTTCTCCCTTACTTCACACATTTTCTTAATGAGGAAGGATGTCCTCTACTGCCTCTACTCACAACTATTTCTTAGGTTGAACCTTACCACTGACTTCTTGGATCTATAGCAAGATATATAATAATTACTTTTATGTTCAAATACTCCAAAAATTCAAAAAACACTAAAATTCTTTACAAAGAATTCATGTGCAATTGTCACTAGGCTGGAGCCACTGGTAAACTGAGGCGTCATCGCAGTGCCACCACGCGCTAGGTCGGCCATACTCGTATCAACAAACTCGTTTCCCGAAGTAAAGTTCATAACCCGATTCAAATTTTCCGAAGAAATTAGGCTCGTAACCCGAAAAGTTTGTAAATTGGGGCATTCGTAAGCTGAGGTGTCACTGTAACTACCTGGTACAACACGAATGTGAATACACTAGCATCACCTACAAGGAGTTTAGTTGGTGTAATCTTTCGCATTAATATCTGGTTGACCAGTCAAAATCTACCATTCAGATGAGCTATATTATTCATTTAATTATAAACTATGTAGTCTTAACATTTGTAGTAATGTCTACCAATCGATAATTTTGATTAATAGACTAATTAATTAATCCCCCCGTTTGTGAAGGAAATGATTAGTGGGAATTTAATGTCATACAGTCCACACCCTATCATCATACAGTGCGTATCGAAATTAATAAATTAACATAAGAAATTAATAAATTTAAATAAATTAAAAACGATTAAATAAATTAAAATAAGTAAATAAATCAAGTTCATAATGTAAAGCCAGCACAGCAAATTGGCCGTAGCCCAAGAGGAAGCAGCACGAGAACCAGCTACTGGTTGGTACCTGGTGATGGGGTTCTGGGAGTTCTTTACTCCCAAGCCCGCCCGAGGCCAGGCTCGACTTGTGAGAGTTTGATCCACCAGGCTGTTGCTTGGAGCGGCCCGCAGAGCCACATACCACCACAGCCCGGTTGGTCCGGAACTTCTCTTAGGAAACAGTCCAGTTTTCTCTGAAGATGTCCACGGTTGTTCGGCAATATTTCTTATAGTCGCTGGGAGGACGTTGAACAAACGCGGACCTCTGATGTTTATACAGTGTTCTCTGATTGTGCCTATGGCACCTCTGCTCTTCACTGGTTCAATCTTGCATTTTCTTCCATATCGTTCACTCCAGTACGTTGTTATTTACTGTGTAGATTTGGGACCTGGCCCTCCAGTATTTTCCACGTGTATATTATTTGGTATCTCTCTCGTCTCTTTCTAGAGAGTACATTTGGAGGGCTTTGAGACGATCCCAATAATTTAGGGTTTTATCTCGTCTAGCGTGCCGTATATGTTCTCTGTATTCCCTCTATTTCAGCATCTCTCCTGCTCTGAAGGGGGAAGTGAGTACTGAGCAGTATTCGAGACGGGACAACACAAGTGACTTGAAGAGTACAACCATTGTGAGGGATCCCTGGATTTGAAAGTTCTCGTAATCCATCGATCATTTTTCTGGCTGATGCGATATTTGATGGGTTATGCTCCCTAAAGTTAGATCGTCGGAATCATTATTCCAAAATCTTGACATGCTGTTTTTCTACTATGGGAAGATTTACATTGGGAATAGAACAGTGCAAGAAAGATATGTAACTCACCTATGCACAAGTGGCCCAAAAAGAAGGTAAGTAAATAGACAGCATGTAATATGGATATGTCAATACACTGCAGCAACCTAGGATAAAACAACATTAGGCTGGAAGTGAGAAAGGAAGTGGCATCAAACCTAAATTGGTGCAAAACACAGTTGATTGAGTAAGTCCTGATAAATTTTTGGTGTAGAAAAGGAGAGAGGAGAAACCGGATTAGCAGTCAGAAAGAGCTCAGAAGAAGTATGATAAGTAGTGATAGATAAATTGCTGGCACTCGTGGAAGTATCTTACTACCATAGATTATGTCTGCGACTACAGGAGGATTGGAAAGTAGGTACATAAAACGGGAAAGATCGACATTTGAAGATCACCCTGAATGGTGCCAACAGAATGGAAGAAGTACTAAGGAGTGCTAGAAATTACAGTGATAGGTTGGGAAGTATGGTCGTAAGACGAGATTTTCAAAAGAAGACAGAGAGAAGCTGAAACTATATGCAGACAATGAGTCACAATACGTGGCTGAAGTATGTTGACCAGACCCACACACTAGAAGGTGAAGGAACGACGACATTTCGGTCCGTCCTGGACCATTCTCAAGTCGACTTGTGGACTTGAGGATGGTCCAGGACGGACCGAAACGTCGTCTCCCTTCACTTCTCAGTGTGTGGTGTGGTCAACAACTCTGAACGAACCTTGCCGAGGCAAAACGTTTATATGAGACAGGAATGAAGAAGCAATCGATTCTTATTTCTACAAAGTGATAGGGGTAGGCAAACCAGTAAAGTGGTACCATAAAGCAAACCAACAAAATCATTAGAGAGAAGGAGGAGTGAAGAATAAGGAGAGGGGCACAAGTTCCTGAAAACTCATACACCAAATAGATGGAGTGAGATCAAAGATAGTGGAGTTAAGTGAATGTAATACAGATTGCAGACACCAGACATTGTGCACTCACGAGACAAAACTTGAAGATGATATATTTTAACTGTAGATCATATTCC
>WNGS01161107.1:17881421-17902587 GCA_020271785.1 Procambarus virginalis
TTGATACGTGGCTGACAACCGTCTCATTTTTAATGACAGTTATAGAAAGCTCTCTCCAAGCCAAGCAATGTTTCTTGCCTCGTGGCTTGATTAGTCTCAGTGGTCAATGGCAGGATGGTGGCAGCGTATTTAATCCTGTGTAGCATTCCTTGTTGACAGTGTACCTTGATCCGGTGTCACCATCATATGTCAGCTCATATTACAAGTGTTCAATAACAGTGTTACAAGTGCAACTGATAGGAAGTGTTACTCAGGAAAAGAAGTGTGTACAATATTAGTTTAGTATTCATTAGAAGGTCACGTGGTGACTATTTCACCAAGCCATTGGGTAGTCATAGCCAAGTTACATGGCAGCGGTAGTGGTTGTCAATGTTACAATGCGATCGTATTTGTTGTACTCACCAATAATTGAAGTCCTGATCCGCTTATGTTGATGATCGATGTTGATGAGCATAGTTTTTACATGGAAGAGGTGGTGGTGGATGTTGATGGTGTTGGGTTGCCTGAAGTTGTTGGGTTGACTAGGAAGTTGTTGGGTTGACTGAAGTGATGAGTTGACTGGGTTCAACATGCGATGAGTCAGGTGCAGGTGATGCAATACGAGCTTTCTTGGAAACTCATTGCAAAAGACTCTTTAATTGCATTTGTTTCATTCCCTTGGACTCTTGTTTTTAAAACTTCACATACAAATTGTACTGACTCATCATGTCATTAGCTTCAAACTCGCTGTAACTCATTGTCCATAAATGCCAGAATGTCTTCAAAAATTTTGCTGAACTTTTTCCATATTACAGTTTTTCCTTTAGCGTTCTTCAATTCTCTTCCTCTCCATCGTTCTCATTGCTTTTTGCTTCTAGCAAAAATTGAAATTGCATTGCAATTGCAAAAAGTATTGCTTTCATTGCTTCTAGGCTTTTTGCTGTACATACTAATTCTATAATTTATCATCAGTCATGTTTCGATTGTTTGGGGCTTCATCAAAATCTCTCCATCTATCTATGTCATCTCTATTGTTTCAGTCACCAGTTCTGCTCTCAGCTCAGTGGACTTAATCCCCTTGACATAGGCTCTAGGAGTTCCTCTCTTAATTTTTCCCTCTTGCTAACTTTCTTGCACTGCAAATCTTCAAAAATCTTCCTCATCATACTTCCTCAGGAACAGACTTTACGTGGGCCAAAGTATTTTCCAACCATTTCTCAGTGTTGTCTGCTTTACTTCATCCCATGCACTAGCAATAGTCCAGAATTGTGACTAGAGACCTTATTGTGAAGACTTTATAAAAGTCCTTAATTGTTCCTAGTTGATTATTAGACGTCTGGCAAACATCCTCTTGTAGTGGTGTTTAAGGTTTTTAATTATTCCTTGATCCATGGGTTGGATCACTGAAGTTGTATTGGGTGCAAGAACTTCCAATAATATGCCATTTACTAGCTCATCACCTTGTGGATGCGTTGAACTGTTATCTAGCAGCAGCACAACTTTGCTGTTGTGTGGGAAGACCAACACATTTTTCAGGTGTTCCTTCACCTCGGGTACAAAGTTCGTATTAAACCACTCGGCAAATATTACTCGAGACTCCACGCACTTGGCTTGGTCCTTATAAATCACAGGGAGGCACCTGGCTGACTTTAAAACCCTGGGTTTTTTACTAATTCCAATCACAAGTAATTTTAATCACGCTGGTGCGTGCTAGCTGCATTTCACAGCACAACAAAGAAATTCTCTGTTTGTTCTGTTTATAACCACCTGAAGGATCGATCCTCACCACTATGAGCCATAGTTTCTGTGGGTAGCATACGCCACTACAACCTGTCCCATCAGCAATTTTAAATTTACTCTGGAGATAAATTTGTGTTCCTGTACCATCTCCGCAAATTTACTTACATACTCATCAGCACCAAAAATATCAGCAGATTGTCTTTCACCATGCACTTTAATGAACCTAATGCCATGACGGGTTTTTAAAGCTTCTGAGCCATCCACTCACTGTATATAATGAACCTAATGCCATGACGAGGTTTTAAAGCTTCTGAGCTCATCCATCACTGTATACACACTTCTGAGTAAGTTTCCATTGCTTGGTGAAATTCACGCGCCTTTTCCACGAGCAGCCAGGCCTGCCACTGGCCTTCGTCACCTCACCCTCTGTTTGTACCACTCTCACACTGCGTTATCAACACTCACCACTTTTGCTTTACTTACTACCATAAATAAATAAAATATGTTTATTCAGGTAAGGTATATACATACAAGTGATGTTACATTAATGGATCGATTTATATAGAAGAGCTAGTACATACAATGCCTAAAGCCACTATTACGCAATGCGTTTCGGGCAGGAAAGAACATTAATATCTAGAACTTATACTAATTGAGCATAAAGAATAAAATGTGTTGAGAACAAATACAAATAAAGATAAAAAAAAAAGGGGGAACATGACTGAAAAAGCAGCACAAATACAAAAGGTTGACAAACAGCGTTGATTAAAAAAAAATAACAGACATGGGGTAAGGTAGGTTACAGGGAATTTATTAGGTAGTGTTTAGTTTTAATCTTAAACTGGTTGAGAGAGGTACAGTCTTTAACATGGTTGGGGAGGTCATTCCACATTCTGGGTCCTTGATTTGTAGAGCATTCTAGTTTGATTAAGTCGTACTCTTGGAATATCAAAACTGTATTTATTTCTGGTGTGGTGCTCATGGGTTCTGTTACAACCTTCAATGAAACTTTTGAGTTCAGGATTGGCATTACAGTTCAGCGTTTTATATATGTATGATACACATGAGAGAATGTGCAGTGACTTAATATCTAACATATACAGAGATTTGAGTAGGGGTACCGAGTGATGTCTGGGGCCAGAGTTGGATATTGTCCTAATAGCAGCTTTGTGTTGAGTAATTAGAGGACGTAAATGATTTTGGGTAGTAGAACCCCAAGCACAAATACCATAGTTGAGATATGGATAGATGAGGGAGTAATAGAGAGTCACCAGGGCAGGTCGGGGTACATAATATCTGATCTTAGAAAGAATGCCAACAGTTTTTGAAACTTTTTTGATATATTTAGAATGTGTCCCTGGAAATTCAGCTTGTGGTCAATGAGAACGCCAAGGAACTTGCCATCTAATTTGTTACAAATTTGGGTATTGTTTATTTTGAGATTTATTTGATTAGAGGATTTATTGCCAAACAGAATATAGAAAGTTTTGTCAATGTTAAGGGTGAGTTTGTTGGCAGTTAGCCAAAGATGGACTTTATTTAGCTCAGTATTTACTGTGGCATTTAGAGCAAGGGGGTCAGGACTGGAGTAAATGAAGGTTGTGTCGTCAGCAAATAGAATTGGTTTGAGGTGTTGGGAGGCATTTGGAAGGTCATTAATGTAGATGAGAAAGAGGAGAGGGCCAAGTATGCTGCCCTGAGGAACACCAATGTTGATGGGTAGGGTGGGAGAAATTGAATTATTCACAGAAACATACTGGAGCCTGTCAGTAAGGTAAGATTTGAGGTATTGCAGGGAGTGTCCTCTGACTCCATAATGATGTAATTTAAGAAGAAGGTTTTGGTGGTTGACAGTGTCAAAAGCCTTACGCAGGTCCACAAATAACCCAACAGGGAACTCATTTTTATCAAGAGCTGCATGAATCAAGTTAATCATACTAATAAGTGCATCGTTAGTGCTTTTTTTGGGTCTGAAGCCATATTGACAAGAGCTAAGTATATTGTGTTTGGCTACATAAGAGTAAAGCTGCTTGTAGATTAGTTTTTCAAATATTTTTGACAAGTTAGGCAGGATTGATATAGGTCTGTAGTTGTTAACATCTGTGAGATCACCACATTTGTGGACAGGGGTTACTCTCGCTTTCTTTAGAATATCTGGAAAGGTTTGGAGTTCAAGTGACTTATTGAAGAGCAATGCAATAGCAGGGGCTAAAGATCTGGAGGCTTTTTTTGTAAATTAAAGTTGGTATCTCATCAAGGGCACTAGACTTGGTTTTAAGGGAAAGGATTATCTCATTGACGTCAGTGGAATTAGTAGGCTTTAGGTACAGAGACTGTGGATAGTTACCTGTAAGATAGTCCTTAACATCAGTACTGGAAGATGGAATATCATTTGCAAGGGATGACCCAATGGAAGAGAAGAACCTATTGAACTCAATAGCAGAATCAGAGGCTGAAAGCTGACCAACGTTATTGGACAGGAGTGTTGGTTTGTTATTTAAAATCTTCTTTGATCCCAATATTTGTGAGATTGTGCTCCAAGTTTTTTTAATGTTGCTCTTTATTTGGGTAAATTTATCTTCGTAGTATTTAGCTTCGGCTCGTCTAATTATTTTAGATAGCAATAACGAGTAATTCTTTGAAAATTCTTTGCAGACGGTTCCTAACCTATACTACTTCTCAAGGTCATGTTTTTTATTAATGGATTTAAGTATTCCCTTTGTAAGCCAAGGATTGTTAAGCCTTTTGGTTGTGACTTGTTTTGTAAGCCTAGGACAGTGGGTGTTATAAAGGTTAAGAGTTTTTTGAAGAAAAGATTGCACTGCTAGGTTGATGTCACCTATGTTACCTAACTCGGATTCCCAGTTGACATTATCAGCAGCAGTTATAAAATTGTCTATAACAGTTTCATTGTGCAGCCTAAAGCTTAAGTCCCTTGACTCAAGAAGTGGTTTGATAATGTTAGTTAAGAGAAATGTGGGATAATGGTCTGTAGTGCTATCGGTGATTATACCTGAAGTAAGCGGAGAGGTTATGTTGGTCCAAATGTGATCAAGAGTCGTGGCAGTACTATCAGTGATTCTAGTAGGTCTAGTGATTAAGGGTATGAGGAAGCAGGAATTCATACAGTTGAGGAAGCTAACAGCAGTAGGGTGTTCAGGCTCGCAGAGGTCAATATTAAAGTCCCCTGCGATAATTAGATGGTTTTTGTTCAGTCTGTTATCGAGTATTAGATTTCTAAGGTTTGAATTGAATTCGGACACATCAGTGTTAGGAATTCTATAGACTGCACCCACAGACAGGACAGACTCGGCACCCTTGTCTCTGAAACTGGCGAAGATATACTCTCCACAGCAGTCTCTAGTTCTAATTATTTTTAAGCATGTTAGTTCTTGGTGGTAGTAAAGAGCAGTACCACCACCTCTCTGAATTTGACAACAGTTGTGAATTGCAGAGTAGTTAGGCATGTTAAAGAGTTGAGTAGTATCCTCTTTCAACCACGTTTCAGTAAGTATAATAAAAGAGAATTTGTTGTCAATAGTTTCAATCAAGGCACTAACATCATCGAAGTGTTTACCTAGGGATCTAACGTTCAAGTTGATTACAGAGATATTGTGATTATGTGTTAATACATTGTTTACATCATGTGCTGTAAAATATCTGCAATTTTGATCATTAAAGTGATGATTGTCATAGATAGTGGATAAGAGGTTTAGTTCTGGGTCTATACTTGTCTGCATAAAAAGGCTGGTTGCAGGAAAACAAGGCAAGAGTGGCAAAATAGAAAATAGAAAATAAAGAAAAGTAGAATAAAAATTCTAAAGTAATATAAACTTAAAGGTAATTTAAGTAATAAAAACTTAATGGGAACTAGGAATGTAAAAAATGGACTAGAATAATTTAATAACAATAGATGACCAAAAAAGTCAAAAAGCCATTATGAAACCTATAAAATGAAAAGCTTGCTTACTATACTATTATAAGTACACTATAGTTTAATACTAAAGTTACACTAAGACAAAATGAGGTAGTTTAAATAGAGATACACTCAGGTCACTAGATAGCCATGGAGGATACACAAGTTTGGTGGAGGGAGTTTCTCTTGGTGGAGAAGCTCTTGGTGGTTTCTCTTGGTTCTCACCTAATCACCAACAGATGGCGAGAGACCCAAGGCAGAACCAAACCAGCCCCCGCCATGGACCAATTGAGCATAGGAAGAGGTGGAGCCACAGGAAAACCTCAGGTGTGAACACCAAGCAAGCAGAGCCGGAAACCCAAGCCGGCAAGGAACCGGATGGAACGTCTGTCGATCAGAAAACTTCCCAATGCTAGCAAGCTCGCCAGAAGATCGGAAACACTGGTTCCGATACGAGACTTGTGAGAAATGACACCGTGAGATCATGAAGATGGCAACTGGCAGGGCAAGCCAGGACACCAGGAACACAAAACCCGGCAAGCCGGGAAAGAACCAACCCGGGCGAGCAGAAATGTCCTGTCCGGGAGGAACCCCCCGGGACCCCTGAAGGACCAACATGGTCGACAACGGATGACAACCAGAAGCCGCCAGCAAAAAAAACGCCGAAACGCAGACGCGGCAAACAACAAGAACAAAATTGCAAAGAAAAACGAAGAGCCAGGGCCCAGGGTGAGGCCAACGAGTAAGTGAGCACCGCGAACGGAAATGCAGAGAAAAGCAGGGACACCACAACCCACTGGAGCGGTGAACGCAGCCCCAGCAGGGCAGAACGAAGGCCAGAGCCAGAGCCTGAAACCCAGCACCTCCCGGCCCAACGAAAAGAAACTGCAGGGACAGGAGAGGAAGAACCGAAGCTACATTTACTTGCATATAGGGCAACCCAGAAGCTGTAAGTGCCAAACAAGAAGATGAAAACTCAGGATCAGAACCGAGCACAGGGGTGGTGCAAAAGCAGGGAACTGAGCATGGACAAAGTCCAACCTAGCATCAGCAGAGCCAAGAAGCACATACTAAAACACACAACAATGTGTAGGAGAGAATGAGAAAAAACTAAAAAAAACAACGTGGAATGTAATGAAACGCCATTTTCTGGGTGAGCCCCGGAGGCTCCCTGGAGCTTATCGGGCAAACGTACAAACTTATCACCAGGACCAACACAGCAAAAACCCCTGCACCGACGGAGAGCAGAAAGCTCCCCTACCCAACCCCCAAGAGACCAATGCCAACAAAAACAGAGCCTTGGAAAAACATCTGGAAGTCAAGGGACCACCACAAACTGAGATAAGGAAAGATAAGAGAGCACCCTGACCAAGGACCAGGATGGCTCAGGCAGCGCATAAGCAGGTCGGAGGTGAAACAAAGCACAAGAAAGTGTATGGAACTGGGCGGTTGTGACGTCCACCCTGAATGCAAGTTTGTATCGTGTGCCGCTGGCTCTTTCAGCACCACACGATATGAGGCGAAAGTAATAAGCATCAAAAGACGGTCTGGAAAACAAGAAAGGACAAGATAACTCGATCTGAAAGAGAAGACAACCTACAAAGAGCAAGAAAAGGCGAAAAGAAATGCCAAGAAACTTCATACGGTCGCTGAGATGAAGCTCGCAGGTGGGACACCATCAACGAAGTCACCTGATCGTCCATAGAAATGACCAAAAAAATGGTGATACACCTACGTCAAAAAGACCAGTCGTGAAGAGCAGAGGAGAAGGCCGAACCAGCCATGTACCTGACCGGTCCGACGTGCCGAAAGAGGCAGAGCCGCGGGAAATGCCCCAGGTTCGGACACCGAGCAAGCAGCGCCTGAAAACAAAGCTGGGCCAGCCACCAAAAGGCCACGAGGACCACCCTCCCTGGGAAGGACTCCAACCAAGCCAGAAACCGAAGCAACAGTTGGACTGGGGGGGGGGGGGAAGAAGTACAGGTAACTCCACCTCAATCAGTCCTGCCGAAAGGCATCCACCGTAAAAGCCTCGCAGGCGAGGAGGGGCGCCACATAGAACGGGAGATGCCGAGACCACACCGACGCAAAGATATTCATGTCCAGGAATCCGTACGTCTGGCAGATCCAACGAAAAGAGAAGTCATCGACCGTCCATTCCGTGGACAGGGGAATGAAGCGAGACAGGTTGTCCGCCAGGATGATGGACACTCCAAGGATATGAACAGCAGAGAGAGCCACACCCTGAGAAATCAACAGATGAGCCACTCAAAGGGTCCAACCCCTACAGGCAAGAACCAAAGAGAACCCCCATGATTCAGGCAATGAACCACCAGAGAACAGTCCGAATGGAGCCGAATGGGCGATCCCTGAGCAACCCGAACCCTCCGAAGCGCAAACCAGACCGCCGCGAACTCCTGAACTCGTTCTTGTGTCGGGCCCGACACAAGGACGGACCCCACCGTCCCTGGCCGGCCTGATGAGCACTGGTCACAAAGCCCCAGCCGAGAGACGACGCATCCGTGAGCATATCGAGCGAAGGTTCAGGAAGGCGCCAAGGCACCGAACCCCGAAAACCCCGACGAGGAAGCCGGTGATGCAACAACCGATACAAGGCCCCCCAGAGGATGAACCCAACGATCACGAGAGAGGCGGAAGGGGTGTTCCCGAAGGAACCAAAACAGACGCAGAAGCCAAACCCGACCCGGCGGGAAGACCAGCACGGTGAAGTTCAGACTCCCACACAACCACTCGAGCAACCACTGAGTGACCTGGGACCTTCCTCAGAAACAGCTGACAGCAGGACTGCAGCCACAGCAACGCCTCTAGAGGGAGAGACAAGGAAGCGGTCCAAGAATCCCAAACAAGATCCAGCCAGATCCGAACCTGGGAAGGAACCAGATGAGACTTGCTCCAGTTCACCAGGAACCCAAATCCGGCGAGCTGGGAAAGAACCATATCCCTGGCGAGCAGACAAACTGAGCGACTGGGAGCCCACGCCATCCAGTCGCTGAGGTAGGCTAATATCTGAATCCCTAGCAGACGCAGACGGGTCACCACAACCCGGGTCAGACACGTGAAAACGCGAGGTGCCAGATTCAAGCCAAAAGGAAGGCAACGAAAGCGGTAAGCCTGACGCCCCACCGCGAAACCTAACCAGTCCCTGAACCCCGGATGAATAGGAATGTGCCAATAAGTGTCCTTGAGGTCCAGGGACACCATCCAAGCACCTGGCTCCAACGGAAGCCGGACCTGAGACAGAGTAGTCATCCAAAAGGAGGGGCAAGGAATCCAGGGGTTAAGACGGGACGAGTCCAGAATGAACTGCACAGTCCCATTTCGGCACTGGAAACAGGCGGGAAACCCACCTGAGACACTGGGTCGTTTTGACCACGCCCAAGCGCACCCACTCCAAGACGACTTGACGAAGCGCAGGAGAAGCCGACTGCCCTGTCAGCCCCGAACCACCGAAAGGAGGATGAGCCGCCCAACGCCACCGCAGGCTGTATGACACGACCGAAAAAGCCCACAAATCATGGGACCAAGTGTGGGCAAACAGAGCAAGCCTTCCCCCCCATCGCCCCGTCAACGGGGCGAACCCCGAAAGGGCCAACGCCCTTCACTAGAACCCAAACGTCGAACAGGGCGATCACCGCGCCGACCAGATGACGCCTGCCCTGAAGGTATCAACGGTTCAGAAACTGGCACCAATGGCCCACCTTGACCAGCCGAACCCTGAACCCTGGCCCGACCCCTCCGAGACAGCCGAGAACGAACGCCCCGGAGAACCAACAAGTCCGACATAGAACGACAACTAGACGAAGCCGCTTACAGAAACTGCGAAACCGCAGCCTCTGCAAACAGCAACGGACAGAACGGAGACAAAAACCTAAAAGCCAGGGCCCAAGCGGATTCCAAAGAGAGGGCGAGCACAGCCTGATGGCACGCAAGGCGAGAAGCAAAAAACAGACACCGCCTCCTTCAGGATGGGCGCAAAGAGCTTCAACAGTGCAGCCGATCACTCAATGCCTCCACATCCTCCAGCCAGACAGAAGACAGCTCGAGAAGGGAAAAGAAACGTAAGACCGAAGCCAAATGCCCACGGGCGCGCAAATTCTCCGCACCCAACGATGCCGAAAGAAGAGGCACCTGCACGTGAAGCTGGAAATTGCCAACATCCCGAGAAAGCACGGGGACGAACAAGCATGCATTAACCCTTAACCGCTAACTGTTAAATAGCAAACATTCTTAGGGCGCTCAAGAAAAATATTGTCCTGAAAAAATGATTTTCTGGAGGGAGCCCCGTCGGCTCTCCGGAGCTTTCCCAGGCAGATATGCTAATGTCAGACTTTGGCATGAGTCATGTGTATGGAGTTCTTAGGCCTACCGGGGACCACGGCCAGAACCGGGCCCCCTCAGAGAGGCAAGGGGAGCAATGGCCTATAGAAACTCCCGTGTGGTTGGAAGCAAGTGCCTGTTCCGGTCTGCCATCGACCGGAACAGGCACTCAGAAAGGTAAGCGCCTCAAAACAAACCCCTATTCTGGTTAAAATTGCTACCAAAAGCCGAACTAGTGGATAAAACTCCCCAACAGAAAACAAGCAAACTAGTATGACGTCACACGTCGCCGCGCCTCTGTCTGTGCAGCTTCCTCCCTCTCTGGGAGGGGGAAGGGGGAGCCCCAAACCCTCCACGCCGGCTACCCACACCTCAGTTCTTGAGGCTGATGCTATAGGCGAAGGTCGTGTGCTCTGGCTCCGGTGTTGCTACAGCACTGTGCTTCACGTGTGGTGTTTGTTTTTGTGGATGCGAGAGCCAGGAGTTATCTTCAGTACTCGGGCTGCATGCGCCTAGGCTTCCTTCCCAAGGTGCCCTGTAAATACTGCCCTTGGGGCTTGGGGCCACCTTCCACAGGCTCCTCGGGGTCTGCCTCTGCTGGTCCGTTTTACCTTTTCAGTTTTTCGGCCACCTGTTGGGCTCTTGGGTGTTCTGTTCTCCCTTGTTACCGGCAGGTAAGAGGCAGTTTGCACTGATAGGAGCGCAGGGTGCTGCACAGCTTGTATTCCCGACATAGCGGCCGGCTCTGTTCCTTGGGATTCACTGTCCTCTTGCGGGGTTTTGTTTTTCTTTTTGTCGCTTCGATCCTGGTTCAGTCCGCACCTCCTTATCCTTCCCCTTCTGTTCGTTCTGGTCCCCCCCCCCCTTGCTTCTGGCCCTGAAGCATCTGAGGGTTTCGGAGTCGGAGCAGGGATTACTTGATCTCGAGACTTGGGCAGCTTCGGGGGGGGGGCGGCAGAGGCATTAGAGTCTTGTCTCCTGGCCGAAGCTTCTGGGTCTGACCAGTGGGCCCCCTTTCTTCCGGCTTCTACGGCTGCTCCGTCCTTGTCTTGTGGGGTCGGGGCTTGGGGGAGAGGACTCGGCCCCGGGTCCTGCGGTGAAGGACCTCGAGGCTGGGGAGGGGCTGACTTGGGGGCCTTGGGCCCAGCTGGATCCCGCTTGGGTTTTTCTTCCCTCTGAGCGGGACTTATTGTTACAAGGTGTGGGGTTTTCTTCCCCCCCCCCCCTCTGCGTTCGAGTTGGATTTGGTGTCGGTTCCTCCCCGGGTTCGGTTCCGTGTTCCCCCGGGTACGTCGGTTCCGTCTTTCCGGAGGTTTTCGGCTTATCGCATCCAACCTGGTGTGGTGCGGGCGACCTTTGCAGCTTACCTCCTGTGTGACCCGGATTATGCCACGGAGATGGATCCATCCGAGTTCAGGTTTGGGACTTCGTTTCCTTTCTGGCTCTGTTACGAGGTTCCGGAGTCTTCCTGGCCAGTGGACTGCCCCTTGTTTGTTCTGGATTCCTGGCATTCCTTCTGTCGTTCCCGCATGCTGGAGTGGCGGGAAGCTTCCACGGTGCTTCAGGTTTTCCTGGGGAGCGATCTGGCGTACCTGAATGAGTGCTTGTTAGCCCCTGCCCTTCCCCGCGATGTGGGCGTTATTCAGCTCCATGTGCAGGTTCCCACTGTTTCGGCGGCGCTCAGAGCGGAGGACTTGCACGCCTGGGGCCTTTTGGCTTCGGCCTTGCGTTTCTTTTCCATCCTTGAGCTGTCCTCAGATTGGCTCGTGGAGGATGTGAGGATGCTTGGGTCCGTCCCGGGGTCCGGTGCCTTGTCCTCGGCAGCGCGTTCGTCGGCTGCCTTGTTGAAGCTGTTCACGTCAATTTTGCGGGATGCGGTTTCCCTGTTTTATGCTTCCCATCTCGTGTGTCGGCAGACGGTGCTGGGTTCCTCCGTGGAATCTGCTTGGGATCTGGCTCTTAGGCGTTCTTCGCCTCTTTGTCCTTTTCTGTTTGAGGAGTCGGCCGTGCCGCAGTTTATTCAGGCTGCTCGTCAGCTTGTCGTCCGATGTCGGACTTGTTGGTTTTCCGGGGGTCCCGGGGTGGGTCTTCCCGGATGGGTCGTGCCAGGGCTCGGGGCTCCTCTCATCGTGGTAGGCCACTGGTGTCAGGTTCGGGTTCGGCTCCTACTTCGGACCCTCCCTCGTCTGGTCGGCGCGGTGTTCGCTCTGTGCGAGGTTCTGGGTCTTGTAAGGGGCACCGGCCCTTTTGCGGTTTGTCCCATTGACGGGGCGATGGGGGGGGGGGCTTGCGCTGTTCGCCCACTCCTGGTCCCACGATTCGTGGGCGTTTCGGGTCGTGTCTGTCGGCCTGTGGTGGCGTTGGGTCGGGGCTGGCAGGGCAGGTTTCTTCCCCTGCGCTCTGTCGGGTCGTCTTGGAGTGGGTTCGCTTGGGCATCGTCGAAATGATGTCGTCCCTCAGATGGGTTTCCCATCTGTTTCCGGTCCCAAAACGGGACTGCGCGGACCTGTGGTTCATTCTGGACTTGTCCTGTCTGAACCCCTGGGTTCATTGCCCCTCCTTTCAGATGACTATCCTGTCTTAGGTTCGAGGAGCCGGGCTCTTGGATGGTGTCCCTGGACCTCCGGGATGCTTATTGGCATGTTCTGATTCATCCACGGTTCAGGGACTGGCTCGGTTTTGTTGTGGGGCGTTTGAGTTACCGCTTTTGTTGTCTCCCTGTTCGAGTTGAACCTGGCACCTCGCGTGTTCATGCGCCTTACGCGGGTTGTTGTAGCCCGTTTGCGTCTCCTAGGTGTTCGGGTGTTGGCCTACCTCGACGACTGGCTGGTTTGGGCTCCCAGCCGGTCAGCTTGCTTGCAAGCCAGGGATTTGGTTCTTTCCCAGCTCACCAGGTTCGGGTTCTTGGTGAACTGGAGGAAGTCCCATCTGGTCCCCTCTCAGGTTCGGACTTGGCTGGGTCTCGTTTGGGACTCTCGGACCGCTTCCTTGTCTTTCCCTCCAGTCTCTCTCCTGCGGCTGCAGTCCCGCCTGCGTCTGTTTCTGGTGGGCCCTCGGGTCACCCGGCAGTTGCTCGAAGAGCTGTACGGGAGCCTGAACTTCGCGATGGTGGTCTACCCGCCGGGTCGGGTTTGGATTTGTCGGCTGTTCTGGTTCCTTCGGGGTCCCCCCTTCCACCTCTCTCGCGGTCGCTGGGTTCGACCCCTGGGGGCCTTGCGTCGGCTGCTGCGTCACCGGCTTCCTCTTCGGGTTTTTCAGGGTTCGGTGCCTTGGCGCCTACCCGAGCCCTCGCTCGATGTGTACAAGGATGCGTCGTCTCTCGGCTGGGGCTTTGTGACCAGTGCTCATCAGGCTGGAACGGGGCGTTGGGATCCGTCCTTTCGTCGAGCTCACAGCACGGTGCGGGAGTTCGCGGCGGTGTGGTTTGCTCTTTGGAAGATTCGGGTGGCCAGCGGATCGACGATTCGGCTCCATTCGGACTGCTCTCCGGTGGTTCATTGCCTGAACCACGGAGGTTCGATGCGGTCCTTGTCCCTTTGGGGTTGGTCGCTTCGGGGTGACTCGTCTGCTGAGTTCTCGGGGTTTGGCTCTCCTGGCAGTTCACGTACAGGGAGTGTCCAACGTCTTGGCCGACGCCATGTCTCGCTTCGTTCCCCTCTCCACGGAGCGGACGGTCGACGACGACTCCTTCCATTGGCTTTGCCAGATGTTCGGGCGCCCCGAGGTGGACCTCTTCGCACCGGTGTGGTCGCGGCGTCTTCTCATGTATGCGGCGCCCTTCCCCGATCACGAGGCCGTCGGGGTCAATGCCTTTTGGCTAGACCAGCCGAGGTAAGGGGTTCCTGTACCTCTTTCCTCCAGTTCGGCTGTTGCTCCAGGTCCTGACTCGCTTAGAGACTTACCAGGGGAGAGTTGTCCTTGTGGCCCCTTGGTGGCCGGCCCAGCCTTGGTTTCAGGCGCTGCTTGCTCGGTGTCTGAACCCGAGGGTTTTCCCGCGGCTCTGCCTCTTTCAGCAGATCGGGCCGGTACGTCACGTGGCTGGTTCGATCTTCTCGAGTCTTTGCGTATGGGTTTTTTGACTCGAGTTTATCATCGTCTCTATGGTGATCAGGTGGCCTCCTTGTTGGTGTCCCACCTGCAGGCTTGTTCCCAGCAGCAGTATGAAGTTTCCTGGCGGTCCTTCTGTTTCTTTTTGCGACTTCGTCGTGTTAGTTCCTTGTCTGTTAGGGTGGTCTTGTCCTTTCTCTCTTGGTTGTTTCAGGACCGTCATCTTATGCCTAACACTGTCGTCTCGTATCGTGCGGTGCTGGCGGAGCCACTTCAGCTTGCCTTCAGTATCGATGTTACGTGTGCGCCGTTTCGCAAGCTGTCTTGTGCCTTGTTTCACCTCCAGCCTGCTCATGCGCCGCCTGAGCCGTCCTGGTCTTTAAACCGAGTGCTAGCTTACCTTTCGTTTCCTCATTTCGCTGTGGCCCCTTTGGTCCGGGATTGTTTCTCCAAGGCTCTTTTCTTGTTGGCATTAGCCTCTGGGGGTCGGGTAGGGGAGCTACATGCTCTCCTCCGGCGCAGGGGTTTCTGCTCTTTTGGTCGCGGAGATTGTTTTGTTTGCTTGCAGCCGTCTCCTTCTTTTCTGGCGAAGAATGAGATTTCTGTGTTCCGGAGGGGTCCGTGGGTGGTTGATGTTTGTTTGGTCAGGCCAGGGATGGATCATGTTTTGTGTCCGGTTGCGGTGCTTCGCCGTTATTTGCTCGCCACGGCTTCTGTGTCTGGGGATGCGCTTTGGGTTGATCCGGTTTCCCCTTCTTCCCTGTTCGCGGGTTCGGGTCTCCCAGGTCATCTGCAGGGTTATCAAGTCCAGCCAGGCTGAGGTTTATCCCCGTGCCCATGACGTCCGTAAGTTCGCGGCTCTTGCTGCTGTCTTTGGGATTATGTCTTGGTCTGATATTCGGGTGCAGGGTTTTTGGCGGTCGAACAGGGTCCTGGCTGCTCGTTACCTTGTGAATGTCCCTGGGCCCCATCGGGCCTGTGTTGCTTTGGGTCGGCGGTTGCAGCCAATTGTCTCAACTTCGAGTTGAGAAGTGAGCGACGACCGCTTCCCGGGTAAGTCCCTCTTTTTTCCATCTGTGGGTAGTTAGCTCCTGGGAGCCGACGGGACTCCCCCCCAGAAANAGGCTTCCCGGAGATATCCAGGCTGATATCTATATCATTAGACTTTGGCATCATGGTGAATGGAGTTCTTGGCCTAACCGGGGACCATGAGCCAGAACCTGAGCCCCTCATAGAGGCATGAGGAGCAATGGCCTATAAAAATGCACATGGGATTTGGAGCATTCTATGTCTGCCATCGACCGGGCCAAGCACCCAGAAAGGTAAGTGCCCCCAAAACAAATCCCTATTGTGGTTAAAACGAATAAAATAGACAAACGAGTGGACAGAACTCCCAAATGAAAATGAGCATGACGTCACACGAGCTGCACCCCATGTCTGCAGAGCTCCTCCCTCTCCGGGAGGGGGGGAGCTCTGCAGACCCCAGTGCTGGCAATCCACCCTGCACTTCTGAGGCTGGATGTCAAAAACATGTGAAAAAATGCCGACTTTAGGGAAGGAGAGAGGGAGGGTTGCCGGGGAGCCTCCGGGTCTCACCCAGAAAATGGAGTTTCATTACATTCAACGCTGGTTTTCTGGGGGGGGGGGGCTACGGCTCCCCCAAGGCTAACTACCCAAAGCCAAGGACAAATGAGGGACAAACCCGGAGGCAAAAACCAGGCGTTTAACATGAAAGCAAAACAAATGGCCACACAAAATGACCCACGGATGACCCGGGAGACCCGATCCCTGGAACAGGGACTAAGAGACCCCAGGTTAACCCAAAGCACATCCAGCGCCACAGAGGCCGCCTCATGCAGGCAATAGTTAGGAGCCACAACCAGACACAAGAAGATGCACCCCCCCCCCAGCCAACTAACCATACATCAACAACCCCAGGGACCCTCCCCCCCTCCCGGAAAACAGCCATCCCAACCTTTGTCAGAAAATACGACATGGCCACAAACGAACAAACCGATCACCAGAACTAAAAGAGACAGAAACCACCGAGAAACAAACCTGAACCGAACAAACCGACAAACCATAGGGAAAGAGAGAGAAAAGAGCACCCTGTCCAAGGCCAGGACGGCTCAGGTGGAGTGTGAGCAGGCTGAAAGCGAACAACACCCGAGATAGCCAGCAAAACGGTGCAGAAGGAACATCAAAACCGAAAGCAATCTGTAGCAGCTCCGCCAGCACCGCATGAGACAAAGCGACAGTATGTGTCAAGACGACGGTCCCGAACCTCCATGAGAGAGGGACAAGAACATGTCAACAAAAAGCGCAGTATACCTACAAAGAGACAAAAAGAAAAGGAAGGACCACCAGAAAACCCCATACCACTGCCGAGACGAAGTACGCAGGTGGGACACCATCAACGAAGCCACCTGATCACCAAACAGACGTTGAGAAACTCGAGTCAAAATTACCACACTTGAAGACTTTGGAGAAGACCGAACCAGCCCCGTCACATACTGGACCGATCATTTGAAAGAGGCAGAGCCATGGGTAAACCCCTGGGTTCAACACCGAGCAAGCAGCACCTGAAACCAATGCTGGCAAGGAACCAGAAGGAACGTCCGCCAAGGAACCAGGAACCCAAACCCAGGAAAAAGGCCAACCCGGGCGAGCAGACACACCTCGTCCAGGAGGACCCCTGAAGGACCAACAAGTCCGATAATGGATGAAAACGAGAAGCCGCTGCTTGCAGAAACTGCCGAATCGCAGACTCCGCAAACAACAAGGACAAAATGGTGACAAAAACCTAAGAGCCAGGGCCCAGGCAGAGGCCAACGAGGAAGCAAGCATCATGTGAGACGCGAAGAAAAAAAAACAGCGACACCGCAACTAGCTCCAGCAGGGCAGAACGATGCATGCGTCGCCGAGTAATGCATGAGGAGAACCAGTCAGGAAGTGTACTGCACTAAAACAATGTACTGTCTGGAAAAGGAACACAAAGACATACAAGGAGAAGATGAAAGAACTCAAGTTCTATAACTGAACACTGGGGCTGTTCAATATCAGGGAACTGAACATGTACATAGTCCAACCTAACACTAACATTAATATAGCCAATGTGCACGTACTATGTTACCTAACAATGTGTAGTATAGAGGTAGGAAATACGTAAAAATGACCCAAACAGACCCTAAATATGGTCCAAGCACCGGTAGCTAGGAACAGGAGAGAACAATCAATATGATGAACTGATAAGACCTAGGTAGTAATTGATAACATAATGATCAACTATATATACAAAGAAACCCCAATGTACAGTATATACTATAAGGGTGCAGCCAGGCACTGATCAACTGTCAATGAATGAGTGTCTAGATAGCATTGGCTGAGTCCGATAGACATCAGCAGCCCTGAGGAAAGTGGAGAGCCCAGAGTCAAGGAAAGAGTCAGTCGCTGAAAGACTAAACAAAAGGCACTGAAAATCAGTGCTGCACCCCACAGTGTAACGAAGAACAAGATATACGTACACAGCAAGGGCATGTTGAGATGCATGCAAAAGGGCCAATCAACCCACTACAAACAATACCCAACACACATCCAAAAATCGAGAGCCAGGTCTGGCTGACAGTGTCGCCAGACCGTATAATCTCCCCTGTTGAGCAAAGACACTATCGTGTCACGACACAGCTGAGACTTGTAATATTCTGGAGGCATCGCTAGTGGATTATGTTCAGAGTTACGTGTGCAGTAGATTAGGTATAGTGTAGAGGTGGAGGCAGCGCCGCTCCGAGCCACCCCCACACCCGTACGCAGAAAAAAGAACTAGGTGTTTTCCTCACATAAAAAATCCAGAACTCTTCCAGTATCTAGGGGGCTATGACTGGAGAAATAAGATGAGCGAGAGCTGCGTATAACCCGCGATAAAGGACACGGAACACCAACACATGTTCACACTGTCCATAAACAAAACGATCACCCTGGGCCCATGCGCAGGGCGCATGAGGTCCGAGCTGCACCACCCATTTTTCGGGGAGGGTGCCTACAAGGTTTATTTAATGATTATTAGTAATGTAGAGACAGAGTACGGAGAAAAGATGTGATTACGAAATAATGAGATATAGTATCAAAAGATGATAAGTAGTACAGAAGAGGACCAATGAGTCCTATAAAGGACTGGAGGTAAGCCTCACCAGAAGTCGACAGGCATTCCAATAATATTTTAAGTATCGAAGATCTTCTCGAACCTTCGAGAACCTTGATAATTAAGCACAAAATCACGGAGGCTCATAGGGGCCCATTGGCATCCGTGACCAATGGTCATACAGGATCCCGATACGATTTGAACATGATTGCAACATGATGTAGAAGAATACATGTCCAAGATAAGAATGTTGAGAAAGTGATTAAAATTACCCACAGGAAGGACGGAACCGACAGACCCGAAGGGACACAGAACTGAACCCGGGGAGGGGCCGATGCCCAAACTAACTCATATGCAGAGGCGGGAAAGGAAAACCCAACTCCTTGTAACAGAAAACCCCCGCTCTGAGGGTTGGAAACCCAGACAGGGTCCAATGGGGCCCAAGGCCCACAAGTCAGCTCCTCCCCAACCCGGGAACCTCCACATCAGGCCCCGGGAATGAGGCATCCTCCAAAGCCCCGGCCTCACAAGAAAAAACTGGGGTAGCGGAAAAGCAGGAAGAGAAGAGGTCCACTGGTCAGACCCCAGTGCTACAGCAGGAGGAATAGACTCGAATGCCTCCGTTGACAGCCCAGAAGGGGCAACCCCCGAAACTGCCCAAGTCCCAGAAACCTCTAAACCCTGCCCCAAATCCGAAGCACTCAGATGCTTTAGAGCCAGAAGCAAGAGGTTCGGAGGAACAGAATAAACCACAGCAGGGGAAGAACGAGGGGGTGCGGACTGACCCAAGGCCGATGCGACCAACATCCCTAAGTCCAGATCCCTATAAGCAAGGTGGGGCAGCCTCGGGGCATCCAGAGAAGCAACCAACCTAACACGTTGCAGCAACCTATACCTAGCATACAACACCTGAGCTGCCTGCACCCAAATAATGTCATCACTTGACTGGGTAAATCGAGTCACAAACAAGCAAAAACGCTTGCAGGACTCTGGGTCGAAGGTGTCACCGACCCAACAGGCATCATGACGGAGGCAAAAACAATGAGCGTCGCCCTCAGACAAGGGGACAGGACAGAGCAACCCTCAAACTCTCACAAGGCGAGAGGGGACCCAGGAGTCGTATCCATTGGACCCCTGCGCGCCCCCGTGGGGGTTTCAGACTACCTAGTCTTTAAGATACCTACACTGGTATCACTAAGGGTAAGCCCAGGCAGGGTACTGCAAACCGGAATCCAAGACTACCAAACAAACTTCTAAAAACTGAACCCCAGGGACGTGTACACTCACGGGGGGGCAAGGTGGGGGTACCATCGAACAACAGAGGTCAAGACCCTAATATAACTGGAGGCCAGGGACACCAAGGCAGATCCCCCCCCCACAGGCAGAAAACTAAAAGAAAAAAGGAAACCCCCACAAGAAGACAACATACCCAGGAGGAACAGAGCCAGCAGCTGTTGATAGGTGAAAACTAGCTGCGCAGTACCCCAAGCTCCTACCAGTGCAAAAACTACCACTTACCCCAATGTCAACAAGGGAGGAGGAAACCCATCAACACACTCAGAGCAGTCAATCACCCAGCAGCAAAAGACCAACAGAGGTAGACCCCAAGATGAATTGTGGAAGATAACCCTAAGCCCCAAGGGTGGTACTTACAGGGCACTCAGGAAAGGGAATCCCTAAGCACATGCAGCCCGAGTACCTGAGAATAATACTCCCAGCTCGCATCCCACTGTAAGAGCAGTACTGGACAAAAGGCACAGCACAACATAGAGAGTATCTGGAGCTGGAGCCACACGACCATGCCACAATCACATCAGCCAAAGAACTGGAGGGTGGACTGCCGGAGCGGGGGTCTGGGGCTTTGCCCTTTCCCCTCCCGGGAAGGTGGGGAGCTGTGCAGACATGCAGGGCGGTTCGTGTGATGTCATGCTCGTTTGTTCGTGATAATTTGGGGAGTTCTTTCCACTCGTTTGTCTATTTTAGTCGTTTTAACCAGAATAGGGTTTTGTTTGAGGCGCTTACCTTTCTGGGTGCCTAGCCCGGTCAATGGTAGACATAGAATACTGCAAATCTCACGTGCATTTCTGTAGGCCATTGCTTCTCGTGCCTCTCTGAGGGGGCCAGGTTCTGGCTCGTGGTCCCTGATATGCCTAGAACTCCATTCACACTGACTGATGCCAAAATCTAATGATATACATATCAGCCTGGATAGCTCCGGGGGAGCGAAGGAGCTTCCCCCAGAAAATCAGGGTTGAATGTAATGAAACACCATTTTCTGGGTGAGACCTGGAGGCTTCCTGTAGCTACACCGGACTGGTGTGTATACTGTAAATTAGACCGTGGCAACAGTCAATCGATGGAGTTATAGGCCTACGGGGACCAGCACCAGAACCTGGCCCCCTCAGAGAGGCACAAAGAACAATGACCTATAGACATCCCCGTGTAGTTGGAAACAGTCTATGTCTGCATCTACCAGGTCAGGCACCCAGGAAGGTAGTAATCCCAAACAAACTACAGCTGGTGAAAAATTGCTAACCGAAAGCCCAACGAGCAATCAGAACTTCCCAATCAGAAAACAAGCAAGCAAGTATGATGTCATCACAGCTGCCATGCTGCTGACTGCGCAACTTCCCCTCCCTGGAGGGAGACGGGGGTTCCCAGACCTTCCGTACTGGCTATCCAACCCCAGTTCAGAGGCTGAATATCAAAAACGCAAAGGACAAACAGCACTGAATGTAATGAAATGCCATTTTCTGGACAAGACCCAGAGGCTCCCCAGAGCTATCCAGGTGATATGTAATGTCAGACTTTGGCATCAGTCATCACATATGGAGTTCTGTGGGCCTGCCGGGGATCAGAGCCAGAACTTGGCCCCCTCACAGAGGCACGAGAGCAATGGCCTATAGAAACCTCCGTGTGGTTGGAAGCACTAATGTCTGCCATCGACCGGATTAGGCACCCAGAAAGGTCGGCACCTAAAACAAACCCCTGTTCTGGATGTGAAAATT
>WNGS01161107.1:17911971-17940817 GCA_020271785.1 Procambarus virginalis
GCTGAAAGGGACCATCGTTATTTGACAGGAGTGTGGTTTGTTGTTTAAAATCTTCTTTGATCCCAAGATTTGTGAAATTGTGCTCCAAGTTTTTTTTAATGTTGCTCTTTATTTGGGTAAATTTATCTTCGTAGTATTTAGTTTTGGCTCGTCTAATTATCTTAGATAGCAGTAAAGAGTAATTCTTTGAGAATTCTTTAGAGACGGTTCCTAGCCTATACTTCTTCTCGAGGTCATGTTTTTTATTAATGGATTTAAGTATTCCTTTTGTAAGCCAGGGATTGTTAAGCCTTTTGGTAGTGACTTGTTTTGTAAGCATAGGACAGTGGGTGTTATAAGGCTTAGAGTTTTTTGAAGAAAAGATTTTACTACTAGGTTGATGTCCCCTATGTTACCTAACTCTGACTCTCAGTTGACATTATCAGCAGCAGTTATAAAATTGCCTATAGCAGATTCATTGTGCAGCCTAAAACTTATCTCCCTTGACTCTAGAGGTGGTTTGTTAATGTTAGTTAAGAGAAATGTGGGGTAATGGTCTGTAGTACTGTCGGTGATTATACCTGAAGTAAGCGGAGAGGTTATGTTGGTCCAGATGTGATCTAGAGTCGTGGCAGTACTATCAGTGATTCTGGTAGGTCTAGTGATTAAGGGTATGAGGAAGCAGGAATTCATACAGTTGAGGAAGCTAACAGTAGTAGGGTGCTCAGGCTCGCAGAGGTCAATATTAAAGTCCCTTGCGATAATTAGATGGTTTTTGTTAAGTCTGTTATCGAGTATTAGATTTCTAAGGTTTGAATTGAATTCGGGCACATCAATGTTAGGAATCCTATAGACTGCTCCCACAGACAGGATAGACTCGGTACCCTTTACTCTGAAACTGGCGAAGATATACTCCCCACAGCAGTTTCTAGTTCTAATTACTTTTAAGCATGTTAGTTCATGGTGGTAGTAAAGAGCAGTACCACCACCTCTCTGAATTTCAGGCTTTTGACACTGTCAACCACCAAAACCTTCTTCTTAAATTACATCATTATGGAGTCAGAGGACACTCCCTGCAATACCTCAAATCTTACCTTACTGACAGGCTCCAGTATGTTTCTGTGAATAATTCAATTTCTCCTACCCTACCCATCAACATTGGTGTTCCTCAGGGCAGCATACTTGGCCCTCTCCTCTTTCTCATCTACATTAATGACCTTCCAAATGCCTCCCAACACCTCAAACCAATTCTATTTGCTGACGACACAACCTTCATTTACTCCAGTCCTGACCCCCTTGCTCTAAATGCCACAGTAAATACTGAGCTAAATAAAGTCCATCTTTGGCTAACTGCCAACAAACTCACCCTTAACATTGACAAAACTTTCTATATTCTGTTTGGCAATAAATCCTCTAATCAAATAAATCTCAAAATTAACAATACCCAAATTTGTAACAAATTAGATGGCAAGTTCCTTGGCGTTCTCATTGACCACAAGCTGAATTTCCAGGGTCACATTCTAAATATATCAAAAAAAGTTTCTAAAACTGTTGGCATTCTCTCTAAGATTAGATATTATGTACCCCGACCTGCCCTGGTGACTCTCTATTACTCCCTCATCTATCCATATCTCAACTATGGTATTTGTGCTTGGGGTTCTACTACCCAAAATCATTTACGTCCTCTAATTACTCAACACAAAGCTGCTATTAGGACAATATCCAACTCTGGCCCCAGACATCACTCGGTACTCCTACTCAAATCTCTGAATATGTTAGATATTAAGTCACTGCACATTCTCTCATGTGTATCATACATATATAAAACGCTGAACTGTAATGCCAATCCTGAACTCAAAAGCTTCATTGAAGGTTGTAACAGAATCCATGAGCACCACACCAGAAATAAATACAGTTTTGATATTCCAAGAGTACGACTTAATCAAACTAGAAATGCTCTACAAATCAAGGGACCCAGAATGTGGAATGACCTCCCCAACCATGTTAAAGACTGTACCTCTCTCAACCAGTTTAAGATTAAAACTAAACACTACCTAATAAATTCCCTGTAACCTACCTTACCCCTCTATTGTCAACCCATGTCTGTTATTTTTTTTAATCAACGCTGTTTGTCAACCTTTTGTATTTGTGCTGCTTTTTCAGTCATGTTCCCCCTTTTTTTATCTTTATTTGTATTTGTTCTCAACACATTTTATTCTTTATGCTCAATTAGTATTAAATTCTAGATATTAATGTTCTTCCTGCCCGAAACGTATTGCGTAATAGTGGCTTTAGGCATTGTATGTACTAGCTCTATCTATAATTCGATCCATTAATGTAACATCACTTGTATGTATGTACCTTACCTGAATAAACATATTTATTTATTTATTTATTTATTTATTCGATCTATTCAATTTATATGGTATACTACGTTCCTGGGCTTTGCTTAGAATATTTTTAAATAGGTTATATTTTGAATCTACATCGAAATCCCCTTTTCCGTCACCTGTCGCTGGGTTCAGGTCTAGCCCA
Organism: Procambarus virginalis; assembly: GCA_020271785.1. NCBI lineage: Eukaryota > Metazoa > Arthropoda > Malacostraca > Decapoda > Cambaridae > Procambarus > Procambarus virginalis. The sequence continues at coordinate 17,914,486 of WNGS01161107.1, forward strand.
CACGCCATCCCCAAGACATTCCAATCTATTTGACCCAATAAATTTCTTAGGCTATTGAAATCAGCTTTTCGAAAATCAGGCACTTTAACAGAATTTTCTCCTACAGATCTATTCCATTCTATGCTAAATCTGATTTCTTTATGATCACTGTTCCCTAGCTCACTCCCTATTTCCATGTCCTTAATTTGTGTTTCCCTGATAGTTAACACTAAATCTAAAATATTATTTCCCCGCGTTGGTTCCTTAATGTGTTGCGTAAGAAAGCAATCGTCAATTAATTCTAGAAAATCTTCTGCTTCATTATTCCCTGTTTTGTTCACCCAATTTATTTCACTAAAATTAAAGTCACCCATGACATAAATACTGTTAGATCTAGATGCTCTAGATATTTCATCCCATTGATGCTTTGCTTCCATTCTGTCTAAATTTGGTGGCCTATATATAACTCCTATTATAATATTATTGGCTTTATCGTTTAATTCTATCCAAATAGTTTCTGTGTGTGGCTCAGTTTTGATTCCCTCTTTGAGACTACATTTCAAATTGTCCCTAACATATATGGCTACTCCCCCTCCTCGTCTAATGTATCTATCTGTGTGAAATAGTTTAAATACATTTATTTGATATTCAACTAATAGTTCTCTATTTTCTACATTCATCCACGTTTCGGTAAGTGCAATAATATCTATTTTTTCTGTACAGACAAAAGCATTTAACTCGTTTATTTTGTTTCTTAGACTTCTACTGTTAGTGTAATATACCCTAAGTGAATTGTTATTTTGAGGCCCTTCTCTTTCCCTGATCAATTTGCCAATTTGTTTCTCCGACAAACATATACTTTTATTACCACCTTCCTCCCTATCAATTCCCATACCACTATCTACTAACAGTTTAAACCCAAACAAATGCCTCTAACCACTGGTTCCAACGAGTTCGCAACAGCAACAACCCCAGCCCTCGATAGATGCACCCCATCCCGAGCATACATTTCATTTCTTCCATAGAAGTGTTCCCAGTTGTCTATGAAAGATATTGCATTTGATTTGCAATATCTTTCCAGCCGGCAATTGACACCAAGTGCCTTCGACAACCATTCATTCCCAACGCTCTTTCTTGGAAGAATGCCACATATGATCGGGATTCCTCCCTTGCTCCTAACTAATTGTATGGCTTTGTTAAATTTCTTTATCAGTTCCTCACTCCTAACTCGTCCAACATCATTACCCCCTGCATCATGTCAGACCAACTCTTCACCTTTTTTTCATAGAATACAAAAGAAAAAGAAAAAGAAAAAAAGAAACAGGAAAAAAGGAGGAATCCCCACCTCCATTTAAAAACTTTGACCCAAATAGCACAATAACAAGGTTATCGCCAATAACCGAACTCAATTACGGGCTTACCCGTAAATAAATCATAGCCCATACTACATGAAAAATTTCGTTCTGAGTAGCTAAATCTATAAGAACAACAACGAAAAGTCAGGCATAGCTTGTCTGCTCCCACACAGATACCGTAGTAGATTTTCTAACAAAACAAGATTTATAATTACTTATTCAGCATGGCAGAGATGCCGGGGAAACCATCCATGTTTAATGACTTGCTACTGAAGAAGGAGGAGGAAACACCTGCAGGAGCCAGCAATAATGACGAGGACATCGCGGACGATTACGACTGGAACTCTTCATATCATGCTTTGCTCCTAAGAATGATCCCCCATCTGAAGCTGTATCTCGTGGCCTTCTCATGGTGAGAGGATGGATAGATGGTAAGAGGACTGGATGGTGGGGGAACTAGATAGATGATAGGGGGATGGAGGATGGATGGATGGATGGATGGATGGATGGATGGATGGATGGTGAGAGGGAACTGGCTGGATAAATGCAGTTAAATGGTCACTTATTTAATTTTTGGTTTATAGTTATACCTGATTGTTTTGTGTATGAAATATATGAGTAGTATTCTGTATAAAATATATTTTTCAGTTAATATTTTTGGGGGTTAATTCAATTTACATAATTTCTTATGGGACTGTAGCAAGAAGACTACAGGGCTCTCAACGTTCGTACTCTGCCGGATCGCTACCCAATACCTCACATCCAGGATTTCTCACAGGAATTGAGCAACATACCCGTTTTTTTCGAAAATTGATCTTGTGAGGGCATTTCACCAGATCCCCGTGGAACCAGCAGGCATTCCGAAAACAGCGATCACAACACCTGGTTGATGGGGTTCTGGGAGTTCTTCTACAACCACAAGCCCGGCCCGAGGCCAGGCTTGACATGTGAGAGTTTGATCCACTAGGCTGTTGCTTGGAACGGCCCGCAGGCCCACATACCCACCACAGCCCGGTTGGTCCGGCACTCCTTGGAGGAATAAATCTAGTTTCCTCTTGAAGATGTCCATGGTTGTTCCGGCAATATTTCTTATGCTCGCTGGGAGGGTGTTGAACAACCATGGACCTCTGATGTTTATACAGTGTTCTCTGATTGTGCCTATGACACCCCTGCTCTTCACTGGTTCTATTCTGCATTTTCTTCCATGTCGTTCACTCCAGTACGTTGTTATTTTACTCTGTAGATTTGGTACTTGGCCCTCCAGTATCTTCCAGGTGTATATTATTTTATATCTCTCTCGTCTTCTTTCTAGTGAGTATATTTGGAGGGCTTTGAGACGATCCCAATAATTTAGGTGCTATTTTTATCGCGTCAATGCGTGACGTATATGTTCTCTGTATTCCCTCTATTTCAGCAATCTCAGCAATACAGGGAATTTATTAGGTAGTGCTTCGTTTTTATCTTAAACTGGTTGAGAGAGGTACAGTCTTTAACATGGTTGGGAAGGTCATTCCACATTCTGGGTCCCTTGATTTGTAGAGCATTTCTAGTTTGATTAAGTCGTACTCTTGGAATATCAAAACTGTATTTATTTCTGGTGTGGTGCTCATGGGTTCTGTTACAACCTTCAATGAAGCGTTTGAGGTCAGGATTGGCATTACAGTTCAGCGTTTTATATATGTATAATACACATGAGAGAATGTGCAGTGACTTAATATTTAACATATTCAGGGATTTGAGTAGGGGTACCGAGTGATGTCTGGGGCCAGAGTTGGATATTGTCCTAATAGCAGCTTTGTGTTGAGTAATTAGAGGACGTAAATGATTTTGGGTAGTAGAACCCCGAGCACAAATACCATAGTTGAGGTAAGGATACATGAGGGAGTAATAGAGAGTCACCAGGGCAGGGCGGGGTACATAATATCTGATCTTAGAAAGAATGCCAACAGTTTTTGAAACTTTTTTTGATATATTTAGAATGTGTCCCTGGAAATTCAGCTTGTGATCAATGAGAACGCTAAGGAATTTCCATCTAATTTGTTACAAATTTGGGTATTGTTTATTTGTGAGATTTATTTGATTAGAAGATTTATTGCCAAACAGAATATAGAAAGTTTTGTCAAATGTTAAGGGTGAGTTTGTTGGCAGTTAGCCAAAGATGGACTTTATTTAGCTCAGTATTTACTGTGGCATTTAGAGCAAGGGGGTCAGGACTGGAGTAAATGAAGGTTGTGTCATCAGCAAATAGAATTGGTTTGAGGTGTTGGGAGGCATTTGGAAGGTCATTAATGTAGATGAGAAAGAGGAGAGGGCCAAGTATGCTGCCCTGAGGAACACCAATGTTGATGGGTAGGGTGGGAGAAACTGAATTATTCACAGAAACATACTGGAGCCTGTCAGTAAGGTAAGATTTGAGGTATTGCAGGGAGTGTCCTCTGACTCCATAATGATGTAATTTAAAAAGAAGGTTTTGGTGGTTAACAGTGTCAAAAGCCTTACGCAGGTCCACAAATAGCCCAACAGGGAACTCATTTTTATCAAGAGCTGCATGAATCAAGTTAATCATACTAATAAGTGCATCGTTAGTGCTTTTTTGGGTCTGAAGCTATATTGGCAAGAGCTAAGTATATTGTGTTTGGCTAGATAAGAGTAAAGCTGCTTGTAGATTAGTTTTTCAAAATTTTTGACAAGTTAGGCAGGATTGATATAGGTCTGTAGTTGTTAACATCTTTGAGATCACCACATTTGTGGACAGGGGTTACTCTCGCTTTTTTTAGTATATCTGGAAAGGTTTGGAGTTCAAGTGACTTGTTGAAGAGCAATGCAATAGCAGGAGCTAAGGATCTGGAAGCTTTTTTGTAAATTAAAGTTGGTATCTCCTCAAGGGCACTAGACTTGGTTTTAAGGGAGAGGATTATCTCATTGACGTCAGTGGAATTAGTAGGCTTTAGGTACAGAGACTGTGGATAGTTACCTGTAAGATAGTCCTTAACATCAGTACTGGAAGATGGAATATCATTTGCAAGGGATGACCCAATGGAAGAGAAGAACCTATTGAACTCAATAGCAGAATCAGAGGCTGAAAGCTGACCATCGTTATTGGACAGGAGTGTTGGTTTGTTATTTAAAATCTTCTTTGATCCCAATATTTGTGAAATTGTGCTCCAAGTTTTTTTTTAATGTTGCTCTTTATTTGAGTAAATTTATCTTCATTGTATTTAGTTTTGGCTCGTCTAATTATCTTAGATAGCAATAACGAGTAATTCTTTGAGAATTCTTTGGAAACGGTTCCTAACCTATACTTCTTCTCAAGGTCATGTTTCTTATTAATGGATTAAGTATTCCTTTGTAAGCCAGGGATTGTTAAGCCTTTTGGTTGTGACTTGTTTTGTAAGCATAGGACAGTGGGTGTTATAAAGGCTAAGAGTTTTTTGAAGAAAAGATTGCACTACTAGGTTGATGTCCCCTATGTTACCTAACTCAGACTCCCAGTTGACATTATCAGCAGCAGTTATAAAATTGTCTATAGCAGATTCATTGTGCAGCCTAAAACTTAACTCCCTTGACTCTAGAGGTGGTTTGTTAATGTTAGTTAAGAGAAATGTGGGGTAATGGTCTGTAGTGCTATCGGTGATTATACCTGAAGTAAGCGGAGAGGTTATGTTGGTCCAGATGTGATCTAGAGTCGTGGCAGTACTATCAGTGATTCTAGTAGGTCTAGTGATTAAGGGTATGAGGAAGCAGGAATTCATACAGTTGAGGAAGCTAACAGCAGTAGGGTGTTCAGGCTCGCAGAGGTCAATATTAAAGTCCCCTGCGATAATTAGATGGTTTTTGTTCAGTCTGTTATCGAGTATTAGATTTCTAAGGTTTGAGTTGAATTCGGACACATCAGTGTTAGGAATTCTATAGACTGCACCCACAGACAGGACAGACTCGGCACCCTTGACTCTGAAACTGGCGAAGATATACTCCCCACAGCAGTCTCTAGTTCTAATTACTTTTAAGCATGTTAGTTCTTGGTGGTAGTAAAGAGCAGTACCACCACCTCTCTGAATTTGACGACAGTTGTGAATTGCCGAGTAGTTAGGCATGTTAAAGAGTTGAGTAGTATCCTCTTTCAACCATCTTTCAGTAAGTATAATAAAAGAGAATTTGTTGTCAATAGTTTCAATCAAGGCACTAACATCATCGAAGTGTTTACCTAGGGATCTAACATTCAAGTTGATTACAGAGATATTGTGATTATGTGTTAATACATTGTTTACATCATGTGCTGTAAAATATCTGCAATTTAGATCATTAAAGTGATGATTGTCATAGATAGTGGATAAGAGGTTTAGTTCAGGGTCTAAACTTGCTGCATAAAAAGGCTGGTTGCAGGAAAACAAGGCAAGAATGGCAAATTACAAAATAGAATTAAGATATAAAAGGGGAAAAATATATAACATGACTATATACAAAACAAAAACAAAATGAACAAAAAAGAAAAAGTGAGGTAGCTTACATGGGGCTTACAGGTACCCTCAGGTACACTGTAAGTAATAATTTGCATTATTGAGACAGGCAAAGCCAGGGGTACAATGGAGTAAGGGAGTAAATCAGCTATTAATATCAGCTTGAAGTTTTTCAATGTCTTCAGCCGAGGTATTTTTCATACTGATTTTTGTGTCATCTGCAAAGGATGACACGAAGCTGTGACTTGTATTTTTGTCTATATCTGATATGAGAATAAGGAAAAGTAGCGGTGCAAGGACTGTACCTTGAGGTACAGAGCTTTTAACTGAGCTCGGACTAGATTTTATATGGTTGACCGTTACTCACTGAGTCCTGTTTGACAGAAAACTGAGTATCCAGCGTCCTACTTTACCGGTTATTCCCATTGACTTCATTTTGTGTGCTATCACGCCATGGTCACATTTATCAAAAGCCTTTGCGAAGTCCGTGTATATCACATCAGCATTCTGTTTTTCGTCTAATGCCTCAGTGACTTTGTCCTAGTGCTCAAGTAGCTGTGAGAGGCACGATCTTCCCGCTTGAAATCCATGTTGGCCTGGGCTGTGAAGGTCATTGGTCTCCATGAAATTGGTGACCTGACTCCTAACCATTCTCTCAAATACTTTTATTATGTGCGATGTTAGTGCAACTGGTCTATAATTCTTTGCCATGCTTTGCTCCCTCCCTTGTGTAGAGGGGCTATGTCTGCTACTTTAAGTGCATCTGGTATCTCCCCCGTGTCCAAGCTCTTCCTCCACACTATACTGAGTGCCTGTGCTACCGGCACTTTGCATTTCTTTATAAATATTGAATTCCATCTGGACCTGGGGCCGAGTGCATGGGCATGTTTTCAATTTCTCTTTCAAAGCCTAGTGCGCTCGTGTTGATATTTACAGGGGTTTGAATATCCCGCATAAAGAAATGTCTGGATCTTCCACTTTCATGTTGTTTATTGGAGTGCTAAGCATGTCCTCATATNTTAATCATCATTAATCACTGAGCAAATCCTGAGCACAGTTAGAGCATAACATTAATTACCAAATCTGGCAATAATCATTCAATGGAATTGCTGTATGAATTATAGAAGCAAATCAAATTGAATAAATTTGTAAGAAAAATGTGTCTTAGCTGTAAGACGATTCTAACGCCAGTCATCATTCGTCCTCGTGGTCACGGAATCCCCATAGAGAAAACACTCGAGGTAAATAACACGATGAAATCTTGCTGGCACCTCAAATACACGCTGTAATACAAGAAATGTAAAGTAGCAATTGACTAGGCTACAAATTATGTTCAGATATTCATGAAACTGAGATGAGTGATAACATTACTACATGTTATTTTTGATGTTCATTCTTCCTGACGACAAACTACTCACAAATGTACTACCTACTTTGATGCATCAAAACTAGGGAAATACTTATGTCTGCGCAACAGAGTACTGAGGTCTGCCGAAATTGCGCGTCTGCCGGTCTCAATGTTCACTGCTGTGCACACTTAATTACGAGTCCTGGTTCTAATTGTCGATGCGTTATTACTGACGAGGCACAGAGAACACATAGGCAAGTAATTTCCACTATTAACTGGGTATCAACGTAATTTTGTCAATAAGAATTCCCAGAGCTGCCATATGCTTCACCCACGCTGCCTCGTGACCAAGCCTTGTTGAGTAATGGCGTCGCCGCCTCCCTCCTGCCCGCTCTCGCATTCACCACGGAATTATTAAACATGATTATTCTTTTCCGCGCAATTATGGATGAAATGCGATATATGACTGGGTTGGAATTATAGGGATTTAATAATATAATATCTCGATAAATGATCTCTAGCGAGAAATGGAGATGTTATTTATACTTCTCCAGAGCATTCGATCGTAACAGAATAAAAACTGTTACTAAATAATTCAATTATAACTCTCGATTTACATTATCAGGAGTCATATTATCAGCAATATGCTCAGATTAAATTATATTAACACTACTGTTAGTGGTGTTAAGACTACTGTAATTAGAGGTAATAGTAATTTATTATAATATAATAATGGATGATAGTGTTGGAAATTTCCAACAGAGGGAAGGTGGTAAAGGAAAGGGAAGGTGGTAAAGGAGAGGGAAGGTGGTGAAGGTGAGGGAAGGTGGGAAGGGAGATGGTGAAGGAGAGGGAAGATGGTGAAGGAGAGGGAAGGTAGTGAGGAGAAGGAAGGTGGTGAAGGGAGAGGGAAGATGGTGAAGTAGAGGAAGGTGGTGAAGGAGAGGAAGGTGGTGAGTAGAGGGAAGGTGGTGAAGGAGAGGGAAGGTGGTGAAGGAGGGGGGAAGATTAGAGTAACGGAGAGATTGTGTAAGGAAGATGGTCCACAGTGATGAATATAGTGAGTAGTGAAGATCGTTATTATGATGAAGACGGTATGTAACAAGTCCGTCACACTAGCCATGTAAGGAACCCCACTTTAGTCTACATCTACAGAAGAGATTGCCTTCTTTCTGTCTGTGTGTTCGAGACCGGAGCCAGACGCCTGGGGCTAGACTTTCCATACTTTGCTGGGTGACACTTGTTTGTCAGGGGATGATCATAAGATGGTCGGGGTAGAACCCTATGTGTCCGCCCTCTTTTGATCGAAATGGAAAGTTATACAAATTTCCAGTCTCACTAAATAGCAGATGCGAGTCTCACAAAGAATATCTAGCATATTATTTTGTACATGATGATTGATTCTCTCATGTAGTGTATTTATTCACGAAAACTGACCAGTAAACATTGTGAGGATTGTGGGACTCCTCCTGTATTAGAGTTGTTCTCCCTCGTGAGCCGCTGTTGTGCTGTTTATTCTTTGTGTAGCCATGTTTTAATTAGAAAAAATATAGGTAGGATCAGTACGAATATATTTGTGTGAATTTAGAGGTGATTATGTGGGGAGAAGGACTCAGTGAGGGCAAGTGGACGTCACCCCAGAACCTTCCAAAAATTCGACACCAAGCTACCATGACAACGAGGAGGAACGCTACCTGTATCCACTCAGGTATCCACTCCTATGTCAACTCAGGTATCCACTCCTGTGTCCACTCAGGTATCCACACCTGTATCCACCCAGGTATCCACTCAGGTATCCACTCAAGTGACCAGACAAGTGACCAAAAAAATTGAAGAGGGCAACACAGTAGGGGCAATTAGGTCACTTACCAGTGAAGAAACAATCGCATGTTACACCCTGGAAATACTGCAACTGGAAACACTGCAATCGAACCCTGGAAATACTGCAACTCCCGACTCACTGAGAGAAGCACCTTCCCAGAGTACCATGGGAACCCACTGCTCGGGACACAAATGTCCCAGACATGGGACCTATATTTCTCCAAGCGTCAGAGGTATACAAAGCCATCATGTCATTTCCGCCAGGCTCAGCAGGGGGATACACTGGAGTAAGACCTCAGCACCTCAAGGAGATGACAAACCCAGTTCTCGGCGAAGTTGCCGAGACACTACTGTTAGAGTAGTTCTCACGAAGTTTGTCAACGACTGCGTCTCTTTGATGATCCCAGATACAATTAAACTCTTTTTCTTCGGAGCATTCCTTTGTGTCCTTAAGAAAAAGGGTGGTGGAGTCAGACCCATTGCCGTGGGTAACACACTTCGACGCCTTGTTGCTATGGCAGCTGTCAGAAAAATTAGCATAGAAGCTGCAAGATGCTTCGACCCCATCAACTAGGTTTTGGTGTCTCCCATGGCTGTGAAGCAGCAGCTCATGCAGAACGAGCCTATATTAAGCACCTCCCAGAAAATAAGGCATTAATTAAATTAGACTTTAAAAATGCTTTCAACCAGGTAAAAAGGGGATGTGGTACTGGAAGCAGTTCGAACAAACTTTCCTTGTCTACTCCCCTTCGTCTCAACAGGGGATAAGATTCCCTCAACAGTAGGGAATCGACATTGTTATTTGGGGAACATGAAGTTGTTTCTGCAGAAGGTGTCCAGCAGGGAGACCCCACTTGCCCCTTTCCTTCTCTGCATGGCAGCTAAAGAGGTCACAAGCAAGTTGTCCAGCGAATTCATCATCTGGTTCCTGGACGATGGCATCCAGGCAGGGACACAGGAATCCCTGCTAGGAGATCTACAGCTAGTGAAATCTAAGGGAGAGGAGTTAGGCCTCACCCTAAACCCATCAAAATGTGAAATCATCTCATCCAGCCAACTAACCATAGATGAAGTGCGAATCTTATTGCCAGGAGCCCCAGTGATCGCTCCCACCAACAGTTTTGCTAGGGGCACCTCTGGGCTCGAACGGGATTGAGGTAGTCCTCGAAGAAAAGGTGAACGACCTGAGGAGGATGGAGGGAAGAATAGGGGCTTTGGATGCTCACGATGTTTTGTACCTTCTCACAAGGTGCCTGGCCTTGCCCAGACTTACCTATTTCCGCAGGTGTGCTCCCTCCTTCGACAGCCCAAAATTAACAGAATATGACTCACTCCTAAAGTCAATAACTATGAAAGTGTTAAACCTCTCCCTGCAAGATGACCAGTGCGACCAAGCAACGCTCCCAGTTAGACTCGGGGGTATTGGTATTTGCAAGATGACACAGTTAGCATTGCAAATACCAAGATGACCAGTGCGACCAAGCAACGCTCCCAGTTAGACTCGGGGGTATGGTATTTGCAAGATGACACAGTTAGCATTGCCGGCATTCTTATCCTCGACCAGTGCTACAAGTGAGTTAGTGAATGAAATACTACCAGAATACCTAAAGAACTCCATTGGGATTCATGATCCCAAGTTTGTGTAAGGAGCTGATCAGTGGGACACTTGCCAATTCACACCCTCGACCAACTTTTCCAAACGACGGCAAGGCAATGGCAATTATCAGGGGGAAAGTGCCAACCCATTTCGACTATATAGCACTTGGAAGGGGTCAGGATTAGGATTTGGGATGGAACTGGGGGAAGGAATGGTGTCCAACCACTTGGACGGTCGGGGATTGAACGCCGACCTACATGAAGCGAGACCGTTCCTCTACCGTCCAGTAGCCCCATAGTGGAGAACATCACCAAAGCATTGCTGGAGGCAGCTTTTGGGAAGGACAGAGCGCGTCTCCTAGGTGTGCAAGCCCCCCATGGCCGGGACTTCCTGTTGGCAGCCCCTAATTCCGCTTTGGCCACCCGCCTGGACCATCGGGCCCTAAGTATTGGTGTTGCCCTGCGTCTTGCCGCCCCTATCTCCACCGAACACTGGTGTATTTGCGGCTATGCACGGGCGGACCAATACGGCAGCCATGGTCTCATCTGTCGTAAGACACAGGGAAAGATTGCCAGACATGAAGCAGTCAATGACATCATCAACAGAAGTTTGGCTACAGCTGGGTGTCCAGCACAAAGGGAACCTCAGTTGGGCAGACCTGACAACAGCCAAAAACGCCCAGATGGAGTCACCCTGCAGCCATGGGGGGAAGGTAAACATGTTGTATGGGATTACACGTGTGCGTCTACATTGGCTGATAGCTATTTACCTTACAGCACAGGTGAGGGAGGCTGGGCAGCCACCTTCAGGGAGACCCAGAAAACCAAAAAGTACAAAGAACTAGAACGTTGTTACAAGTTCGTGCCGATAGGCTCTGAGACTCTGGGGACCTGGGGTAAATGTGTACCTAAGTTCTTAAAAGAGGTGGACTAGGAACTCATCGGAAAAACTAAAGACTCACGAGCGACCAGTTTCTTGTTCCAGTGCCTCAGTGTCGCAGTTCAGAGGGGAAAATGCGTGCTGTATCCTGGGTACCCCCCTCCCTGCTCAGCTCGTTGATGCCGTGAGGGGGCTTAGTGGGCGGCTGCCGGAGTGTGATGCTCCTTGGGACAGTCCTCTGTCCTTTTGTAGCCTTGTGCTCCTGCTGCCGTCCTCTCCAATTGTGCTGAGCAACTTTTCCTTTTCCTTCTGTTTTGTTTTTTCCCCCCTCTTCTTCTATCTGCTTGCCGTTTCCTGCCGACCCTTTGCTTGTTTTGGTTATTCCTTTGGACTTCTTCTATTTTGACGCCCGGGTGCTTGAGGAGGCATACTCTTGCACCCGTAGAACTGTAGTACCCAACATCGAGAGCGAGGGGAACCTTTTATTGTCAATCCCCCTTTCGTCACTGAACCCGATCTCAACGGACTGTCGGTTCTTAAGGTGGCGTTTGTGGGGCGTATACTCACGACGCACCCCTAAGAGGCCCCAGCATGATCGGCAATAGCTTCTTGTTGGGTGTCCTGCCTCTAATTGTGGCTCCATGGTGGGTGTGGGGGCACATTCGTGAATGAATGTTTCTTTTTCGTAGCGATGATGTATACTGTTTCTCCTTTACCTTCTCAGGCTCGTGGGGTGGGCGACCAAGCCCCCGAGTCGGTCCGTGTTGGAATACCGGGCTCTGTAGCCTCCGCTGCACTGGGCCCCGACCTTGCTCCTCCTTTGGCCTCTGACTCCTCACCTTGGCTCCCCTCCCTCTGTGGTTGGGTCGAGCCCCAAGCCACCAGTGGTGACTACCTCGTCCCCTGGCGCGGCTCCATCTCTAGTTGTAACTACTGCGCCTTTTATCCCCTCTCTCTCTGGCGGTTCTCAACGCCGTCCTCGTCACGGCCGCCCTCGCTCGATTCCTTCCCGTTCTGATACCTATCAAGCCTTGTTTGGTCCCGCTTCGTGAGCCAAATATTTTGATCTCCTCCCTCTTGATTCTGCGCCTCCTGACGATTTCTCCCTCCACAGACATCTCGTTGATTCTGTGGATGCCTCTGTTACCTTCAACCCCACTCGTCTCGGTACACGTGTCGTTGCTGCTCCTTCTCAGGATGCAGCTTCCCGCTTGGCTGCCTTATCCTGCCTTGGCGAGACCCCTGTTCGGGTCTCAAAGAACGCTCAGTTGAACTCCAGTGTTGGCACTATTCTCCTCCCGCCCCATGTTGCGACCGGTGTTCGGGATCTGCGAGACTGCCACGACGATATTCGACATATCCTTGATGCCCGGGGCCATTCTATTCTCCAGGTGGACACGTTTACTCGTCCCCCTCGTGGTAGTCGCCGTCAACCCCTTCGGGTTGTGAAGATTATCTTTGATGGCAGGACCCTTCCACCCTCTGTCATTCTTGTTGGTGCCAGGTGCTCTGTCCAGGAGTACATTCCTTCTCCTAGGCTCTGTAACAAGTGCTGGAGGTTTGAGCATGGTGCCCTCCGCTGCTCTGGGACTGTCTCTCTCTGTCCTTTGTGTGGTGGCGAAGGTCACTCTAAGTCGGAGTGCACTTCTCCCCGGGCTCGTTGCCTCAACTGCGGTGAGGCCCATCCTACCTTCTCCCGTACGTGTGTCCATTACAAGCTTGAGGCAGCCGTCCTCAACTTGAAGAACCGGGAGCGTTTATCTTTTCCTGAGGCGAGGCGCCAGGTTCGCCGGCTCCGGACCCCGCCCGCCCACCTCTGGTCTGTTCTCCCACTTCCTTCCCTCCGTCTTTGCTCAGTTTACCCATGCCCCCTAACCTTGACTTTGCTGATCCTGAGCCCGACCCTGATATTCTTTAACGTGCTATGTTGCTCTTTCACCTTTGGTTTCTTCCTTGTTTTCTGTTGTTGTCCTTTCTCTTCTCGTCGATGTCTATTCTTCAATGGAACGTTCGAGGTTATTATGCCAATTTCCTCCAACTCCAACTTCTGATTTCGCGGTTTTCGCCCCTTTGTGTCTGTCTCCAGGAGCCGATGCTTGGTGCTCGTCCTGGTCGTTTTCGTGGTTATTCCTTTCTCCCTCCCCCCCAGCAACAGCTGGGGCTTCTAATTCTTCTGCTCTCTTGATTCGCTCTAATGTTCCTTTTGTCCCCTTACCTTTTTCCTTTGCCTCTCCATTGTTCTGCTGCTCGTATCTTTGTGGGGAAATGGTACACAGTTTGTTCCATTTATCTCCCTCCGAGTGTCCCGCTTTCTCTTCCTGATCTGAAACACCTCCTGGACTCCTTGCCGGAGCCTGTGCTCCTGCTGGGTGATTTCAATTGTCGTCATTCTCTGTGGGGTGATGTTCTGACGAATACCCGAGGTCGCCCTCGGGTATTCGGGTACCCAAGTGCCCTCGACATCCATTCATTTCCCACTCCCTTTCTTGGAAGAATGCCACATATGGTCGGGATTCCTCCCTTGCTCCTAACTAATTCTATTGCTGTCTTGAATCTCTGTATTAGTTCCTCACTCCTAACTCGCCCAACATCATTACCCCCTGCACTAATACAAATAATGGGTTTGTTCCCATTTCCCGTCATAATATCTTTCATGATTCCAACAATATCACCAACACCAGCTCTAGGAAAGCAAACCCTTATCCTGTTCCCTTTATCTCTGGCACAAAACGTTCTGTCTAAATACCTCACCTGGGAATGTCCTACAACCAAAATTTGCTTCGTTTCTCGTGAAACTGAAAAAAAACTTTAGGATTTGTCTTCGCTTGCCCTGCTATGCGAACTTCGTAGTTTCTTTTTGCTTTCCTTAACTCTTTTTTAATTTTCTAACCAGTTGTACGAATTCCTGTTCTAAACTAACTTCCCCATTCTTAATCCTTTTGTACCACGCTCTTTTTTTACCTATAAGGTTCTTCAGATCCTTTGTTATCCACTTTGGATCATTAGTATTTATTGGGTCTTCTATTGGGTCATCCCTTGCTAATGATATTCCCAACTTCCAGTACTGATGTTAAGGACTATCTTACAGGTAACTATCCACAGTCTCTGTACCTAAAGCCTACTAATTCCACTGACGTCAATGAGATAATCCTTTCCCTTAAAACCAAGTCTAGTGCCCTTGATGAGATACCAACTTTAATTTACAAAAAAGCCTCCGATCTTTAGCCCCTGCTATTGCATTGCTCTTCAACAAGTCACTTGAACTCCAAACCTTTCCAGATATTCTAAAGAAAGCGAGAGTAACCCCTGTCCACAAATGTGGTGATCTCACAGATGTTAACAACTACAGACCTATATCAATCCTGCCTAACTTGTCAAAATATTTGAAAAACTAATCTACAAGCAGCTTTACTCTTATCTAGCCAAACACAATATACTTAGCTCTTGTCAATATGGCTTCAGACCTAAAAAAAGCACTAACGATGCACTTATTAGTATGATAACTTGATTCATGCAGCTCTTGATAAAAATGAGTTCCCTGTTGGGTTATTTGTGGACCTGCGTAAGGCTTTGACACTGTCAACCACCAAAACCTTCTTCTTAAATTACATCATTATGGAGTCAGAGGACACTCCCTGCAATACCTCAATCTTACCTTACTGACAGGCTCCAGTATGTTTCTGTGAATATTCAATTTCTCCCACCCTACCCATCAACATTGGTGTTCCTCAGGGCAGCATACTTGGCCCTCTCCTCTTTCTCATCTACATTAATGACCTTCCAAATGCCTCCCAACACCTCAAACCAATTCTATTTGCTGACGACACAACCTTCATTTACTCCAGTCCTGACCCCCTGCTCTAAATGCCTCAGTAAATACTGAGCTAAATAAGTCCATCTTTGCTAACTGCCAACAAACTCACCCTTAACATTGACAAAACTTTCTATATTCTGTTTGGCAATAAATCCTCTAATCAAATAAATCTCAAATTAACAATACCCAAATTTGTAACAAATTAGATGGCAAGTTCCTTGGCGTTCTCATTGCCACAAGCTGAATTTCCAGGTCACATTCTAAATATATCAAAAAAGTTTCTAAAACTGTTGGCATTCTCTCTAAGATTAGATATTATGTACCCCGACCTGCCCTGGTGACTCTCTATTACTCCCTCATCTATCCATATCTCAACTATGTATTTGTGCTTGGGGTTCTACTACCCAAAATCATTTACGTCCTCTAATTACTCAACACAAAGCTGCTATTAGGACAATATCCAACTCTGGCCCCAGACATCACTCGGTACCCCTACTCAAATCTCTGAATATGTTAGATATTAGTCACTGCACATTCTCTCATGTGTATTATACATATATAAACCGCTGAACTGTAATGCCAATCCTGAACTCAGCTTCATTGAAGGTTGTAACAGAACCCATGAGCACCACACCAAAATAATACAGTTTGATATTCCAAGAGTACGGCTTAATCAAACTAAAATGCTCTACAATCAAGGGACCCAGATGTGGAATGCCTCCCCAACCATTTAAAGACTGNCTGTTTTGTCAACCTTTTGTATTTGTGCTGCTTTTTCAGTCATGTTCCCCCTTTTTTTTATCTTTATTTGTATTTGTTCTCAACACATTTTATTCTTTATGCTCAATTAGTATTAAATTCTAGATATTAATGTTCTTCCTGCCCGAAACGCATTGCGTAATAGTGGCTTTAGGCATTGTATGTACTAGCTCTATCTATAATTCAATCCATTAATGTAACATCACTTGTATGTATATACCTTACCTGAATAAACATATTTATTTATTTATTTATTAGTTGTCATGAGGTACCATTCCCGTTCAGCTTCTGTTGAGATGCTTATTATTATTATTAACATCTTTATTTACAAATTAATTACAATTTTGCCTAATCTGAGGATTTTGATAAAGCTTTATTAAAGTGAGGGTAATGCTGGTTTTCACTGTCACGCAGGACAGAGGGTCATACATAAGACAATAGGTCTAAACTGTAGGCTGAAGCACATATATCATGGTTACAATCAATGTGTTAATGTATGGATATGTGAAAACAACTTTCTATTGTGCACTGCCACACAAGGGCAGGGATGGGTTCGTAAGTGATGCAGCTTAGAAGTAATATAAATAAAAATTGTTCTTCATTCTTTAAAATGGATAAGCAAATTTTCGATAAATTGTTAAGATGTCGTCCAGAACACCTGAGTCAATAAAATAGTTACACAGTTGGTGGTACAAGAGTCCAGGAGGTCTAAAGACCTTTACGGTTTCACATTCAACAATATAGTGTTCTAGTGAATGCATTAAAGGTTTATCACAGAGTTTACAATCTGAGTATTCTGGTAGCGGCTCAGCTTCACTAACCTGCCAGATGTGTCTATAGCCAAGGCGAATTCGCGCAATGACTACATCACACTGCCTGGTTCGGTTACTGTGCCTATTATTACAAAACTTGTCATAACTTTTAATACTGCAGCATTCAAATCTCTGAGCATTTCTTAGTTCTTTTAAATCTGAATTAATTCCAGCATTGAGACGCTGGAATCCGTTGCCCAGTACGTAGTTGCTGGGACACCTGTCTCCCTCCGTCAGAAGCGTAAGCTTGGCTCCTCTCCTTCCTCCTCCTCGGTGGGGAAAAAGGAAGATTTGCAATTACTTTACTCACTCTCGTATTCTTGAAGATATCCTCACAGTGTACCCAAAATTTGCCAATGCAGGCTACTGAACATATGGCCCTGTATAACTAACCATCCTGCGAGATGGGGACTTTTAGTATCACTGCTGCCTTATTCACTCTTGTATTCATGATATCCTCATAACGAACCCAGAGTCTGCCAATGCAGACTACTTATCACGTGCCTCTGTATGACTAACCATCCTGTGTGATGGGGATTTTTTAACTAACATCACGTAGCTAGCATTTTGACATTGTACTCCCCTTCATATAGTCTAGGGTAGCTGCACAAATGCAGATGTACTTAATGTATTAATAAAAAAAAACGGGCTTTGCTCTGACTTTTATAAGATTATATGAATATTGAAATAATTTAGTCTTAAACGGATGTAATAGAATAAAACTCTGGAAAAAAAAGAGTTCATACGGTGTCTATTTTCCGGGACCAAAAAAAAAGGGGGCCGCTAAGGCGTCCATTTTCCGTGACCAAAATAAAAAGTTCCGATGAGGCTTCTATTTTTAGTGACCAAAATAAAAAGTTCCTACTACTGTCAACAACAGGACACATAGCGTCACTACCACTCCCGTTGTCAACAACAGGACACGTAGCGTCACTACCACTCCCGTTGTCAACAACAGGACACGTAGCGTCACTACCACTCTCGTTGTAAACAACAGGACACGTATCGTCACTACCACTCCCGTTGTCAGCAACAGGACGCGTAGCGTCACTACCACTCCCGTTGTCAACAACAGGAGACGTAGCTTCACTACCACTCCCGTTGCGAACAGAACACGTAGCGTCAGTACCACTCCCGTTGTCAACAACAGGACACGTAGCGTCACTACAACTCCCGTTGTCAACAACAGGACACGTAGCGTCACTACCACTCTCGTTGTAAACAACAGGACACGTATCGTCACTACCACTCCCGTTGTCAGCAACAGGACGCGTAGCGTCACTACCACTCCCGTTGTCAACAACAGGAGACGTAGCTTCACTACCACTCCCGTTGCGAACAGAACACGTAGCGTCAGTACCACTCCCGTTGTCAACAACAGGACACGTAGCGTCACTACAACTCCCGTTGTCAACAACAGAACACGTAGCGTCACTACAACTCCCGTTGTTAACAACAGGACATGTAGCTTCACTACCACTCCCGTTGTTAACAACAGGACATGTAGCGTCACTACCACTCCCGTTGTTAACAACAGGACACGTAGCGTCACTACCACTCCCGTTGTTAACAACAGGACACGTAGCTTCACTACCACTCCCGTTGTCAACAACAGGACACGTAGCGTCACTACCACTCCCGTTGTCAACAACAGAACACGTAGCGTCACTACCACTCCCGTTGTCAACAACAGAACACGTAGCGTCACTACCACTCCCGTTGTCAACAACAGGATACGTAGCGTCACTACAACTCCCGTTGTCAACAACAGAACACGTAGCGTCACTACAACTCCCGTTGTTAACAACAGGACATGTAGCGTCACTACCACTCCCGTTGTTAACAACAGAACACGTAGCGTCACTACCACTCCCGTTGTCAACAACAGGACACGTAGCGTCACTACCACTCCCGTTGTCAACAACAGGACACGTAGCGTCACTGCCACTCCCGTTGTTAACAAGAGGACATGTAGCGTCACTACCACTCCCGTTGTCAACAACAGGATACGTAGCGTCACTACCACTATTGTTGTCAACAACAGGACACGTAGCGTCACTACCACTCCCGTTGTCAACAACAGGACACGTAGCGTCACTACCACTCCCGTTGTCAACAACAGGACACGTAGCGTCACTACCACTCCCGTTGTCAACAACAGGAAACGTAGCGTCACTACCACTCCCGTTGTCAACAACAGAACAGGTAGCGTCACTACCACTCCTGTTGTCAACAACAGGACACGTAGCGTCACTACCACTACCGTTGTTAACAACAGGACACGTAGCGTCACTACCACTCCCGTTGTCAACAACAGGACACGTAGCGTCACTACCACTCCTGTTGTCAACAACAGAACACGTAGCGTCACTACCACTCCCGTTGTCAACAACAGAACACGTAGCGTCACTACCACTCTCGTTGTCAACAACAGGACAAGTAGGTCCGCGTTCAATCCCCCAACCGTCCAAGTGGTTGGGCACCATTCCTTCCTCCCATCCCATTCCCAAATCCTTATCCTGACCCCTGCCCAGTGCTATATAGTCGTAATGGCTTGGCGCTTCTCCTGATAGTTTCATTCCATTCCTCCCCCTTCCCCCCGGTCCAATCGTAAATCCTGATCCTTTGCAAGTGCTATATATACTGTATAATCGTGGTGGCTTGGCGCTTTCTCTTGATTGTCCCCCTCCCTTCCCGTTGACAATAACCATGAATCCTCACCATGAAGTTCTACTCCAGCTCCTGGTCCGCTCTTTCTGTTATAAAGAAACTCAAAATAAAAATTACCAAAAGGCACCAACCAAGCCTGGAGGATCACCACTACTATGCGGCCCAGGTCCACCTAGTGACTCCTGTACACTCTCCTGGACGACTTTACTGGCAGTTATATTAATTACAACAATATTAATTATATCTAACTAAACACTATTGCAGCCTAACTAAACACTATTGCCGCCTAACTAAATAAATTGTATCACGGATATAAGCATCAGGTAAGGGTTCCTAACGACAATTATGTATAAAACCTACAACAATGGGGCACAAGAAACGAGCATATAGAGAGTTGTCCGTCCCTCTTGACAGGGACGGCAGTCACATGTTCATATCTTTCCGGTTAGATGGGCAGAGAGTTGATTTCGTGGTGGACACCGGGTCACGGGACACCGTCGTTACGATTCCCTTTATGTAGGAACATGGCTTGGAGGCCGTCATGGGCAAGGATTTCAAGCGTTTAGATAAAATGGAGTCCATAGACATAAATGATAACGAGTGGAAGCAAATGGACTTCTCAAAGATCTACTCGGGGGTCCTGAAAGCTAAACCTTATTTCCGAAGAGCAAATTTATCCCTGGATGCAGAGATCTATGTTTCTGATTTACCCCCATATGATTCCTTACTGGGCATGGATATTTTAGTTGCACATAACTGCTCAATAATTAATGACCTGCCAGATCCCCGACTAATAATACGGCCAGTGAAGAAGCACAAGCTGCAGGACAACACAAAGTATTCTGTCACAAACTACGATTCCATCAGACTCAAAACCAAAATCAACGGCAAGAGATCTACGGCTTTTCTGGACACTGGCGCGCCAATCTCAACTATCAGCAGACGTCGTGCCAGAAAACTAGGCCTTAAAATTGAATCGTGTGCAAGGAAAGAAATTAAAAATTTGCACGAGGATACATTATCTACGAAACACGTTATAAGGAACGCAGAAATAAAATTCCAAGGTCTGACTTTCCACACAGACGTATACGTCATGAAGATATATGACGAGGAATACATAATCGGAGACGATATCCTCCAATACACCAACATAACTTTCACAGCAGAAAAAGCTGTCTTGGAGCGCAACAGCAACCCCTATCCTCACCAGGGATGAAGCTCTATCCGGTGTTAGGCCGAACACCTGATGCATTGATAGACCTGTAACCGAAAGCAGAAAAAGTAGAAAAAGTCCATTACGAACAGAAAGAACACACAGGCCATCGACTTGAGCAACATAAACAGTGATGAAGTTAGACCTAAAAAGTCACTCAGAGAATGGTAAAGTTGATCACCAGAGTAATGAGAGGATCTTGTAAACACCTCCACAGACCTGTGTCGCGTCTCTGAAACACTCCTCAATATGCCCCAAGGTCTTTCCCGGCATGGCGCCTTCTTTTGATAATTATTTACTTGTGTTTCCATATAATAAAGTGTATTTTTGTATTTTTCTGTAAAACGAAATATTTCTGTATAATAAACTATAGAATTATAATTATAATAATATAATAAAGAGCTATATAATCACCCTGGCTTAGTACTTTCTCCCTTATAATTCCTGTTTCTGTATCACTTGTATATTATAATATTATTATAATAAAGAATTGACCAAAAGCTGAAGTACAACTTCGGGATTGTTGACAACGGGAGTGGTAGTGACGCTACATGTCCTGTTGTTGACAACGGGAGTGGTAGTGACGCTACGTGTCCTGTTGTTGACAACGGGAGTGGTAGTGACGCTACATGTCCTGTTGTTGACAACGGGAGTGGTAGTGACGCTACATGCCCTGTTGTTGACAACGGGAGTGGTAGTGACGCTACGTGTCCTGTTGTTGACAACGGGAGTGGTAGTGACGCTACATGTCCTGTTGTTGACAACTGGAGTGGTAATGACGCTACATGTCCTGTTGTTGACAACGGGAGTGGTAGTGACGCTACGTGTCCTGTTGTTGACAACGGGAGTGGTAGTGACGCTACGTGTCCTGTTGTTGACAACGGGAGTGGTAGTGACGCTACGTGTCCTGTTGTTGACAACGGGAGTGGTAGTGATGCTACGTGTCCTGTTGTTGATTCAAGGTCAGGTCACTAGTCAACTACCATGCCCTGCACCTTAATTAATTGAGTGCATTAATATTTCTTTAGGTCTTATTAATTATACAGTCATAACTAAACTAGTTATAGTTATTAATCATTAACTTAAATTTGCCTATGTTTATTATTCAACTTTTTTCTTTGATTTCATTTATTACCTAGGTTGCCTAGCCTCGCCGTACTCCCTTACTCCATTGTACCCCTGGCTTTGCCTGTGTCTCAAAATGCAAATTATTACTTACAGTGTACCTGAGAGTACTTGTAAGCAATCTACCTCATTTTTCTTTTTTGTTCATTTGTGTTTGTATTGTATAGTCTTGTTTATATATATTTTTCCTCCTTTTATATCAAAATTCTATTTTGTACTTGCCATTCTTGCCTTATTTTCCTACAACCAGCCTTTTTATGCAGACAAGTATAGACCCAGAACTAAACCTCTTATCCACTATCCATGACAATCATCACTTTAATGATCAAAATTGCAGATATTTTACAGCACATGATGTAAACAATTTATTAACACATAATCACAATATCTCTGTGATCAACTTGAACGTTAGATTCCTAGGTAAACACTTCGATGATGTTAGTGCCTTGATTGAAACTATTGACAACAAATTCTCTTTTATTATACTTACTGAAACATGGTTGAAAGAGGATACTACTCAACTCTTTAACATGCCTAACTACTCGGCAATTCACAACTGTCGTCAATTTCAGAGAGGTGGTGGTACTGCCCTTTACTACCACCAAGAACTAACATGCTTAAAAGTAATTAGAACTAGAGACTTTTTTTGTTTTGTTTTTGTTTTTGCAGGGAAATTCCTGCGCGGGCCCTAAGCTTCTGGCTGACCCACTAAGTGTTGCTTGTTTCTGTTTTACTTGGGTGGAGTATGAGTATTTATGACTCGTATGGTCGCTTCAGTAAGATTTTGCCATATGTGTTTAACAACTTCTTCTGCTCTGTTGAATCTAAGTTGAACTCTTAATGGGTTTGTAACTGTGCACTGTGTTAGATAATGTTCCAGTGGTTTGTCGGACATTTCTCCACAGTGCTGACATTTCCTCTCATCTTCTGTTCCAGAACTAGAGACTGCTGTGGGGAGTATATCTTCGCCAGTTTCAGAGTCAAGGGTGCCGAGTCTGTCCTGTCTGTGGGTGCAGTCTATAGAATTCCTAACACTGATGTGTCCGAATTCAACTCAAACCTTAGAAATCTAATACTAGATAACAGACTGAACAAAAACCATCTAATTCTCGCAGGTGACTTTAATATTGACCTCTGCGAGCCTGAACACCCTACTGCTGTTAGCTTCCTCAACTGTATGAATTCCTGCTTCCTCATGCCCTTAATCACTAGACCTACTAGAATCACTGATAGTACTGCCACGACTCTAGATCACATCTGGACCAACATAACCTCTCTGCTTACTTCAGGTATAATCACCGATAGCACTACAGACCATTACCCCATATTTCTCTTAACAAATATTAACAAGCCACCTCTAGAGACAAGGGAGTTAAGCTTTAGGCTGCACAATGAAACTGCTATATACAATTTTATAACTGCTGCTGATAATGTCAACTGGGAGTCCGAGTTAGGTAACATAGAAGACATCAACCTAGCAGTGCAATCTTTTCTTCAAAAAACTCTCAGCCTTTATAACACCCACTGTCCTATGCTTACGAAACAAGTCACAACCAAAAGGCTTAACAATCCTTGACTTACAAAGGGAATACTTAAATCCATTAATAACAAAACATGACCTTGAGAAGAAGTATAGGTTAGGAACCGTCTCCAAAGAATTATCAAAGAATTACTCGTTATTGCTATCTAAAATAATTAGACGAGCCAAAACTAAATACTACGAAGATAAATTTACCCAAATAAAGAGCAACATTAAAAAAACTTGGAGCACAATTTCACAAATATTGGGATCAAAGAAGATTTTAATAACAAACCAACACTCCTGTCCAATAACGATGGTCAGCTTTCAGCCTCTGATTCTGCTATTGAGTTCAATAGGTTCTTCTCTTCCATTGGGTCATCCCTTGCAAATGATATTCCATCTTCCAGTACTGATGTTAAGGACTATCTTACAGGTAACTATCCACAATCTCTGTACCTAAAGCCTACTAATTCCACTGACGTCAATGAGATAATCCTTTCCCTTAAAACCAAGTCTAGTGCCCTTGAGGAGATACCAACTTTAATTTACAAAAAAGCCTCCAGATCTTTAGCCCCTGCTATTGCATTGCTCTTCAACAAGTCACTTGAACTCCAAACCTTTCCAGATATTCTAAAAAAAGCGAGAGTAACCCCTGTCCACAAATGTGGTGATCTCACAGATGTTAACAACTACAGACCTATATCAATCCTGCCTAACTTGTCAAAAATATTTGAAAAACTAATCTACAAGCAGCTTTACTCTTATCTAGCCAAACACAATATACTTAGCTCTTGTCAATATGGCTTCAGACCCAAAAAAAGCACTAACGATGCACTTATTAGTATGATTAACTTGATTCATGCAGCTCTTGATAAAAATGAGTTCCCTGTTGGGTTATTTGTGGACCTGCGTAAGGCTTTTGACACTGTCAACCACCAAAACCTTCTTCTTAAATTACATCATTATGGAGTCAGAGGACACTCCCTGCAATACCTCAAATCTTACCTTACTGACAGGCTCCAGTATGTTTCTGTGAATAATTCAATTTCTCCCACCCTACCCATCAACATTGGTGTTCCTCAGGGCAGCATACTTGGCCCTCTCCTCTTTCTCATCTACATTAATGACCTTCCAAATGCCTCCCAACACCTCAAACCAATTCTATTTGCTGACGACACAACCTTCATTTACTCCAGTCCTGACCCCCTTGCTCTAAATGCCACAGTAAATACTGAGCTAAATAAAGTCCATCTTTGGCTAACTGCCAACAAACTCACCCTTAACATTGACAAAACTTTCTATATTCTGTTTGGCAATAAATCCTCTAATCAAATAAATCTCAAAATAACAATACCCAAATTTGTAACAAATTAGATGGCAAATTCCTTGGCGTTCTCATTGACCACAAGCTGAATTTCCAGGGACACATTCTAAATATATCAAAAAAGTTTCAAAAACTGTTGGCATTCTTTCTAAGATCAGATATTATGTACCCCGCCCTGCCCTGGTGACTCTCTATTACTCCCTCATCTATCCATATCTCAACTATGGTATTTGTGCTTGGGGTTCTACTACCCAAAATCATTTACGTCCTCTAATTACTCAACACAAAGCTGCTATTAGGACAATATCCAACTCTGGCCCCAGACATCACTCGGTACCCCTACTCAAATCTCTGAATATGTTAGATATTAAGTCACTGCACATTCTCTCATGTGTATCATACATATATAAAACGCTGAACTGTAATGCCAATCCTGACCTCAAAAGCTTCATTGAAGGTTGTAACAGAACCCATGAGCACCACACCAGAAATAAATACAGTTTTGATATTCCAAGAGTACGACTTAATCAAACTAGAAATGCTCTACAAATCAAGGGACCCAGAATGTGGAATGACCTTCCCAACCATGTTAAAGACTGTACCTCTCTCAACCAGTTTAAGATTAAAACTAAACACTACCTAATAAATTCCCTGTAACCTACCTTACCCCTCTATTGTCAACCCATGTCTGTAATTTTTTTAATCAATGCTGTTTGTCAACCTTTTGTATTTGTGCTGCTTTTTCAGTCATGTTCCCCCTTTTTTTATCTTTATTTGTATTTGTTCTCAACACATTTTATTCTTTATGCTCAATTAGTATTAAATTCTAGATATTAATGTTCTTCCTGCCCGAAACGCATTGCGTAATAGTGGCTTTAGGCATTGTATGTACTAGCTCTATCTATAATTCGATCCATTAATGTAACATCACTTGTATGTATATACCTTACCTGAATAAACATATTTATTTATTTATTTATTAGTTGTCATGAGGTACCATTCCCGTTCAGCTTCTGTTGAGATGCTTATTATTATTATTAACATCTTTATTTACAAAATTAATTACAATTTTGCCTAATCTGAGGATTTTGATAAAGCTTTATTAAAGTGAGGGTAATGCTGGTATTCACTGTCACGCAGGACAGAGGGTCATACATAAGACAATAGGTCTAAACTGTAGGCTGAAGCACATATATCATGGTTACAATCAATGTGTTAATGTATGGATATGTGAAAACAACTTTCTATTGTGCACTGCCACACAAGGGCAGGGATGGGTTCGTAAGTGATGCAGCTTAGAAGTAATATAAATAAAAATTGTTTTTCATTCTTTAAAATGGATAAGCAAATTTTCGATAAATTGTTAAGATGGTCGTCCAGAACACCTGAGTCAATAAAATAGTTACTACGGTGGTTACTGTGCCTATTATTACAAACTTGTCATAACTTTTAATACTGCAGCATTCAATCTCTGAGCATTTCTTAGTTCTTTTAATCTGAATTAATTCCAGCATTGAGACGCTGGAATCCGTTGCCCAATACGTAGTTGCTGGACACCTGTCCTTGCTCAGAAGCGTAAGCCTGGCTCCTATCCTTCCTCCTCCTCGGTGGGCAAAAGGAAGATTTGCAATTACTTTACTCACTCTCGTATTCTTGA